>CM067217.1:63566104-64766104 GCA_034190945.1 Octodonta nipae | reverse complement strand
CCATATTAAAACATATTAAAATTATTAAAATCAAGAAACATATTTAAAGTAAATACAATATATTCAATACTCAAAAATATATATACTATTTAAAACAATATTAAAAATTTATAATACTGAAATCGATTATGGGCGTACCGAGGTGGCAAACGGAGGGGAGCTGCCCTCCCTGGAAACAAAAAATCTGCCGTGAGCCTTCAATGGTTTCCATAAATTTGCTGTCTTTGCTCCCAATAAACCAACGAAAATGTCTGATTTGTCCCTACTTGATCAATATTTTTTTCTGATTTACCCCTCCCTACTCCAAAGGCTGGGTGTGAGTGTTATTAATAATAGTATTGAATTAAATTGAATGAAATCAAACCGATATACAGATAGAAAAGAATATGCAAAATCTACCCAATATTACATTAATGATAACCTAAATGAAGATTATGACGAATAATGAAAAGTAACTCAAAACTGACCTACTGTAATCTCGGGAACCGTTTCTTGCAAGCTATTTGAAACTGATTGCAAACCAGTCTCATTTCAAACCCTCGTATGAGTTGCTACCGTTATACACTGCCAAGGTTTCAAAACAGTTGCAAGTGCAACTCATTTAATATATCAATAATTATTATTCTAGTATAATATTAAAATATTTGTAACATGTTATATTTTGTTTGAATTTGTCATACACTAGCTTTCAAAAGGCTTGCATTTGTTATAAAATATTAATGTATACAAATAAAATTACTTACGTTTATTATCCACGCTGTACAATTTTAGATGCAAAAGAGTTTTTTGTTATTGAAATATTAAGTGAAATTGAAATGAACTTTGTAAAATGCAGGGATTTAAGTTGTGCCCGAGTTTATGCAAAGCTGAATTATTGTTTTGTGGCAAGAAGGTTTTCTCGTCTCCAGATAGCGAATAGACTGAACATTAATAGATGCAAACTGAACAAGCACGCAAAGAAAGAAACGGGTGAAGTGCAAAGCCTCGAAGTGGCCGACGCCGTTATACCGCACCACGTCAAGATCTATATCTGCTCAATCAGTTCTTCGGAGTAGGTCAATAACTGTCTCGGTACTAAGATCGCAGTCCCAAACCACTTATCATAGATTAATTTAGAACGTAACAGTTCTAAGGGGAATTTAGGCCACAGGTCTGCGATCCAGGAGACCTTTAGGGGCCACATACTAACATCTTGATAGCGAGCTGTCCGTATACAGTGGACCAGAGCTTACTAAATCTGGCATTTATTTGATTGGAGAAACGTGTTTTTTACTGATGAGACCTCGTTTGGATTAGTGAGCGATGATTATCAAATAATGGTTTGGAGCGAACCCGGAAATGCACTCAGACTGAGAACAGCGATGGGAGTTGCCACTTATCGTGGCGGGACAGATATGTTCACCAGGAGAACTCCACTGGTTCATATATTATAGCTCTACAGAATGAATTAGGTGACCAGTTTGTTTTAATGGACGACAATGTCAGGCCCCCAACCTAGAAGAAAGCTTCAAACATAGCGTCGAAAACAAGATGTCACTAGATTGGAATGGCCACTGATGTTATCTGATATGAATTCCGTCGAACATGTGGGGGACTTTTTAAAGAGAGTCATTTTTAACAAAATTGTCCAACTCAGAACGACACAAGAATCGATTGTTGCCGCTACAGAGAAATGGGAAAATATTGTATTATGAATGGAATTTTACCACCCAGATGTATGATAATCAAATGTCACTTTCAGTTCAAATTATGTATTTGTTAATACATTAAGACTTTAAAAATACTTATCCAGAAACACTTTTTGAATTATAAATAATATTCGAAAAACCTGCTAATCTTTCCTTCAGATTCAGTTAAACTTTCCCATATACAAGTGACATGCTAAAATCCGACATGACGACAAAAAGACAAGGGACGATATGTTCAAATTTGTAAAGCTTTTCACCACTGATGGTGATTCTTTCGCGTATTAGTGACATAATCAATATCTCTTTTGCTTACTCTAAACGGTCCCGGCCCGTTCCCTCGTAAGCTAGGGTGCATCAACAGGTCTCTCTTATAGAGTATAAAGCAGAGTAGAGCAATAGAGCGCCAAAGGGAGCGGATGGATGAATGCACTGTTTGCGATTCATCCATCAACGTTGGCTTTGGATTCTCTCATCTCATCGTCGAGAGGGTTGCCGGATTTTTCAGTCGGATGCTGGATGTTTAGCCCTGTTGTATAGTTGATGATGTTCATCCAGATGAACAATGTGGTGCTTTGCTTTACTCTATCCGTTTGTGTATGTGTGTGTATGTTTGGGTGTTCGTTGTTTAACTAGGGATGAATTGAGTTTAGTCATACATTTAAAATGTTTGTTTTTCGATTTAGAAGAGTCAATTATGGAACATCGGTTTATAACTGTAAACAAATATTAAAAATAATACAGTTTAAACTATATGCACTATATATATATATATATATATATATATATATATATATATATATATATATATATATGTTACTTCGGATGTTCTCACGAGTATGAAATGTTAGACCGCATCTCAAACTTAAGAAATAATAAGCCAAAACTTTACAGACTGTAACCTAGTGTAGGTATAATATTATCATATAGTCCGTGGGTTCAATTAAAATTTTAAAAACTAATATTCACTACCACTTTCTAAAACTTTTATTAACCTGAAATATACACAACAGCTGATTCGAATATCACAAAAATAATACAACATAAGCTCTTCGCCGCACTAACTGCTTGCTGCGATGATGGACCACTCTTTTTAAAATCAGGAATCCCCTCGTACAATCCAGTATCTATTCTACAGTTGCCGAGCTATTTCGAGATTAACTTTTTTTTGTCCTTCCAGATCGATATCGTATTGGAATGAAACCAGAGCCGGCTTAGGTAAATTTCGTAACAATGTGAATATTTATATAAAGGGTATTCCATCTCAAACGAGCCACCTCGAATATCTTGGTTATTTTCAAAACTATTGCATTAAGAAAAAACAGGTCGGTTGTCGTGTATTATTTGAAAGCCGTTTTTACGGACTATACCGTCGTAATAATTTTTTTTTATTGCAATTTCTTTACATGTAATATAAAAGCGTATTAAAAAAAACGAATTTACATTACAATACAATGCCTCTAAAGCAAATCTTCAAAGTGTCTTCCATTGACTTACATACAATAGTACAACTTTGACTGAAAGCCGTCTCTGACATGATTCAACATAGTCGGTGTTATCTGACGACACTCCCCTATAATTTTTTGGCGTAGTTCGTCCAAATTCTAAGGCTGAGTCATAAAAATTTTGGATGTAACATGTCCCCACAAAAAAAATCTAAAGGGTTCAGATTAAGGGATCGGGGAGGCCATTCTATAGGACCTCTTCTTCCAATCCAGATACCAGGATATTATAAATCGAGGTATTGACGGTGTAGTGAGGAGGAGCTCCATCTTGTTGGAAATGCAATTGCTCTTCATGTAGTAGAAGATCATTTCCAATTTTTCTATTATCAATGCATTAAATTCATTTTCCAATATATTGCGATAAATTTCACAATTTAAATTACCAGAAATAAACAGGGGTCTAATTAGATTCTTTCCCAAAATCCCTGCCCAAACATTTAGTTTTACCGAATGTTGATTATGAGCTTCTCCAAATAAATGAGGATTTGTATCGATCAAAAATCTACACTTATGTCGGTTAACCTCCCCATGAAGTGAAATAGTGCACTTATTCGAAAAGCAAACATTGTACAAGAAATTCGGGTTTCGATCATACGCTGGGTCATAATTTCGCAAAACTCTTGCTCGAGTTGGACTAGCATGTACGTGTTTCGTACCATCTTCGCGGTTTCTTATAATCAAATTATATTTTTATGTGTTGTTTATTTTCTTCTTTATCTCTCAAAGTTAACTATATAATTTTCGTTTTTCTGTAAGCAATAAGTGAGCCGTACTTTACCTATATCGAAAATATAGTGAATTTTTCTATATTGCCCTTAATTTCATTAAATTATATGATGAAATTTTAAAAAAATATATGTGTATTGCTCATACTAAACCCTTTTATTTGCTATATTATGTCATGCGCTTTTTGTCATTTTACGCTCAGTAGTTTCAGAGCTAAAAGATTTCTGGTCCCTGCATTTTTAATTATATTTATTTTCTTCCAAATTTTAGGTTTAATAGTTTTGTTGAAAATGAGTAAATGGTAGTTATTTGTATAATCTCTTTAATATATTTTAACCCGCTCATTCTGAAATAACTTATAAATATACCAGTATTCCTCCTATGAGCGTGCTATAATAAAATATATTTTTGTTTTTCACTTAAATGTCTAATTTACCTCCCAAAATTAATATAAGGATATTGGCTATTGGTCCCTATATGCCCATAATATTCAAAGTTTAACACCTAGTACTTACGGGAAATGAAGGAAGTTAACGGGGTTTTTATGAACATTTTCCATATTATCTTTTACTTTAGACATTTTAAAATAAACAAAATATGTATTTGCATTTTCCCTAATGAACCCTTCAATTTAATAAATTGCACTATGCATTTTAAAAAAATTACATTTTATTTTTAATTTCAATGTCTAATTTACACCCTAAAATTATAGGGATTTTCGCTAACGTTTTCCTGTAAACTTTCAGTAATTTTCTTTATACACTCTATAAAAAAAACATACGGGCAATAGTTTCGGGACTAATACTAAATAAAGAAATATAAAATTTAATTAATGTACATACAACAACTGCACAAAATTTTACCAATAGACCAGAATGTTTTAAAGCAAAATACACTGCCGCCAGAGTTATAATCGATTGTACAGAGTTTTAAGTTGACGTTTCATCAAGTTTATGTAATACAGTGTTTGCTAGGAATTGCACCTGAAGGGTTTGTCATTTTGAAGACTGGTAAAGGCTTTCCAAAGTTTCACAGAGTGCTAATTGAAAGTGGTATTTAAAGTGTGGTGATTATGCCTCCATCGCTATAGGATGGCTCTGAATTTCCTTTTTTTGAAATTGAGCAGACCTTTTCAATTGCCAAAGTGAGAATTCAAATTTGTTTTATTAGCAAGATCATACGTATTTTTCATTCTACATAATGTTAAGTGTGTTGTTAATCAGTAGCCCCCTATATGTAATGAAACAAATAAACCAACAACTGCACACATAATTTAATATTTATTTCTTTTAATTCCAAAGGTTGAGTAATTCATTCAATTTAACTTATCTTAACATAATATATTTTACTGAATCTTGTTGCTAATATTAAATAATCTTTCTTCTAATATAACTTATTATATTATTATTAACAATGTGTGTACCAGTAACAACTCAGTACTTTTGAAAATTTAGCATATAAATAAGGCAAATATTTTCTAAAATATTCTTCACCTTTAAAACTAATTTGTTAAAAGTTCACTGGTAGTAACTTTTTTACAACACTCCCATTTTTTCCTGGCAACCAGATATAAACATTTGTATTGTCATCATGGTACAACTAATTGAAAATACATGATACAACTAATTGTATCATGTATTTTCATTGCCAAGCAACAACTGTAGTTTATAAATTAGTAGGATTTGAAAGCAAAGCCAGACTAGGTTGGCTTCCCCCAAAATACACTAGATAGGTAGGTAAATAATTTCTGTATTATTTTTCATATTTATTACTTTCTGTATCTAACAAAGTAAAGGTGAAATATTTACTTAAACAATGTTCCTAGAATTTAATTTTAATTTGTTATAAGTAAAGTGACCTCGTTATATAATACTAGAATATGAAATAAGTGGAATAGATCTGAAACTTTAAATTATTATAATTCAACATATTTTATATTTTAATTAAAAATTAACTTACATGTCATATGTTCCCTTACAATTATTTTAAATTAAAAACTAAATTACACATTGAGTATAATAGTAGGGACAATTATTTTAATTCTCCGTTTCGTTTTCTCACAAAATTATTTTACGGTTTTGTCAATTTTTATATTATTTTGTGATGATTTCGATATTTTTGTCAATTTTTGGAATTAATTTTTATTTTAAAAATCTTTGTCAACTCAACATTTTTTTTGTATTTACATAGATATCTTAAAGCAACATTTATTTGGTTAATGACGGAACTCCTTATCATTTATTAAACACTTAATCATACACTTAATTACCAGTCAAATGTATTCAAATGAAAACGGGAAAAAAGAGGCGATGAAAACGAATCTCGTTGTTGCATTGTCTAACCGAAAAATCGCATCTATTATACTGCGAATAAGGAAGATTAAGCAAGCTCAGATGGCGCGAGTAACAAATAGCTGGAGAAGTTAATGTGAAGTAATGAATACATTCTACAACATTATGGTTTAGATTATACGCCGACTATCAAGTTCGGCTTCAGAGAACATCAATCACGAGCACCCTGCACCCTCTGTTCTCTGTTCTCTTCGGTGTCTCATCCCGGTATATCCCTTGTCCTTTGACCCACAGGCAGAATTCATTCCGTACGCTTTGTCACGTGTCGCTGTTTCGTCATTTAATGACAAGTGTTTGTTTTCTTTATAATTAACAACAAATACAATGCTAAATATTTTCGCTACAGTCTTTTACGAACTTTATCATTTTTTATCCATAAATACTATATGAATTTTTGAATGTGACAGACTATCAACGGTACATTATAATAATCTGTAAGGGAATTAATATGAAATATGCGATAAAAAAATTATTCCTTTGGACGTTGTAGAAGATTAAACTGCCACAGTGTAGTTTATACTAATGATATAATTTGCAATGAGCAACAGCAGTGCAATTTACATGAAGCATCACATATATATTAACTAAAATATTTTAATATTTTGGATACGAGATTAAGTTTATGATAGGTAAAATTAGAAAAAATAGCTAAATCAAATATCAATGGGTTGGTCTGACTCTGCTATCTCAAATTGTTGACGACATCTTCCAGATATCCTATCAGATATTGAAACAGAAAATGGGGCTAACCCACGTTTAAAGGTAAACAGTTGAGAACTACCCACGCAAATACATATTCTAATACTATAAACACTTATACATGATAACTTTCGTCCTGTATACTTACCCCTGTATACATATACTATGCAAACATATATATTGCATATTTACTGTGTACGGTCAAGCCTACAGCTAAGCTACTAAAGCCTTATTGCGCTACAATATAAACCATTAATAGAGTATACATAAAAGTAATTAAAAATACGCTGTAACTAATTAAATCTATCATAATAAACAAGAGATAAAAATAAAAAGACAAAAAAAATTAACTCACTTAAAGTAAATATTTAAATATAATGCGTTCATCATTGATTCATTCACAGCTTGAACCAGATCTCCAACATGACTAAATGAATGTCACATTGCTTGCAGCAGATATTGGTGAGTAGTCACACATATTGTGTATAGGGATTTAAATAAAGCGTTTGTTCGAGCCCTAGAATACAAAAATTTTAAGATATTTCTGGCCTCAGGTCGAGGTGCCAGAAAACTGACTGTGTTAAGTAGTATCCGTTAATCAATTTTACTATGAAGTAGGTTGAACAAAAATTTTAAGAAAGCAAATACTCTTCGTAAATTATGGTTAACAAATGAAAACTGATTTAATAATCTTCTATATTCAATTCTTTGTAGTGGATAGTTATTGCACGTTTTGAAGTTTTGAAGTATAGATATTTCAGAAACCTTCTCTGAATTCACTCAACAGAAATTTTCTGACACTCGTAAATGAGATGTCATATTGTTGCTCTGTATACAAAAGTATAATACATAATTTTTTAAGTAGCTACATTTGAAAAACCTTCACAACTTCTTACAATGAACTCCTACATTCAAATACCGTTCGATGTCATATACTCAATACGATTGGTAATAGTCAGTTTGTCATCAAAAATAATACCTAGATCCCTCATTTTTTCACATATCTCAAGGCTCTTTTTTTTAAATGTTATATGAGAATTTAAAAAGAATATATTTCCTAGTGAAAATGATAACTTTACATTTCCCGATATTTAGTTTTATGTTACTATGATTACCCCACATTTGAATAACATCTAAATTATTTTGTATATATAGTGAAGTATACAAAGTGAAGGTCATCTAATCATTGTTGTGAGTCATAGTGAATCATATTTATTACCAATTATTAACGTTGTGAATTTTGATTTGTATATGATATTAGGTATACATGCCTCCAAAATACTTGCAATATATTATACCCCAAGTGCATCAGAGCTATTCTTTGTTTCAATTCTAGGGCAATTCTTGACTACAGTATCAATATTCATCTATTTTCAGGTATCTTATGAAGGCGACTAATGTTTTCATTGGTTAATTTCCAAAGACATTGCCTATTGCAGATTTTGCTATACAACTTAGTAAATCATCGATGCCTTCTTTACCTTCTACTTTTAGTAACATCGGTAACCCCCGGATCACCGGAATCACATGCCGTCATTTATTTTATATTTTCATCTAGTTTGAAGAATTTCGGACTCAGCTTTTAGTTTTTTAGACATAACGTTAAATGGAAAGACAGCTTCAAATTCTGATCTAAAAAATTAAGAGCTCAGTGTTCAGTTGCTCTCCGAGTATAGTTTATTTATGAACTCACCGTGAATATATCACAATTAATCATGAATTGCAATCCGCACCAAGAAATAGCAAACTCAATTTTGTATATGTTTTTAATGGTAGTTCATCTTGGCCCATGTACAAACTACAATTTGAAGCATTTTCTGAAAATAATAGCTGAAATAGCAGAGAAAACTTTACTGTTTTAGTAAGTTATTTAAAATGACCAGCGCTACAACCTTTGCAGTGCATTTCAGTGGATGAACAAAGAATTTCGAGAAGATGATTTTAGTATTAGATAAGAAATATGACAATCTATCAGTAAGTAAGTGCACCTAAGAGAAAAACACTTAAAGCTGGAAAGAATTTATAAGAATTTGAAGCCGACAATAGCCGTTTAACACACTTTACGTATCCAGACTTACCAGTGGTATTGGACATCTCGATTTCCAACAAAACATGAGACTTAGTGGGTTAAATAACAGTAATGAAGCTCTGCGGCGTGCTTTGGAAGTAGAGGCTATCATGAACATGTCCAAGCCGAGAGTACGAGATGTTTCCGGCGGTCACAAAGAAACACCTATTTCTTCAGGAAGTAATATCTAATATTAACCATTGAGCTAAGCATAGACGAAAACCGAGTGGCGAATGATATCGCTATAAACTCACAGGGCATTTCCAGTGTGAATGCAGAGTGAGGTGACCAGACATATCATCAGTCAGAGTTGGCCAACTCAACTGTACGAACACGAGGAACAGTCAGCCCGTTAAAATAAGATGTCAACCACTGAATAATCCACCAGCAGCCCCGAGAACAGTATCCATCCGACAGGTTCGTGTGAAGGTGAATAAAAATTGGACAACACAGCAATATATCAGAAACAAATAGTTTCCCAGCCATTCAACCTATTCCTCAAGAAGATATAGGCACTCAGATCACGATGGGACGAGGTAGCTAGTTACTCGGACGTTCTGAAGTCATTGCTGGCCCCACGGAGAGAATGGAATGCTAAAAAGTTGGCAGAGAAATCACGTCGCACCTCGTGGTCCCAAAGAAAATAGCTCCTGCCGTCCTGACCGCAGTACATCATCAATAAAACTTTGGATGAAATTCGTTGACAAGATTACTAGATAAATTAATTCGAAGACGTCAGACCCTGGTACCGAAAATGTGCACCCCGACCAAGGGAAGAACGCAGCAATACAATGTGGATGAACTTTTTGAGAGAATTGGCGTTGATGTTTCCAGAGTCAGAGAGGGTGAACAAATACATTCTGGTCGGAATAGATTAATTCAGCAAACGGCCTGAGGCATATGCTATTCCATTCAAGAGACAATGGCGGTGCTAGTGGAAGAGGTATTCCAGAAGGTCTGTACTGTGCTGAGCCTTAAGGAAAGGAGAACCACACCTTTGCATCCACAATCAGACAGAATGGTCGAACAACTCAACAGGACCTGGAAATAACGTCTATCTAAAGTCGTCAGCATAATCAGCCTACTCGGGATGAGCATATTCCCCAATTTCTGTTGACCTATCGATCAGCAGTACACATCCGTACAGGACTGACCCCAGGCACAGTACTATTAGGAAAGGATAGGATATTACCTGGCTATTTGGCCTTTGGCTCAGCCGACGAAACATCTCTTGAGATTAACGATTAACGAGAAAAAAAAATCGACCGATTCTGACAAAGTATGCTGGCCACACACGAACTAGCCGGAAGACAAATGCTGGCAACCAACGATCGAAGGAATACACGTTATATGATCTCAAGGCAAATTCAGTTGGGTTCCCAGAGGAGACAATGTATGGCTATACAACTGCCATAGGAGTAAAGGCAAGCCTCCTAAGCTCACAACAGCCTGGAATGGTCCATATGAAGTGGTTTACAGGATCAATGACGTTGTCTATCGTATTCCGATAGGGACGATAAGGAGTGCTGTTATAACATTTCATTTTACGCTGTCAAAATAGGAAAACTTCTAGAAATTAATCATTTTAAATAAAAACTATTCTTGCGAATAAATAGACTATAAAAACCATTCAAATAAACAAAGTCGACCAGAAAATGTATCCCGGAATATATGATGATGACAAAAACAATTTCGAATCCATTGAGTAATTAGGAATTATAAAAATTAGCGTACCAGAAGCAGAAAGAGAAACATCTGGATTCACTATGCATATAAAAGACCCTTAAGGTATGTCTAATGCCATAGTTAAAATTTGTCTTATTATTGATACCAATGAAGTCTGGTTTATTTTGAAAGAATTTATATAGATATATCAGATAAAATATTTAACGACGCGTGGAAAGTTTAGACAATCCGTATTTAGGCAAACTACATTCATGTTTTTTAACAATATTCCTTGTGAAACCAATAATCTAAATCATTAATGCATTTTATTTGTATTCTTTTTATACTTTCCACGTATTTTACGTAATGGGGATTCTACCGAAAGAACTACAAAGAACAATAAATCTTTGGTGATTCTCAAAATAAATCCTAGGTTGCGATAAGTCCTATTAACAATATTCTCAACAAGTAAAAGTTTGGAATTCAATATTATACCAAGGTCCTTGATGGTTGTTATATGGTGTAAAATATTAGTGCCAAGTGCGTAGTCAAAGAAATATCTTGAAAATGTGAATTGCTTACATTTTTCCAAATTTAAAACTCATTTATTACAGACGCAAGTTATGACAATCATCTATACTTACTACAGTATGATGAATCTTAAGATCATCAGCATATATATATATATATATATATATATATATATATATATATATATATATATTTAGAGTACAAAAAACATTGGTCTATATCACTAATAAAGATTGAGAAAAGTGGTTGTCCAAGGTGGGACCCTTAGTGAACACTAGACTTAACTGTAATGCAATCAGATTGTTCATTCCCGGCCTGCACTTATTGCAGCCTGTCTTGCAAGTATGATTTAATGAAATATAAGGGCCTGTCTTGCAAGGCCGTAGCCAGGATAATTTTTGTGATTGGTGATGGGCTGATTAGGACTGCAAAATGTATATTTTTGTTCATGTATTTCCAGGATATATAAAAAAATATAAAATTGTATAAATATAAAATGTATTTATATGAAAAACATGAATAATTGGTTAAAATTGAATCTTGAGAGCAAAAATTTCAAAATTCTGGTTACGGGCTTTCTGCACTTTATCAAAGGCCTTTGAGAAATCAGTATAAACAGCCATTTGACAATAATTATCCATTGCTTTGTGGATATCTTGTACAAATGGAACCAAATTAGTAACTACAGAACGTCCTCGAAAGAGACCAAGTTGACAGGGTCTTGGTGACAAAAGCTTCCAACAGGTTTCCAAATATGCAAAATAGCGAATTGATGTTTTTTGTTTAAAATCTGGGATTACTAATGTAGACAGGAGAAATTTCTATTTGGTAATTAGAAAAAGTATAGTCTGGACCAGGGCATATGTCCAAACAGTTAATTGGTTTTAGAATCTGTTCCTTTGTGATATAGTTAATAGAAAACGAGTAGTCACTGGTGAAATCAATAGTAGAATTCATTAAGGTCGGCAAAGTTTTAGCTTTATATTACAGGCAAAAAATAACTAGAAAAGGCAAGTCATATTTCGGAATTATTGGTACTTGTTTTTACTAGCAACATATGACCCAAATATTTTAACGCAACCCTTAATGTTATTTTCAACATTATTGATGTAATTTTTTTCTACTTAGATTTGAAAAATTTAGATAATCAGAATCATTTTTGCATATTTTCCATTTTTTGTGCACCTTTGCCTTTTCCTTAATTAAACCTACCGTATTGGATATTAGCTCTTTATATTTATTTTAGTAATGTTGTTGTTAATTATTTCTCTTAGATTATCATACAGAATTTTAACGCAGCATCCATTTATGGATGCATAAAAGCTCGCGACTGCATTAACTGTTGTTGGTCTATTCTCACAATATCCACCTTTTAAACTATTCGAGTTACCAACTTCAAGTACTCATACAAAAAAGTTATTTTTATATATTCACCGGTTGATTTTATAATTGTTTTCAAAAAATGTTAATCTAGACTAACTTTGAAAATCCTAATTTTATTTTCTCTGGTTCGGTTGCCGTTTATGGTTGTGTACTATTTGAATATTTTTATTATTAGATTTACATGCTTTCCCAAAAGTAAAACTTTTCATAAACGGCAGAATTAACTTTTTAAATGATTTGTTTTCAGAATAATACTACATAATAAAAAAGCAATTTCAATAATATTAATATTTGACATTCCTGTTTCATGGATTAAATTGTTTGGTGCTGAGGGTAACAAAACTCATTACTGGCTTATAATAAATTCGAAAAATTCTTTTATCAAAAAAATGAAAATCCCCTTGAAAATTTCAAGATGTTTTTAGATCAACTAATTCTAAAAAATGAACAAAAATTAATATTAAACTTCGATTTTTTCAAATATACATAATTTCAAAGTTTTATATTAAATCCACCAATTAAGAAAAGAACAACAAAAATTTTGTTCCTTGACCCAAATTTTCCCTTTAAATCAACTCATTTTAACTATAATAGTTTTTTTCGAGACATTTTAATAATAATTGCACTTTCGCACTAGTTACTCGAATACTAGAAGCGAAAGCAGAAGGCTACGAGAATTATGCGAATCGACCTAAAGAGGGCAGATGTGACTCTGCCGAAACGTCGTCATTTTACCATAGATCCCGGCAGGGATCAGTTATCAACTACGCGGATGAATTCCCGGAAACCATCTAATACATTTAGTGCCCGCAAAAACTTAAAAACAAATATATATATATATATATATATATATATATATATATATATATATATATATATATAGATGGACTACTTGGAATAAGAAAAATTGTAATATAAATTTAAATCCCCTTGCATATAAGTATAAACTCATTTCTACCTGATACATAAACCTATCAAACGTTTTTCTTTTTCCGTTTGTTTGATTCATTTCACAGGTGTCTCGAGAAGTTAATTTATAGATCTCTAATTATAGTCGTTCGGACATAAACTTTCCAGTACAAACTCCCACCTGTCATTCCATCTTCAGCTTGTGTTGTTTTTTAGTGAAACCATCAGTCTTTATTTATACCATTAGTTAGAGCTGTGTAATTTTCTGGTTGGTTTCCTGACTCCTGTTAGAAAGAAGCTCCAGATAATTGCATATGATGGTCGTCTTAGATTGCAAATCAGAGTTGTTATTCAAACGCCGAGACAATTGATGTGAAAGGAAAGTAGCTGTTTCTCCCACAAATCTTTCTGATCTTTCATACAAATATATCTACTATGAAATAAGCACTTACTGGAATATGTTTTAATAAATAAGTCCTTTGCTTTAAATCTTCATACCTCGTAGGCATCTAATTTCAGTACAGTTTTTTTTAAGCTTAGCGATTAACAAAATTTAAACACATTACCAACCTATGGTTATTTTACATATCCTGAAAACTCTAGGTGTCCTTAATTTTTAATTCACAATACACATACTTGTCATACTTGTTTATTCATGTAAAATTCTAAATATTAAATAAACCTAAAAATATATAAATGTTTAAGTTTGTATGATAATACATTACTCAATATTTTGCTACATGTTTTCCCTTCAAATCCAAACATTTATCTAGTAAGATACTGTAATGTTTTTATTTTCACACTCGGATTCAGTTCAGTTCTTGGATTTATTTAAAAACACAGTCCAACTCACTCTAATTTATTTCCACTACTTTAACACAATTTATATTCACAGAAACTATTTACATTTTAACTTAACTATACAATACGACCGTCGAAAACTGAAGAATGCCTCCTATCGCCAGCTGTTCATATTTATATATTTCTCTCCGGATTGACTGGTAAGTCCACGAACCATCGGGAAACTCTTTCATGTTCTGGAAGCTTTAAGGGAATTCCCAGTATCGGCAGCGGTCGGGCTGTTGAGAGACAAACATTTCGGTTTCCCCGAATTATCGGAATAATGTCCCTTCCACGAACATTGCCCCATCCTTAAGACCATTTCGTCCCGGAATGTCCTACAATCCTTCCTGGTGTGACGATATTTGCAGGACCCTCCATTTCGACAACGGGAAGTTTGGTGGAAGTAACAGTCAACGGTCTTCGAATCTGGGCTGCGAATATTGAGACAGCATACCAGGATGTTGATGCCACTGAATCGAAAGATTGCTTTCATCATACTTCTCACCACCTTCCAATTCAGTCCATCCAACCCGCACGCTATCTTTGGGACAGCCAATTTCATCATATTCTTCTCCATCATCACATTCCTCAATTCAACCAGAGTCTACCAAAGATCGCTGTATGTTGACTTGTCCTGCGAGAATGTTTTCGTTACCAAATAAAAGATGTCTGGTAGCCACTGGTTGTTTATCTTCGAGATGAAGGACCTTCCCTACCACTGGATCTTACTCCCGTAGCTTCTGGAACTGGCCGTACTTTTTGGCAAACACCTTGGCTATTCCTCTGGACATTTGGAGATCTCGAGCCGCACAATGAGCCAGGGCATATTGTATGGGCAGCTCAAACAGGTCTCGGGGTTCCTCTCTCGTTACGTCGTGCTGCACTTTCCATCAGAGTACAGTGCCATAAACTGCTGCGGACTTGGGCTTGGTCATCTTCGCTGTTATAACTTTCGGCATAAGGGGCTAACCTGTTGAAATGTACGACCTTCGGTTTTCCCCGAGGTAGCTTCTTTATTCTGTAGACAACATCATTGATTTTCTTCACAATTTGGTACGGCCCCTCCTAAGATCTCTGTAGTTTGGGCGAATATCCACGACGACGTTGCGGGTTATACAACCAAACAAGATCATCAATTTGCATTCTCCGCCCTAGGCTTTGATGTCGTAGACTTCCTTCATTCGGTCACTGACATTCTCGATGTTTAACCGGACTCGTTCATGGATATCGTTCATCTTTTGACGTAGCTGGCTGACATAGTCTTCACCTGCCGTCTGGTCTCCTGGGAGACATCTAAACTTCAAATCGCATGGTAGTTTTAATTCTCGTCCCATGATAATACTGGCCGGGGTCTGACCCCTGGACTCGTGCACAGCCGAACGATATGCCAGTCTCTTTGGTGGTCAGACTACCTTTGATAAATGGCTGTTAATGATACTATTCATCCGTTCTACCATTCCATCGGATTGCGGGTGTAATGCTGTCGTCCGTGTTTTATTGATCTTCAAGAGCTTGCACACGTCTTGGAAAAGAGTAGACTCGAAATATCTACCTTGGTCTAAGTGCAACTCCAAGGGAACACCAAAACGAATGATCCATTCCTTGACAAGGACGTCAGCAAAGGTCAAAGCGTCTTGATTCGGCAAGGCATACGCTTCGGTCCATTTACTAAAATAGTCCATCACCACCACAATGTATTTATTTCCAGAGTCGGACTCAGGAAATGGAACGGCAACATCAATGGCTACTCTTTCGAATGGACTACCCTCGTTATATTGCTTCATGGTAGCTTTTGGTCGCTTCTGAGGCCCATTACTTGCTGCACAAACCACACATTTCCGGCACCACTCCTTAACGTGTACTTGGCAGTTTACCCAATAGAAGCGTTCTCTCCACTTCCTCAGGGTTTTCGTTACTCCCAGATGTCCTCCAGTTGTACATTCATGTAGTTCTCGTAAAACCTCTGGTCTCCTATTTCTGGAGACTACAATCTGTTTTCTGTAGTTTCCCTCCTCTGGAGTTTCCAGGACGCGCTTGAGAAGTCCATTTTCCACGATGAAGGAGTTTCAGTGAGGCCAGTACGACTTTATGGTTGCTGAGTATCGGGAAATCTCTTGCCCCGTAGGTTTGCGATCTTCTTCCTTCCAGCGGATAACTTCTTTTAGTTCTGGAACTAATTTTTGGTCTTTCTGGATCTCCTCAGGTTGCCAATGGTCATCGACAGCGGTAGTTCTACAGAGAACAGCCCCTTTTTCTTCAGCTCGCTGACAATGTTTACAATCATCAGGGCATGGTCTCCTCGATAAGGCATCAGCAATGTTATGGCTTGTTCCTGCGCGATGTTCAGTCTCGAAATCGAATTCTTGCAACCGCTCAATCCACCTGGTCACTTGTCCTTCGGGGTTTTTAAACTGCAAGAGCCAATTCAGTGCTGCATGATCACGCAGTAATTCCGTTCAGGCTTGCTCAAGGTTTTGCTGAAATAGCCGATGACTTTCTTCTGACCGTCTTAGATCTGCGAAAGCACCGCACCAATACCGACATTGCTTGCGTCGGTATCCAAAACGAAGTTCTCGTCTGGCATAGGATAACTTAAGACGGCGGCACTCGTCAATGCCCTATTCAATGTCTCGAATGATCGCTGACATTCCTCGTTTCACTGGTACTGCACCTTCCCCTCTGTGAGTCTATTAAGTGGCTTGGCGATGTTGGCAAATCCGGCTACGTACCGACGAAAGTACGCCCATAACCCCAGGAAACTTCTTAACTAGTTGATATCTTTAGGTATTGGCCATTCCTGGACAACTTTGATTTTCTGTTTGTCCACAGCTACTCCCTGTGCGGAAACTACATGTCCAAGATATTGCACCTCTTCTTTGAACAGCTGACACTTCTTCGGACTTAACTTTAGTCCGGAACTTCGAAGTCACCGAAATACCTCCTCTAGGTTACTCACCTGGTCTTCAAACGAGTTTTCAACCATGATAATGTCGTCAAGATACACCAGGCATGTTTTTCATGAAAGCCCTTTTAACACTGTTTTCATCAATCTTTCAAACGTTGCTGGAGCATTACACAATCCGAACGGCATCACCGTGAATTGGTAAAGTCCTGAGCCAATGGTAAAAGCAGTAATTTCGCGGTCTTCTTTGGCAAGTTCCACCTGCCAATAACCGTTCTTCAAGTTCAGGGTGGAAAACATCTTCGATCCAGCCAACGTATCTAGGGTATCGTCTATTCTTGAAAGGGGATAGCTATCTTTCTTCGTTGCGTAATTTAGTTGACGATACTCAACGCAAAATCGAGTGAGTGGAACCTTCTTCCTTTTTTACCAAGACAACTGGAGAAGCCCAGGGGCTATTGGATGGTTCAATAACACCTTCTTCCTCCATTTCGTGGACTATCTTGTCGGATTCTTCTCATTTGGCCAGGAGTAGTCTCCTCGCAGACTGTCGAATAGGCTGAGCGTCCCCGGTATTAATTTTATTTTTCACCAGATCGGTTTGTCCTCTTTTGCCGTTCCCTACATCGAAGATATCCTGTTACTTTCTAATGACGTCCCTCAATTTTGCTTTCTGATTTGGTTTCAAATTCTTAGATGAATCGGTGATGAGTTTTTCCAGTTCCTTAGATAGTTTACCTGGTGTTATTTCTGCATGCTGTGTGGTTCTGACTACAGAGAAAACTGTAGAACTATCGCCCAAAGTTGTTCCTTTCTTTAGCACAACCGAGTAATGATTCAGGTTCATTACTCTTACTGGCACAATCTCCCTGGCATGAAACAGGGTCTTCCCCAGTGCGACTCCTCTGCTTACATTTCCGTCGTTAAGTTCGGGATCAAATATCATTACTGTTCCAGCTTTAGCTTTCCCATCTAAGCAAGCATCTATAATGATTTCAGCTCTTTCCGGAACATTGACATCCTCTGCTAAGATGGCTCGAAGCACTATGTCATCTTTTCCATGAAACACCACTTCTTCATCATTCATTCGCAGAATTCCATCATTGAAGTTTAACTGGAATCCCTGGTAGCTCATGACATCCATTCCAACGATTACTTCGTTTTCGATGTCTGCCACTAATGCCCGATGCCCGATGTAGGAAGGTTGTGTTTCCCAAGGACATTTCAACCTCTATTTCACCATGGACTTTCGCTGCTTCTCCTGTCGCTGTTTGCAGTTGCCATTTTGTTGGTTTTATCATTGTCTCTAAAACAATGTTAGGCCTTATAACTGTTTTTGTCGCACCTGTATCCAGCAGCATTACACATTGCGTCTTATTAATAAAGCCATCTACAAAGACACTGTTAACGTGGTTGCGTAGCGAGGCGACATATGCGTTGATAGTTGGGGCTTGTTGGCTACAGGTCGACGATCGCCCTTACTCATCGACCCTCTTTAGTTTTCCGACGCGTAGTTTGCCTCCATTTTTTTTTAAATAGCACACTCATGTTTTCATTGACAGAAACTTCAAAGAAATAAGTATTGGGATTATTACCTTCATTTATGAGGGCATCTCGTAGCCGTTTTATTAATTCACTTTTCTTCCCACTAATTTCTAAATCCCTTTCCTCAAGTTCTTTTTATAAGTTCGTCACTTTCAGTTGGTCCAAATTCACTGTTTTAAACATTGAAAGAATGCAAATAGTTGAGTCAGATATAAAGGAGATAAATGATGACATTAAGACCATAAAAAATACAGTGGACACTCTTGAAACCAAAGTAGATGACCTCGATTCCATCCAAAGCCAGGTAAAAGATGAAATCAGTTCAATTCAAAACACAGTTCAAGACCAAATCAGTGTCATCCAAGACAAGGTAGAAACAGAAATTAAAAAAATGCAACAGGACTTACAGCGAGGAAAATACCAGAACACCGTGAGTACCAGAGGTTCCGTTAGTAAATCACCCACATTTGACGGCAGTTCATCTTGGCCCATGTATAAACGGCAATTTGAGGCCGTGGCTACAGCTAATGGAAGGGATAATCAAGAAAAATCTACTTCTCTGGTAATTTCGTTAAGAGGTCCGGCCCTAGAACTCCTCCAAAGCATTCCAGTCGATTAACAAGGCAATTTCGACAAGATCATCGCCATCCTAGACAAACAATACGACAATCAATCCTTGAGCCAAGTATATCAAGTACAACTGAGTAGAAAAACGCAAAAATCCGGTGAAAGCCTCCAAGAATTCGAAGCAGAGATTAGACGGTTAGTTCACTTGTCCTACCCAGACCTGCCAGAGGAAACGAAAGACCAGCTGGCCGCACAGAGTTTCATAAACGGCATCAGATATGTGGAAGTACAGCGAAATCTAAGACTAAGTGGCGTCAAGAAAAGTAATGAAGCTCTACTTCGGGCTTTGGAAGTAGAGGCCGTCATGAACATGTCCAAGCCGAGGGTCCGAGCAGTTTCCTTTAACCAGGAATAGTCAGAGTCACCATTTCAAGTGCTGCTGGCTGGTGTGAACAAAATATTAGAACGGTCACAAAGAACTGGCACCAGAGGGGCATGTTCCGCTGCGGACGGACAGGACACTTCCAACGTGACTGCCGAGTAAGGCTACCGGAACGATCACCAACCACGGGTAGCCAACAAACCGACCTTACCAACTAGGGAAACTCCAACCAGTCTGCATAAGGGGGCGAATGCTGACTCACCCTCCACCAGCCCCCAGGACAGTATCAATCCGGGGATTTTGCTGAGATAGCGGCAGCCTAGTCATCAGAGGCACCATCAATGGGCGAGCAGTTACCATCACCATCGACACCGGCGCCGCTGTGTCCATTGCCAATTCCAGTGTTTTGAGAGTCAGAAATTCGGCCAGTAACCAATAACATCCAGCTCAGAACAGTCACCGGCGAGTCCATGTCAATACAGGGTGAGGCAGATTTCGTGCTACAGATAGGGGACAACATGATCTGGCATAGGGTCCTGGTAGCGAATATTGAGGACGATTTTATACTGGGAATGGACCTAATTAGCCAGCATGGATTTATGTTCGACCCGAGATATGATGTTCTTCGGTTCCTAAATGAGGAATTTGTATTGACACGGCCCGTCAACAGTTCAGTCACATCCATAAAAATTGTGGCAAAGTCGTTAGCTAGAATTCCCGGTCGAAAGGAAGAGATTATTCATGGGCAGCTAGACAGCAATCCTGGGAGCTCTTGACTACTTAGTTGGACGGGCTATAGTTAAAACCGGACGAGATATACCAATCAGAGTCCTGAATTTGTCCAACAACGACATCATAATTGCCAATGGTCAAGAGGTAGCTTGTTTCGAGCCAGTACAGACCATCATTAATTGCGAAGAAGAGTACCAGACGTCGGAGAAGGAGACAGGGCCCAGTAGAGTTCCTACAACCGTTTGCTGACCATTTGACACACTTGACACCAGAGACCAGAAAGCCAAGCAATTTATCACAAAGCACTGGCAAATTTTTAACAGTCAAAATGGAACCACCGGTCGCACCAACATCATCCAGCATCGAATAGATACCGGAAAGGCTCAACCCATCAGAATACCACCTAGACGACTAGCATTGGGACAACGGAACAGTGCATCCAGGACCAAATGGCTGATCCAGACATCGAACTAGTGTTGTCACTCAAAAGTTCGCCAGCGGTACTAATGGGTGAATTACTTCGAAGACGTTAGAGCTTGGTGCTGCAAATGTGCCACCTGTGAAGCCAGTAAGGGCCCGAAGACCCGAACCAACGGTAGAATGCAGCAGTACAATGTGGGCCTCCCATTTGAGAGAATTGCCATCGATGTCGCCGGTCCGTTTCCCGAGTCTGAGAGGGGGAACAAATACATTCTGGTCGCAATGGATTACTTCAGCAAATGGCCTGAAGCATATGCGATACCCAACCAAGAGGCAACCACGGTAGCGACGGTGCTAGTAGAACAACTACTCAGCAGGTTTGGCGTCCCGATGGAATTACATTCAGACCAGGGGCGTAACTTCGAATCGAATGTATTCCAGAAGGTCTGCACGATATTGGGGATTAGGAAAACGAGAACAACACCATTACACCCACAGTCAGACGGAATGGTGGAAAGATTCAACAAGACCTTGGAACAACAACTATCCAAAGTCGTCAGCAAAAACCAGCGTGATTGGGATGAGCATATTCCCTTATTCCTGTTGGCATATCGCTCTGCCGTACATAATAGTACAAGCCTAACCCCAGCCAGGGTCCTATTCGGAAAGGAGCTGCGATTACCCTGCGATTTGGCATTTGGCTCCCCAGAAGAAACTCCCCAAGACATCGACGATTATGCCGACCAGCTCCGACATAACATGCTGGCAATACACGAATTAGCCCGAACGCAGATGTTGGCCACCAGTGACCGGATGAAGAGGGCTGTACAACCCCCAACGGAGCAAGGGTAAATCCCCAAAGCTTACACCCGCCTGGAATGGTCCATACGAGGTGGTCAATAGGTTGAATGACGTCGTCTACAGGATCCGTCGAAACCCCAAGGCTAAATTGAAGGTAGTTCATTTAGATGGACTCGCTCCCTACCATGGAGAGGATGTTTCTGATCGGGACGATCAGAATTAAAGGGGAGGCAGTGTTACGAAATTTACCCAAAGCCGACCCTGTTTCATTTCAGTACGACAACAAACGCTTTGAGATAAAAAAAACGGTTCTCGAAAAGACTCGGCAGCGGAAGGAGTGATGATTGATTTTACGAGAATTTTCTATGCTGGCTTATAAAGGAAGCAGCGACGATGGAGTGTTCAGTGATACCGCGTCGACTAGCGTATATGAGAATGTATTGTGAATCAACTGTTTTAATGTAAATAAAGTTCTAGAAAAGTGAAAGTAAATATTAGTTTTATAATTTTATAATTTTAAATTGAACCCACCCACTATATTGCAATATATATATATATATATATATATATATATATATATATATATATATATATATTGCAATATATATATATATTGGTGCGTTCCCGCAATTTGTTTAGTGTATTGTTTTCAATTTGATTGAATTACTTCATTGATTTTTAAACTTCTGCACCTTTTCTAAAACATTCCGTCGCGCTAATGCTAATTGTAGGTGTTTTTTTGCGTGTAAAATATAGACAGTATTGTCATTCGTGTTTCGGATCACTGGCTGTTAGGACGCTGGGGAGGTTCGTGTATTGTGCTCCGAACTGTTTGGACATTTTTTGATTCCGTCTGAAGAGACGACGCTTATTGTTGTTTTTCCGTTACGATTTCGCGAGTTAGTAGCTTCGTTTGTAACGACCACTAAACCGCTTTCATTTTGTTTCTTTTGTGTTTACAAAAGCGCATCATTTGTTGTTAAACCCGCATTTTTTGTATGCTCAATCAATAAACATTACGTCGCTATTTTTTGGGTAACGTGTTGTCCATATATATATATATATATATATATATATATATATATATATATATATATATATATATATATGTATGTATGTATACACATACATATATTTAAAGAAATAAATCGACCAATTAATTATCATGCCTCTATTTCTTCTTGTTGAAAGAAATAGCGAAATTTTCAAAATAAGATACTCTAAAATTTATTTATACTTATTTCTGAAATCGGTATAAACTTACATTTCCTTCACCCAATTAATTAAATAAAATATTAAGATAATGTGTAGTGTATGTTACTTACGATTAGTGAAAGAAATTCACAAGCGACTCACTAGCCATAAAACAAAATAATGGTACCTCAGATGTAAATCGAGAAATAGATTACATATTAAGTCATAACTTATAATTCATATTTTTAACCGACTTCCAAAAAGGAGGAGGTTATCAAGTCGTCGCGTATTTTTTTTCGCTTTTTTTTATTTTTTTTTATGTATGTTACCTGATTTCTTCTCCTTTGGTGCACCGTTTTGAATGAATATGGTCTTGTTTGGTGAAACTTCAAATTTTGGAAAAGAATTCTATTGGTAAAGTGATAAAATATGTGAATGAACACATGCGTGCATGGAAATCGACCAATATCCCTAATATTTTAGACGATTTTTCGATAACTCCTTATGGATTTTTTAACATTTAATCTATTAAGGACGATCTTTAGATGATCTCATATACTTTTCTGCGACGTGCAACTTGCAGTTTTGCAGAAAATCCCTGAAAATTCCAAAATTCTTATCAAAAATTTCATCGAAATGACATTTCTTCGTAAATATTTTAATTCCAAGGTAATAGTGCGGTAATTTTAGGCACTGGAAGTTTTAATTGCGAATTTGAACATTTTCTATGTACATCTCAAGCATATAGGTAGTACAGCATAGCATTTTCGGTTCCTTAAATCAATGAGTACCAAGCTCGTTTTGTTTGTATACCAGGCAAATACCTATTTAAATGCAAATTTTTCCATTTGGCGAAGAGGGTGCTTTTGATTGTCACATTCTCCCGGCCTAATAGAAAATTCAGTGACAACACATGTCAAACTTTAAACTGCTATTTGATGCGTTTATAGACAGGGTGTTTAGTTATAGCAAACAAATTCACAAAGTAAAGTGGTAGAAACAAAAATATAGCCAACTTCCACCTATAACTAAAAAGCTAAAAATAATTATAACAAAATACAACTCTAGCAAATAAATAACACATTCAATGTTGTAAGGTACCTACCCAGGAAGTAAAAAATGTAAACATTAAAAGGTGCTCATTCTGTACAAATTAATTACCTACCAATCTAGTATATTTTTGAAGTCGGTGCCAAGCAAATTTAAAATCCTTCAATGCGTACTTATCTACTAATTCATCAAACTTGATTGTTGCTTGGCACCGACTTCAAAAATATACTAGATTGGTAGGTAATTAATTTGTACAGAATGAGCACCTTTTAATGTTTACATTTTTTACTTCCTGGGTAGGTACCTAACAACATTGAATGTGTTATTTATTTGCTAGAGTTGTATTTTGTTATAATTATTTTTAGCTTTTTAGTTATAGGTGGAAGTCGGTTATATTTTTTTTTAAATGTTTTATCATTAGTTAGAATGTTTTCAATATTGAATTATGAATTAAAGTTATTATGTAACTTAAGTTATGTGTTAGTATATTTATAAATAACTTAACAAATTACCGCAAGAGTATTTCTAAGTTCATCGTCAGAATTCATAACACAAGATTATAATTATTTTACTCATTAACTTCAGATCAGTGTTTCTCTCACGTCATGATTCATACTCATTCTACAGATTCCGTCATCGCTGGATGAAAATCCTTTTCAACTAATCCTGCGTGAAGGTGTAGAATAAGGGTGGTTATTAGAGTCGTAGGCGATATGTCACAATTAATTGTTAAATATCGTTTATCGTCGACACACTAACGCAGGATGACAGCCATAATTAATCTGCGTTATTTCAGCACCGAAGGCAGCCGAAGCCTAAGGAAGAGACCACCGACCGGTGTCCCTCAGGAGCCATCCACTCGGATGTGGATGGACCACCTCATCGTCAAGGAAACCGCACGGGAATTAGCACATTCACTTTCACCATACTCTCTTATTCCGTCGTCCACTTGGAGGTGTAACTTGCCACATATTTTTTTCTACGGCAGTTAGATATAGTAACATCGTATGAATAAATTGTGAAAACAAAGTTATTTGGGGCTTAAGGTGAACTAAAGAATTGCTTAATGGTGAGGATTACCTAATTTAAACATACTTATACTTCGTAAATCTCGATTCAATCTGGGTTATTGAATGCGAGACCAGATAGTGTTATTTTTAAGCATTACCCATATATGTCTTCTAAACGTTGTTTGTGGCATATTCTTGATTACTTTTATGTTTTTTTTGGGCAATAACACCACAATAGAAATATATATGTTCTATAAAATGCATTTTCTGAAAATAATGTAAATAACTTTATTATTTTACCTGCTTATCAGGATTTACCAGATTGGTTTTTGAAATTTGTGGAGAAGGTAAACTTTATTAGAGGACCACAGTACTAGGTAGGTACTTTTTACATAAAATGTTTCTTCAAATGTTCTATATTCTAGTACAATCAACAAGCGTTCTTGTATACGAATGCGGGCATTTTTATAATATGTATCTGCTCGGCAGTTTTTACTGACACAAATAATTTGTGGTTGTTAAAAAAAAATTCACTATGACCCCATTTATATTTCCATATATATTTCACATACAAACAATTTTGCAAATTATTTATGTAGTACATAGAATAGTAATTGATGACGCCTCCAGAAAGGTTAACACAGCATAATCAATATTGCAATGCAATATATATATATATATATATATATATATATATATATATATATATATATTCGAAAACAAGTTGGCACGGACAGAACCATGTGTAGCTTCTTCTTGATGGTCCGAGTGTTCGTCCGTTGAAAGTTTTGTCCCTGTAAAGGAACGGTCGCCTGACATTTCGCCAAAATCTCACTAGGCTTTTTCATAAGGCTTTTCCTCTTCTTCCAACACGAAGACTTCCACTTCAGACGCCACGGAGACCAGACCAAGCGGAGAACGACCTAGCCGACGATCTCTGATACGAAGTAGTCCGGAAAGGTCCGAACCTGCAGCCACCCTTCGTGTTGGAAGAAGAGGAAAAGCCTTATGAAAATGCCAAGTGAGCTTTTGGCGAAACGTCAGGCGACCGTTCCTTTTCTTGCTTTTTGGTCATTTGTTTATTTGATTTTAAATGTTACGTTTCGGACACATTTTGTCCTTTTTCAAACATGTCAAATTCAATAATAGACATTTATATAAATCTCTATTATTGATTTTGACATGAAATGAAGGAATGCATAATTTCCAAATAATAAGAAGAAATCTGTAATTTTGGAGAAATGATAAAATTAAATTTGAAGTTTGGAAAATAACATGGAATGTAAATATGATAATGTAAATAAATGGTGGATATAAACAAATAATGGAGATTAGAAGAAGAATGGACAATAGTAAAAAAAATTGCCAAATAAGAAAGACTATGAAAAGTATGATTATTTTTTATGTAGATTTAATTAGATAAGAATAGTAGATAGTAGATTTAAAAAACATTTAAAAAAAATATAACCGACTTCCACCTATAACTAAAAAGCTAAAAATAATTATAACAAAATACAACTCTAGCAAATAAATAACACATTCAATGTTGTTAGGTACCTACCCAGGAAATAAAAAATGTAAACATTAAAAAGTGTTCATTCTGTACAAATTAATTACCTACCAATCTAATATATTTTTGAAGTCGGTGCCAAGCAAATCTAAATCCTTCAGTGCGTACTTATCTACCACTTCATCAAACTTGATTGTTGCTTGTTTTTATTACAATGGTTATATCCTTGGGCGCCAATTTACAATCTTTAATTGTAAATGTGTTTTGTTTACTTTACTTTTTAATTGTTTTATTCATTTAATTTTCAATTTATGTTACAATGTTTAATTTATAATTTAATTGTTATTTTTAGTTCTAGTTCTACAAATTTATATGTGCTGTGGGTTCAAAACGGTTTACTATCATTTTTAAATAATCATCCGGCTAATGTTTTGTGAAAGTCAGGCTTTCTGTTTTGTTTATTACTTTTAACAGAATTTAAATCAACATTTTTAAATCAACACTTATCTACATCAAATAAAATTATCAAATCACTCAACTTTAATCAATCATGGTACTTCCATTTCAATTACAAAAATTTATTTACCTTAATTACTTTGGTTCATAGTCTTTCTTTAATTGGCATTTTTTGCCACTATTGTCCATTTTTCTTCTAACCTCCATTATTTATTTATATCCACCATTAATTTACATGATCATATTTACATTTCTTGTTATTTTCCAAACTTCAAATTTAAATTTTACCATTTCTCGAAAATTATAGATTTCTTCTTGTTATTTGGAAATTATGCATTCCATCATTTCATAAGATTGTTTTGTGTTGCATATCACTTCACTTTACTTTTATTTGTAAAATTTGCCAAATTGAACCTTATTGATTTTTTCCACTCCACCATAACCTATATTTTAGGTTATGGCTTCTGTCAAACATCACTTACTTTAATAACAACATTTCATGGCAACTAGATTTTAACAAGGAAATTATCAAATTGAAGATACGTCTTCCACGACTGAAAAGTGCAGACTCTCACGAATTTTGCGTGCAGCTTGTATTTATCACCTCCGACATCTAAACATCGAGAAAGCCACGCTAACCATAAAACAACAGACTAGATCTTGGAAAATTTTAAGTAATTATTTTAATAAATTTTGAATATTAACTATATGTTTTGAAACTTGTCTCATTTTAAAGCTAATTTAATTTTGAATAATTTATTTTCTATCAACTATAGCTCTATTTTGCTTCGTAATTGAGATTTTCACCTTCGTAGGTTTTCTTCAATCTGACACTCTCTTTTTTATTTTCAAACTAACTATACCCTAAATTTTAAATCTAATGTACAATTTCTATTCTATAAACCTCCTAATTTCCTAATTATATGGAGTTTTCATTGGCACAGTGTTTATTTTAGTTCCTTGAGAATGTTTGTCTTTTGGCTAGGTTAGGTCACTTTAGGTTCACTTTATATTGTCTTTATTTGTCTCAGTTCACCTTTTTCACTTCTTATATGAGTGTTTTTATATTATTCAGGCACTTAACTTCTCTAAGTATCCTAATTACAAACTATTACAACATTATTTTTTCTGGTTAAGTGAATTTTCTTTTGGAGCTTCCTCCTACATTTTATTTACTCATAATTTACCTGTTTGCTTTTCTTTTTACCTTATGTATTGTATTTTTTTATGGTTTATTAACTCTATTTTAACTTTTTAGCTATTTCATCACATCAGCAAACTGTTCTGAAGAAATTTCTGAATCATTGTTTATTGCTGCTATGCTGTATGTTTGCTTATGCAGATTGCTATTGAAATGTGCATTATTACTAATGAATTTTGCCTAATTCTTGGTAAGTCTTTATCCTAATTTATACTTTTCTACTTAATTTGCATAATATGTTTAAATTATCACTAGCATTAGATAGTTTTATCATTGAAACTTTTGACAATACACTTCTTCAAAGATACTTTCTAATTTGGTGCATTTATACCCAATAAGTACTCAATTCTTGCCAAATTAAATGATTTGATTCATTTGCTTTCCATTTTACGAGTACTCTATTTATTGTTAATTCTAACTAGTTTTGCCTGTTTTTCCTGTGTCTTATTTAAATGACTCTGAACATACACTGTGCCTAGTAGGAAAGTCCGTCAGCTCACACAATTGTATAAAAATTGGTGCTTGATATAGCGGACCGTACCCGGGATCGAATCCCAGCCAAGTCAAAGTTTTTTTCATTAATAAAAAAATTCTGACACAATTGCAGGGGGTACAGTAGTCTCTGACGTAAGTGGCAAAAATCAGGAAAATAGACATTTGCCCCTTACCAACCCGCACTGAGGCAGCGTGGTAAGGTATGCCTCATATTCTCTGTGAATATTCTTGGTCTTGTCAATTTCGTTGAGAGGTCCGGCCCTAGAACTCGCCATCCTGGATAAACGATACGACAATCAATCCTTGAGCCAGGTATACCAAGTCCAACTGAGTGGAAAACCGCAAAAATCCGGTGAAAGCCTCCAAGAAATCAAAGCAGAGATTAGACGGTTAGTACACTTGTCCTAGCCAGACCTGCCAGAGGAAACGAAAGACCAGTTGGCCACACAGAGTTTCATAAACGGCATCAGAGATGTGGAACTACAAAGAAATTTAAGACTGAGTGACGTCAAGAAGAGTAATGAAGCTCTACTTCGGGCTTTGGAAGTAGAAGCCATCCTGAACATGTCCAAGCCGAGAGTCCGAGCAGTTTCCTTCAAGCAGGAAAAGTCAGAGACACCATTTCAAGCGCTCCTGGCTGGTCTGAACAAAATATTGAACGGTCACAAAGAACACGCACCAGAGGGACATGTTACCGCTGCGGACGGAAAGGACACTTCCAATGTGACTGCCGAGTAAGGCTACCGGAACGATCACCAACCAGGGGTAGCCAACAAACCGACCTTACCAACCAGGGAAACTCCAACCAGTTAGCATAAGGGGGCGAATGCTGACTCACCCTCCACCAGCCCCCAGGATAGTTTCCATCCGGGGATTTCGCCGAGCTAGCAGCAGCCTAGTCCTCAGACGCACCATAAATGGCCGAGCAGTTACCATCACCATCGATGCCGGCGCCGCTGTGTCCATTGCCAAGTCCAGAGTATCGAGATCATCAGAAATTCGGCCAGTTACCAATAACATCCAGCTCAGAAAAGTCACCGGCGAGTCCATGTCAATACAGGGTGAGGTAGATGTCGTGCTACTGATAGAGGACAACATGATCCGGCATAGGGTCCTAGTAGCGAATATTGAGGACGATTTCATATTGGATATGGACCTAATCAGCCAGCATGGAAGAGTTTGTATTGACACGGCCCGTCAACAGCTCAGCGAACTCCATAAAAATTGTAGCAAAATCCTCAGCCAGAATTCCTGGTCGAACGGAACAGCTTATTCATGGGCAGCTAGACAGTCTTCCTGGGAGCTGCGTTGGAATGGTGGAGCCCGTACACTCAGCTCATGACTACTTAGTTGGACGGGCCATAGTTAAAACCGGACGAGATATAGGTACCAATCAGAGTCCTGAATTTGTCCAACAACGACATCAGAATTGCCAATGGTCAAGAGATAGCTTGTTTCGAGCCAGTCGAGACCATCATCAATTGCGAAGAAGGGTACCAGACATCGGTGAAGGAGGCCCAGTAAAGAATTCCTACAACAGTTTGCTGACCACTTGACACACCTGACCTCAGACGAACAGAAGAAAGCCAAGCAGTTTATCACGAAGCACTGGCAAATTTTTAACAATCAAGCTGGAACCACAGGTCATACCAACATCATCCAGCACCGAAATACCGGTAAGGCTCAACCCATCAGAATACCACCTAGGCGACTACCATTGGGGCAACAACAGGCAGTGGAGGAAAACATCGAGTCCATGTTACAAAATGGAGTTATTGAGCCATCCATCAGCCCATGGTCCGCTCCCGTCGTGCTAGTTAAAAAGAAGGATGGAACCACCCAATTTTGCGTGGATTACAGAAAACTGAATGACGTCACCAAGAAAGACAGCTATTCACTACACCGAATCGATGACACCCTGACCACACTAGCAGGCTCCCGTTGGTTCTCCACACTAGACCTAAAAAGTGGATGTTGGTAGGTTGGTCTGCAAGCAAACGACAGAGAGAAGACAGCGTTCTCCACCAGTAAAGGGCTGTTTCAGTTCACGGTCATGCCCTTTGGGTTATGTATTGCGCCCGCTATATTTAAGAGGCTAATGGAGTATATACTGAACGGGTTAACATGGAGGACGTGCTTAGTATACCTCGACGACATTCTAGTAATGGGTCAAACCTTCGACGACCATCTGAAGAACCTGGACAAAGTATTCTCCAGAATTAAGAATGCCAACCTGAGACTCAACCCGAAGAAGTGTTCCATGTTCCAAAAAGAAGTAGAGTTTTTAGGCCACGTCGTTTCCGAGTCAGGAATCCGCACCAACGAGGAAAACATAGAAGCCATCCGTGATGGGCGAGTCCCAAGAGACAAGCATGAACTCCGAAGCTTCTTGGGCCTCTGTTCCTACTACAGGCGATTTGTTGAGGGATTTGCCACCATTGCCGCGCCTCTACATCAATAGACTACTGAGAAAGAGACCTTCCGTTGGAATTAGGATTGCGAAACATAATTCAGGCGACTGAAGACAGACTATGTTCCAGTCCAATCCTAGCCTTTCCTGGCAGTCGGTCAGGTATATTTTAGACACCGACGCCAGCAACACAGGGTTGAAGGCCGTCCTATCACAGGTACAAGATGGTGAAGAGAGGGTGATGGAGTACTACAGCCGTGAATTCTCGAAACCGGAATGAAATTATTGCGTCACCAGAAAAGAACTTCTTGCAATAATAAGGGCTGTAGACCATTTCCACAAATACCTCTAGGGTCATCATTTTTTAATCCGAATAGATTATGCCGCCCTCAAATGGCTGTTGGACACCGGAAGGACAACTGGCCAGGTGGATGGAGAAACTACAGCATTACAATTCCAAGGTGGAACATCGTGCTGGCTGTTTGCACAATAATGCCGATGCCCTAACCAGAAGACCCTGTAAAGCAGAATGTGGACATTGCCTGAAGACGGAACAGCGAGAGGGTATCTCCATCAGACAGATCCGAGTGCAGGTCAATGAAGACTGGACAACGGAATGGTGCATCCAAGACCATACGAGGTGGTCAAGAGGCTTAATGTTGAAAGTTGAAGGTGGTCCATTTAGATCGACTCGCTCCCTACCATGGTGAGGATGTTTTTGACCGGGTCGATCAGAATTAAAGTGTGGGCGGTGTAACGAAATTTCCTTAAACCGGCCCTGGTTTCATTCCAGCACGACACCGATCGCTTTGAGGAAAAAAATTGTTCTCGAAATGGCTCGGCAGCTGTAGGATTGATTTTACGAGAATTTTCGATGCTCGTTTTAAAAGGCAGCAGCCCACGATCGCAAGTTAGTTAGTACAGCGAAGAGCTTATATTTAATGTTATTCTGATTTGAATCAGCTGTTCTGTATAATTTGATGTAAATAAAAGTTATAGTAAAGTGAAAGTGAATATTAGTTGTATACAATTATAACTGAACCCACGAAATATATAACAATATATACAAAAGTACCAAATTTTTATTTATAACATCTACTACGTTGCATTTTTTACATAATTTCATTATTTCTAACTAAGTACAATTTGTTCATTCTTACACCGTCTATAAAAATAAACAGTCACTGGTATTATAAAAATATCTTTAAAAGTAAAAAAATATACAAAAATTGTACACAAAAACATTAGAACCTATTAAATTACACTCTTAAAAATATCGTTTAACAAATAAATAGAACAAAGTTGGTATCATTATCGAAAACGTATTGTCCAGATGATGCATAATAATAATACATAAAAAAGAAAAACGGATGCCTAGAAAGAAAGCGACAATATTACCAATCTTAAACGAATAAAGCAAATAATCACAGTAATTCCCTAACTAATTGGTCTTTGACTCTTAACATTCTATTCTAAAACATAAATTCACTGACCGTAAAACTCTCTTAACAATTACATAAACATTTTAAAATTAATTGATAATACATTTATGCTTAAATAATTTGTAACAAACCTTAAAATGAACGAGCGCAAAGACGAATATTTAAACGATATAAATAATTGCACATAAGGACAGTTATCACATGAATCAATGTTTTTATTTTGCAATTTTGAGACCAGCATTAACCTAAGTGACTATCTGTGGATTTTTGACCTGTACTGTTGGCCATTTACTTGCAGATTCTTCATTTTCAGTATAAGAACTTTCTAATCTAGTATTCACACCTGAGTCATTTGTATCATCTTTTAAGTTATATTTTGACATCAGTTGATCGGGCATTGGCAACCCGGCTGGATCAGGAACCGAGACCGCGGGCAAGTATTTCCAAGGATTACTATTTGCAGGAATCAAACACCGTGCTGAAAACACGAGATTGAACGGATTCCGAATCAACTTCGGATTATGCGTAATAGGCAATTGAATTCAGAATCTAACCTCAACAAGCGGAGGTATTATATAGTTTTTTATTCTAAATAATTGTGTTTTCTTTCAATTGTAGTCACTTGACAGATCACCAACATCCCTATCGACCAAGCCTTTATATCACAATAAAAAAATACAAACCACCTCAACACCTTGTAGACTTATCAAGGCACTGTCTAATGATCACTTATCTTGTTTACGAGAACCAACGATACAAACAAGGAAGGAGTTTCAATGGGATCACCACTCTAACCAGTAATAGCAAACCCTTTTATAGTGTTGGCGCTAAAAACAACAAGTGTTAAACCCAGTTTATTATTGCGATATGTGGATCACATCTTTGTGATTTGGCCTCATGGGAGGGAACACCTCAACACATTTTTAGATCACCTTAATGGCATCCACCACAAAATATAATTTACCACGGAGGTTGAAGCCAACAATCAACTGCCATTCCTTACTATTGTTCGTATCCAATACAAATTTCAAACACTTATTTCTTACAGAAAAGTAGAAATTACCTTATTTTTTCAGTATAGGACAAGGATGTCCAAACTTTTATAATCACTCGAAATTGTTACAATTATTCACTAAAACCATACTAAATTAAATTTAGGAGTTGGTATTTTTTATTATTGAATTTTTTGTGGTACTTTGATTGCCTCATGTTGCAAAACGGTTTCAAGCAATGACCTGCCTAGATTGCAGTCAACCATTAGCCTAGTTGTGCAACTACCTTTTAAAAAAATTATTTTAAAAATTACGTGTAACTATAAGTGTCTATTAGTTGCAGAAAAATAGACAGTGTGTAAGGTGTTAGTTAATTTTATGTACAACAAAATTCTGTACTTGAGTGCGGCATAAATTTATCTCTCAACAAAAGTCAGTCCAAATTGGTGAATAAATACTCAAGAGGAATCAATGTGCCAATCTTCTATATATAGCAAATAATTAGTAAAAGCAGTCAATATTGCAACAACTAATGGTTCAGTCCTTCAATGAGACACTAATTACAAATAATTAACGAAAGCAGTCAAGATTCCAAGTTAGGTCCCGTTCTACTTGCAAAACTTATTCTTGTACAAATTAATCAGGTAAGCAGAATTTGGGAGCATAAATAAATACCCAGTCAAACACTTTTGTTTGACTGGGTAGTAGTTGTCTTTACAACTATTCAAATTATGAATAGCAGGTCTACTATTCACGAGACAATACAAAAAATTGGAAAAATGCAGTTGTGAATAAATAGATAAAATACTCGCAAACTAATTTGTACCAGACAGAATAGTACGAGCCGTAAATATAATGTCCATGTACCAACATCTGACAGTACAGAAAGAGAACCAGATATATTCTAAAAACAACCCTTCCAAGTTCTACCATTTAGGAAGTAGTTTGACTATTAAATAAGATGTATGGACTTATACGCTGTATATCTAATAAACAACAATTTTCCTTAGTTGTCATGTAAAAGACGATAGCTTCAATTTCAAATTTATATTTTATTTCGAAATCAGAACGCAAGAACGTCAAATTTTATAAACTAGTTGATTAATGTAAACAAAAAAAAAGAATAAATTTTCGGAAGCTAAGAAATCTCAAAACTTAGCAAACAATTTTCACTGGAAATTGACTTCGTTATAGGAGAACCGAACGGCTCCTCTTGATGAAAGTTAGTAGTCATCGGCTTGAAGTAGTATACTACAAAGATCTCAGAGATCCCGCTAATGGCATGCAAACACCTGAGATCACCTATCAGACCGTTAAGTACGAACAGTTTAGTGTGTTGAAAGCTCATCGCTTCTATAAAGTAAAGCACATCAACTTGCATAAGCGTCAAAAGACAATAAAAGCTCTCTGCTCTCGTCTCGCACCTCTAGCCGAGACAGTTGACTAGCAACATGTTTCCACCAGCGGTTTATACACGTTTTGGTAAATTCTGTTTTGAGCATACGAAATGGTTGCTAGATATTTTTACAAAATTTCCTATATTTATAAAACGAAAAATGTGTAAATCGAAAACATATTTGAAGACAATTATCAAAGTAGAAATGGTAGATTCTTGATTGATAAAAGTCAATTATATTAGGTCAATAATTATTACAGACATGAAACCTCTGCTATCAGATTTAGTAAGTTCCAATTATTATTATTATTATATATATATATATATATATATATATATATATATATATATATATATATATATATGTAATTGATAACTGATCCCTGCCGGGATCGATGGTAAAAATAGTATTCGAGTAACTAGAAGCGAAAGCAGAAGGCTACGAGAATTATGCGAACCGACCTGAAGAGGACAGATGTGACTCTGCCGAAACGTCGTCATTTTACCATCGATCCCGGCTGGGATCAGTTATCAACTACGCGGATGAATTCCCGGAAACCGCCTAAAACATTTAGTGCCCGCGAAAACTTAAAAACAAATATATATATATATATATATATATATATATATATATATATATTATATATTACACTCAACTCTGATTAACCCTGCCATTCTTCTAATAGTTCTTATGAATACGGGAAAAACATTTTTTCTCGATTTGTGACATTTTATTATTTACTAATTTCGACTCTAACACTAATATATTATGTAGTGTTAACCTGGCAATTAAATTTAAAGCATTGTTCATCTACTTAAAGGATTAAAATAATAAAACAATTGCAATGTATACTAGCGCAAAAGGAGCTCGTTGTGAAGCGTTTAATTGTAAGGTATTTGCCATGAGTTAATATAAGAAAGTTAATGACGATAGTCTGAAACTAAAAGAAAATGTAACTCCTTCCTCGAATTTTCTTTTGAATTTCATCGTCTTGAACTGGTTGATTTTACGTTTCAATAGTTTTGAACCTACAGTCATTATCAGATGAATGATGGGAAATTCAGATTATCAGTCGTATTTATACCCTTAGCCGGTCATGCGTCATTGGTAACGCTCATGGTTCCTTAATTCCTTATCTGGTCCAATCAGCGCCACCGTCGGGGACGATGGGTCTCTTTTGTATCAGTTTCTTCCTTGTCAATTACCCTTACCTGGTCCCAGTTGATGATGCAGTGTTCGGGCCATTCTTGATTTCTATAGACCAAAGTTCGTTAGCTCCGCCCTTTGAGTAGACATGCGATGCTCCTTAACCCTGGTGTCCGGTGGTGTCCACATTCACGAAATATGCTCTATATATAGCGTTATTTGATATTGCATAGTGATAGATGATAGTATCCGGCTTTGTTTTTATTATCATGCTCCTCAGGTGTTGCTGCTCTTGAAAATCATTTACATTGTATATCTGTGTCCAGTACTTCTAAGTTTTTCCTACAAACCTCTAGTGTATGGTAATAATAGAGTTGCCTTCTTGGTGTCCTCTTCCTGCCTAGGTGGTTTATCACGGAAAACCAACCGCCAGTTACGGCGGCCCTGATTTGGCCATATAAGAGATTAAGGGACGCAATGAGCATGACCAGTTACGTATGACCGGATAATCTGAATTTCTAATCATTAACCTGATTACCATAGCAGATTCAAAGCTATTGAAACCATTTCAAGAAGATGGAAGACCAATGAAACTTCGAACAAAAACAGTGACATTGTTCAACCCGAGTTAGAGTGTAAAAGATCCTGCCGCCTTTCGACATCAGTTTTTGTGAGATATATAATGACGTCATTCCCCTTTAACCTCGTATAATGTAATTGTTAGACAGTATATTAAGCTACTTCACTTGTTGTTCGTGGTTTCGAATTTGAATTAATCATAGTAACGGTTATTTACTGTTTTTCATGGATTATTCATTTCACATATATAATGCTCAAGAATCCGCCTTCATATATTAAATTTATTGGAAATACAAGGACACTCGTGTTCCTGCAGCTAATCTGTCTCGCGAAAGGTTCAAGAATGCTTTGATACATTCTATTGATAGAATATTCATATATGTTTACCAAGAATATTCTGAACTTTTGCAAGCTGTACATGAATACTGACATTCATGGTTTAGAAACCTACATGACGGCATCATTACCATCCAAGTGATGTGCATTGCGTTCTCGTTACAATGAAGATCGTATCCAACTTTGGCCATAGAATGCTGCAGGAACACCGAGAAAATCTAGGTTCCGTAGAGAAAGTTTTATAGAAAAAAGATTACTTCGGAAACTGACTATTTTATATCTACCTAAAACTGGAACCGGAAATATTCCTTTAACGATTTTTACTATTTTTAGTTAAACTTCTTTAATTATTTTCTCTCTTAACACTATTATGCGTTTTTGAGGGTCAAAAGGAATCTAGCAATTATTCATTCAATTCAAATTATCTGAATATTTCGTCTTTATTTTGCATGTTTGAGCATTTTTGAGAGAAGGTATTAATTTAAAAGTTTTGTATATGAAAATATTATTCACGTTACATGTTTAATCATGCCATAATTGGAGTGTCAGGGGAAATTCGATCACAATTTCCATTAGTTAGTTCTTTGGTGAAGAACATTTAACAAACCGTCATTTCGTGTTCATGTATGCAAGATAAGATTGCCATATAATCTCTTACCACCTGAACTCGATGCGGCACCTGGCTAGTACAGGCTATTTTTTATTCTAATAATTCTAATACCATAAAATGTGTTGTATCGGATTTAAGCAACACTGTAGATTCGATAAAAAATGCAAAAATATACTTGGAAAACATCAAACGCCTGAGCAATTAGAATATATTAAACCAAATTACAGCTTTCCCAGTAAAGAAATAACCGACTTAGAATCAAGGAAAATGTCATTGTCTTAAGCGATAAGAGTTGTAAGCATCTGGGCTTCTAGGTTAAAAAACGTTCTTGGTACAACTGGTAAAACTATACCTACATGAGAAATTTAACAACGTCATTTCAAAAAATGGGGGATATCAAACTTTAGTCAGTATATCCACTATTTTACAAAGTGGTGAAAAAGAATATGTTACCTTTGATTTAAGTCTAGAAGCACTATCAGCACTAAGCTAGGCCCCAATCACTTTTGTCGATGACGAACGAACGTTTTTGTCTTACCAACAAATATTAAGCACCCAGCGACAGGAAAACACTGAAAAATAAAATGATGCTCGATTATTTCTCAGGGAGCCAACTAGTTTTGTATACAATTTATTATATAATATGGTTTATAATCTGATATTAGTAGGATCAATCAAATTACGTGTTAAACTATTTAACAAAAAGTTTTGTATGTAATTAATTGTGGTTATTTTTGCAAAGTATGAATGGAAATTGACTTATTGTCAATATATCAGAAACATAAAGTGCATATTTTGAAAATATTTTTTGACTAATTTTGGTGCCTAATAATCTGAAGTCTAGTAATCATAGATAATAGAGCAAAACTTTTGGTTCGATGGATTCCGAACCCCCACGGAGAACTAAAACATTTTTTTTAGGGTTTTTAATTTCTCATCCCTTATTTGAAGCTTAAAAGTGAGGTATGAAAACGACTGTATACACAATGGGCAATTATGACAATACGGCTGTCTAAATTGTCTTAAGAATGCACGAAAACTCTTTTTTCATGTATTACATTCAGATAAAAGCTTCAGCAATCTATATTAACTACAATAAGTTACTCAACTTGATTATATAAAACCCTAAGACCATTGTATTTTAAGAGTACTTGGATTTAATGTGGATTATCTCCACCTCCACTGTTTATACCATATACATATTGTTTGTTGAGAAAATAGTAAATATATTCTTATTAAATATTTCTAGAACAATGGATAGCAAAATATATCCAAATTCCATGACATAACAGCTGGTGAAAATTGTCTCCATCAATTCTTTATAGGGACCTCAGGAACACGAAGCAAGCATCTACAAACCAACCAACCAACCAACCGACAACAATTCTCTCCATGTTAATTATTGATGATGATGGCGAAGCGCCTCCAAATGAAACTTGACGGCCAACATTTGGTTACTTCTTGCTTGTGCTTGGGAAAAGCACATGCTTGGCATTAATTGTTGACATAACTATATTAACGCCACCGCCCGAATGCAAAGCTCTTAATACGCCATGATACATAAGAGGCAAACGATGAGGTATGAAGGGGACGAAAAGTCATTCAGCATAAGGGTGAGAGAACGACGTTTTTGCAGGAAGGCCGACAGGTCACGCAATTAAGCCTGATATATTTGTTAAATAAGAAAATAATAATAATACCGCTCGACTTCGATAATTATTTTTAATCATATGTTGACCAGTTATAACATTAACTTTCTTTTAATTTTGGGAATAACTACGACATAAACTTGAAAGTCTGTATATTTCAAAAGTCCCAACGTTTCAAGGTCTAAATCAGACCTCATTTTCAATGGTATTGTAATGTCTTCATTTTCACACTCGGGTTCAGTTCAGTTCTTGGATTTATTTAAAAACACAGTCCAACTCACTATAATTTATTTCGACTACTTTAGCACAATATTCACGGAACTTTTTACATTTTATCTGAACTAGACAATACGACCGTCGAAAAACTGAATGCCTCCTATCGCCAGCTATCCATATTTATATATTTCTCTCCGAATCGTCCGGTAAGTCTACGAACCATCGGGAAACTCTTTCATATTCTGGAAGAACAGTAACAGCAGCTGTCGGCCTGTTGAGAGACGAAACATTTCGGATTCCCAGAAGTTTCGGAATAATGGCCCTCCCACGAATTGGTTGATGGCCAATTGCACCAGCTGCTGGGTGAATTCTCATAACAGTATGAATACAATTGAACAAAAAATTAAAACATTTAAAAATTAAGAAGATTCGTAATGACAAATATCGAAATCACAATTTGACATTAATGTTTGACAATAAAACTGATGTAACTAAGGGAATTTACTGCAAATTTGATATATACAGGATAGCACAAAAAACATCATGTGAAATAACAAAGCTTCTTTCAAATTGGAAGGATTTGAGAGAGTTATCTTTAGAATTTCATGTGGCGTTCCTAAGTACGACTTTGTTATAAGATAGTGCCAAAATGAGACCAAAAAAATTCTAATGTTCCAGAGATCTCATTAAAGTCATAAGGGAAAACCTAGGAAAAACCTAATGAACTATCCCGATATAGAGTTGTTCAAAAGGATATTACCATTATTAATTTCATCCTTGATTATAGGCAACCAGGAACGGCTGAATTCTACAGAAGTAATAGCTATATAATCGTTTTCATTTAATAAATATAAAGTAGACTTTTTCAGCTTTCGTTTTGTGTTGTGTTCTTCTTTGTGTAATATGGTTGAATTTTGAAACTGTATGTTATGATCAAGGTTCCAGGCATGTTCACAAATTTTTGACTTTTCGAATTGTCGTTTCTTTATATAATTTTTGTGTTCATTTATTCGAACATTTATAGGCCTAGAGGTTTCTCTAATATAAAATTTGTTACATTCGCAAGGACTCATAAACGCAGTTTTTTGAGTTTTGTTTTGTTATTTGGTTTAGTTTTTGATAAAATTGATTTGAGTGTATTTCTTGTTTTGAAAGTTGTTTTAATATTAAATCTGTTTCCCACTCTTTTCAGTCTTTCTGAAAAACCCTGTATGTATGGTATGGTTGTTGTAATGTTGTTTCAAGGGTATTAGTATTGTTTGGAGTAGCGCGTGGTGTTGAATGTTAGTTATTGTTTTGTGATCAATTTTATCTAACTCTTTATTAATGAACTTTTTAGGATAATTGTTAGCCGATAAAACATTTTTGATAAATATTTTTTCTTTATTAAATTTATCCACATCAGAACAGTTGATTTTTGCTCTATCATATAAAGATTTAGTGGTGCCTTTTTTACGGTATTTGGACTTTTTTTTGTCCAACAGTACTTTTTAATTTGTTATTCATTTACTCCGGTTAAATCAACATGACTAAGGACAATAAGGCAACACTACACAAAGCTTCGTTTTTTATCAATTTTATAAAGTTCTTGTTGAAATATATATTAACTGACAGGAATCGCGATACTCGGTAGTAGTAAGTTTATTACAATAATATTTTGTATTAATGCTTATTTAGGTTAAGAAAAAAAAGATAATATTTTAGCCATTTCTGAAAGACCAACTAAATTATAAAATTCATTAAACACCGCCAAAGAAAAGAAACCTTCTAAATTAATCGTTCATATAAAAAAAATTGCGACTATGAAACAAAAACGGCTGATTATAAAAAGAGGCATTAACAATGGCGATCCCGAAAATTCGAATAAGGAGCAAAAAATGACGTTGAGGTGATTACGAATTCTGGGACTCTCTAACAGTGGAGAATGGAATGTTAAAGGGAATTTGGGAAAGCACTGACGACATAGAAACTATGTCCCAACTAGTAGTCCCAAAAAAAATGGTACCCTCCGGCTTGACTGAAGTATATAATGGGATTACCGGATGCCCCCGGTCCATTTCCCGAATCTGAGAGGGGGAACGAATACATTCTATTTGCAATGGATTACTTCAGCAAATGGCCTGAGGCATATGCTCTACCCAATCAGGAGGCAACCACTGTGGCGACGGTCCTAATAGAATAGTTATTCAGCAGGTTTGGTGTTCCATTGCAGTTACATTCAGACCAAGAGCGTGACTTTGAACCTAATGTATTACAGAAGGTCTGTATGATGTGGGAAACCAAGAAAACTAGAACCACACATTTGCATACACAGTTAGAAGAAATAGTGGAAAGATTCAACAGGACCTTGGAACAACATCTATCTAAGGTCTTCAGCAATAACCAGCGTGATTGGGATGAGCATATTCTTTTCGTGTTGGCCTATCACTCAGTTGTACATAACAGCACGGGACTGACCCTAGCCAAGTTAATCTTTAGAAAAGAGCTGAGATAACCTTGTGATTTGCCCTTTGGCTCACTCGAAGAACCGCTCCAAGAAGTCAACGATTATGCCAACCAATTCCGATAGAACATGATGGTAATACATGAACTAACCCAAACACAGATGTTGGACACCAGCGATCAGATGAACAAATGCTATGATCTCAAGGCAAATTCAGTCGGACCTTAGGAGAGAGACAAGGTGTGGTTATACAACCCTCAGAGGAATAAAGGTAAATCTCCAAGGTTCACACCAACTTGGGATGATCCATACGAGATGGTCAACAGGATCAGTGACGTTATCTATCGCATTTGTCGGAATCCAAGAGCTAAGATGTAGGATAATTGGATCGACTTGCTCCCTACCGTAGATCGAATGATTCTGATCAGAATTAATGGTTGGGGCAGTGCAACATTATAACTGTTATAAAAATCATTTCAAGTGGCCAAGAAAAAATTAAGAAACTAAATTATCCGTCCAGATAAAAAACAAAAACAGCTGATTATTAAAAGAGACATTCGACAAAGAATGAGGTTGACGTGATTCCGAATTCACCGAGACTGGAATCCGAGAACACGGGAAAACTCTAAGGCCGATTGAACCTTATATATATATATATATATATATATATATATATATATATATATATATTTGTTTTTAAGTTTTCGCGGGCACTAAATGTTTTAGGTGGTTTCCGGGAATTCATCCGCGTAGTTGATAACTGAACCCTGCCGGGAGTCACATCTGCCCTCTTCAGGTCGGTTCGCATAATTCTCGTAGCCTTCTGCTTTCGCTTCTAGTTACTCGCCTCAAGTAGTATATATATATATATATATATATATATATATATATATATAACGGCGACTACTTGAGGCGGCCAGTTTTTGGTTTTGATAATAATGACATTGCAAGTAGAAGGCAGTATTTGTGTATGTTTGAACCCATACATATGTATATATCTATATATAAATAGGCAAAGACAAAACGGTTAGGTACCCTTTTCCCTTCGGTCTCTCAACCGATTTGCTTTATTTTTGTTTTGTTTAGTAGCAATTGACGACCTTTAGTGCAGAATGCTAAAATTTATTTATAATATTGGTTCATTCATTAGATAAAATATAATAAAAAAACATTATTTACGTCCATGTTGTACTACTTAATAATCCCCATTTATTGAGGTTTTGCAAGTTTACAACTTTCATTGCTTTATAAATATAATTTGTAAACTAAAAGTAGATTATGTTGTTTGATCAATTTATTGCTGATACTAGGTATTTTATTAATTTTAATATTATACTTTTAATTTAGATTATTTTTTCTTTAATATATATAATTCCATATCATTTGATTAAAATTACAAAAATTGTGAATTTATACACAGAGGGTAAGTATCAAGATAAACAGTTAGATCTGGCAGCCCTCATAGTCATGGCCATTTTTGTTGTAAGTACTTGGATTTAAATATTGACATTTCATAATATTGTTAGCCGTTAGGTTATTAATACACAGTGGTAAAGGTACGATTTTATTCAATGAGTAAAGTTCAAGATTTGAATTTCATTGACTGAGAAAAGTTTCCCTAAAAAAATCGGTATTATTTAACATTAATTAACAGCAAGTGCATGGGATTTCTTTATATTTTTATAGAAAATTGATTTTTTTGTACATATTTAAATATATTTAAAGGCAGAATCTTTACACTGTTTTCTGTCTATGTATTTTATCTCATAGTTAATTTATTTTACATTACATTGGCCCATTTCTGCAAAATTTTGATTTTTAAGTAAAATGAACATCTCATTGGCATTTTAAGATGTGTATTATTTAAGATATAAAGAAATTCAATGCATTTACTGATTTGTTATGCTAAGTTAGGTACCTAGACATCTATTCTAGATTAAAATGTATTTTCAGTGAACATAGTTTTCCTTAGAAATCTTTCATAGCTGACCTTGACGACCAAAACATTAAGTAATTTATATATGTAGAGAGTAATAAATTCTATTAGATTGGTTGACAGTGACAAGCTAACGCTCTATCAGACCATCATGCGAAGACTATCTTTGATAGTTCAGCATAAAGCGTTGTTGTTGTTTAGTGGTAAAATGGCCAATGTAGTAGATTAGTATTAAATATTCTCTTTTTGAAGTGACTCAAATATTTTATTAATATATTATTATTACAATCTTCCGAAGGTGTTGTGTAAAAAATTGTCAGTCAGAGGACAATCGAGAATATATTAATTATTGAAGTTTTCATAGAGTTGTAAAGAACAATCTTCCAATTACTATATCGGGAGCGGTTCCAATCAAAAATATAGGGAGTCACCCATATGTTAAAATTATTTCGAATACCTATATTTGATTAAATTTTTATAAAAATATACTTTTGGAATAGGGTCGAATTTCGACCACTGGGCGAGCACTAATATATATATATATATATATATATATATATATATATATAAATTCTACTTGATTACTACATCTCTAAGGTTGCCCTACGTTGGCAGCCAAATTTAGATTAAATATATTATTTTATATTATTTATTTTAAATTTATATTTATTATTATTTTATTTTTATATTATATTCTCATTTTGGTAGTTTTTATGGTATTGAATTTACATTTACGATGTTTAGCACTTTGTATTTCGAAAACTAGTTATAAAATCTGCTTGAGCCTATGAACTCTTTTTGTCTGAACATCAACTGCTACAACAGTTCAAAAGTTTTGACGGAAGTCCATTTTTCAAAAAAATTGACTGGTCTTTTCACTCCTTTAATTCTCTAGAAGTGATTAAACAGATGTGTTTTCAAGTGAGTTATTATTAAACAAGTTTTATTTTTTGTGTTAAACAAATCACGGACGATTATAACGACTGTATTTACTGTAGGGTAAAATACTGGCTAGCACAACATATTGACTATCAAATTGTCACAATGTCTTTACACGTTAATATTTTGTATATATTTGGTATTAACAGGCAGTTTCTATACAAAACAATGTGCTGTTAATTAGGAAATACGTTAATACAGGTTTAGAAGAAATAGGCAAGTTAAATAATCACCAAATAATTACAAAGGTTATGTTTATTACTTATATTTTAGGTTGAACATGCCCAAATAATGATTGAAATTGTGAGAAGCTTGAAGTCACAGTGATGTATTAATAGATTCAGTTCAACAAAATTAAAAAAAAAACTAAACCTGCAGAACATTGAGATGTATTTTATCTTACAAAATTCGTAGTTTACTCAAATATAAAAATTAACAACGAATATCTCTTAAAGGTTTAAATCTAATATATTTTAATTGGTAACAAATACTATAGATATAAATGATAGAGAAAAGGGAATGTAGTAAATAAATGCCAGTTTTGTTTTCATAAATACAACTTAATAAGAAATATATGGGTTTATATATTTTCAAACAAGTTATGATTTTTTTACACTGTGTAATTACAATTAAGCAAGCAAATGTAATTAGTTCCTTTTTGAGATAATCAACAAACAATTTTATATAACTACAGTGTATAGGCTTAGCATGTTTTTTAAGAGTAGCAATCAATTTTAGTTGCAGATAGATGTTTTCACAAAATGAATATTTTTCATTTAATACATCAAACCTCTTTTAAAACAGAAAATCCACTTTTTTGGCCACATGAGAAGCTGAACTACAAAAAATCATAAATGAGAATAAAGTCAGTTCACTACACAAAATGTCACACATGAAAAATGAAATATTACTTTAGTAAATGTGTTTAGCATAGGCATAGAGGAAATTTTCCTAAGTGGGGCAGGTGGTCCGATGAATGGCCAGAAAAAGAGCTGTCTTTTGTACTAATTATAAGACACTAACCAGATTTTTAGGGGGATGTTTGTGTGTTGTTGATTTCAACTTTATTAAAACAAATGCGATTTTCACTTATTCATGAAAAATTAACAGTGTTAATATTTTAATAAAATTAAATAAATTTTCAAGCAAGTAGGTACAGATCATGGTGTACGCCCTGGTACAGATGAAAACAATCAATATTAATTGAGCTAGTTATAAACTTCAGCAATTTTTACGTACTGATTGTATATTGTAATTTTAAAAATAAAGGACTCACCACTCTATTGTTTCATTCTCTGGTAGATAAAACAGAGTTTTAAGCGGCATTAAATAATGAAATGAAATTGATTTTAATAATTTTTGATGAAACTAGTTTCATATGTACATATATCATATACAAATTAGTGCAACATTGAAATCATGAGCGACGCCCAGGTACTTCTTGCATAAAAAAATGTTTGTGATTTAAAATTTCGTGTTAAGGGTGTTTTCTGGAATGCTCTTTTTCGCTAAATTAATATAAACTGTTGGCCACTTCCAGTTATACGAGTTCTTGACTATAACTTTGTGAAAATTCTGTGGAACCTTTGATGTTTCTCAAATGAAAAAACACTTTAAAATAAAGGTTTGGTTTTAGGGTGTAAAACTGTGTTTTTTCAGTTATAACTTTGTGATTTTAACGGAATTGCATAATTTTTAGTTTAAAACTCAAAAATTTTAAGGTAGGTTTTATAACCACTTCATTTATTTATAAATTCATACTTGCGGTTAAATTGGAATTTTTTCCTAAAAATTAAATTACTGGGAAACCGAACACCCTATAAATACATCAAAATGTCAATTCCTTATTGTTAGCGCCCTCTTCCGCATAATCAGTGAAGTATTCAAAGTTTGTGTCACTGCAAAATCAATGCAATGGTATTGACTTGGACTACCTCCTTAATACATCGTGGTCTTGTGGTCTTGCCAGTCCACCCATCAGGCTAAGTTCTTTCAATTGTTTTTGCGTCTTCCCATCATTGATCTGACTAAATTCTACATCTATATTGAAATGTTTGTTTTCCCTATGTTGTTATATATAAATGAAAACGTCTCTCAACATTAATAACTTTTTCTTTCTTTTTATTTGTGCATGTACTAATTATTGTTTTAAATTCCTTTAGTCTATACAGTTAAGTCTGAAAAGAATTCATATTTCACTGGAGTACAACAAAATCAACCCATGGATTTAGCGCATGAGGATTTAGATTATTATTTAATATAATCTTTGTTCAATTAACTGTAAATATTACTGTATTTATTAATGTTATTTATACCGCTAACAAATAATAACAAGCTTTAGCAACCAGGTTTCTGTTCTAACAATATTATGTAACATTGTATAGATAGCGACAACATAAGGAATGTTAATATTTCAATTAAGAATTCTATCTCTGTTCTAGAATTTGGATTATCAAAGTGGATAAAATAAACATTCTAAACGATAAAAAGCATTCTACAATTCATCTAAAAGTTTTGATCATGTAAAATATGATCATAACTCATTAATTAGAATGAGTTAATAAATAAATATCAAATCAATATATTAAACATATTATTATGTTTACTAACATTACAAATTAATAAATATAACACATTTTAAGATAGTTAAATTGTCAAACAATTTGCCATTAGTGGATATATATTATAACAAACATTTATTATTTGTTCTTTCAATTCCTCCAATGAGTTATAATAATATTAAAATAGCGAATTTTATTTTTAATAGTGGGCTTCAAAAAAATTAAACCATTTAAATCTTGTGTCTTCGTAGCTGAAATATTTCACTACCCTTTCTAATCCATTTATTAGGAGAAACTAAATTTAAAGAGACTTTTACTTCCGGTCAATTATGGACACCTCAGCCGCCATGGTGAAACCAAATTTCTTCATCTCGTGCACATGGATTATTACATCTACCGATGTATTAATCCATGTTTGTAACAGATCATACTTACTTTGTTCAAGTTGCCGTCAATAAAAACAAGACCTACAATTTTTTTTTCAAAATTGTAGCCGATATATTACTTTTTTCTGGAAAATGAGTTCTTGAATGGACTACGATGTGTGGGTTTTCTGTACAATATCGTTTAATTTGTACATTTAATGGAGAAATCAATTGAAAAGTACATTCCTCCGGAAAACACACAAACCGAGGAAATGTTCAGTTTAGTTAAATTTTTCCATTACTTCACAAAATCTCGCTCTCAATTCTGCATAGGTTGGAAATAAATATTTACTGAAGATGTTGGGGCTTACAAGGGTTCAACTTATATCTTCTGGGTAATCTATGATACGTCTTTACTAATCAACATTTGCCAATACATCCGTTCCCCATTTTTCTGTCACTCTGTTCTTGCGCCTATTTTGTTGTTCTGCATTAAAGCAACCATCTCGTTCAAACTTGCTAAGAATTCTTTTTAGAATGTTAGGAATGTTAAAACGGGACATACGATACAGATTTGTTAGGGTCGGTCTAAAAAAACAGTTTTCCATAATTACCATGGAAACTATTGTTCAAGGCCCAAAAAACAAAGTTCTCTGAAAGATTGAAGTCTTAATATTCATATTAAAATATGCCTCTTTATGATTTTCCATTTTATGTTTAAATAAAACAGGAAAAAAATGTAATTTAGTAATTTTATAATTAAAAAACGGATCGGCGCACCATAAAAGCAATACATACTCTTGAAAACAATGAAACTATATACCAAAAAGGTCTCGTTTGATTTTTCATTCATGCCACTACATAGTTTAAAAGTTATTTAAAGTTAAAATGTAACCCCAAATTATTTATGTCAATATACAGGTTTGTTAATTTCCACTATCGTTTTTTTTTCTTTCTTCGGAGTTAATGTATTATAAAAAGCGTATTAATTTTTATATTTTTAACGAGATATTCTTTTTAATAAAATAAAACAAAATTCAAAACACCCCTTAATAGATTGAAAACCAATCGAAAAATATATAACACGAATGCTAAGAAAATTAACTTCTAATAATATATTGATTAGATACAAAATGTTTTACAATCTACGGAATAAGATAAAAAATTACTTCAAAGTGACCTTCACAGAATTTATTTCTATGGAGAGCTGCAACATAAAAGGTTGATCTCGGCGGGCAAGATGAAAAACCAATTTTTCACAATTTTGTTTTAGTCGAAAGCAAGTAACATACGCCACTTGTTGGAAGAGTCGTCCTCCCTCGGAAGCCAAGCGTTTTAACATAAATTTAAAAATGTATATGGCTGTTTTTCACACAAAACCTTCATTTTTGCAGAAATAAGTGTTTTCAGCAATATTGAGTGCTACAAAATTTATTAAGACATTGTTTTTTAATAATCATCATTATATTGACACCATGTAATCTTATATCATGTATTCTTATGCCATGAATACTGCTAGAGATGACTCAACCTAGATACTTACACACTGAAAACTTGTACCATATATACTGCTAACAGTGCTTCACTATTTGTACATACATCCGATTCAGGGGCGGATCTTCAGAAATTTCATGGGAGGGCATGAAACTAGACTTTAAAACATCAGTCTTATGAGAAAATTCCATATTAGACGAAAGACAGCAGTACTAATCATATCAGACAAGCAATCTAGATAGAGATAAAGCCATTTTAGCTCAACCCGCTTATCACTGCCACTCTTTAGGTGTAATCTCTTGATATGGATTTTAATAATAACGTTCCAACAAATTATGACATTATTTTATTCGAAGGTATACATTCTAAACTCGGGCTTAACAGTATAAGAAAATTACATCCACGATGAAAGGCATACTACCAGCTTCTAGATGTTTCCAGATCAGCAGCGCTCCTTGTGTCCTATAGAAGTTATAGATACGACCATAGGCCAATGTGCAATAGTGCTGGCAACTACTCTGAATAGGTTCCTTTTCTTTATTGAACACTTTTGCCATGCCGTCGAATTGAGGAGAGAGGGAGTGTTATTGTTCTATTAATGCCCAATATCCTGCAAGTCTTCCAAACACCTTGGGCTCAAATTTTTGGCCCAGATGGGAATGGAGTTGTAGTGGCTCCCCAAATTTGCTGCATAACTGTTCCACCAAAATTACTGAAATAGTCGATGGCGACTAGAATCTATTTGTTGGTCCTCTCAGATTTTGAATGAAAGAAAGTTTTAGGAATAGCGGTGCATTTGTTATGTTATACTTTTTCATCTTCCCAATTGTCCTTAGTTCATTCGAAAGGGATGAATATGTTATACTTTTTCATCTTCCCAATTACCATTAGTCCCTTTCTGGTACAGAAATGTCACATTGACCAATATATCACGTTTTTTGAGTACTTCACCCAATAAATTCGCCGCCGTACTTTGTCGAGCCCCTACTATACTTTGAGTAATTTAATCTGTAACGGAAAAGAAGTTACAACAGAAAACCGTAAAATCACTATTATGGCTGTGCTATGATCTCTCGGCAGATCCTGGTGCTCTACCGTTCCTCATTTGTTTCATTAATGCATAACATACATATATATTTAGTTATTAAATATGGCGTCAATTGTGACTCTAGGTTTCTTTTGAAGGGTGTGCAGAATTAATAATGCAAACCTACTCTCAATTTAACATGAAAAACAAGCAACTTATAAACAGAAAGTTTGCCTTACTTCATGAATGGACAACTATAAATAATTTGTCTACCTCACGCTAATATTGTTCCTACTTTTATTTATTTAATGGACATGCATAATTTGACATGATGTAATATGTGACAAGTATAAAACTATAAATAGTCACTATTAATGATAGTGAAAAACAAATTACTTCTGGAGATTGAACGTTAGTCCTAAAACTCACATTATACCACTTACTATCCAATGAAATATTCAATGAATTTTTCTGCTTGTTTTCCCTACATTTGACTAATCCACTCTATTTCGTGCTCTATCCGTTTTTTTTTTGCTGGCAATGTCGACGAGCAACAGGTGACCGAACTGATGATAGAGCGACTTGTTAAATGCGAAAGAGCAAGCACTGTTGATGCTTCTATCATTAGCGGCTCTCGGAAAACGAAATTTATCTACCACGAGGTCTGGTGGTTTATGGCAGTCAAAGTTTTTTTGTTTTTAGATGTTTATTTGCTGAACATAATCAGACACATCAGAAAATGCCAAGTAAAATATATAAACAAAAACAAATGTTTGTAGCATTTGAAACATGAATTCTTATCATTAAAATTTAGGCGACATCAAAATTACATCCCCAATTTAAGTGAAGATAATTTTTTGGATTGAACACTGACAAGTAAAATGATTGTTGTTATCAAGTATTTTCTTTTATTCAAATATCTTTTGACTAAATAAAATAAAAAACAAAAATTAGTATAACCAGTTTCTAATTGGAAATATTTAGTTAAACCCTCTCTAATATTCATTTATAGTGTTTATATGAACGACTCGATTTAAAAGATAATGCATTTTCCTATACTAGAGACGAACATTACTATATTTAATACCAAGCACCATATCATATCATCATCAACTATTATTAATACGTAAATAGAAAAACGCGCGACCCCCTTTTCGGCTTTTATTTTGAAAGGATGATAATGCAACCTATACCATTCGAAAGGTACTAAGCCGTAGATGTGCAGAATATATAAAGACTCTTTATTTATTTCATTTAAAATAAGTAAATTAAACATAAAATATTGGTAAAACCCAAGTGAGATGGCGCCGTCTATGAACAAGTAGCTTACGCCTTAATCTAATGTTCGAAATTTTGTCATTTAGATCGTGTAGCGAGTGTCCTTAAATAGTCGACTTTTACTTACTACGATGTATGCTCTAAAACATTAATTTCTATTCATTTATGATGTTACTTTTTTACAGCAAATATTATTATTACAGAAGAATCCCCATGAAACAAGCTAATTTATATATTTGACTTCAGATCACTACCAGTTGGGTAGTACACTCCTTCCATCATGAATTTTCAAACCTAATATCAATTTAGCAATATTTTGAAAAACCATGTGTATCAATTATTGTGTCAAAAGGTAGCAAAACACTCACTAGATGGGATATGCATATATTTTTTTAATTGTTTATATTTATGCCATGTGCATCTTAAACTTGAAAGTATTAGTAATATATTGTAGTTTTATTTGATGTAAGGTAATTATTTTTTTGTTTTCTTGGGAAATATTATCACCTCGAAATAACAAGCTGTATATTGAAAGAAAATCCCAAACGTTTCAAATATACAACTTTTTATTTCAATGTGGTGTTATTTCCCAAGAAAACAATAGAATAATGAAGAATATGCCTCAAATAACGTAGAAGACAATGTAAGGTAATCTTTAAATTAATTGCCTCAAATAACGTAGAAGACAATGTAAGGTAATCTTTAAATTAATTAATTAAAAATTTAATGTTCTTTTACCGAAGAGTTATATGCTGCATACTATTATCTAATAATATAATACGAGCAAGATTTGTTTGTATATATACAGGGTGGTTTGATAACCTATGTAAGAATGAGACTCCTTTCAATGCAAGGTGATTTGGTGACCTATTTGAGAGTGGAACTGTTATTCTTTCAATACAAACTATATTTGTATGATCCGAACATGTAACTATTTTATGCCTTCATAATATTTTCCTAGAATTATATTTTTATAGCTGGACATGTCAAGTTTTTAAGGTGAAAAAATTGACAAGTTAGGCGATTTTTGGATGAGTAAGACCTTATGAGTTCGCATGTTAATTTGATGTACGTAATATGAATAGGTGGTGTGAAATTATATTAGACAGGTAGTTCAAAATATGTTAGATGGTCCATAAGAGTTGATATGGTTAAAATATATCGTCGAATGGAATTATAGTAGTAGGTTAAAAAAAGCAAGAAAAAATAATTATATGGGGTAGTCCATAAGCAGTTAGAAATTAATGATAGTTGACATACAAAGCGAAGTAAAAGTATAGTTATGCAGGTTTAAAAAAAATGTTAATAGAAGGTTATACCTATAGGGTAGCTTATTAGCATTTGCATTTACAGGGTGGGTGCAATATAGGATGTACTGGAATTATAATTATATATGGTGTTTCAAAAAATATTACAATGAGTAGCCCGAAGCAAATACATATACAGGGTATTTAAGACATATGGTAGTATGAAATTATAGTTATACACTGTGATTTAAAATATGTTTGCACAAAAATTATTATATTTGGTAGCTTATTAAAAGTTGCATATGTAGGGTGGAGCGGAATTATAGTTAAACAAAGTTTTTTAAAAAATCTTAGAATATAACTGTATTATATGGCGAAGTAGAATTCTAGTTACAGAGGGTGATTAAGAGATTTTAGAAACAAAAGTGTTTGTAGAGTGGGCCTGATTAAAAAAATGCTAGTGGTGCGTTCCGTTCCCGCAATTTGTTTAGTGTATAGTTCAAATTTGATTTAATTACTTCATTGATTTTTAAACTTCTGCACCTTTTCCAAAATCTTCCGTCGCGCTAATGCTAATTTTAAGTGTTTTTTTGCTTGTAAAATAAAGACAGTATTCGTGATTCGTGTATTGTACTCCGAACTATACGGACACTTTTGATTCCGTCTGAGGAGACGGCCGCTTTTTGTTGTTATAGTGTTACGATTCCGCGAGTTCTTAATTCCGGTCGTAACAGCCGCTAAACCGCTTTCATTTTGTTTCTTTTGTGTTTACAAAAGCGCATCATTTGTTGTTAATCCCGCATTTTTTGTTTGCTCAATGAATGAACATTACGTCGCTATTTTTTGTGTAACGTGTTGTCCAGACGAAGCTCTAAAATCTGTTCCTGCCGTTGTCTGAAGAAAGAAGAACCAAGAAAACACCGTCTGCAAAGCTTCGACGTAAAAGGTTAGTGATTAACTTTATTTGGTGAATTAATTTACGCGACGGCACGTGTTTATTGATTGTTCCGCTAAAGGTCCTTCGTCAATTATATACTTGCATTGAACCAGCATTGAAGTAAAACCGCAACATCTAATTCATACATTTTTTTGGATATTATATGTAATGTGTCATCGAAGACATCGATATCGAGCCGGATGCAATTTGATTTAATTTTGTGCAAAGTTTATCGATCAAACCTTTGATTTTTCGTTGCAATTATTGATGAAAACCGCATTGAATTTTCGTTTCTTTATTTGTTAAAAGAGAATTGCTTTCTCTTCGGGAGATATTCACATTCCGTTGGAAATAAAACCCATATTTTTTTGCCGCCTTAAAAAACTTACAAGAGCTCGTTTTGTTTGTTTGTTTATTTTGCTAAATTGTTTTGAATTTATTTGACATTTGGTCAGATATTTTCGACTTCAACAGTAAAAAATTGTACATTTTTGGAATAGTATTTTCGTTCTATCGTGTTAGATTTGTTCAGTGGCGTTACAGTGATTTTAATTTATTGTTAAGTTATCAAAAACCGCTGAAAATTTACGTAAATTTAAAAATCATCGACAATCGGAGTTTAAAAGATTAGAAGATATTTATTTTGCTGTCGAGGAAGCCTTAAGAGGTGACGACGTTGAATTGTTTTTTTGCATGATTGATATGGTTGATTCAATACATTCAGAATTTTTTAAAAATCACAATTCCATTGTAGGTTTTATTTCAGATACAAACGATGATTTTGACTTTGAGGATGACATTCGCAATAAATTTGAAAAATTGTTTTATTCAATTAGGTCTATTTTTGCTAAACTGAAATCTGTTCAGAATTCTACGCCACAAAATATAGCTCGGGAACAGGAAAGTGTTGCTTTGCTGCGAATTGATTTGCCTTCTTAATTCACGATAATGAAAAACTCAGTGCTATGCAGAAGTTCAAATATTTGCAGTTAGCTTTAAAAGGGCCTGCTTTTGAGGCTATTAGGAATTTTAAACTAACACAAAACAATTACGTGAGTGCTTATGAAACACTTTTGAAAAAAAATCAAGCGAACTCGTTTAATAGCGGAGTCGCATTGATCAGCTTTAGAACAATTCCCCCAACTAACTTCAGATAGCCCTTCAGAGATTCGGAAGTTATTGGATGACTTCAGTGATAATTTGGAAGCACTGAAGAATTTGTGTTTACCAGTAAATCAGTGGGATTTTTGTATCGTTCAGATGATGTTGAAACGAGTTCCAAAAAATTTAGCCGCCAAATTTGAACTTTTCCATGGTATTGTGACCGCTCAAGATGACTTTCCGATCCGCTCGGAAGTTATTGATTTTTTGTCATAGCATTGCGATGCCTTTGAACATGTTGAATTATTCCGCAAGGCAAAGCGAAGTGTTGACAAAAAGTTACCATTAAATTTAAAGCAACATTCTTCCCGTTTCACTACATCGTTGTTTGTCACTAAGAATAGTAATTGTTTAGTTTGTAAATCCGATCATGCGATTTACAATTCTTGAACAAATCAGTATCCGCGCGGTTTAAGTTTGTTATTATTTTAGACTTTGTTTTATTTGCTTAGGCGATTCTCATCAGTCGAATCTCTGTAAATATTTATCCACTTGCCGCAACTGCAAACAACGCCATCACACATTGCTTCATTTTGTCAATCGTGGTGATTCAGGCATTCGGTCTGAATCTAGTGCTACCCCCGCAAACCTGGCTTCCACATCTGGTGGATCCAGTACCATTAATACTGTTGAAAGTCCCGAAACTTATCTACCGCTGACTTCTTGTCATAGTACACTTTTGTCTTACAATTCAAATGTGTTGTTATCTACCGCTTTAGTTGAGGTATTAGATAAGCACAGTTCTTATCAAACTTTGCGATGTCTGGTAGATTCTGGTAGTATGACATCATTCATTGCGAGCAAGGCTGTGAAACGCCTTGGCTTCCGACCTATGCCCGCTTCGCCTCAACTCAACGGGCTAGGTTCTGTGCAGAGTACCTCTGCTGAGGGCTCTCTTACCCTTTCTCTTCGCTCTATAGTAAAGCGTGAGAGCAATTTTGTTGTTGATACTATTGTTTTACCCCGCACTTGCAATGATATACCTGTTGCGCCCATTAACATGGCTAATATGGCATATCTAACCAATTTGAAACTTGCTGATCCTGGTTTCAATAGCCCAGGCGCTATTGACCTTTTGTTAGGTGCCGATATATTATCTCAAATTTTGTTGGATGGGCGCCTTCTGGGAAAGGAAGGTGTTCCTGATGCTATTAAAAGGAAGGTGTTCCTGATGCTATTAACACTGTGTTTGGTTACATCCTTATGGGTAGAGTGTCTTCGAGTTCTGTTAAGTCTCACTCTCAGTCAGTCATAAACCCAACTTCGCTTTTTTGTCAAATTGAAGATATAGTATCATTAGATGATTCACTCCAAAGGTTCTTGACAATGGAAGATGTTCCTACCGCACTGGTTCAGTCCCCTGATGATCTTATCTGCGAAAAAAGGTAGATTCGTTGTGCCCCTTCCTTTTCGAAATACACTTCCTGCTTATGATGGAATGTATAATCTCGCCGTACAACGTTTCTACTTTTTAGAAAACGTCTTCTAAAGCAACCAGATCTCTACAAACAATATTGTGATTTTCTCAAAGAGTATTTGGAGCTGGATCATATGGAGTTGATTCCCGATCCATCTACTTCTTCTGATTGTTACTACATACCGCATCATTGTGTTTTGAAACCTGATAGTAGAACCACCAAACTTCGCGTAGTGTTTAATGCATCCGCTAAGATACCTCATCGGTTATCTTTGAATTATTGTTTGTTTATCGGTCCCAAATTGCAGCAACATTATCGCTATTTTGTTGACCTTGCACAATTTAGTTTTGCTTCGCCTGCTTGCTATAGAAAACTTTTCTAGTTGTGAACTTCACGCATTTGATGATGCTTCTGAGAAAGGTTATGCCCCTGTTGTTTATTTTGTGACGAAACCGCATCTGGATTTCGTCAAAGTTTTTTTGTGTTGTCTAAATCGAAAGTTGTCCCTTTGAAAACTTTTTTACTACCCAGATTGGAACTGTGTGCTTCTGTTCTTACCGCTAAGTTGGCTCATTATGTTTATGAGCAATTCAATAGTCGTTTGTTGTTCAAGGTGATTCGTTGCTGGTCAGATTCCACGGTAGTCGTTTCATGGCTTAGTTATTCCCCGCACCGTTGGAAGACATTTGTCAGTAATCGAGTTGCTTACATTCAGGAAAAATGTCCTTCTTCGCATTGGTTTTTCATTCAATCTTGTGATAACCCCGCTGACTTGGGTTCCCGCGGCACTTTGCCATCACAGTTATTAGGCAATACACTTTGGTGGAAAGGCCCACAATTGTTGATTACCGCTTGTTTGCCACATGCTTGCTCAGACTCAAGCATGTCACCGCTAGTTATGACTGAGGCCCGTATAGTGGCGCTTCAAGTCACCGCTTCACCAAATTTATTTGGTACTTTGTTAGAAGAACATTCTTCTATTAATCGCATTACCCGCATTATAGCTCATATTTGTCGCTTTGTTGATAACGCTCGCAATCCAGACCGTAGGGGCTCTGGATCATTATATTATATTATATCAGGCTCAGCTTCGCATTGTTCGCTATGTTCAAGATCAATATTTTTCTAAAGAGATTTCCCTTCTTCGAGAACGAAAACTTTTGCCCAAATCGCTTCGTAAACTTTCGCCGTTTCTTGATTAACAGGGAACTCTTAGAGTTGGTAGTAGATTGGCTAATGCTCCATTGCCGTTTGAAACTAAATTTCCCGCACTGCTACCAAGTAAAATTCGTTTGACCAATCTAATTGTAGAAGATTGTCATATCACCAATCTTCACTCAGGAATCCAAACTGTTCAATTTCTTTTGCAGCAACGATTTTGGATTCTATCCGCAAAGAAAGTAATTCGTAGTGTCATAGCTCACTTAAGAAGTGTCGTTGGAGATCAAATCCTAACCTACGAAAAACTTTCTACTGTATTTGCACAGGTCGAAGCAATTTTAAACTCGCGACCTATAACCCCTTGTAGCAACGATCCAGCGGATCTTACCGCCTTGAGTCCTGGAATGTTTCTTACAATGGAACCTTTAACAGCACCTCCTGAATCTGATTTCTTATCTGTCCCATCTAATCGTCTCAACAGATGGCAGTTACTGAGTCGTTTACATCAGGCATTCTGGAAACGTTGGGCGCAAGAATATTTACATACTCTTCATCAACGGAGCAAATGGACTGATCCCTGGGAGGTTGTTAAGCCAGGTACTCTGGTTATTTTGAAGCAAGACACTTTCCGTCCTTTGAATCGGCCATTAGGGCGCATTATTGCTCTTAATCCCAATACATACGATTAACTATTATCCTAAAAAATATCCGTCCTGTAGCTGGAACTAGATTATATCTTATTTGATGTACACTATCCCGTGTATACCTGACAGCAAGAAATTACTGCCCTTTAATTGTCTAGTACGTCCAAACAGAGCACTACGCCGACGCATCTCATCATTCTACCATCATCTCCAAACTCCTGGCCATTATATTAGTTCTTGAAATTTCCCGCAAATCAAAACCATCCCACACAAAAATCGCTTACATGACCAAATTGGTAACATACTTCGAATTTTTATCATCTTGAATTTGGAAACAAATCGAAAGCAGTAATCGAAAAATACTAGTAAACTAATTTAAAATCCTCAGAATTATTCTGTTTTATCTTTGTTGTTTTAAAGTGACAATAGGTAACAATTGCTAAAAAATAGTTTCAAGACTAAAAATTTTTGTTAATAGTTATTTCTTTTGGCATAAGAGTCCTTTTAATAAATATTCACACACATTTTACATATGATTTTTGGAATATTATATAAAATATTGTGATAAATTTTATGAATTCTAATTTGTAGACTTTTTCAATAACGTTTCATCATAACTATGGTTCCATCACACCAATCACAAAAATTTCGTTCTTAAATTTAGAACTCGATTATTGATCATCAATATGATCATAACTAAGTAAAATCACCAACCAACCAAATACGATTCACATTTATAATGCATAATTCCACAATTCTATTGACTTCTTATTGATAATTAGAGACCACTATGAGCTTGTTTTCCCTGTAATCTCCTATATGTTGAGCACAATTTCTTATGTCATCACCTGAGTTTTCATTAACATTAATATTTTTCAATGAATACAATTTTTTTAAAATAATACACAGAAGTAGAAAACGCTGTTGTTTAGTTTTTGTATATAAACGTAAAAGTAATGTGAGAGGTTGTGTTCGAGATCTAGGAATTTTCAGGGAAAACAAGTCACACTGTGGTCTCGGAGTGTTAATAAGAAGTCAAATTGTTACCTATATGATAAATTATGCAATAATAATGTGCATGTAATCTGGTTGATTCGGTTAGGTTAGGTCCTACCGTACATGTATAGGGTCTGGTAGGACGGAATTAAATTTCTTTGCTTGATCAGAATAATAGAATCATAGTTCTAAAGGCATTTCAGGTATATTAATAAGTGACCGAAGATACAAGTACTAATAAGACTAAGGCTGTGGGAAGCAACGTTCACGGCCAATCATAGTTACGTGGTCTAAAAATCATTTCAATATCTAGGGTTAAAATTTATAAATTTAGGGAACCAGGAATCAAACGTCTAAAAGTTTTACAATCGATAATAACGAGTTTGAGATATAAAAATCCAGATTTTTATATTGACGTCTCATTCTTACCCCGCTGTCAATAGTAGTAACGACTGAATTTTTTGATCTACCGTTTATATCTAAAATCAGCACATTTTCTTATTAAGATTGTAAAAAAGTCAAATTTAAAGTTAAAAAATCATTAATGATAAATTGAAAATCGATATTTTTGGTGTTCATGAAGTAGCAGAAAATCTATAATTAACGAAAAAAAGAAGTTGCTGAAACATTTTTGTAACCGCCTTTGCCTTCCAGGCAAAGAGTCTTTGTGGCACCGAATGTATTCTCCTCTTCATCCCATGGCGAGCATATGATGTTCTTATTAATCAATCGCCTGTTTTGGTAATTCAGAAGTGCTAACATCACTTTTGGTAGGTGAAGTCCTGCCATCTCTTGGTAAACTCTCTACCAGGAAAGAATTAGATAAATGATAAAACTCTTAATAATCCAAAAGCTAGCAGTAAAAATATTAATGCCTTAATAGCTTTTCTCATGACGATTTGGTATCCGGAAACTAATACTAGTCAAAATGAAGTTACACATCAATCAATCAAGTTAAAATATTGGAACTATTATCATTAAGCATGAAAGAGTAGATCATGTTGCAGGTAAAAAAACTAAATATGGTTCAAATTTTGCCAAGTATGAGTCATAAAAGTTTCCTTTCATTGTGCTTAAAACAATACTGAACAAATTTTGAGTTCAGAACATTCAATTGTTTTTCAAAACTATTACGTCACTTTTAGCGCTGTGTGACTTTCTTATTTACTGTTAGAATTTTATCACCTCTTTCTAGAGTTGCTTCATTGTCCACACATTTTAGGACTGCATAAAAACTCATTTTACATAACATATTAATAAAAACCTGGACACAGCCAGTTAGGGTTACCAAGAAAAATCCTGTCTCCTCTTCTCAAAAACTATGTTACTATGTTGAACATATTTTATGTTCAATACGTTCAAGAGTTGTAACTACTCCCAAAAATCGTTGATTTAAACTCTCAATAGGTATTGAGTACTCTTAACATTTCATCACCCCTATAAGCCACTTTTTATAAAAGGATTACATAATAGATATACACGTTCTTTAAACTTTATTTAAGTAATTCGTCCTTCCAGAAATAGGTTAAGCTTTAGTTATAAATATATTGAAATAATTTATCAAATATCGGTTATTTGTTTTAATAATACGTTGTTTGTAGAAACTTTTTAGTCCAACTAGGTATACTGTTAAATGAAAGATTTTTATGAAAAGTAAAATTAGCTCATAGGATATACAAAATATTTTCCAATTTAGATATTCATTTCAATATTATGCCCAGCGGCTATGTAAAACAATAGTTGCGAATACTTTTATGTCATTGTCCTGAATTAATTCTTATTTTAGCATAACAGGTCTCGTTGAAATGTGTTCGAGCTCCGCAAATATATTTAGAATCTGTCCGCTACCTACTCCTTAAACTCAATTATCTCTATTATCCCTGACTCCCTTGAACTGTAAAACCCCTAATAAAAGCAACAATTCCTTTCTCTCTCCCAACATAAGTCTTCATCGTCTCACAGATGCCCCGTGATTTGTTTTTGTTGATGTGTGTTTGAAGTTTGAGGTTAGGGGTGGATTTTTCGTTACGAAAAGGATTTGGCAGGGGTTGATGATGATGAGAATGTGTGGCGGAAAGATTCTTACTCTTCTCTTCGGATACTTTTGGTGGGATTTTGAGGATGTTGATGGAGTTTTATTACCATTGCTCGACTGATGTATACCTCTAGTGAAGGATATCAAGTGAAGATGTATCAGACTTAGGATTGGGGACATAAATTTTGTTCTTCATTGTTAAAAGAAATGCGAGTGCAATATCAGTTCTTACAATTTTATATCTTTCTCTAAATTTACTGTCAATTAACCATCAACGGATATTTGAGATGTGTATATAGATTATTTTCCCAAAAAAAATTGTTAGGAAATACAACATTTTAAATCAAACCAGTCAAGGAATTACCTTTTGAATAAATAACTCATTCAATTCCTAATTCCTTGACTGGTTTGATTTAAACAATGTTGTATTTCGTAACAAATTTCTTATAGCATATAGCTGATATTCAATCGTATACACATTAGAACTTTTACCACGAATATGCGGATAAAATTATCTCATGATATTTATTGAAAAGCTAGAGTGAGTCTTCTCAATGAAAATTTAAATAGTAAACACATGTCTGGCACAAAGAGATGTCCAAAGTCAATTTAGCAGCCTTGTAGCAGCTCGTTTACTACGTTTGTTACTTTTATGCGTGTAACATCGAAGAAAGCGCTTGCTCACATACCTCATTAGGTTGGTTCTTATTAAAAGTTAGTTGCACTATCTTATACTTTATGTACATGATTTTTTTTGGAAAAGTCGCTACGCTTAGAAAACAGCCATCTTAATAGTTTCTGGGAAAACACTTACCGAAACGTAATCAAATCCTAGATAGTTTTGCCAAAGAAGAAAGTACCCACCGCCTTGAAGAAAGTACCCACCGCCTTGAAGAAAGTATACAATTTGATTCCCGTCGTCCCCTGGACATGAGCAAAGGTTGGACAAGGTACGACAGCGATATTACTAGGCGAATTATTATGAACCCAGCAGAGCTTGTTATCGTCAATTTGAAACCTGTACAGCTAGATCCACCAAGACATCTGCTTTCGAATTCCTATCATCATAGCTGGACGGTTTCCAGGGTCTGGGTGGGGCAATAAATGCATCCTAGTCACCAGCAAGTAATTAGTTAAGTACCAGAAGCGTTAAGCGAGTGCTCCAAGAACAATTTTGGTGAACCGAGGCCGAAACATGTGTTGGAAGACTTGCAAACTACTTGGCGTTAAGAATCATCGCCCTACACCTCGAGTTAGATCTGAAAAAAACTTCTAAATCAGTCCTGTAGTGAGACTTGCCGAGTAGGGGATTGAGATCCCAAATAATTCGAACTAGACCCTGATTTTCCTTATTTTCATTTCCTTTTCATTTTGTCTCTTAATAGTGGCTCCTAAGCAGGAGTCTAAACGTCGAATATTTCATAAATTTAGACGTGGTTTTCCCTCCGAACCTAGCACGGCAGTGACTACGTAAAGTAATGCTAAAATTATTTATTACGTAAATAAACAATCTTAATATATAAAAAATCCGTGTCACTGTGTATGTTCCGAATAAACTCAAAAACGAGTCAACCGATATTCATGAAAGTTGGCATATATATGTATTTTGGTCCAACTTAGATGATATGATAGTTATTATTTAAATTAATGGTCTTAATAATTAATAATTAATAATAAACTGATCATCAACGTTGGTTGTTGTTATTAATCGTACGTTCCATAAGTCAGGAACCGAAAATATTGTACATCGACTGGCGCTTCATTGAACATTAAGTGTGATTAATTACGATTAAAGATATTTAGAGTATATATACTATTGAATAAATGTTATAAAAATGTTATGTTAATTTGTGTTAAATTTGTCTTTCAAATCTGTCTTAAATCACTCAGCCACAGCAACGCGTGGCCGGGTCTGCTAGTCTTATTGAAAATTTTGTATAATGTATAACTGACTTTGGTGCCGTCATTCAGCTAACTGCAGTCAACGCATAATCGGTTGGACTCATCATTTGTTTTAACCAATACAACGCGAGCCTGGATTGTGGCATCATGTTGTCAGGGGCGAATCTAGAGACGTGCTTTCGGGGGGCGATTTCATGCTTCAAGGGGGCGATCCTGTACTCAATTTACCAAAATATAATTTGAAACCCATATTTCTTGGACTATTATATTAAAAATAGTCGCTATGTGGTTTACACCCACCACACACTTTGAGTAAGATTACGCCGTTTTCATATTAAATTTACTAACTTTGTGGCTCTCGCTGCGGGCGACTTCCACCATTGGCACTCCCATTGGAGCCGCTCATGCTGTTGTAAGTAATGACCTGGTATTCGATGTTGAATATTGCCATTATTACTATCTTTGGAATTAAGAGTCAGTCAACTGGGCTAAAAAGGAGGAAATTGCGCTTCAAACTTTTGGTTTGAACTAGTTTTGTTGTACCCTGTAGTGGATTATGGCCCCTATTGGTTTGTTCCTCCAGGCTACTCTATTGCCGTGGTTCAACAAACGCAACATTTTAATACCATTGTCACGTACGACTTTAAGTAAGACTGGATCAATAAATAAGCGTGTTATTTCTGAAGGGGACTATTGTCGAGGATATTGTAAAAAATCTTTACCTTAGCCAACTAGTTACTAGCCAATGCAAGTTACACAATACACGATTATACTTAATACCTACCTACCTTCCATTGGGATCTTAAGGCGGAAATTTGCTTCACTGTAATAACAACTCACCGTCTGGCTAGTCTTGTATTGATATAAACTCGCCACTTACTGTACCCAGCTGAATGTTGTTAATAATTGTATTAGGATCGTTTCAAACACCGAACTTTACAATGGATGATTAGGCTGCTACCATCTTCACAAGATTCTCAGATCGATACTGTCTTGCTGTTCTTGTTGGATGATGTATGTACGCTAAGATCAAAAGCATTCTGCTCTAGTGAGCCTGATCTCGTTACTCCTGTTGTCTTGAAACTTTTCTTATATCTAATTTCAGCTCGATTTTCATTTTTCTTCTTTGGGGGTTACAGTCTTGGCAGACATGTATACTGACCTAATTAGCCAACATGGATTCATGTTTGACCCCAGATATAATTTTCTTCGATTACTAAATGAAGAATTTGTATTGACAGGACGGTTCAATAGCTCAGCGACTTCCCTAAAAATTGTAGCGAAATCCTCAACCATAATTCCCTGTCGAACGGAAAAAAATATTTATGGGCAGCTAGAAAGAACTCCTAGGAGTTGCGTTGGAATGATGAAGCCCGTACATTCCGGTCAATTAGAGTCTTGAGTATGTCCAACAACGACATTATAATTGCCAATGGTCAAGAGATAGCTTAATTCGAGCCAGTGAAGACTATCATCAATTGCGAAGAAGTGTACCTGACATCGGTAAAGGAGACAGGGCAAAGTAAATAGTTTCTACAACAGCTTGCTTACCATTCAACACACCTTACACCAGAGGAACTGAAGAAAGCCAAGCAATTTATCGCAGATCATTGGCAAATTTTTAATAGTCAAGATGGAACATCAGGTCCTACCAACATCATCCCGCACCGAATAGATACTGGGAAGGCTCAACCCATCTGAATACCGTTTAGACGACTACTATTGGGGCAACAACAGGCAGTCGAGGAAAACATCGAGTCTATGTGAAAAAATTGAGTTATTGAGCCATCCCTCAGCCCATTGTCTGCTCCCGTTGTTTTAGTGAAAAGAAGAATGAAACCAATCGATTTTGTGTTGATTACAGAAACTAGTTGTGAAGAAGGACCCCACCAGCAGGCTCTCGTTGCCTCTCCACAGTAAACCTAACGAGTGGATATTATCAGGCTGAACTACATGAAAACTACAGCGTTCTTCATCAGTAAAGAGTTGTTTCAGTTCACAGACATGCTCTTTGGGTTATGTAATTTTCCCGCTACCCTTGAGAGGTTAATGGACTATGCATAAAGCGGGTTCACATGAAGATCATGCTTAGTATACCTTTACGACATTATGGTCATGAGTCACTCATTCGACGACAATCTGAAGAACCTCATCGGACTACTTTCCAGATTTATAATGCCTACCCGAAGAAGTGTCACATGCTCCAAAAAGAAGTAGAGTTTGTGGGCCACGTCGGTTATGATTCAGGAATTCGCAGAAATGCAGACAAGGTAAAAGACGTTCGTGATTGGGCGATTCCGAGAGACAAGCCTGAACTACGAACTACAAAGCATTTTAGTGCTAGTACTACCGGCGATTTGCTGACGGACTTGCCACCATTGCCGCACGTCTACATCGACATACCGCTGACAAAGAGACCTTCCGTTGGAATCAGTATTATGAAACATCACACGACTGACGGCGGCGCTATGTTCCAGCCCAATACTAGTGTTTCTTGCACATTCCGACAAGTTTGGGGATCGTCCTATCCCAAGTGCAAAATGGTGAAGAGAAGTTAGTAGTATAGCGATGTATTCTCGAAACCAGAAACGAATTATTGTGTCTCCAGAAAAGAACTTCTTGGAATAATCAGGGTGGTAGACGTATTTCACAAATTTCTCAATGGTCGTGATTTCCTAATCAGAACCGAACATGCTGCCCTCAATTGGCTGTGGACATGAAAACAACGGAAGGACAACTGGTCAACAGGATGGAGAAATTACAGCAATGCGATTTCAAGTTTGAACATTATGCCATCCGTTTGCATAATATTCTCGCTGTCTAGAAGACTCTGTAGAGCAGAAGGGGGGCATTGTCTGAAGACGGAACAGCCAGAGGGTATCTCCATCGGACACATTCTCGTACAGATGAATTATGTCAACAGAAAAATGCATCCAGGACGAAATGGCTGACTTTGTGATTAAACCAATCAGTTCACTTACGAAGAGAGGGGCCTTCAGGCCAAGATGGGACGAGGTAGCTAGATACCCGGGCATCCTGGAGACATTATGGGCCTAAAGGGATTGTCTAAAAGTAGCGAATGGAATGTTAAAGAGAATTTGGGAAAGTAATGACGGCAGAGGTGCCAAGTCCCAACTGGTCCTCCAAAAGAAAAGTACCGAAGTGATCGAAGTAGTTAATAGGATCACAGGAGGTCATCTGGGCATCAATAAAACCTTGAATACCATTGGCCAACGGTATTACTGGGTACTGTATAAAGACCCGGACCAAGGGCAGAATGCTGCAATAGTATGTAGGCGTCCCATTTGATAGAATTGCCATAGATGTCGCCGGTCATTTTCCCAAGTTTGGAAGGTGTACAAATACATTGTGGTTTCAATGGATTTCAGCAAATGACCTGGGGCATATGCTAGAACCCATCAAGGGTGTTCCGTTGGAGCTACATTCAGACCAAGGGGCTAACTTTGATTCCAATGTATTCCAAAAGGTCTGTAGAATGTTGCGAATCAATAATACGAGAATCACACCACTGCATCCACAGTCATACGGAATGGTGGAAAGATTCAACAGCACCTTCGAACAAAATGTATCCAAGGTCATCAGCAACAACTAGCGTGATTGGTATGAGCATTCCCCTATTCCTCTTGGCTCAGTCATACATAACAGCGTACGACTGACTCCAGCTAAGCTACTATTTGGAAAAGAGTTGAGCTTAGTGATTTGTGATTTGGCCTTTGACTCATCAGAAGTACCGCCATAAAAAGTCAAGAAGTCAATTGTTATGCCGACCAACTCCGACAGAACAGAATAGAACAGAACGTAGATGTACGTCACCGGCTGTTTATATTTTCAGTACGCTAAGCTTATTACCATTGTAAATTTAGATCTTAAACTTATGATATACATTTAAAAAATGTGTAAAAAAGAAGTATAATAGAAGTTGATAATATTAAATTATTAAAAAATGTTTGCTGTTATTCGTCAATCAGTGATATATGTCAATTTTATATTGTTTATTTTAGCTTAATGTTAAACATTTTCTAATAATAAATAGCAATTAATAATAAACATTACTTCTTCACATATATGTGTTTTCGATATTTTATTGAAAAAGTTACAGCTGTAAAAATCTTTATTCTACGTTTTTGCCTTTTAAAATGGGTTAATTATATTGCTCTCTACATCTACTTGATTATCATTAGTATCTACATAGATTTTTTGTATTTTAATTTGCAAATTAATTACATAAATCCATTCTCATACTTGAAATATAAACACGTGTCATGATAAAATTGAAATCAGATTACTATAACAAAGGTACCATCCCTTTGCAATTTTTCGAATGAACTCGTCCACTTGGACGACTCCAGAATTGCATTTATACTCCAAACTATGAAAAACTGGGATGAGGAGTGTTTAGACCAATTATTCTACTTTCTAATACTGATTTAGTCATAACGATAGGGTCAACCGCTGAGGTAAAAAGACCCTTTAAACAAAAAGGTGTTGAATAATTTGAACGGAATTTTTCCAAAATCTGTTGTAATTTTTAGATCATAGATTGGGTAGAAGCTGATCTATGCTTTCAGTTAATAAGAATGTTTTAACAATGAAATTTAAAAAAATATATAGACATATATAGTTTAGGTCCCTTTATCTAAGGAAAAAAGTTACGAGGTTGAGCCTATAGTATCTCATTTTGTAGGTTTTTCATTCCTCTACCATATTGCCCCAAGTAGCAAACACGATTTAAGAGTAGTTTTTGTGTAATTTGCAAAAAGTTTAATTGTTAATGAATTTCAGGTTATTTTCTTAAAAAAATATAGGTAAATAATGTTGAATTTTATACCAGTTAATCACGTTTTATCCCTAGACTATGTTGATGTTAGTTTTGTGAATGGAGAGTTGAGTAAAATGAGGACACACTCTGTGTAAGAAGAAGTGTCCTCAAAATGGTTTCAATTTGGGGGAGCCACTGGTACGACCGGATAATTTGTTCGTAGAAATTAGTTTTCTACCAGGCGTACCTTTGGAAGTATTTAAAATACAACTACAGCAGAAAGATCCAAAAATAGTCATTTAATAGTAGGTAATGGAGCTTTTTGTCAAACTAGACAAGAAAAAATATATGGGAAACCAGTGTTTGAAAATGTTAGCATCCGCGAAAAAGAAACTATTCTAGACTAAAATGCAGGTGAAATTTGTTCCATAATGATAACAGAAGAGATACTTTAATTATACCAGGTTGTTCAGTGATGAAAAGAATTGTTAATTACCTTTTATCCAGAGAGAGGTGAACAAGGAAGTAGAAACACAAACTTTGTAATGGGACACTTTTCAAAATAAATAAGTAATACGAACAAAAGGAATTCACAAACATCTATTTGTTCACAAGTATAAAAATGTTATAAATATACTTTTTTTTCCATTGTTTAACTATTCCAAAAAGTTTTATAACAAAATAACAACTATACCTGAGTTTTATAAAAAATAAGTTAAAACTGGGGCACACACTTATTAATTTATATCACAATTAACACACTATAAACTCATATCACTTGCAGAGACTACAAAAAACGGAGACAACCGTTTACAAAGAGAAGTTCACATAACACATTTTCTAAATGTAGGATTTGTGCTTTTCAATCCGCTGACAATTGCTAACTTCCTAACATACCCTGTCGTCACACTTGCGCCATTCTGGCAATTTCTTCTTATTTGAAACGTCCGCTGGACATTTTTTTAGTTTTATTGCCATATAAGTTTGTCCTCCTTTATTCAACCCTCCATAGTTTTGTGCTACTATCAATTTTTTTCTGTAAATATTCTGACTTGGAACAAAAACAATTCGAATACTTTATTCAGTCGACCCAGCGCATCTTGACTTTCTATGTGACGTTTCTAGACTTTTGGCTGAAGGGTACCAACCGTCAGTCTCGAAGTTTTTCTATATGGATCTTGCCCTCGATAAAGGTACAATTCTTAACTGGCGGTCGGTCAAAGTACATAGAACTTTGAAGGAAATAATTAGCAACTTAAACAGACATTTTGAATATTTGAAAAATTCAAACGTTACAACTTCTAAAACAGACTGGTAATTATAATGAAATGACCAAATACAATGTTTGGCAATATGTAATGAATAATAGTAATGAAGCTGTGCCCAAATAATATTGTATGTTAGTCTGGAATTAGACCAAACGTCTACAAATTAATTTTTTAACATTTTATGAAATGTTTTAAATAATTTCTTAAATGGCTATAAGTGGTTTAAACAATCAACAGACAAACTTCATTATTCCTGATGCACAAGTTTGAGCAGAAATTGTCATGCTATAACCTCACTTTCGTCGTTTATTTATTACAAGACCAATCTGTGTGATCAAGTTGAAGCATTCGATATTCAATATTGGGACATTCCACTACGGGTAGAATTTCTTAGGACAAAAAGCAATTCCAGGCCGAGAGGCATCCATAATTTATACCAATTGCCGAAATTATGCGCCATAAATCAGGTAAGAGAGGACACCGAAGGATTGATAAGAGTGAAAGAGGAGCACCCGGAGCCTCCGGATGATCCTATCCTAGAGTATGATGATGAGGAGGGTAGAGGGAAATTTCGATTCGGGGTGCCACACGCGCGATATATTCCGGATTAATTAAAGCAACATCGCAAGCGCTATCAACGCGAAGATCTGTGCTGTCGTAATAACTTTATAATTTAGTAGAGTTCGGGCAAAGTCGTTCTCTCATGACGTCATTTATGTCGGTTGTATCTTTAGATATTAACAGAAGAATAGAGTTAATTATGGTACAGGGTGAATTATATTAAAATAACGGTAGTAACATTTTAAAGTTATTGCGAGACATTTGCTATTGTAAACAGTTTGTGTGTCATAAGTTCATCTCAACTGAACTGAGCGTTCAACCAGATAAGTGGGGGTCCAAAATATTACACCTGGAACAATAGCTACATGTTGTAAAGTGATATGGAATTAAAATTTTGCAGCAAAGCTCAAGACAAAATTATGTAAATCATCGCTACCATCACTATTTTCCATTTATCATCGTATCTAAGCAGCTATATTGCCCAAGAAGGTTGATTTTAGTTGAAATTCGTAAACTTTATTTTAACCTATGTTGTAGCTGAACTAGATGTCTCTGCATAAAGATTTTCTTTTCTTGATTTAAATCGTGGAAAGGAATTCATTATTAAACCAATAATGAACTGGAATATGGCCATTTTTTTTTCTGATCGTTTGTAGCTGCTTTAAGTGTGTCATAGGTTTTCCATTAGCTGACATAGTTTTGCATAGGCCATGAGCATTGTAAATAATCAAGTTTAACTTCATCCTTGCTGGAACCAGTTGTTACTTGTATTTCTGATATTGTGAAGATGTATGATACGGACATTTTCTACATATTGCGTAAAACACTACATTCAATGTTACTTTTATCATTCATTATCTCTAGAATTCTGTTTAAAAAGATAACTCTGCTCTTACTGTTTTCTGGTTAATTTTGTTGCCAATATTGAATGTATGTTGGAAGAGGACTGATGTCTAGATTGTTTTTTAAGAACTACTATGGGTAACTCCACCTTATCTGTTGCCAGTCAGTTAGTAATCCATAAAATACTGTAATATCAAAAATATGTTTCTCTGATTGTATATACACTACATACATATTTTACAATTAAACGTACACTATTTTTTATATGAAATTATAATTAGCCAATATTATAGTTTACAGCAATTTGACATTATGGTAAATACTTTTAATACAAACTAGCTGACCCGGCTTGGCATGGGCGTATTTGAAGTGCTTATCTTGAACAATTTTGTCATTTGATAAATTTCAAATATCCTACATTTTTAGATTTAGATATTGCGAAAACTATTTTAACATCATTCATAAACGACATTTATATGACAACAACCGCATCTAAAATATATTGTTTAGGGATTTAATATAAATAGCTAAACATAATTGATCTAATTGAAATTTTTTACATTTTTGAAAGTTTTGGCATTTTTGACAATTTTGACAGGTTTGACAGTTGTTACGTTTATGAACTGTTAGGCATTTTTCAGATTTCTGACAGTTTTGTGAGTTGTGAAATTTTTTACATTTGTTTCTTAAGGATTTTATCATTAATTTTGGTAAGTAAAAATAGCGGAATTAGAGCTGATTGAAGTGACTCACCTGTAGTCAGTCCTTTGGCCCTTCACTATTAAAAAAGGTTTTCCGCAATTCAGTCTTGGAGCTTTTAAAATTAGCTTTAAATGTTTTTTTATGGACGCAGAAGCTTAAAAATTAAGGGAATTATTGGATAAACAACAATTGCAATTATTAGAAAAAAAAATTTGGAGCACGTGAAAAAATATATTTTGGAGTATCAAATTATTTTCTGTATTATGTGAGTGCCTTATTCATGGCATGTTTAAACGCCGGTGAAACAGACACTACCACACATGTAAATATGTATGCATTTATAATACATATAGTTATATATATATATATATATATATATATATATATATATATATATATATATATATGAACTAAGCTAGGTTCCGGGTGAGAACCGCGTCTGAATTTATTGAATACTCGACGTTTCGACTCCTGCTTTGGCGCCAATATCAAGAGACAAAAGTGAAAAAGAATTTCAGAGTCTAGATCGAACTCGGGGCCTCAATCTGCTTACTCCCCAAGAGTCACTAGTAACTGAACTGTAAGTTCATATATATATATATATATATATATATATATATATATATATATATGCAAACGAATTACTGGTAGCAGCCAAAGACTAAATCAGTGTACTCTTTTTCATTTTCGGAATTCTCTTATCCCTTCGTCAGTAAACTACTGAAAAAGTTACAAATATTGTTGTTACTATATGTACTATAAATGAAATTAAATGGTAACTTACTAAAATTGAAAAAAAATTAGCATGTCTAGAGAATTAAAAAACTTAACATTCAGTTTATTGGTTGTAGTTTCATGAAATTAGATTCAAATTTGAAATTTTTTTTGATGACAAATATAAATGAGAAACCATAGAAATGTCGGCGGTAATATTATAAGGGATGAGAGTTTTTTTTAAGTTTAAGAAATTAATTAAATAAATAAGTGAATTTTCAGACAAAGTTCTACAAGTAAGTAATATATGTATGTATGTATGTATGTATGTATGTATATATATATATATATATATATATATATATATATATATATATATATATATTGAACTGGAAATAAACATGCATCAAAAGAATTCAAGAATAAAAAAAGTAAAAATGAATTCATAAACCTAATAACATAACAAAACCAATGTTAAATAAGGCAATCGAAATTTTGAAACGGTAAAATGTGAAAAATGAAATGAAAACAAAAATATGCAATTAAGAGACAATGATAGTATGGAAATGATTCAGTTATGCAGCTAGATTATGAAACGATGATTTGTAGGAAAAAGTAAACAATTTAACTAGCAAAATATAAGGTTTTGAAATTAGACACGTTTGACATTTATTGAGAATTTTAAAAGAAAACATGTAGGAGTTTAAATAATCATATAACAAGAGTCTATTCACTCGATATAACATAATGAAAACATACAGTACTTAGAAAATATAAAATTTACCTTAATATTTTGATGCACAACCAGGGACGCTAAATCTCCAAAAATTAGTCTGGAATTTAATATTCTGAAGACAACAGGGGTATCACAGCACATCTTTAGAGTCTTGAAAACACATTTTAGGACAAATAACACAAAAAAACAAAAATTTCTGCTTCAAAATTAATAAAGCAAAATTAAATCTGTCAAAATTTTTTGAGCGATATTGTGAAACAATCTGTAAAGCGTTTGGTATGAAATTCCGTAAGTTATACAAAGAGGGAGCCCTGATTCGATAGAACACATTAGTTTGGGCTACAATGAAAAATTTATTTAATTTGACAATCCATAGCAATCGATCTTACGGGTGGCAATATTTGACATGCGACGAGAGAAAAGAAGAAATTGCAATTTAAACTAAATAAAAAGTTATAAAGCAAAATTCAAAGTACGGGTAATTGAAAGTGCCAAAAGCAATATTATATTATATAATGGTAACTCAAAAATGCGGAATAATGAAGATAAGAAAATAGAGTTCCATGTCAACATAAAAAAACTATAAAAGCGAGTGAATACAGGACCAGAGAAAGATTCAAAATTCGAATATTGTTTGAAAAATAATAGTTAATTAAAAAGATTAAATTACTAAAAAGATATTTCCCAAATTATTTAGTTGTAAAAAAGATTTGATATAAGTTTTCGATTGAGTATTTAATATTGGTATACTATTGATTGATTTAATTTGATATGTTGATTTGATTTGCTTAATTTGAATTGGTTGAATATATTTTCTGGGAATTTTGGGCGATATAACAAACAAATTTAAAACAAAAAGTTAAACCATTATCAGTATTAATTTATAAATATAATTAAAAAATATATATAAATTTTAAAATACAAAATAAAATGGCAATAACAAGGTAAGGGAATAAGACAAACATAAACCAGGAAGTCCAAGAAGATGAGCAGCAGGTACAAGAAGACATTATGGTGGAGATGGACTATGAAGATAAGGAAATAGTCACAAACCAGGAAGTGGAGGATGATGAAGATGCTGATGGAAGAGTTGTGGAGACAATAGCACAAGTACATTCACCGAAGAGAAGAACACCGTAAATGGTAGTGGATTTAAACATGATTTTAAGTGCAATAAATAATCTGCTGGAAATATAAGGAATTTGAGGAAAGAATTAGGAGAATCAACTGGTAATTTAATGGCTAAAATGGAGGAAACAAAACAAGAATTGAATACAACGATAGATAACAAGATACAAAATTTGGAAAGAACTATAAGACAAGAATTGCAAGAAATTATAGAAGAAATGCACCAGGGACAAGAAAAAGCTAGCAATGATTTAGAGGTGGAAAGAAGAGAACGTCAAGGCCTGATTGAGCATATTAGTCCAAGAAATAATGCAGGATAATGAAAACCAAATTCAAGAATTAGGAGAGAAGATATCACAGAATGAAAGGGATTTTCAAGAACAATGGCAACAAGAGATCAATCGCACAGAACAAACAAGAATAACTATGATGATGGAAAGATCAATGGACCATAGCGTAAAATTTAATGGGAAATTTGGGAAGATTCATCCATGTATATTTATCCAGACAATGAAAACTCAACTAGAGGGTGTACGAAATATAGCAGAAATAAAAATCATAATGTGGCTATATGGTTTGCATCCATAGAAGAGGAAGTTACATCATTAGAAGAAATTGAAGAAAAATTTTTAAATTATCATTGGGGAGAAACTCAACAATAGGAATTCAGGGAAAAATTATATTTCGGCAAGTATGATGAAAAAAGGGATAATACGATTGATTATGATCTGAGGTTGGTAACATCTGCCAAACATATGAATCCACAAATGCGAGAAGAAGAAATAGTGCTGAACATAGCAAGTCACTATGGAGAAGGAATTGCTGAAACCATAATAGTACAAAATATCAGTTTATAAATTATTTAAATCGAATACAAAGAGTAAAATTTAATACAATAAACCAGGAAATCATCAAAATCAAAATAGAAGCAGAAGTCAAGAAAATAAACATAGATGGAATGATAATAGGAATCCTTACAATTATAAACCGAACTATGTTGACAATCGAGGATCCCAAAACTGGAATTTCAATGATAGAAAAAATGACAGTCAATTCAATAGCAGGAATCAGTTAAGAGAAAATATATTTGAAAATAGAAATTATAATTCAAGATCAAATGGGAATGAATGAAATATGAATCAAGAATATAGAAGAAGTTATGATCAACCAAGATATCACGATGAAAACAGGAGAATGAATAACCTTTGGAGAAGAACCAGTCAAGAAGATAGTAGACCCAATACAGAGGAAAATAAGATAAATGAAGCAAACAGAAGAAATATGAAAAGGAGTAGGAGTTGTGAAGCACAACAGAGGAATCATAGACGGAACAGAGTACCCAGTGCTGACCAACAAGACAGAAGTAATAATCAGGATTTTTAAAGGAGCCGAATACCAAAACAAACATTGCAAATACAATTTCCAATAAAGACTATTCTTTACCTAACAAAGTATGTACCTACCAACATTTAAAAGAAATAATTTAAATTTGACGAACCAGAAGAAGAAAGTGATGAAAATTTAGAACTAATTTATATTCATGGAAAAGTTAATAATCAAAATCTTAAAATTTTAATAGATATAGGATCGGAATTGATGAGGAAATATTATTAAAGTTAAAAATTGAAGGAAATTATATCATAAAAATAAAAATATTTATAATATAATAGCTGCGAATAATAAAAAATTGTTTGAGGTAAATAAAAAGGTAAATGTAAGGGTTAAAGTTGATGATGAAATTTGAATCAATTGAATTTTTAATTGCAAAGAATCTTTCATACAATGCAATTTTAGGCATATACATGCTACGGAAACTCGATGCGGAAATAAATATTGAACAAAATGCAATTATGTTACAGGACAAAATCATTAGATTTGGAGTAGAATCACATGAGAAAGTTCATGAAGATCAAAGTAAGGTTAATTATATATACTTATATGTGAAAATAATAATATAAGACTAAATAATCAATTAAAGGGTGATGAAATGTTGGTATGTCCTAGTAAACAAAAAATGAAATAATTAATTTAATACAAAAATATAACAAGTTAATTAATGAAGAAAATCGAGTTGCCAAAGAGTATGTGCATAAAATTCAAGTGAAAGATTAAACAAAAATTAAAGTTAAAAGGTACCCAATACCATTTAGATACCGAGAACAAGTAAATTTAGAAATTGAAATTAGACACGTTTGACATTTATTGAGAATTTTAAAATAAAACATGTAGGAGCTTAAATAATCATATCACAAGAGTCTATTCACTCGATATAAGATAATGAAAACATACAGTACTTAGAAAATATAAAATTTACCTTAATATTTTGATGCACAACCAGGGACGCTAAATGTCAAAGAATTAAATAGTCTGGAATTTGCACAATTTCATATTCTGAAGACCGGGGTATCACGGCACATCTTTAGAGTCTTGTAAACACATTCTAGGACAAATAACACAAAAAACGTAAAATTTCTACTTCATAATTAATAAAGCAAAATTCCATCTGTCAAAATCTTTGGGGCGATATTGTGAAACAATCAGTGAAGCGTTGGTATGAAATTCCGTAAGTTAGACAAAGAGCACTGATTCGATAGAACACATTAGTTTGGGCAACAATGAAAAATTTATTTAATTTGACAATCCATAACAATCGATCTTACGGGTGGCAATATTTGACATGGGACGAGAAAAAAAGAAGAAATTGCAATTTAAATTAAATAATAAGTTATCAAGCAAAATTAAATGTACGGGTAACTGAAAGTGAACAAAAGGAATATTATATTATAAAATGATAATTCAAAAATGCGGAATAAAGAAGATAAGAAGATAGAGCTCCATGTCAACATAAACTATAAAAGCGAGTGAATACAGGACCAGAGAGAGATTGAAAATTCAGCAGTGCAGCAGTAAGGTTTGTTTTGAGGTTAATACGTGACAGCTAATTGCAAAGAATTGTCAAAATTGTTAAAAGTTTAAAAAAATCAAAAATCTTCAAGAGAGGTTGTAAGCAACCATAAAACAGCCAGTTTACAGGCAATTAAAGAAGTATAAGTGCATAAAATAAATGTTATTGTAATAGAAAGCACTAATCAGCAAATGGGAACCAGTTAAATAATTTTGGAAGGATAGCAGGAGTATTTACAATTGGAGATAGTCAAGTATAGCAGATCACATAAAAGGTGAGAAAACGTCTACAAGCAGTAACAGTTGTAAAGTCAGAAAGCAGAGTAATAGTAGCAGACCAACACAGCCTTAAGAGAAAGCAAAATGTTAACCCAAAGCTAGTGGACAAAGATAACAGTTGGAGGATTTAGTGAGAACACTTTGAAATGGTCAAAGTGAAACAAGGTATTTCCATTTATAATTTATTAAAACTATTTATTTGGCGCTTAACTACTTATATTATTAATTAAAAAAAAATTATTTACTGGGAAATATATTTTTTAGTAACGGGTTTATATAACATAATTATTTTCAGAATTGCATATTAACATTTATTACATTTTGAAATTTGACTGTAGATAAAAAAAAATAGCTATTCGAAAAGAAAAAAATCTTTTTAGACTAATTTCAGTATTTAATATTTAAGAATTTGTTTCATAATCACAGTTCATTGGTGGTTATATATTTGATTTTTGATTGATTTCATATTGAGTTTGTCTTGATGATTTTTAAAATATTTCAAAAACAAAATATATATAAGATACTGTGTTTTACTTTTTATAATAATAAGTGGTAAGTCTTTAGAGGTAATTACAAATTGTAATTGATGAGCACACGTTCTAGAACCCTAACTGAGAAGAGTTTCAAAAAGGCGGAGCAGTAACAAAACCTTATAAAATGCATTACAATTATTTTGGCAAAATCCAAAGTAGTATTATAAAACCCTATAAAACTCCAAAATAATATGTATATATATATATATATATATATATATATATATATATATGTTACTTCAGATGTTTTCACGAGTATGAAATGTCATTGAAGGTTCTCAGGATTCTCGTGTGTATTGTTTAGTTGTCTTAGAAAAGACAGTTTGACAGTTCGATGAGATCTCATTCAACTTCTTCGGAATATTCGATGTTGTTACTCACTAAGGGTAGTACATTTTGAATATGTGGACTGAATAAATAAATTGAGAGTAGTAAGGCTAACATCTTTTTAGAATTCCGTATATACAATATACGGATACCCTTATAATATCACTCCGGATTTCTCCCTCTTTCACATCACATCAATTTTCTCCTAAACTACTGAACGGAAAAGGTTGAAATTTGGTATCAGTATTTAGTTTGGTGACCCGATCAGGAGTACATATTGTAAATGAAGAAATGTTGATTTTAGGGGGATTCTGGGGGGGGCAACTAAAAAAATTTACCATTCCCTTCTTTATCTCCGAAACTATAAAAGGTCAAATTTTACCGGAAAATAAGGAAAAATCTCCATAATTAATTTTGGGGAGCAAATTACAGAATTATATGGAAAATATAAAATTTAATGTGTTTCTAACACATCATGTAATAAAAAATAATCAAAATCTGCCAAAACATTGTTATGACTCCTACCGAAGACGAAATTTCTATAATAGTACAACAATACCACTGTGATAAAAACAACTTCCATCGTGGCATTAACGCAACCATCAGACGTATTAGGGAAAAATACAATTGGACCGGCTTAATTAAAACTGTAGAACAATTTATCAAATCCTGTGAAACTTGCCAAAATGTAAAGTTCTGTAGGAAAAACCTAAGTGCACCTTTTGTTATTACGGAAACACCCAAGACTCCTTTCGAACGTATTAACATTGACATCTTCGAATATCCATCTAGAAACCATGCACTGACTATTAGGGACGAACTCACGAACGCAAGCCTACCCCATAAACGACAAAACAGCTTCAACTGTCGTAAACAACCTTCTGATTTTCTTTCAACATTACGGAACTCCACTTCGCATCCATTGTGACTATAGACGTGAATTTGATAACACCTTAATGTGGGATTTATGACAACTATACGACATAAAACTGACATTCTCCAGCGTTCAACATCCCGAGTCAAACGGTTCTATTGAAAGATTTCACGCGACCTTAGCAGAAATGATAAGTTCAAATACAGCGGAACATCCAGACGAACATCCATTTATCGTCCTCCCTTATGTCATCATCTGTTATAATAACACGAAAGATAAAACCACCGGTTTCACGCCCTATGAACTCATATTTGGGCACACTTCAAGTAGGCCTCCAGAAACCCTTTACAATCAGGAAAACTTATTTCCAAATATGTGAGAGACCTTAATAACTGAATGGACTATAATTACAGAATCGCCCGTGCTAAAACCGAACGACAAAAAGAAAAATATAAAGTGCGATTTGACCAACACGTTTCTACTAAACAACCCGATTACAAAGTAGGCGACAAAGTCTAGGTAAAAGAGTCCCAAATCAAAAACAAAGTTGAAAACAAATTCAACGGCCCCTTCGAAATTACCGCAATACGAAAGAACTCTGCCACCGTAATACATTTCCAAACAAACCAAATAACTGAAGTTAACTTTGACAGACTAAAACCTTATTTTGAATAAATCCATTCTTTTCAGATTCTGTGAACTGTTTTCAGTCGTAAACCTTCAACAGTATTCCACTACACCGGTTAACAATACTATAGGAATTTTCTTCCATGACGAAGGCACCCTTAAAATTTCTAATGAGAAATGGACACTCATTGTTTACAAAGATCTAAGCCCCTTTCGAGACGCTATTTTAAACAACGACAATATACTGAACAGACTTTTAGATACTATTAACGACAACAAAACTAACATTAAAATCTTCAATTCAAAAGTACAGACTCACGTAAGCCTCCTGAAACAAATATCAAAATCTGTTAACATCAAATATACAGAAATTTTCGCTGACACAGAGACCCACAGTACCAACAGAAAGAAACGCGGGCTCATAACGGACTGGGATCAATTTGGAAATATATTTCCGGTAACTTAGATGCAACAGACGGCGAATACTATAGTGACTCTATAAACAAAATTACTAAAGACCAACATCAAATTGAAAACCTAATGAAACGACAATTATCAGTAAAAACTTCGGTCATTAAGAACCTTAACACCACAATACAAAAATTTCAGTCCGAAGAGAAAATATTTTCGGAAAATATCGAAGCATATAGGAAGTCAATTGTGTTCATTACAGGCGATCTTGCGTTTTATGAACTTCAAGCCAATGTCTTGGATTTGTGTGAAAGTTTAATGGAAAGTTACGTATACGTTGAAGATACTCTCAACGATGTATTAACTGCAGGCTCTTTCGCCCGTCTAAAAATTTTACATAGTTCAATTATAAACCCAGTAGATTTGGTCGATTCCCTTCAGAAAATATCACCGTCACTTCATGAAAATAACTTACCACTTCCAACCTATAATTCAAATTTTACTCGATACATCTAATAGAATTGGAAGTTTTTCAAATCAATACTAAAATTGTTTTTGTACTAAAAATCCCCTCAGTCAATCCTGAAACTTATACACTGTAGCGCTTGTATCCTATCCCAGTTTTGGATTATCGAACAGGATTTCACCATATTCTTCCAACAAAATTAAAATATATCGCGAGAGATGACGATTCGCTATTGTACGCATCTTTCGAAGACCCGAGTGACTGTAAACCATTATCTAAAGAACATAAGATCTGTTCCAAAGTTATTCCACCCACCATAGACAAAGAAGCCCTCTGCGAAGCACAGCTTCTTAGACAGCCAACAACCCTTCCTTCAACTTGCAAGCCTTTAATATTATATGCCGAAGAGTATAATATTCAAGAGATCGATCTGAACCTTTAGTTAATCTCGATTTCCGGACAGTTGCCCATCAACATCAAGTGCAAGGGAGAAGATGTCGTTACCTAATCCATATCGACAAATTTTCTATTGACCATCCAACCCAGTTGCAATGCCTTCATCGGAAATACCAGGGTCCATGCCAGAAGGACCACCAACAAAGTTGACAACATCACATTTAAGAATCATCCAGTCAACATCCCCTACAACTGTTGCGACAACCTGCCAACCATCAGTCAACTTCCAAAGTTGAAACCCATGAGACTACAGGAATTGGATGCCAGAGACCTGAATATCGCTAACCATAAGCTTAGACAATACTCCAAGGAATTTGAAAAGCTACTAGACCAACCATTCTTGGAGAAACACACCTCCTGGTTTACGATCACCACAGTAGCAACAACCGCAATTGTTGTTGCAAATCCAGCACCACCACCAGGTCCATCAAACATCAAGCCCAGGGTAAAACTCCATAGCCTCCTTAGTCCTGTCGAAGATATTGAATTGAACAACCTCCCTTAAAAGTCGATGCTGTAGCATCAACTTTTTTACATGGATGGGAGTTGTTATTTAAGTTATTCCAACGACTTATATGAAACCATCTAGCAACAGTTCTCAAGCTGAGTCAGCATCCACATGTCGCCTCAGGTTACCTTTCGACGACGTACATCCGTGAGAAATGCAAGCGCGGCGACAGCTTCGTCAGCGTTCTTAGCTTATAAATTATACATTTGCCTTGTTTCATTATTCATTGTTACTTACAAAGTCTAGTTAGTTTAACACGTAATTTTGTCTTTTTATTGTTATAAAGTTTTATTGTTATTTTCAAGTTATTATTTTTATTAAAAGTATTGTGCAACTATAAATAAAATCTTTTTTAAAAGGAGAAATTTTGAAAGAGTGATATAACACACACACACACACACACATATATATATATATATATATATATATATATATATATATATATATATATATATATATATATATATATATATATATATATATATATATATATATATATTGCATATATATATATATATATATATATATGTTTTAGTTGGTTTCCGGGAATTCATCCGCGTAGTTGATAACTGATCCCTGCCGGGATCGATGGTAAAATGACGACGTTTCGGCAGAGTCACATCTGCCCTCTCCAGGTCGGTTCGCATAATTCTCGTAGCCTTCTGCTTTCACTTCTAGTTACTCGAATATTATTATTGAATAATGGATGAATTTCCGGAAACCACCTAAAACATATATATATATATATATATATATATATATATATATATATATATATATGTGTGTGTGTGTGTGTGTATTTTACCTCTATATTTGCAGTCTCCATGTGGAAGAATATTTTGCTGCAGAGTGGTGAAAATTTTTCATAGTAATATAGTTTTATATTTATGAGTTTTTTTATTTTGTGATTTATTCTTTTATGCCTTTGCTCGAAGTTTTGCTCTTTAATTGTGTTTGTTGTGTTTTATTTTGTTTAGTAATTTGGATTTGTACTTGTAGTTTTTCGGTATTTTGTGTTCCTGTTAGTAGGTACTTTAACGTGTATATTTTTATAATAATAAATCTTATTATTCATAAAAAATACTTACGTCGTTCTCGATCTGCCTGGATACACCAGAACAACCGTATCGATTTAACCTAACAATAGGAAAACAGTGATGAACATTTTTTGTGCTTCTGTATTATTGGAGTGTTCTGATATTACCTGTGTTACAGACAGTTGACATATTTCCCAATTAATTTCCATATGTTTTCCCAAATAAAATATTCTATATATTTACGAACAAATCCTTTGACGGTCTATTTTACTTATAAGTTCATTAAATAAATGAACGCATTTATAATATTTTACCATTTTCTTTTAATGTTTCATCAGTTAGGAGTAGTATAACCTTGACAATCCATAGAAATAGGTGTTTACAAGTTGCCTGGTATTGTACAATGCTACAATTTAAATACGCTTTATAGTTATTTTACTGCATACATAATTCAACAGAAATCCGTAATTAATCTCGAAAAATTGATCTTTACATTGTTTTTCTCCAAGAAGATATTGATTCAGTAGTGGAAACCGCACTGAGTGTGCGAAATAAGAGTTTTGTTTAAAAATCCAAACCAACGCTGCATACAATGTTTAATGTTATGATTGCTAAAGATATTCCTCAGATATGACCATTTTGAAATAATTACCTTTATGAAAGACAAATTACTGCAACCCTTTACGCTTAGTAAACTACCTCATGCATAATATATTAGTCAGGATTTTACTCCAGAGCAGACCCATCCGCCTACAGCCTCCAAACATCGAGCTTACTTTAACGAGTTATCTTTGGTTCTGGAGATAAGACGCGAAGAGATCAAGAAGGTTAAGCAACATTAACTGTTTATTACAATTTATTACTTTAATTTATTACCCAAGTTTTAGCAGGCAATGAGCAAAACTAAGAAACTTCTTGTCCTTTGCTTTGGCCCGCTCGAATCGTACGTATTTAGTTTGACAGGTGTCTGAGGAATGAATTTATGTAACCTATGGTACTCGTTTTTAATACAAATATTATCTTTCACCGATCGTATAGCATAAAATTCTTCTAGTGAGGAGGAGTTAGGAGTTTTAGGGAAACTATTTCAAATTTGATTTCGGGGATTGTCAGGAGTGCTTTTTAGGCTAATGTAAATTCTTGTATGGACAGCTACCGGTTATGCTGGAAGTTGACTGTAACTTAATAGCATTCATAATGTCAAATTTTTGATGCCTACTTTGTCATTGCAAACTTTTTAATTTCTTTATTCAATTTTGTTTATTCTTATATTGCCGTTGCAACCAGGATCTTATTTAGACCCTGATACATTTGGAGTATTTGAAATATAAAGTAATTGTGGTGTTATTCCTAGGAAGTCATTAATATACAAAAAAGGAACTGAAATTTTAAAAATTTTGAAGAAATTGATTTATATAGATAGTTTTGGAAGATAATTAATCATTGCAAGTTTCAGTATTAACGTATAACGCAAAAGAGCAAGTAAATTTAATGTATCAAAAAAGTGTACTCAATGAAGAAATTATGCATTTGCAGATGAGTATAAGAAATTGTTAGATGTCATATTAGATTTTGTAAAACACTTGTAAATACTTTGACACATTTAGAAAATTGAAAAAAGCTTGCTCTAAAATTTAAAGACACCTCAGAATATTTTAAGACAAATTATCTTGAATCTTATCTTGAAATTTCAATAACTGGACAAAATGCGTACAAAGAGATTATTAAAATAAACCTAATTTAGTTTTGGGTATTATTTATCATAGAATATAGATAGTTTGGTTTGGGCAGAGTGACAATTCAGAACGGTAAGTAAAATTCCATTTTACAGATTAAACTTTTATATGTTTGAGTCTATTAAATATTCAAAATTATATGAAATTATTTATTAGAATCGACACCATGAGATTATTTACACAGCAAAAACGAAAATTTATTTGATTGGGTGATAGTGAATAAAAAAGAGCGGCAGTCATTTGAGACTGAACGATGGAAGCGAAAGCTTCTTATGCCTGCAATACACGTTGGTCAAATTAATACAAGGCAAGTGGCATTGCCTCGACGTTTGGCAAGTTTGTCAAAAACCAATGCAAATGGCCAATATCGCCGAGTTTTGAAGAGATGCCCATACGTTGGGCTTGATTTGTGCCGAAAAACGACAACGTTCGGAAGTGCGGCAAGTGGTCGCGAGTGATCGCAAGTTGTAGCAAGCTACGCCAAATGAGTTCTATACACGTTGGCGGTTGACTTAGCTCGGCCAACTAGGCGAGCGACACCTAGCGACGGCAAGACAATGCAAACATACTGTCTACACCTTGGAAATGGCGTTCACTCGACGACTCTCGGACAACTTGTATTGCAAGTTTTACAAATTATACTTCCAGTCTCTTGTTATCTCCTATCCCTGATCTATTTCCTGGTGTTATCATTAGTATTGGTTATAAATTTCAAGAGAATTAAAATAATTGTCACTATTTGGTCATGACTTAAGTATTAATCCTAATGTGTAATTTAATTTTTAATTTAAGTGTCAAATAAGATTTATTGAATTATTAACTTGCAACTTGCAAGTTGAAGCTCATATCCGATGAATTGTAAATGCGGCAAATAGATCTTTTCACCCTTTGTAATGCGCAGGCGTGTTCGGCATGTTAAAAAGGAGGGATATGAAAGTTTCTGACTCTTCATACATATGCATATTGAACTAGTTTCATTACCCTTATTATCAATAAAATTAGATGAAATATTAATTTTTGGGACTTTATTTGTACATCTTTCGGCTAATGATAATGATTGTATTAAGTTGCAATGGAGATTAAAGTGTTATTTCCATCTAAATCATCTACAAGTAAAAAATGAAGGCGAACTTCTATATGACAGGTTAGGAGAAAAATGATATGCATATTAGGTTTACAGTAATTAATATATTGATAATTAATAAAATAAACATTAGTAATAAAAACTACAAATTTAATGTATTTATTATTACTATGGTTTTCTCAGTCATTGTCTTTTTTACTACAAATTATTATTTTAATTATGTTGACTACTTAGCTTTTGACTAATAGATATAAGAAAGTTAATTTATAAGATTTTCACGAAATCTATACAAAAATTATATGCAATATTACTGCAGGCTGTACAGTTGCTACAAATAAAATATAAAATTCAGTATATAAATATTTAATTAAACTCAATTTGCATCCATATGATTTTGAAATGATTAACCGTTTTAATTAATATTATATCTTAAAAATTCATACACTTAAATAAGTTTATGTATCTTTATTTACATAAGCAATTATTTGCAATCTACCATCACATAGTTCACATCTCTAACATCTCTAACTCATATATCACATTTAGCCCATTTTAGACAAACTTTTAACTATTTATTCTTTTCGTTGATCTAAAGGGCCCCCCAGACTACGATTATTTTCATCAATTTGTATCGCCGCGATTTGGAACGTCGTGTTGACTCGCCAAATCAAGCACGGGCAGATATTTGGACCGACGATGCGGCAGCGTTTTGCACCACATTCGGTTTTTCGCAAATTTTACACGACTTCGGAATGCGCGTTACATTGATGTCAAGTCGATTCATTTGGAATTTAATAAAGAGAGAATTGGAGATTTTATTAGTATAGCAAATTTTGTTCAGGTTTTCTATATTAATTATTAATTTATTTCCTATATGTTATTGATATTCTATAAAAGAAGAAACTCATAATGTATTTTAACTGGTCTCTGTTTTTTACACAGTGAACTAAATTGTATGGGTATCTCAAGATCAAGTTAGTGTGTGATGTCGGTGTTGGTGTCGGAGTCGGTGTAGAAACAAATGAAATTTCAAGTTATCCAGTTCATTCGCTTGCTCATCTATTTTCATATGTGTAAATGTGGGCCAACGATAAGAAGGTTTCGCTTCAAAAATAAATACAAATAAAATTTACAACGGTAAATTGTGCAATGGCACATATTATAAAGCAAATAAAATTCAGATACGAGTATAAAACATATATCTAATTTAAAAAAAACAGTCATTATGAATTGAAAAACTTATTTTGAATGTAACTATTAAATTTCAAAGAAGAAGGCCATTAAATTTAAATTCATGGAATAATAAATATCCATTAGGGAAATTCACGTGTTTATTACTGACAAACACCTGCAGCACGCTTGGCCAAGATTTTAGCGATGAACCCAAAGCTATCAAAATTCTTAAATTACTAAAAACTAATTTAAAAACTATTTTAATAAATAACAGTCAGTAAAAATAACAATATTTACATACAATATTTAGTTTATAAAAAGATATAAAATCGGAAATAACGGCTCGTCAACGTTAAAAATGGTACACGGGGAAACATGGATATAAAATGTGTTTAAAGAAGAAGAAATACATTATGAGTTTCGTATTTTATAGAATATCAATAATATACAGGAAATAAACTAATATAACATCCAATTAATATAGAAAAGGTGTACAAAGTTCTTTCTTTGCGATATATTGCATTACGGACTTGACATATGTCAGAAGTAAGAAAGAACTATGGAGGGTTGAACGAAGGGGGACAAACTTATATGGAAAAAAACTGAAAAAGTGTCCAGCGGACGTTTTCAAATAAGAAGTTCAAAAATTGGCCAGAATGCCGCAAGTGTGACGACAGGGTATGTTAGGAAGTTAGAAATTGTCAACGGATTGAAATGCACAAATCGTATTTAGAAGTGGCTTAAAAAGTGAGAATGATGTAATTATTCGTAAAAATCGTAAATATAATGTAGAAAATCTGTTATGTCAACTTCTCTTTGTAAATGGTTGTCTCCGTTTTTTGTAATCTCTGCAAGTAATATGAATTTATAGTGTGTTAATTCTTTTAACTTTTTATAAAACTTGTTCAATAGTTAACCTTTATATACTCAAATCTTCTTTTGGTATAATATTTATTTTAAAAAGGTAATTAACCTCTCTCTGGAAAAAGGTTTAACAATTATTTTCATCACTGAACAAACTGCTATAATTAAATTATCTCTTCTGTTATCATTATGGAACAAATTTCACTTGCATTTTAGTTTAGTTTAGTTTAGAATAGTTTCTTTTTCAAGGATTCTAACATTTTCACACACTGGTTTTCCATATATTTTTTCTTGTCTAGTTGGAGAAAAAGCTCCATTAGCTACTATTAAATGACTATTTTTGGCAACTTTCAGCTATAGTTGAATTTTAAATATTTCCAAAGATACGCCTGGTGTATGCATGCCCCTGGGAAAATATCTTCAGAAGTTTTTAGAAGTTCTCGAGTTGATGGACAATGCTATAATCAGCTTAGTAATTATGTAATAATGGGTTTTATATATTTACAAGGTATTTCATTGACTTAACACTTTATTAATGTTATTAATGTAACGCAGTAATTTCGTTCTTGCTTGCTCACGGTCTTGCTAAAATATCCGATGAGTTTCTCCTGACCCTGTTGGACCTGTGTAGGCATCGCACCAATTTCGACATTGCTTGCGTCGGTATCCAAGGCGAAATTCCCATCTGGCGAATGATAACTTAACATGAGACCACTGGTCAATGCTCTTTTCAGTGTCTCGAATGATTGCTGGCTTCCTGTCCCGCTGGTACCGCACTTACCCTCTGTGAGTCTATGGAGGGGCTTTCAATTCCTTTCGATAGTACATGCATAACCGTGTAAACTTTTAGCTGGTGGATATCTTTAGGCCATTCCTGGACAGTTTTGATTTTATGTCGACAGCTACTTCCTCTACGGAGACCATATGTTCAAAATATGGCAACTGTTCTTCGGGCTTAAATTTAGTTCGGAACTTCGAAATCACCGAAATACCTCTTCCAGGTTCTTTACGTAGTCTAATATAATAAAGATACACCAGGCATGTTTTCCATGAAAGACCTTTTAACAGAGTTTCCATCAATCTTTCAAACGATGCAGCTAGTTCCACCTACCAATAACCGCTTTTCATGTCCAGCCAACGTATCTAGGGTATCGTCGATTCTTGTGAGAGGTTAACTGTCTTTATTTTAGCGTGGTTTATTTGCGGGTAGTACACGCAGTAACGAGTCGAACCATGTTTCTTTTTAACCAAGACAACTGGAGAAGCCACGGGCTATTGAATGTTTCAATAACACCATCATCTTCCATTCATGGACTGTCCTGTCGGCTTCTTATCTTTCAGCTAGAGATAGGCTTCTCGTCAATTGTCGAATAGGCTAAGCGTCCCTGGTATTAATTAATATAAATCTGGTTGTTGAACTGTGATGGTTAAATTTGCTTTTTTTGGATGTGAATTCTTCAGATTAACCTAATTTTATTCACGTAGGTTTGTTCGTAGAAAACTGATTTCTACGAACAAATTAACGGTCGGTAACAGTGGCTCCCCCAAATTGAAACCATTTTGTGAATACTTTTTCCTACACGGGGAAAGTGTGTCCTCCATTTATTCAACCCTCCATAGAAAGAACCTATTGATCTCATACACCTTTTGTTAAATTTTTTGGTGCATTTACAATTCATCGTATATGATCTTCAACTTGCAAGTTAATTATTCAACAGATTTTATTTGGCACTTATAGAAATTTTAATTAAGAATTAAATTAAAATTGCACACTTCAGTCATAAAAAAATAGTATGAAAAATTTTCATATTATTATTATTGCTAAAATAATAAGTCAGTCTCCATAAAAAATGCGTAGTTTGAAACCTAAAACGAACTCGTCACATGTCACTTTTATCAATAACTGTATGCGAGGTTTGTCAAAAAATGCGTTTTCGTTAATAGTGGATCTAGTATATCTTTGGGCAATATCGAAATTGGTTATGAATTAAAGTTTATTAACTTTTTAAAAGAAAAAGTTGTTAATTTTTAGATGGGTAATAACTAATTAGACGCATGTTAATTTGAGGCACACATGAAGGTGAATTCTGTGTGTCGCTATCAGTTTCTACCATTATTATCATTATCGTTATACAAGTTTATCGTTATGATTATACAAGATGGTTCAAAAAATGGTATGTGTAGCCAAGAAGCAGTTTTATATGCTTATATACATTCGTTGAAATATAAGGTGTTGTAGAATAATAATTATACAGGATGTTTCAAATACGTTAGAAACTAAATGTTTTTTGGGGTGGCTCATAGCAGGGGATTAGAATATAGAGTGAAGTGGAGAGAAATTGCAATTATACAGATTGGTTAGAAAAAAGGTAGAAAAAAATATGTTGGGAAAGCCATAAGCAGTTGATTACAGATTACATATGATAGTTGCAAGATAGGGTGGAGTAGAACATATGTTATACAGGGTGGTTTAAAAAATGCTACAACAATGTAGGGTAACCCAAATACAGAATGGTTGGAGTATGGGGCAGAGTGGAATTGTAGTTTAACAGGCTGGTTAACAAAGTGTTACATTGGGTGGCCATTGGCAGATGCATATACAGGTGTTTGACATATATTTTGGAGTATAATTATAGTTATGCAACTTTATTTACAAAATGTTAGAACAAAAGTGCTGAATTTTAAATTTTTTGAACATTATGTTGTAAATTTTAAAGCCAGCAATGTAAGATTTTAAAGCTAAAATATGTCAAAAAATATATTTTACTCTACAATAAATGTACCTAACTTAACCTAATAAATGGGTAGGTACATTTTTTATATTCAAACAAATTTTTAAAATGTTTTTAGCAGTCAGAACTTTGTAGCAATGTGAGGATGTAATGTAAAATTAATTAACTATAAGATACCTACATTGTCAGAAAACATTAATTTTCAGTATGATTTTCAATATAGAAAATTTACTTACCAACGTAGTAACCCATGACGATTTCTGTTTTATGTGGAAAATATAAAGAAATACGAATCACATACTGTTAATTAATTGTAGTTAAATACACCTATTTTTTACCGTGAATTTAAATTGAAACTTTGAAAATACTTTGAAATCCTTTCTGACTGAATTTGAATAACTTTCAACCTAATCGCTACAAAAGTAATGAATTGTCAAAATTCAAATCAAATTTCCGGCAGATGGCCAAGCATTCAGGGTTGTCAGATCTACCTATTTATCGTGAATTTGTCCATAATTTCACAATTTATTGTAATCTTAGTCAAATTATATGAAAATTAACCGACAAAAATAAAAGGACTCTAAATTCTAAGGTTAAAATAAAGAAAATATTATCAGAAATAAATTGATGAGGTGCAACATAATTATTTTGTTTTGTTGACAAACCATATTTACAATGCAATGAATGTTGCAAACTGTAAACTTGCAGGCGCCCAATAAACGGCCATTATTAAGTATTATATTTTTTCGTTGGTCCTATTTCATACAAGCCAATCTCATGATTTTCTGTCTAAGCAATCTGGCGGCACTGTTTGGCATTGATAATATGGATGTAAATAATGATTTTTTTATTATTTTATTATTTAATTATTCAACAAATATTTTAAATTAATGTTAGCATACTGCACTGAAGGTCGTCTGTAGCTACTAAACAAAACAAAAATAAAGAAAATCGGTTGACAGACAGAGGAGAAAATGGTACCTAACCGTGTTGTCTTTGCCTATTTATATATAGAAGATGTACCTACATTTTTAGGAAATCTTGAATTTATCAGTGAAGTTCTGTTACCCAGTTATTAGCATATGAATATTTTAAAAATATATATTCTTTAAGTTTTTAGAGAATGATATGCGTGGTCCGGAACCTACAATAAAATCGTCACATGTCAGTTTTTCAGTTTTATACGAGATTCGTCAGAAAATATGAAATTTTGTCTAATTGAAAAGTACCTCTATTTTGTCTATAAAAAAATGTTTTAAAACAAAGTTAGTAACAATTGAAACTTGCATCCAGTTACGCCATTATATCACTAATAAGCAAAAAATAAATAGCTTATTAAAACTTATTTCAACCGCCCACATTGCTTACTGCTCGACTTTCGATGCATGCACACACACACACATACAACCGTATACCATATAGAAAATATCGCCGGCATAACAATTGTTCGATTCGATACCATAAGGGAATATTTTCTGCCATTTCACTCGACTGCAAACCTTTCAAAATGAGTAGAATCCATCCCATATATACGGAGTCAAATCCCTCCTATATTTCAACCATAGTAAATAACTCCTTGTGGTCTACCCCATAAATTATTTCATTTTTCACGTTTTATATTATCGCTCTGTGTAACATTAATTCCCCACACTTGCGACTTCTTATGTGCTATAAAATAAATAATTGTTTAATCACACTGTATAAATATAATTTAAACTTCAGCATATATTTCAACCATCCTGCATGTGATTTGTTTACGTCCACATCATATAACAGTTATTTAATCACCCTATATAACTTTAATTTCACTTTTTTTTCACCATTTTTATACTACCAATCGTCCACTCCACCCAATATGTCATACATCCTGTATATACAGCTAAACGGCCTAACTTATATTTCAATCATTATATAAATGTAACTCCTTCTGTCACTTTACTTTGTGATTTTGTTTGCTATAACTAAACATCCTGTGTATAAACCCACAAATAGCAGTTTAGATTGACATGTGTTGTCACTGAATTTTCTATTAGGTCGAGAGAATGTGACAATCAAAAGCACCGTCTTCGCAAAATGGAAATAAAACATTTTTTAAAAAAATATAACCGACTTCTACCTATAACTAAAAAGCTAAAAATAATTATAACAAAATACAACTCTAGCAAATAAATAACAGATTCAATGTTGTTAGGTACCTACCCAGGAAGTAAAAAATGTAAACATTAAAAGGTGCTCATTCTGTACAAATTAATTACCTACCAATCTAGTATATTTTTGAAGTCGGTGCCAAGTTGTTAGTTCCTTTGAAGTCGATTAATAATTTTTTTTAAATGTTTTATAATAAAACAAATTTGTGATAACTAACTTTCGCTGTCGTTCTAAAACAGTTTTTTACGGAAATTCAATACTAACTAATTTGTCATATTTTATTATTCGAATACGCGTATGCAAAATGAAGCACTAATGAAGTAATATTTACTAGAATCCAGACATCATAGCATCCAGATGTAGGAAACGATTACGATGACCAAACGGGAGACAAAAAATCATCCAGTGCCACACCGCGTGTCGCAAACGACCGAAGAACGAATGGTAACGGCTCGATTACTGGGAGAAAACCTTATAAACAAAATTGTAGATGACAAAAATTAACTGTAGTTAAATGTATCCGGTAATGAGAGTAAACTGGAAGTGTGTTGGAAATTGCTGGCCGTCCAGCTAGCCGGACACTGGCAGTAACATGAATCCCAATTTCGAAAACCCGATGTATAATCACCTCTGGCCGTTACCGCATTGATATTAACTCTGTTGCTGTCTCCCTTCCTTCCACCGTATTCTGTGATAGGGACCGAGATGAACTGACTCAAAGTATAGGTTATGAGAAAAGATAAACGTTAGGTCCTATTGCTTTGCGTATATGTGTACGAACCCTTAATGAAAATTATTATTTATTTAATCACCTCGTATAATGTGAGTTTATTTTCCTGCAACGACTCCGAGCTGTCTGCTGCACACTGTTACGAAACGAGGATAGAATTTATATGTCTTTCTAGTCATGACATCACAAATTATTAATGTGTAATTACGAGGTTGGTTTGTTTTTTTATGTAAGTGCAGTTGTATAAATTTATGTATTGCCTTTTTATTGATCGATCAAAATTTCAGATTTTATTTTCTGGGTAAATCAATTCAACTAAATTACTTATTTAATTAATTAAACTCTAAAATTTGCAAATTATTATTAACCTTCACAACTTAACTTTCAATGTGTTACAGTATTCGCTGTGTGCGCGATTGTAAGACCTGAACGTTTCTAAACTAAAGAAGGCTCTGAGCACTTGTCAAATTGCTGAACCGGTTTGTTTATTAGTTGGTTTTGTCGAAGCCAGACCTAATATTTGTAATGTTCCTGCAAATAATTGAAATTAAATTATTTTCGAATCACCGCTTATTATCAATTTGTAATTATCTTATTCATAATTCAAAATCAGTATAGTTATAAGAAACTAACAGTTTAGTACGAAGTTTATTAAAAAACAGTTTGTGTAAAATAAAAAATGTAATAAAAATTATTCTAAAAAGTGAAAAAATGTATTTCCAGCATTACTAACCTAGATGTCGGTCTTTACATCTCGCGTCTTCAAATTTAATGATATGTATCAAATACATACAGAAGTGTTTGAGAGGACATTCAATTGTGGAAAGCGCAACTGATGGCGCTCCCTAACGAGAAACAATATATATTATATATATTGCCTTGCGTATAAAAGAATGACACCTCGAAGAGCGTATTACTAACCTACCTGGATGAATTAGAAATATTAATGAAAATAACAAGAATGTGAATTTGGATGAGATTGCCATTCAAAAATTATGTTATTATATTAAGACAAAAGAGGTTATGAAACCTGGTTCTGTTAGGTTTACAAATATTTTTAAAAAATTACATAAATCTTACTTACTTAATCCTTTCTCGTGCTCAAAAAAAGAGTTGAAAAAATATTACAATTATGATTAGCTTGAGTATATGTACAGTTTACTACAACAATGAATCATGTGTTAATTATCGCTTTCTGAACATTTCTTATTTGAAATTATTCGAGGCTGTTCGTAAAACACAACAGATGTGCATAATGTCATCTACACAATGAAATAAATTTTCTAGAATTCTATTTAATATTGCTACAATATAGGTTTGTTGAATTCCTTGTGTTGAAAACTTTGTTATCGTATCTAAGAATGGTGGAATAAACGTTTGCATTTTTACCACTTGCATTAATGACCTTTCTCAGCAAAAAAAAATGTCCCCGTTTCTAATAAATCCAGCAATCCTGATTCTATTGTTAGGTGACTGAAAATCTAATTTTCGTCCTCCAACTACTTCAGATTTTAAACAAATAAAACCACCAGGAGTAATACCAACAAGAACTTTTTTTTTATATTGAGAATATGTTAAAACTTGGTTGCAAATACTCGCAGGAATCTCAATGCTAAATTCTGCGTAATCATTAGAAACTGTGGTGTTGCTGCATTCAGGATAATTACGTTTATAATACAATATTAGAGTTTTTATTATCATCAAACTATTTTTTTTCATGTTCTTTGACATTGAAATTTATTAAGTCAATTCTATCAGTGGTATTTTCAATTTGAATTATTGTTTCTCTTGCACTAAAATTTATATATTTTTCACATATAGATATTTACCTGTAAGATTTATTTAATTGAGGAGATTTGTAAGTTGGAGGGAATATGGTAGGGCTCAATCTACTTCGCTTTTTTCCTCCAATAAAATTATCACTGCATAATTAATCATATGGCTTTGGAATCCATAGTGATCTATTAATACATAAAAAATACACAACCACTAATAAATTGTTTTTATAATATGCGGACACATAATTTTACTAATACTAATCATAAATACTAAAGGTAACACACAGCAATTTTTATTTGCAGTAATTGAAACAACTACAAACGAATTTTCCGTATATTATTCATTTAAAATAATCTTTCAATGTTTTCGGAAAATATGTTATTACAGTGTTATTCCTATTACTGAGATAAAGGTCATGGTACCTTTAATTTTTGCTTTCTTACAGCAGCTATCCACTTATTTCTTTGATTTACTTTTCATTTCGCAGCAGAAAATTTATAAAATATACATTCACTTTTTCCTCTCTGTATTTTTACAATTCACAATGCAGCTACTCTGATGTCCCATTCTGTTTTTATTTATAACGAATTAAAAATTTTCATGTGTATTTGTCTGCTCGAAAACAGCTTCCTGAGCCTCCTATAATGCCGAAAGTATTGTTATAAACTCCGTGGGTTCAATTAAAAATTAAAAAACTAATATTCACTACCACTTTCTAGAACTTTTATTTATATCAAATATACACAACAGCTGATTCGAATTTCACAATAATAATTCAACATAAGCTCTTCGCTGCACTAATTAACTGCTGCGATGATGGACTGCTCCTTTTAAAATCAGCATCGAAAACTCTCGTACAATGCATTATCAATTCTACAGTTGCTACTAATTTTTTTGTCCTTCCAGCGATCGATGTCGTATTGAAATGAAAACAGGGCCCGCTTAGGTAAATTCCCCAACACTGCCCCCCCTCCCTTTAATTCTGATCGATCCGGTCAGAAACATCCGCTCCATGGTAGGGAGCGGGTCGATCTAAATGAACCACCTTCAACCTAGTCCTGGGGTTTCGCCGGATCAGGTAGACGACGTCATTAAGCCTCTTGACCACCTCGTATGGACCATCACAAGCGGGTGTAAGCTTTGGGGATTTACCCTTACTCCGTTGGGGCTTGTACAGCCAGACTTTGTCCCTGTCTTGGAACCCAACTGAATTGGCCTTGAGGTCGTATCGCGTCTTCTTCTGGTCACTGGTGGCCAACATCTGCGTTCAGGCTAATTCGTGTATTGCCAGCATGTTATGTCGGATCTGGTCGGCATAATCTTTGATGTCTTGGGCAGGTTCTTCGAGAGAGCCAAAAGCCAAATCGCAGGGTAATCGCAGCTCTTTTCCGAATAGGACCCTGGCTGGAGTCAGGCCTATACTATTATGTACGACTGAGCGATATGCCAACAGGAATAGGGGAATATGCTCATCACAATCACACTGGTTATTGCTGACGACCTTGGATAGGTGTTGTTCCAAGGTCCTCTTGAATTTTTCCACCATTCCGTCTGAATGTAGTTCCATCGAGACGCCAAACCTGCTGAATAGCTGTTCTACCAGCACCGTCGCTACCGTGGCTGCATCTTGGTTGGGAGTCGCATATGCCTCAGGCCATTTACTGAAGTAATCCATTGCGACCAAAATGTACTCAGACCCCCTCTCAGGCTAGGGAAACAGGACCGACGACATCGATGGCAATTCTCTCAGATGGGACGCCCACATTGTACTGCTGCATTCTGCCCTTGGTCCGGGTCTTCTGGCTCTTACTGGCTGCACAGGTGCCACATTTGCGGCACCAAGCTCTGACCTCTTCGAAGTAATTCACCCAGTAGTACCGCTGGCACGGTGTTCCACCTTGAAATCGTACTGCTGTAATTTCTCCATCCACCCAGTTGTCCTTCCGATGTCTTCATGTCCAGCAGCCATTTGAGAGCGGCATGATCTGTTCAGATTAAGAAATGGAGACCATAGAGGTATTTTTGGAAATGGTCTACAGCCCTTATTATTGCGAGAAGTTCTTTTCTGGTAACGCAATAATTTCTTTCCGGTTTCGAGAATCTACGGCTGTAGTACTCGATCACCCTCTCTTCACCATCTCGCAACTGGTATAGGACGGCCCCATAACCTGTGTTGCTGGCGTCGGTGTCTAAAATGAACTTGCCGGACTGTGGGAAAGGCTAGGATTGGGCTGGAATATAGTGCGACCTTCAGTCGTCTGAGTCGTCTGAATGATGTTGCGCAATCCTGATTCCAACGGAAGAGCCCTTTCTCAGTGGTCTGCCGATGTAGAGGAGTGGCAATGGTGGCAAATCCTTCAACAAATCGCCTGTAGTAGGAACAGAGGCTCAAGAAGCTTCCGAGTTCATTCATGCTTGTCACGGATGGCTTCTATCTTGTCCTTCGTTAGTGCGGATTCCTGACTCGAAAACGACGTGGCTCAAAAACTCTAGTTCTTTTTGGATCAAGAAACACTTCTTCGGGTTGAGTCTGAGGTTGGCATTATTAATTCTGGAGAATACTTCTTCCAGGTTCTTCAGATGGTCGTCGAATGTCTGACCCATGACCAGAATGTCGTCGAGGTATACTAAGCACGTCCTCCATGTTAACCCGCTCAGGACATACTCCATTAGCCTCTCGAATGTTGCGGGAGCATTACATATCAGAAAGGGCATGACCGTGAACTGAAAAAGCCCTTTACTACTGGGGAATGCTGTATTCTCTCTGTCGTTTTCGTGTAGAACAACCTGACAATATCCACTTTTTAGGTCTAGTGTGGAGAACCAACGGGAGCCTGGTAGTGTGGTCAGAGTGTCATCAATTCGGGGTAGTGGATAGCTGTCTTTCTCGGTGACGTCATCCAGCTTTCTGTAATCCACGCAGAGTCGGATGGTTCCATCCTTCTTTTTAACTAGGAGGACGAGAGCAGACCATCGGCTGATGGATGGCTCAATAACTCGGTTTGTAACATGGACTCGATGTTTTCCTCGACTGCCTGTTGTTGCCACAATGGTAGTCGTTTAGGTGGTATTCTGATGGGTTGAGCCTTCCCGGTATCTATTCGGTGCTGGATGATGTTGGTGCGACCGGTGGTTCTATCTTGACTTAAAAATTTGCCAGTACTTTGTGATAAATTGCATGGATTTCTTCTGTTCCTCTGGTTACTGGGGCCTGTCCCCTTCACTGATGTCTGATACTCTTCTTCGCAATTGATGATGGTCTCCACTGGCTCAAAACAAGCTATTTCTTGACCATTGGCAATTCTGATGTCGTTGTTGGACTAATTGAGGACTCTAATTGGTATTTCTCGTTCGGCGTTAATTATAGTCCGTCCAACTAAGTAGTCATGAGCTGAATGTACGGGCTCCACCATTCCAACGCAGCTCCCAGGATTTCTCTCTAGCTGCCCATGAATAATCTGTTCCGTGAATTCTAGCTGAAGACTTTGCCACAATTTTTATGGAGGTGACTGAACTGTTGACGGGCGGTGTTAATAGAAATCCCTCATTTAGGACCCGAAGGACATCATATCTCAGGTCGAATATAAATCCATGCTGGCTAATTAGGTCCATACCCAGTATAAAATCGTCCTCAATATTCGCTACCAGGACCCTATGTCGGATCATGTTGTCCCCTATCTGTAGCACGACATCTGTCTCACCCTGTATCGACATGGACTCGCCGGTGACTGTTCTGAGCTGGATGTTATTGGTAATTGGCCGAATCTCTGATGCTCTCAAAACCCTGGACTTGGCAATGGACACAGCGGCGCCGGTGTCGATGGTGATGGTAATTGCTCGGCCATTGGTGGTAGGCCTAATGACTAGGCTGCTGCTGCTTCGGCAAAATCCCCGTATGGATAACATTTTGGGGGCTGGTGGAGGGTTAGTCAGCATCGCCCCCTTATGCTGACTGGCTGAGGGTCCCTGGACATGTGGCTGTTTTGTTGGTTACCCCTGGTCGGTGATCGTTCAGGTAGCTTCACTCGACAATCACGTTGAAAGTGCCCTGTCCGTCCACAACGGCAACATGCCCTTCTGGTATCAGGTCTCTCTTACTGTCCTAATAGTTTGTTCATACCAGCTAACAGTGCTTAAAATGGTGACTCTTCCTGGTTGAAGGAAACTGCTCGGACCCTCGGCTTGGACATATTCATGACGGCCTCTACTTCCAAAGCCCGAAGTAGAGCTTCATTGCTTTTCTTGACGCCACTCAGTCTGAAATTTCTTTGTACTTCCACATCTCTGATGCCGTTTATGAAACTCTGTGTGGCCAACTGGTCTTTCGTTTTCTCTGGCAGGTCTGGGTAGGACAAGTGTACTAACCGTTTAATCTCTGCTTCGAATTCTTGGAGGCTTTCACCGGATTTTTGCGTTTTTCCACTGAGTTGGACTTGGTATACCTGGCTCAAGGATTGATTGTTGTATTTCTTGTCCAAAATGGCGATGATTTTGTCGAAATTGCCTTGTTCATCGACTGGAATGCTTTGGAGGAGTTCTAAGGCCGGACCTCTTACAAGAGACGTAGATTTTTTTTTGGTTATGCCATCCATTAGATGTAGCCACGGCTTCAAATTGCTGTTTATACAACCTTGTTTTTCTGGTATTTTCCTCGCTGTAAGTCCTGTTGCATTTTTTTTGGATTTCTGTTTCTACCTTATTTTGGATGGCACTAAGTTTATCTTGTACTTCACTTACTTCACTTTGTACCTTGTTTTTAATGGAACTGATTTCAAACTTCACCTGGCTCTGGATGGAATCAATATCATCTACTTTGATTTCAAGAGTCTCCACATTACTTTTTAGGATCTTGATGTCGTCGTTTCATTCTTTTATGTCGGATTCAACTATTTGCATTCTTTCATTAACTGTTTCGTTAACTTGCGATGCTATTTGCATTAGTTTTTCAAATTGCAGTTGTCTTTTTTCTTGAGTTACTTTAAGTTCATTTCGTCTCTGTTCATCTAATAATTAAAATTCATTTTGTCTCTGTTCTTCTAATATTTTAAATTCATTTTGTCTTGTTAATTCAAATTTCGAGAATAATCTCACAATTAAATTTTGTTGTTTTTCTTCCATCGTGGAAACAAGATTTGTTGTTTTTTCATCAAAAGATTTCACTAACCTTTGCTGGATGTCTTATTGATGTTGTTTCTCCTTCTAATCACGTTTTTCCAGAATCTGAGATATTTTTTCATCTAGTCCCTATGTAACCTGTTTGACAATTTTTTTGGTAGTTTCGTCATTTTCTTTCCATACTTCGGGTTTCCATAAATCAAATTACGATATATTAATTTCTTGTCAAGTGCTCTCTACTACTACATAGCAGATTTTAAGTTTTTGTTTCATGTCAGTAATTTTTAGCTTATTACATTCTGTTATTTTGATTTTCGATATATCCTTGGTAACTGCATAGAGAAATGTAACAAACAGAGTATGTTTTTGAAGCAGAGGAAACTACAAAAGACAATTACAGCTCACTAACTTATTATTGAATATTATTGAAGCAAATTATAATGAATAGGTCGGTACAATTTCTTGCAAGTATTCTTTTAAATTCGCAGGTTTAGTAACTTATACTTTGCTTTTTAAGTACCCCCTCAAAAATTAATCTAAGGTTGTCAAATCTGGTGAACTGGCTGGCGACTCAATCAGCCCCCTTCTCCCCTGGGAACACCTCATCTAAATGAGGACAAACATGTGCTGCACAATGGGGAGGAGCACCATTTTGTTGAAAGCAAATGTCACATCTCGGAAGATCACCTCATTTGGATATTTATTTATTAGTTCAGAAATAAGGTCGCAGCGAAGGAACTCTAAATATCCACCAGTAAGGTTAACCTCAAAGACATAGAGACCCTTAATTCTTCCTTGGATTATGCCGCACCACACATTATTTTTCTGAATATGTTGACTGCGTACTCCATCATCCATGGGGGATTGTCGCTAGCTCAATAACAGCTGTTTTGCCTGTTTACATGTTCGTTAAAAAGAAAAATGTAGTCTCGTCCGACAAAAAAAAGGTTTTTTTTTACGAAATTATTATCATTCTTGCATAGATCTTATATTTCCACGCAGAATTGAATTCGCTGATCAAAGTCGTCTTCAGATAGCTCGTGAACAAGGCATACTTTATAAGGATTTTAATTTTGGTTGACCAAATGTTGAGTGATGATTGTCTTGTACTGCCAACAAAACGTTAAGTTGAATTTCTTCTGATGTTGAAGGTCGACCAGATTTAGAAATTACGAACATGCCCAAATTTAAAGTATTTAGATGCAATATTACTTACCATGCTTTGGCTAATGGGATGCCGGCCAAGATGAGTTTCATTGAACAATTGAACTACTTGTTTGGTGCGCATCCTGTCTCCAAATCCGATCATGCAAAAATTTCGGTTCGTTCTCGTTCAGTTAGTTTCACCATTTGTTTTCAAATGACAAAATCACTACTTACTAAACAATTCAAACACACTGCTTTTGCCAAGCAAAAAATACGAAATAGAGAAATTATAAAAAAAAAAAAAAGTTTTCAGTTTTTATCTGATAGTAATATAAAAACATTTTGACTATTTGTGCCCAGTTCTATAAAAATTTGTTGACACTGCCCGAAGGTTCCTCCTGGTTGAAAAAATCTACTCGAACCTTTGTCTTGGACATGGACTACCTTAAATTCCAAAACTTCATTGCACTTGAGGCCACTATGCCTTAGATTTATTTGAATTTCAACATCTCTGATACATTTACAAAGTCTGTGTGATCAATTAATCTTTAGTTTCCTATGTTAAGTTCCAGATTTTTGTCTTTTTCCGCTCACCTGAACCTAGTAAATCTGACTAAATTATTGGTTGTCGTATCGTTTATCTAGGGCTGCAATGATCTTGTCGAAGTTACGTTGTTCATAGCTTTAGAGGAATTGTAATGCTGGACCTGTTAAGGAAATTGGGAGAGAGGTAGATTCTCCTTGATTATCCCATCCATTAACTGTGGCCACTTCTTCAAATTGGCGTTTGTACATAGGCCAAGATAAACTACCAACAAAAGTGGGTGGTTTGTTATCACTTTGTACTGTGTTTTGAATTCAACTGATTTCATCCTATACCTTGCTTTGTATAGAATCGATATCATCTACTTGGGTTTCAAAACTATCCCCAAAATTCTCCAATAACTTTATTTCATCGTTTATCTCCTTTATTTCTGTTTTCTGATTTTTGGTAATTTTTTTGCTCACCTTGAAATCTAGAAAATAAATCTTTGATTAAATTGTGTTGTTCACTTTTAATTCTACTGACATGATCTTGTTTTTTTATCTATTGTGGAGACAAATTTTTGCTATCCATCTGTAATAGTGGTTATAAGATTTTGTTGTTCACCTTTCATAGTGGGTATATTTGTTAAAATTTCTCATCAAAAGTTGTTGCTAACTTTCTTGAATTTCCTTTCGAATTTGACTCACCTTTCTGTAACGTTTTTCCAGTGTTTTAGTTACCTTTTTTAAGCACACTTTGTAAGTAGCTATTTAATAAAGAGTGAAACAAGGAAACGTAGGAATCGACTCAAACATGAGAATGCTCCAGGCCGACGAATAATCGACAAAATGCCTATTAACGAAGTGCGCAGTAACATCACTGTAGATGTAGCTCGTCACCGAGCACTTCCACGACCGGTTGTGTATCAATGATTCTTGAGGTTAGAACAATCCTATTAATGTGTTTTGGTGATAAAACTAATAGTAGAACAAAATCAACATCAACATTTGCTAAGCATACAATATGACTAATTGGCATAAAGATCAACATTTTTTATCGATATGTTTTTGGTTTTTAATAAACTTAAACCTTTGACAGTCTTTTTCTGGAGGGCCATATTAACTCACCGGATGACCCTAAGTTTATGAATAAGCCTTTCGTAAAATCTAGAATAGCTGATCTAAACACCCCACATCTATGTTTTTCAAAATTTTAAGTATAAATGTATATAGGTACTGAAGATAATTGATTAATCTAGAGTCGTCCGAGTGGATGAGTCCATTCGAAAACTTGCTAAAGGGTGGATCCTAGAAACTTTATTAGAGCATTTGTAAATTTCAATTTTATGCTGACATACGTTTAAAGTTCTAACATAATAATGTATTTATGTAACAAATTTGAAAATTGAATACAAAATGCAGACACTCATAATAATGATCTAGATGTAGAGAGCAATAACAATCAGTAATTTTTAATATGTAAAAAGTGTAGGTTGTTGTTAACAGGTTTTTCCACTTGTAAATTGTTCATTAAAATATTCAAAATTTATATAGGAATGTAATGAAATTATGTTTATTAATAATTACAATTTATTAATGGAGAAAACAATCTGAATAATAATAAAATTACATGTTTAATTATTGTCAGCTTCCAACAGTAATTCCAATTTATACAATTTATAAATATAAATCATAACTTTAAGAAGTAAATCCCGCAAACAATTCTATTAGATTCGTTTGCAGAAAATCTAAACAAATCTAAATAGATTAAAACAAATGATCCTATAGGTTTTACAGAAAAACTAATAAGGAATAAGAGCATGGCAAGTGATTTTTGCTGAACGAATTAACCAACATAAAAACGCAAAATTCTTAAAGCTGATTAGAGCAACTATTCTACTTTTCAGCGGTTTTTCAAGGATATTAGGTCCATCGTTCAATTTTTATGACTCTGATATCAGTCTTTTAACGAAAGTGTCAGTGCCCATTTTTACAAAATAGATTAGGTTTCTATGATAAGATCTGTCTCTGTAGTTAAAACATATGTACATTTAATTTCTTTCCAATTAAAAGATAACTGTGGAGAAAGACACCTCCTGCAATTTACTTTATAAAATATATAGTTATTTGAACTTCTAAGCAGAACAAAAAGTAAAAATTTAAGAACCATCAGAATTGCTGTTATGAATTCTATAACTAATTAATAAAAACAAATAAAATGTAAAGGTGGAAAATCCCAGGAAATATATTCAACAAAAACAGTGACAATAACGTGCAATCTCCTACTACTTTTTAGATAGGTAACATAAATGTAAAATTTATTTAGATAATTTCAAATATTATTATGAATAAAGACTTTTCTCGATGCTGAATAGGTACACTTCGAAATTTCGCGAGAAGGATTGTGTTCCACAGCACATAAGATAGATAATCGATTTCTATCCATCACATTTGTCAAGATGCTCTGATGCTTCTCTGTTCGAGAAATACAAGAGAAGTGGAACCATCAGTCTCCTCATCCCGAGCTCATCCACGAAGCGTCAAATATCGAGCACATCAAAGTAGAAAGACGATTGATTGGCTGACAGTGATTGAAAGTCTTCTCGTCAATATATCAGTCGAGAAAAGGTGAAATATTTGAGTTGGAGAGCTAGGTGAGAAATAACGCTACTCAAAGGAAAAGAAAAGCGACCTGATGCTGTTTCCGTAATTTTTCACTCTCAAGGAATTTGCTTCCTTTATACGTGGTGTGCAAAAACTTTTGGAAACTTTATTTTCATTAGTCTATTTATATATGTCTTATATATATATATATATATATATATATATATATATATATATACATGTATATACAAAAACAAACACTTTTATTATCAATGAATTTTCACATTTATGGTCCTTGCATTACAAAATTACAAAATTTTAAAAATTAATGACATATCACACACATTAATACAAATTTTGTTTCCATTTATGTTTAGAGGGCAGCGGCGTACATCTTTCACATGTGATTAACATCATTGCTATCATTATTTATTGTTATTTTATTTTTCTAAATATGTAGCATTTCGTTTCTGTATTTCTCTTTCTCTGGTGGTTCAGTTTCTAATCACTTTAGTATTTTAGAAATGACCAGCAAAAGTAAAATATACGAAATGCTACATATTCAGCAAAATATAATGACATTAAATTATATTACAAATTGTACGACGCTGCTCTCTCAATATAAAAGGGAACACAATTTGCATATATATATATATATATATATATATATATATATATATGTATGTGAGCTGTCTGAAATGTATTTCGTTTTTAAAATGTTATAATGTAAAATACCTTTAAATGTGACAATTTATTCCTAATAGCATTGTCTGAGATACAGGGAGGTCCAAAAGCTTGGAAACCTATGAATAATTCTTCAGGGATCCATTTGTTTGAAAAATGTTAAATACGAAAGTTTTAACATTTTTCCTTGCCTAACTAACTATGACCCTGACCATGAACTTGACCGTCAAATCAAGCTCAAACGGTTTATTATTTATTGTTTTCACTTTTTTTTCAGATCCGGAAAGAGCAAAATTTGTCACGTCCAAAATGATCTTGACCTTGATCATGACCTTGACCACGATCAACATCAACTGTATTTTTTGAATCGGGATCTCTCATTTTTTAGATTTAGGGATTTTGCTCATCACTGCCTAAAGAAACAATGAGCTCTAAGTGTATGTAAGTGTACACTCAAACTATTGTCAAACTAATAGCGCCTTCCAGCATCATTTCCTAATCCTTATCAGTGAAACTCATAAATCAATCAATCAAGATATTATTTAAAATGAATTCATATATAACAAAAACATTAATAACATTTTTTATTGACTAGATTCGAATTACTTGTATTGTCACCTCACATACCCATTTCAAAGACATTAATGTTTATTTTCAACGAGAAAATGCGTGTTAAACCCCATCCTTCTGTTACAAATTCTTAGAGGGAATTCAAAGTAGAAGGATTAACCACGAGAATGCACAGACGAAGTTCTAACAATGAACCTCTTAAAGAAATTACTAAAAACGTATACTGGCCTTGGCTATCGCAATCATTAATAGCAGCCACTGATTCAAGTTGATCTTTGTACATAGCCCAAGATGATATACCATCAAAAAGTGGGTGATTTAATAACCTTTGGTACATAAGGTGTCCGGATATCTTCCGCTTTGTAAGGCTTCTTGAAATTGTTGATAACCATCTTCACTTGAGTTTGGGTAGTACTAAGATTACTACTTTGCTTTGAATTGAATTAATGTCATATTTGATCTTATTTTCGAGACTATACATTGAACATGTTAGACCTCCAATTTCATCATTTATTGTGTTTATGCATGATTCGTTACACTGCAATTCCTGATTGACTTCTACGTTACCTTGATTACTAATTGTATTAGTGGTTCCCTATGTATTTTTGAATCATCTTATCTGTTTCATTCCGTTTTCTGTTTTTCTTCAAATTTTAAAAATAACCCCTCAACTAAATGTTATTTTTCACTTTTCATGGCAATTTAATTTGATTTTTTTCATCACAGCATTGCATTAAACTTTGAACTCGATTTTGCACCGACTTTTTGCCTCGTTTTTCAAGGATCTGATTTAGTTTCTCATACAGCTTACTGGTAACTTGTTTGATAAGTTTCTAATATCGTCCATTTTCTGTCGCCATACCTCTGGTCATAGACAAATTAAATTTTAAACTTCCCTTAATTTCAGTTCCACAACCAAATCTTACAGACTCCTTGGGTTCGCTTTTTAGGGTTCCGTATATACAATATACGGATACCCTTACAATATCACTCCGGATTTCTGCCTCAGTCACATCACAGCAATTTTCTCCTAAACTACTGGACGGAAGAGGTTGAAATTGGTATCAGTGTATAGTTTGGTGGCCCGATCAGGAGTACATAGCGTAAAATAAAAATCATGTAACACAAATTTCTTTTATATTTTGAAAAAATATATTTAAAAATATATTAACGAAAATATACCAAAATTTACCCATTCCCCCCCCCCTTATATCCGAAACTATAAAACGTAAAGTTTTGAAAAAAATTAGAGGTATAGGTTCTGACCTGAAGTTTACTGGAAAAATAAGGAGAAACCCCTAACATTTATTTTGGGGGGCAAATTATAAAATTAAATGGAAAATATAAAATTAAAATTATTTCTAACCCATCATGTTATATATCAAATGAAAGGGCTCATTACGACGAAAACAAATATATTTTTTTCAAATTTTTAAAATAAATTAATTAGAAGATATTAACAAAAATATTTAAAAAAATACACACTCCCCCCCCTTATCTCCGAAACCATAAGCTGGCAAATTTAAAAAAAAATTGATGTATAGCCCCTCACCTAAACTTTACTGGAAAAATAAGGAGAAACCCCTAATATTTATTTTGGGAGGCAAATTATAAAATTAAATGGAAAATATAAAATTAAAATTATTTCTAACCCATCATGTTATACAACAAATAAAAGGGCTTATTATGAAGAAAACAAATATATTTTTTTCATATTATTTCTCTGTCTGCTTCTGGTACACTAAGGTATATAATTTCTAATTTCGGAGAGTGGATTCGAAGTGGTTTTTGCCATCTTCGTATTTTCATTTTCATATTTTCATTGTATTTGCAGTTTATATAGTCACAAGATTAGCTTTTATCTAATTTTTACAAGGTTTCTTAACAATACCAAAACGACATATATCATGGTGGATGGCTATAATGTATATCTGGATGCAGTTTTCAATTCTAAGTAACTTTTTTTAATGCCAGTTTCCAATACTGCCCTAAATAAAGTTAGTTTAATATTAAGCAGCATTCATATTTTTTGATAAACCTCGTATTCATTTGAAAGAGTGACATTTGTTTATGTCATGTATCAGATAATGCAGTTTTAGTCTGAAAAATTACTTTTATTCTTAATATTAATAATCACAAGTTTTGCATGTAATTCCAACTTAAGTAGGCACACGGTTTATAAGCAGAAATAAGAACTGTAAAATCTATAGTAATGATAATGTCATCACTCATTTTAATCTATGCTGGGGAAAAACAGTATATTTCATGCTATTGAAAAAAATATGGGAACACTTGGAGGTTTTCTGTAACTGACTAAAGTTCACACGGCCCAAATCAGTTAAGCCGTTTTCCAGTAATTGCCGAATATAAAGAAAACATTTTTACAGATGAATGAGAACCTCCTCTTATTTGAAGTCGGTTTAAAATGAATGTATTGGACTAATAACAACAAATTCATTAAAAAGATATCATTACATCCCTATACCTGAATCATGTAGTTTACTTTTTTACTTTGCATTTTTGTTTGTTTATTTCTTATTAAACTTTATCTTTATGTATAGTATTTAATACTTTCACTTCTATATAGCGTTCCACCACGGGTTTTGCTTTCTAGTAGATTTACGGTGTATTTAGTTGTAAAACTTTGTGAATTCAACTGACAGCAATCAAGAAATATTATAAAAATATCTTCGGATTTCTTAAAGCTTGGCAGCTTACACTTGAAACTGGAGGATTAATTTTTAGCTTCATTCCGTAATTATATAGAGTTTTAATGGTTTTTCGATTTTGGAAATATTTTTTTGGAAATGAGACATTAATGGTAGTTTCTAGAGAATTTGAATTGGGGACAAAACAATAGTTTTCACTTATACAATTTCAGTAGATAAAATGACAACTAACATTTTTTATGTGAATGATAGCATTGTATCACAATATAAACAAAATAATCGCCAAGCAAAAATTAAAAGTGAGATACTGCATCATATTTAGCAGAATTATACATTTTTTAGTACAATTAAATGTTAAAACTAAATAATTTTATGCAATCCAGTCAACATTACGTGAAGCTTAACCTGAAAAAAGACTCAAGTAAAGCGAAAACTCTGATCCTTACATTAATAACAGATCACAACAAGACCCTAAATCTTTATTTTTGCTTCCGAACGGCACAAAACATTATGCAAATATCACCTCATCCACATGATGTTTAGCCAATAAATCACCCGGTACATTAGCGAAAAATTGTTTGCGACTCATAAATTTCTCCGGATGCCTCCGTAAAAAGTCTTTAATTACAAAAAAAGCAACTTCTTCTTCCTTTGCTACTGCTGAACAGAACTCCAATCCGGTGGCATTAAATCAAAGTGTTTTGTCTCTATCTGTCGTCTGTCGGTGCATCCATCACTACCCTTGAACTCCTCCTTTTCGCCTTCCACGAAAATATCCCTTCGTATTCGAAAAGGAACAAAAAAGCAATGTGTGTCCGTTTTGTTAAATTTATCAGTATTAATAAATTAAAGAGTATTAAGGATAGTTTCTGAATGATGGAAGAGACAAATAGTTATTTTAATTGTTCATTGAGGTTTCCACTCCTCTCAGTGGTTTTTGAAAGATACACATAAGTAAATTAATTAAAATATCAAAGTTTATTACCTAAGTGAAATTTGTGGAAATTGCCCGGATCATTAGTTGCCTTTTTATAGAAAACGTCTCTCACAGGATTAACAGAAACTTAAAACAATAATTACACCCTATGTTACCGGTTTGTCCGAAAAAAATAAACATGTTGAACATAAATCCAAAGTAAAAACGATTTTGAAAACAAATACATTACAGTAAGATCCAAACTAAAATAAAACCGAGACCGGAAAATGCTACTCAAAGTACAAAAAATGATGTATACAGTGTGCCTTGTGTATGCAGGAATACATCTAGACAGTTCAAGATTTGTTGAAAAACAGGGCTGTACTATAGGTATGTTATAATTTCTTCCACCTTTTAAGTTAAACACTAACGCAATATGTAATTTGAAGTTTATGTCCTGGCTAGAAGTAAATTGGGACTATAGTTAGTTTTATTAGGGTAACTAAGTCACTCAGAAGATTTCAAAATGGCGGCAAGTGATGACCAAGAGAATTTGCTCTGTCCTGTAAATGAAGAAAACTTCAAAGAAAAACAACTAAAATGTTGTCAAACTAAATCCACGAAATTATTAGTGTGCATAAACTGTGGAAATACTTATCATCTCTCATGTGCAGCAAGAAATAAAGTGCAGTGCATTAAAATATGTGACAGCAGAATTATCTGCTGTAAAAAAACAAGTTTGCATGAAGAAGAAAAACAAGGCAATGAACACAATAACCTAGAACTAAGAAAAGAAATCCAACTATTAAAGAGTTTATTAAGTGAAAAAGATGAAAAATACCAGTTACTATTAGATAATAATAAATTGTCAAAACAAAACAACAAATTTTTAGAAGAAAAAATTATCAAGTTAGAAACAAAAACCAACAAGGTAAAAAACATAAATGATAAAAAACAACACAATAAAATCGCAAATGAAAAGGTAAATCAGCATTTGGCCTTGGATCACGAAATGCTGAATTCTGAAAGTACAGATATGCCAAACCACAAAATGTACCGAAACCGTAAAAATCAGTTTAAATATGAAAACCCAGTTACAGCAATCCAAGCGAATATAAATAATTCACAGACACAATCTATGAGTACACATCATGCTTTGATCAATCAACAAGCAAATTTAATGAATGAAATAATTCAAATAAATGAAGATGTTAAACATGATGGACAAAGTAATGAGTTCAAGAGAGTTGTACACAAAGGAAATAAACAAAAAATGAAAGCGAAACATGTTGGAGATAACGATGAAGGAAATGATTTTGGAATACAAAGAAGAGTATGGTTATATCTATATAGAATAAAAAGGATAGTTACTGCAGAGGATAACAGCAGATTCTTAAAAAACAAGATGTATTTAAGGACGCAGACATCATTATCAAGGAACTACCAACTAATGAAGATCAGAACAAATGTTTTATGTGTGGAGTAAACTTTGAGTTAAAGCATGAAATATATAAATCCTCAACCTGACCAAGATCTATTGCTTATAAAAGATTTGACTTTCGGAGATATAAACACTACAACCATCCACAAGATTTTTAAGTAACTCACCACCTACAGATGAGAATGTAACCGATGTTAGTCATCCAACAGTCATTTGTGAAATAGTGTGTCCCGTGGAAGAAGTACTAAGGGCTCCAAAGAAGGCCTTATTTGAGAATATCAACTATAAACAAAAAAAATAGGGAAGCAACAACTGAGGTTGGTGTATTTTAATTTTTTGGTAATATTCAAGGACTTAATAATAAACAAATATACTTGAGGCAGAATTAAGTAACCCAGGTAGTCCTCTTTTTATATCCATTGCCGAGCATTGGCTTCATTCAGTGGACATCAATAGTTTTCCTTTGAACGGCTATTCTCTGGCAACTAGTTTTTGTAGAACTCACCATATTCGAGGGGGAGTTGCAATCTGGGTAAAAAAAGAAATAATAACTAATGAACTATCTTTAGCTCAGCACAATATTGAACAAATTTTCGAATGCTGTGGATGTGAAAATAATAATAAAATACATAAAATATTAGCAATATATCGATCTCCTTCTGCTAACTTTGATCTTTTTCTAGAAAAATTACAAATTATCTTAGATAGTATTTTTACTGCAGACTCAGTTCTTTGGGTTACAAGTGATTTCTATGTGGATATTACTGATCACAGAAATAGATATAGGGAAAAGCTTTTAAATGTTATGTCTCAATTTGGGTTAAATATGTATTGTAAATGATTATACTAGAGTAACAAGTTCAAGTAAGTCAACAATTGACAATATCTTTGTAAATTTAGACCTATCTACAGATGTTGTTGATACATATATGTCTGATCATAGGTTTATCTTGGTCCCAAATGATTTTACAGCTATCATAGAAAATTCACAAATGAGTAGAAAGTTTAGTAAAACCAAAATAAACAAACTAAAACAGATTCTGCATGAAGAGGTTTGGACAGACATGTACATTGAAACAAACTTAGATAATAAACTCAATATTTTCTCATCAATAATTGTAAAACATTTCAACAACATTTGTCCATTAAAAAGTAAAATCCATGTAAAAAAAACTGGGTAACTGATGAAATAAGAGTATCCACTTGAAATCTAAAAGATCTACATAAAATGCAAAAATTATATCCACTCTTGACTCCTATTTTTATAGAGCAGAAAAGACAACACATCGAATTAGTAAACAATACAAAAAATATATATTACAATAAGAAAATTATGATGTCTAAAAATAAAAACAAATCTGCATGGGATATAATAAAAGACACTTGCAACAAAAACGCCACTAAAAGGGCTAACATAGAGCTATTGTATAATGGACACTGTCTATCATCTCCTGAAAAGATAGCAAATGCTTTTAATTATTTCTTTGTCAATGCTCCATATGATATAATAAAGATAATACCTATAAAGTGTAATGTTCTTCAAAATCCTAGCTTTTCAAATAAACATACAATTGGACTAATTCCTTTCTCTGAGGAGGAAATGCTTTCAATGTTCTCAAAATTAAAAAATAAAAGCTCAAGTGGCCCAGATGAATTACACTGTAAACTTATAAAAGACTGCAAATATGAAATTGTAAGTCCAATGGTACATCTAATTAACTATTCTTTTGAAAAAGGAAAATTGCCAGAAGGATTAAAAGTGGCACCTCAAGCATTTCTAAAATATTTGAATACTGTATGTTGAATAGACTCAATGCATTTATAGACAAATTCCAACTAATACCAGCAGAGCAACATGGTTTTAGAAGGAACAAATCAACCAGTACTGCTACGATGGATTTTTATATTGAAATTTTGAATGAACTAGATAAAAAACAATGTCCTGTGGGACTGTTCTGTGATCTCAGCAAAGCTTTTGATTGTGTTCCCCATGCACGATTATTAGATAAATTATGGGACTGTGGAATTCGAGGTGCTGTCTTTGACTGGTTAAGATCTTACTTGACTGGTAGAAGACAGTTCGTTGAGATTCAACATTCAAACAATGGAATCAGGAAATCTTACACGTCAGATACTACGCAGATAAATATGGGAGTTCCTCAAGGGGGGGTTCTATCGCCAACATTGTTTTCTTTGTTTATAGCGGATATAGTGAGTCATCTTAGAGATCATAAAATTATTATGTTTGCAGACGATCTTTCAATTATAATATCTGGAAAGTCTCATCACCAGATACAGTTGTCATGCGCTGATTTACTAAATAAGTTGGAAACTTGGTTTTCGAATAATGGTTTGTATCTAAACGTGCAAAAAACACATTTTCTACTCTTTCATACCAAACAAAAGGTAGTCCAAGATAACAGTTAATACCCAAAATTCAATAGTGTCACGCAGCAATACAACAAAATTTTTTGGCATTACACTAAATGAGAACCTAACATGGAAAGAACATATATATGAAGTAATAAAAATAGTAAATACTAAGGTATTTCAGTTGAGATGTCTAGTGAAAGTTTTAAACTTAGAAGCATTAAAAAATTTCTATTATGCAGAAGTACAATCAAGGTTAACTTATGGTATTTTATTATGGGGATTTTCTTCACTTCAGAAAATGCTTTTTGTTTTACAGAAAAAATGTATTAGAATTATTATGATGAAAAAATGGAATGATCCTTGCAGATCTCTCTTTTCTTCGTTACATATTTTAACTTTACCAAGTCTCTATATTTTAGAGGCTGCTAGTTATATTTACAGGAATAGAAATACACTAATCACTCAGAGTGATGCACATCGTTATAACACCAGAACTAGATATCTGATTAAAACCCCTATTAATACAATGAAACTTGCATTTAATGGCCCACTAAGTATGGGAATTCGAATCTTTAATAAACTTCCAGAAAATATCACACAAGTAGAGGGTTACAACATTTTCAGGAGATACTTAAAAAAATACTTACATGAAAACATTTTTTATGATATTACAGATGTTCTCAAGTAGGTGATCCCTTGGAAGCCAACTATATTAGATTTTTTCACAAATTATATTTTTCTGATTTACTTTTATCTGCTTTATATTAGTTTTGTCCCTACCTACTCTATATTGTTGTACTTAGTTTGTAATTTGTTTTTTTTGTGACCTGCTTTATACTTTGTATTTACAAAACCAATAAATGATTGATTGATTTGATTGACTGAATTCAGGTTTCCAGTTTTATCCACAAGGGAATTACAGAGGAGTTAAGAGTGCTATAAGTTGCTTCCAGAACAGGATAATACGGCTGTGCACACGGTGAATCAATAATGACGAGAAGTGGTTTTAAAAATGTTCTTATATATATATATATATATATATATATATATATATATATATATATATATCTAGTCGTAGGCTTTCACGGATGGAACTTGTTTGAATCTTGCAGACGTTTCGCCAAGGTCTCACTTGGCATTCTCAATGCGTTGTTTTTGCAGTTCACCGTAACAACGCATTGAGAATTCCAAGTGAGACCTTGGCGAAACGTCTGCAGGATTCAAAGATGAATCAATATAACGAACGGATGTACTCCCGGATAAATATTTCTTCACATTGTTCCATCCGTGAAAGCCTACGACTAGAAATATATATATATATATATATATATATATATATATATATATATATATGGTTGATGATTTATTTCGGTGTACATCCGTTCGTCTCTATTCGTTTGAAAAATCACTTGACGTTTCGCCAAAATCATATTTGGCTTTCTCAAAAGATACTAAGTAACTGAAGAATTTCTGGTTCTTGATCTCAATTTATACCTGCCCTGTGAGCCCTCATTACTACTTAATCTCACAGGTACTTTATCTTTTTTATTAGGTTAGGTTAACTGATGGTCAATTAAAGTGCAATTGCGGTGTTTATGGCTTTTGTCGGTAATTTGGGTAATCGGATTATTTGCGTTTATTGCTGGTTTTCTTGTATTGTTATTTTGATATGGGATTACTGCAAAATGGTAATAATTTTAAAGCTTCCTCTCTTGTGTTTGGTATCTCGGGTTTCAATTTCGCTTCTCGTATTGTTCTGATTTTGTTATTTTCAACATTGGCGATTTCTTTACAAGTATTAAACTCTATTTTATGCCCTGTTTCTTGTTCGTGTCTGAATAAAGTAGAGGTGATCTGTTTGATCTTTATGTATAGTTTGTGTTCGTCTCGACGGGCGGATATTCGCCTGTTTGTTTTGCCGACGTATAACTTGGAACAGTCTCCACATGAAAGGCTGTAAACTCCATGGTTCTCTAATGGCATTTTATCCTTTGGGGTCCCCAGCAATTTTCCGATTGTTGTTTGGAGTTTGTATGTAAATCGAATTTTGTGTTTACCCAGAAATCGCCCTATTCTGTCCGTTGTACCTCTGATGTATGGTAAACTTACATGGACTACGTAGTCTTGGTCATCATTTTGTTTCTTTTTCTCATCCTGTTGTTTGTTTATTGCTTTTCTGATGGTGTGGTTATTGTATCCATTTTTTCTGAGGGTGGTTTTCATGAAAGCTAGTTCTTCTTTTCTAGTGTGATGGTCTGTGAGACGTACCGATCGTGCTATAAGGGTGTTTGCTACTCCTTGGATCTGTGCTGGATGATGGTGTGAATTGCCGTGTAAATATCTATTGGTGTATGTTGCTTTTCTGAAGACGGTGTGCTGGAAGCTTACGTTGTTTCTTGTTAGGGGGATATCTAGGAAAGGAAGTTGTTGGTTGTGTTCCGTTTCTAGGGTAAATTGTATCTTGTTATGAATAGAATTCATATAGGCAAAAAAAATATTGAGTTCTAATTTCCCGTGTGGCCATATAATGAAGATGTCATCAACGTAGCGAACCTACAGTTTTGGTTTTAATGCTGCGTTAGCTATCGCCTTTTCTTCCAGATATACCATAAACAAGTTGTCAACAACTGGTGATAGAGCCGATCCCATATGAGCACCCTGTATTTGTCTATATAAATGGCCGTCGAAGGAGAACTACGTATTTTTGAGGCAGTGTTCGGCTAATTCTATTATGTGGTGAGGTAGGTTTTCGTTCATAGCTATACTGTCCAGTGCTTCGTCGAGTGGTATGCTGGGGTAGAGAGATATGACGTCTTCTAAGTTTATGTCTTTAATTATTTCTATGAAGTGATTTGAGTTTTTGATGTAAGATTTTGCTGTTTCCACTATTGGTTGCATGAATCGGGCCAGGTATTTCTCTAGTTTTTGCGTTGGTGAGTTTATCGCGCTTACTATGGGTCTGATGGGCACTCCTTCTTTGTGGATTTTTGGTAATCCGTAAAGTTTAGGACATCTACTTGATTTTTCCAGTGGGATGATACTTTGTTGAATTCTGGTTCTATCGCTGATGCCTTGATTTCGTTTTTCGTTGTTTTCTCGAGGTAAGTAGTGGGGTCCCGTGAGATCTGTTTGTAATCTGCCCCTTTCAATATTTCTCCCATCTTTTTCTTGTATTCTTTTGTCGGCTGGTAATATTGTTAGTTCTTTGTTCTTTTTAAGGTTTGTTATTGCTATGTGTTCGGATTTTGTCAAATTGGCCTTCGGTGATTTGGCGTTTTTTAAGATTTTTGTAACTTCAAAACGAATTTCATCCGCCTTTTGCTCGTCTACCTGGTCTAATGCAGCTTCAACATGTGAGATTATTTCTTCCGTGGGTGTTGTTCTTGGAGCAATTGCGAAGTTGAACCCTTTGCTCAATGCGGCTTTTTCGTGTTCAGTCAATGTCTGGGACGAGATGTTGTGAACTATTCCTTCGGCGTTAGGTTCCATGTACTGTTTAGGTGAGCGTTGTTGGAGTGCCTCTAATTTTTTTGCCAATTTTTCTTTCTTGTACTCTCTGCTGAACGCCAAAATGTTGGATGTATTTTATTACTAAGGCGAATGTGGAGGTCTAACAGTTTGTTCTTAATTTCGGCTAGTTTTTTCCTTGTCTGACGTATCCTTTCTCTCAGAAGGGCTTTGCTCGCTTTGTGCATGATGCTTGTTGTCTGTCTGGTATGACAATTTCGTGAATGATGGTAATGTGTCACTGTTATGGCATTGTATTAGAAAGTTGAGATCACAGAACATTTGGCTCTTCTTCGATCTTAGTTTTCCATATAGTTTCGTTGTCCTGAGTATATGGTATATAGTTCAGCTATGAACGAAAACCTACCTCACCACATAATAGAATTAGCCTACCACTGCCTTAAAAATACGTATTTCTCCTTCGACGGCCATTTTTATAGACAAATACAGGGTGCTCCTATGGGATCGGCTCTATCACCAGTTGTTGCCAACTTGTTTATGGTATATCTGGAAGAAAAGGCCATAGCTAACGCAGCATTAAAACCAAAACTGTAGGTTCGCTACGTTGATGACATCTTCATTATATGGCCTCACGGGAAATTAGAACTCAATAATTGTCTTGCCTATATGAATTCTATTCATAACAAGATACAATTTACCCTAGAAACAGAACACAACCAACAACTTCCTTTCCTAGATGTCCTCCTAACAAGAAACAACCTAAGCTTCCAGCACACCGTCTTCAGAAAAGCAACACACACCAATAGATATTTACACGGCAATTCACACCATCATCCAGCACAGATCCAAGGAGTAGCAAACACCCTTATAGCACGATCGGTACGTCTCACAGATCAGCACACTAGAAAAGAAGAACTAGCTTTCATGAAAACCACCCTCAGAAAAATTGGCTACAATAACCACACCATCAGAAAAGCAATAAACAAACAACAGGATGAGAAAAAGAAACAAAATGATGACCAAGACTAGCCCATGTAAGTTTACCATACATCAGAGGTACAACGGACAGAATAGGGAGATTTCTGGGTAAACACAAAACTCGAAATACATACAAACCCCAAACAACAATCGGAAAATTGCTAGGGAACTCAAAGGATAAAATGCAATTAGAGAACCATGGAGTTTACATCATTTCATGTGGAGACTGTTCCAAGTTATACGTCGGCCAAACAAACAGGCGAATATCCGCCCGTCGAGATGAACACAAACTATACATAAAGAACAAACAGACCACCTCTACTTTATTCAGACACGAACAGGAAACAGGGCATAAAATAGAGTTTAATACTTGTACAGAATTCGCCAATGTTGAAAACTACAAAATCAGAACAATACGAGATGCGATTGAAATTGAAACCCGAGATACCATAAACTAGAGAGAAGAAGCTTTAAAATTATCACCATTTTGGAAAGCAGTAATCTCATATCAAAATAACAATACAACAAAAGCAGCAATAAACCCAAATAATCCCTTTACCCAAATTACCGACAAAAGCCATAAACACCGCAATTGCACTTTAATTGACCATCAGTTAACCCAACCTAATAAACAAGATAAAGTACCTGAGAGATTAAGTACTAATGAGGGCTCATAGGGCAGGTATAAATTGACATCAAGAACCAGAAATTCTTCAGTTACTTAGGATCTTTTGAGAAAGCCAAATATCATTTTAGCGAAACGTCAAGTGACTTTTCAAACGAATACAGACGAACGGATGTACACAGGAATAAATCATCAACCACCATATTTCCATCCGTGAAACAGTATACATACACAAACATATATATATATATATATATATATATATATATATATATATATATATATATATATTGATTCCTCTAAAACTACCTTGAAAACAGTTCCATTACAGAGTGCTAAGGTATTCAAATCGTCTCTCATTGTGTAAATTCAAGATCATATTGAAAATAACTGTAAAAATATATAAAATAAACTACGGCGCTCATGGAAGGGATGGAAGAATTGTGGACAACATCCAGTTTGTCTTTTGGCTTTTAGCCTGACCAAATTCTCACGTTTCATATGTGAACTAGATAGAACGAAAATAGGTTAGTATTGATGTATGACAAACTACTGTACTACTCTCTTCGAGGTGTCATTCCTTTGTACGCAAGACCATATGTATTTTATATTATATATAGTACATATTGTTTCTGGTCAGGGAACCTTCATCAGTTGCACTTCCCACAATTGAATGTCCTCTCGAACACTTCTTCATATATTTGATACATTTCGTCAAATTTCAAGACGCGAGATGTAAGACCGACATCTAGGATTTTGAGAGAATTAGCACACAGAGGTTCCGAATCTGGAGCCTTTCCGTGTAATTGCTGTTCTCCCTTAACTCCTAGGGCAGGATGCGTACAAAGGAATGACACCTCGAAGAGAGTATTCAAAATCTCTGACAGGTGAAGTAACCTGAAAATTTTATCATGACATTCTGCCCTAGGAGTTAAGGAAGAACAGCAATTACACGGAACGGCTCCAGATTCGGAACCTGTATGTGTTACAACGTTTCAATAGCTGTGTATCTGCTATCATTCACCTGATGACCATCGCAGATACACAGCTATTGAAACGTTTGAGATCAACCACTTCAAGACGATGGAAGTCCAAAGAAACTTCGAGGAACTAGTTACATTGTCTACCAACTTCAGAATAACATTATACAGGATGGTTACACTATAGGGTGAAGCAGAGTTACAGTTATACAAGGTGGTTCCAAAAAATGTTAAATAGAATTGTTATATAGGGTGGCCCATAAGTTGCGGTGAAATATATTCGGGATTGATAGATGTATAGTAATTTTTTTGCAAATAATTCTACATTCCATACGCGGGTGAATCCGCGGGTAACAGCTAGTAAAATATAAATTTGAAATTGAGTGTTTGAATATTTTCCAAGCCTGTACTTTATTAACAAGGTCAGACTGAGATCTTAAAACGTTTACATTTTTTAAACATACAGCTTTCTGTTGTCGTGTGTGATGTTATTTCCCCAAAACACCATAAAAATATTCCAATCTAAGGGTGATATGTACCAGCTAACACTTGATAATTTTAACAACTTAATTCTTGTTTGCATAATTAGTGTTACTGGTCTAATACAGAAGCACAGTTACAAAAGAGTATTTCGTAGCAAATTGGCTCAAAAAATATGATCACTTCTGTTGACAAAAACGTAATAATGACAAAATAATTAAAACGTAATAATCACAAAATAATCCATATATCAGTTATTAAATACTAAAGATATTCATTTCCTTAACAAAATTTTAGAACGAAATATACTTTTATCATAAAGTAATTTGTTAAATAAAACCCGAGAAACCCATCTGTAATGGCAGGTGTTATGTGTGTTATGTTAAACAGTTAACAGTTAACATAACATATTGGCTAAATTTTCAAACAATTCTATCCAATTTCTATACAAAACTCTATAATTGAACTTGGAAGAAACGAATAAAAGAGAAGTGCATGCGCTCTTTACAGCACGTAGTAGAAAAACCGCCCCGCCATAATAAAATTTTTAAATTGTACACATTGTGAAATATATATAAAATTGTTTTTAATGAATTTGTGCCCCTAAATTTTTTTCTTGTCTAATAATTATAAATTTTCACAATTTATTGGGTGAAATTATTGTTGAAACAGCAGTACGAAACTGAAACTGTTACATAGAGTTCTTTAAAAACATATTACATTGCATTTACAGTTTTGTAAATGTTTTTTATATCGCAGTAACAAATATATTTTTTTCACACCAATATAATTGTTGAAATTATGAAATATTTTTATTAAAAATGAGATCTTTTTTAAATTAAATTAGCAACAAAACAAAATAATAAATATAGCGCTTAAAAAAATACAGCTTTATTTCGACAAAGAAATCTACATTTTTCTGTAATTTTTTTTTTTTTTGTGAAAGATAAAAGTAAAAACCTATTTTTCACCTTAGTCTTAACATTTTTGATCTTTTAATTATCCACAAATCGCAAATTAAACTTTTTCACCTTTCACAACAATGGTAAATACACGTTTTACCCTTACAATACACATTTCCGCACTCCCATCTCCCTTTTGGTTACCTGTTATCCTCATTTATATGTACCATTGTTCCTAAATTTTCCCACCACCACTTCACTGCTAAGTTTTTTTTAATTGTAAGCACTGATCTGTTAAGTTCTGATATCAGCATACTTTTTGTATCAAGAATAGGTTAGAGATTTATTAAAAATATTTTAAAACTAATATGGTAGCTTCCGCATTAAACATCGATAGCATAGTATACCATCGCAGGTTATAAGAACCTAAAATTAATTAGTTTTCAGGAATGGCTACCATAACAACTCAAGAATTGAGGAAATATGTAGAGATAGGCGTTGATCCAAGCAAATTACAAATCAAGTGACATTTAACAACATTGAAAAAAGTTAAATATGTTTTCATTATCAATAAAGAAAATTTGGGGGTGCAAGAGCAATGTTCTAGAGAATGAATTAGCTCAACATATCCGAGATATGTAGACTAGATTTTTCTATTTGATACCTAAATATTAAAAAGATATCATAGGAATTTGCTAATAGAAGTCACATTGAAACCATTTCAAAAGGGAGCGGGAATGAATATAATTTGACTGAAGGGTTTGCCTAAAATGAGCCACAGAAAAAATGCAAGTATTGTTTTGGAAATATAAAAATTCAATGTCGACGAATCTGGGTTCAGTAATGAGTAGAAGAGACTACAAAAACTATATGCCATCGAAGGCCCGAAACAAGTTGAGGTGTTTTAATTAATGAAATATTTTTCAATTGGGAGAACTTACTTTTGTCATGAAAGCAATCTGTGAATTTTTTTCGTTAAAGTACCTAGTTAATTATACCAAAATGTCCAAAGAAAACTCAACTGTAATTATTTTAAAAGTTCACAATAGTCACAATCTCTAGAAGTACTGCAATTTGAAAAAAAGTTTTCTTTCTTGTTTTTCCTTGAACTGAATTCATCGACTATCGCCACTATAGGTGAAGCTTTGTAAATATATTGTAGCCAAGGAACTCAAACTTGGTTACCGCAAGACCCCTTTGCTTAAACTGCACTTAGCCTTATAAACGAAAACATTTTTGAGGACTGGACACTTCAGCTCCGTGTTACCACTACAACAATTTATTTGTTGTAGTAGTAACAAACAGCAGCTGCAAGAATAGGTGGGCCTAAAATCAATGCAGATCCCAGCGAAAAATAAATATTTTTGTTAATTTTTCAATTGAATACTGTTTGAGAATAACCGACTGTTAACTTAATATATTTAGATAATAGGAAATATCCGCTTGAATTTATAATTATAGTGGCAATAAAAACTAGGGTCTGCCCATACTAACAAATGTATTTATTATTTTCTTCAATATAACACTGAATATGTAAAAATTAAACAAAATCATTTTCTGTTAGCGGACTATAAAAAATAGTATTATCAATTATTGTTTAAAAGTATATTTCCTTATTTTGGTAAACAAGAAGCTTGCACAGAACATTCCTTGTTCAAACATTGAAAGCGTCTACAATACTATAGTTAAATATATACACACAAAGTTAGAAATATCACAGTGGGTTTATAATTATAGTTGAAACCGTAAGGAGTTTCTGTACATATTGGCACATATGGAGTTTATTAAATATTCTATATAATCTTAAATCTAGTTATTTCAGAACTGAAGAATGACCTATAGCAAACTAAATAAAAAAAAAATATTAATTATTGAGCAGATGAAGGCCTGTCAAAGAGAGTGGATCTAAAAATTGTATAGATCTTAAATTAACAGTTTATTTTTGAAAAAATTCAATAGACAATGGTATCGTTAGTCTGAAGATGGCAGACAATGTAACTAGTTCCTCGACGTTGCCCTGGATCTATCATTTCAAGACAATGGAAGCCCAAGGACACTTCCAGGAATGCTATCGTATTCACAAATTAAAATTCACTTATCTTTTGTGGATTAATAGTAGAAGAATTGTTGGCAGCTCAAATTCTAGATCTCGAAAACCCTAAGTATTCACTAATAATTAATAAAAAATATAAAAACTAACCGGATATTTAAAATTGTTTATAACGTTCTTAAGTGTGAAATGAAAAAATAAAGTAACAATATAGACAAAACTTGTTTTGACACTTATCCACCATTACTTATTTACACAGAAAATTAATTTTAGTCTTGTACCAATTCAGACGGACAAAAAAGAATATTAACTACTACAAATAATTTCAATTTTTCTAGCGTAAATTTAGAGTAATTTTCTGCCTAATTTTGAAAGTTGAACTTTATCAGCGTTGTAAAAAATACAATTCTGAAACTATTGTTCAAACACATAGTTTTCATTTGGTTTACTTCATGATGATGACAACTTCGCTGTTGAAACATGTGCTGAGTGCAAAAATAAAAGTTTGGTATTAGGGTACAAAACTTTGTGTTTATACATCTGTGACACACCAAAGGTTCCACAGTTTTCCTAGTAAACAACTATTGTTAAGAATCTTTTCTCTATAGCCTATAACAAGTTATAGTTAAGAAACTGATAGAAGCCCGTCTTCGAAATTTTATTATTATTAATAAATATGTCTGCAAAAGAACAAGTCATCTTCAATTACCATGAAATTTTGCTATTTAGTAAGGACTAGAAGCGCACAATAATATTTAAGTTTTGGTGGCAGATATAAATATCAATGCAATTCCTTAAAGTGACTTGATAACAGTTGTTTCAATTAAATATTGTCTTTATTTTCTAAACCAACTAGTTGTATTTGTCTTTTGTTCTTGATTTTGTAGTTCGCGTTTTGATAGAAGAACAAATTCTATAATATTTATTAACAATATTGCAAAAGAAATCACTTGTATACAAACCGATTAGCAACACACCACGCCCCACCACGGCATCCCGTACCAGTCGACAAATGTGTATGCTTATATTCTTTAATTTATTTACATGTGCTGCTTACATACCTTATCGATGTGATAACACCACACGACAAACCACGTCGTCCCACGGGTGAAGATTCAAACTGTTCAGATGCTGCCGACGTGAACACACGTTCCCCGCATCTCTCTCTAGCCTCGCACCAGTCTATTTCTCTTTTATTTGTTTAGTATTTTGTCCGGGTATCGTAACGAAAACAATGCAAAATGAAAAAAAAAGATAGAAAAGGTACGGAAGTCCGAATTCCTCTATAATGTACATTCTGCACATTATGGAGACCAAAATATGCGCTATGTAGCATGGGAAGAGATAAAGATTTAAAAGTTACAGGCAAGTTCATTTTATTACGAAAATGTTACATTTATAAAACCAAAAGTAGTATTTAGTTTTGCCCACTTCGAATCATTTCCCGCTGCCAAGGTATGCTGTTGTGAGGTGAAATAATATTTTCTCTGTATGGTTCCCTTATAACAAGTGTGTTAAAGTGTGTTACAAATGTGCACACTACATAGCCCACGTGAGCCAACCTCACATGACGTGGGATGCCATGGCGTGGCGTGTTGCTAATGGGTTTCTACCCTAATGTAATCTAGAGAGGGTCGGTTTACTGTAGAATAAAAAGTTCGCAAGATATTGCAATATAGTCCGTGGGTTCAATTTAAAATTATGAAACTAATATTCACTTTCACTTTTCTAGAAACTTTTATTTACATCGAATATACAACAGCTGATTCAAATATCACAATAACAATTTTCCATATAAGCTCTTCGCTTCATCAACTGAACTCGCGATCGTGGCCTGCTTCCTTTATAAAACCAGCATAGAAAATTCTCCACAAATCATCATCACTCCTACAGATGCTGATTTTTTTCGAGAACCATTTTTTATCTTAAAGCGATTGTTGTCGTACTGAAATGAAACAGGGTCGACTTTGGGTAAATTTCGTAACACTGCCCCCCTTTAATTCTGATCGCCCCGATCAGAAACATCCCCTCCTTGGTAGGGAGCGAGTCGATCTAAATGAACCACCTTCAATTTTGCCTTGGGGTTTCGACGGATCCGGTAGACGACGTCATTAAGCCTCTTGACCACCTCGTATGGACCATCCCAGGCGTGTGTAAGCTTTGGGGTTTTACCCTTGCTCCGTTGGGGGTTGTACAGCCAGACTTTGTCCCTCTCCTGGAACCCGACTGATTTGGCCTTGAGGTCGTATCGCGTCTTCATCCGGTCACTGGTGGCCAACATCTGCGTTCGGGCTAATTCGTGTATTGCCAGCATGTTATGTCGGAGCTGGTCGGCATAATCGTCAATGTCTTGGGGAGGTTCTTCGGGGGAGCCAAATGCCAAATCGCAGGGTAATCGCAGCTCTTTTCCGAATAGGACCCTGGCTGGGGTCAGGCCTGTACTATTATGTACGGCAGAGCGATATGCCAACAGGAATAGGGGAATGTGCTCATCCCAATCACGCTGATTTTTGCCGAAGACCTTGGATAGGTGTTGTTCCAAGGTCCTGTTGAATCTTTCCACCATTCCGTCTGACTGTGGGTGTAATGGTGTTGTTCTCGTTTTCCTGATCCCCAACATCGTGCAGACCTTCTGGAATACATTCGATTCGAAGTTACGCCCCTGGTCTGAATGTAATTCCAACGGGACGCCTAACCTGCTGAATAGTTGTTCTACTAGCACCGTCGCTACCGTGGCTGCCTCTTGGTTGGGTATCGCATATGCCTCAGGCCATTTGCTGAAGTAATCCAATGCAACCAGAATGTATTTGTTCCCCCTCTCAGACTCGGGAAACGGACCGGCGACATCGATGGCAATTCTTTCAAATGTGACGCCCACATTGTACTGCTGCATTCTGCCCTTGGTCCGGGTCTTCGGGCCCTTACTGGCTGCAAAGATGGCACATTTGCGGCACCAAGCTCTGACGTCTTCGAAGTAATTCACCCAGTAGTACCGCTGGCGAACTTTGTCAAGGGTTTTATTCATGCCCATGTGGCCTCCGGTAATCCCATCATGTACTTCGGTCAGGATGGCTGGTACCTTTCTCTTCGGAACTACCAGTTGGGACTTGGTTTCTCGTCCATCAGCGCTTTCCCAGGCTCGCTTGACCATTCCATTGTCTACTCTTAGAGAGTCCCATTGAGCCCATAACGATTTCAGCACGCCTGAGAATCTAGCTACCTCGTCCCATCGTGGCTTGGGTGCCCCTCTTATTTTGAGTGACAAGATTGGTTCGATGTCTGGATCAGCCATTTGGTCCTGGATGCACTGTTCCGTTGTCCAGTCTTCATTGGCCTGCACTCGGATCTGCCTGATGGAGATACCCTCTCGCTGTTCCGTCTTCAGACAATGTCCGCATTCCGCTCTACAGGTTCTTTCGTTCCTCTAGCAGGTCTGGGTAGGACAAGTGTACTAGCCGTCTAATCTCTGCTTCGAATTCTTGGAGGCTTTCTCCGGATTTTTGTGTTTTTCCACTCAGTTTGATCTTGTTTCTCTTCAAATACTTTAAAATCATTTTGTCTGCTTAATTCAAATTTCGAGAACAATCCTTCCAGTAAATTTTGTTGTTTTTCTTCCATGGCAGTGACAAGATTTTGTTGTTTTTCTTCCATGGCAGTGACAAGATTTTCTAATTCTATTTTACGTTTTTCATCAAAAGATTTTACTAACCTTTGTTGAATTTCCTTCTGATGTTGTTTTTCCTTCTTGTCACGTTTTTCTAGAATCTGTGCTGTTTTTTCGTCCAGTCCCTCTGTAACCTGCTTTACTATCTTTTTGGTGGTTTCGTCCATCTTTTCCATGCTTTGGGTTTCCAATAAATCAAATTACGATTTAGACTGCACTTAATCCTTCACGTCTGACACCAAATTGCAATATAGTCCGTGGGTTCAATTAAAAGTTATAAAACTAATATTCACTTTCACTTTTCTAGAAACTTTTATTTACATCGAAAATACAACAGCTGATTCAAATATCACAATAACAATTTTACATATAAGCTCTTCGCTCCATCAACTGAAATCGCGATCGTGGCCTGCTTCCTTTATAAAACCAGCATAGAAAATTCTCGCACAAATCATCATCACTCCTACAGGTGCTGAGTCTTTTCGAGAACCATTTTTTATCTCAAAGCTATTGTTGTCGTACTGAAATGAAACAGGTCGGCTTTGGGTAAATTTCGTAACAATATTTTACTAATAAGCACCCTTCAAATTTGTTTTCTTTTACTTTTTTTTCAAAACTGTGTCCAGATTAAATAACATGTACTGTGAAAGATATATTTGAAGCATGAAGCATATCCAACACTGTGTTTTTCCATCAATGTAATTACGATTATTACTTTATCAAAAGCTATGTTTTTGCCACTATTTGTTAGCTTCGGTAATATTTCAGTTCACACTTGTTCCGTGTAATTTCTATTTGGTAATTGATTACTATAGTCATACAATAATTCACCTGATAAGCTTCATTCGTGTAAAATAAAACGACTCTGCTCGGTACATGTATAGAGCGTTCTGGAGCACGAGAATTCTATATATATATAAAGCTGATATGTCGTTAGTTATGCTCCCAGTATGATTTAGAGTCTCCCTTAATGGCTCAATAAATAGAAGTTATTTCAATACCACCCAAAATATCAAGATCAAAGAGCTATTTTATTCATAAACAAATGAACTGAATATAGGAAATGTAATTATACCAGTATGACATAAAAATCCAAAACTGATATATTGTACATATATATTTAAAACTTCACCTAAATAAATGAATTTACTCGTCGCTTCGGCTGCTTTGGAGCCATCATGAAGAGATCAAAAATTAAAATGAAAATTAAATAGTAATATAGAGCTGAAGCTCAGGGTTACAATCTTCCCACTCCTCAAGTCTGATAACTGAACGGACTATATATATATATATATATATATATATATATATATATATATATGGACTACTTCGCATATGTTTAATTGGCAGTAGTGATAAGGGCTGAATAAAATACTCCTGAAATCATTAACCTCATTATTAAAAATTTTCAAACAAAAATTAGATACTAAATTCAAATTTTCAAAGCAAAAAGAGATTTCCTAGACGCAAAAATTTGTTGGACTTATTCTAATATGGTAAACTGGTATTTAGACAATGCTTGGAACTGGATTTAATAGAGGGAAACATTAATCCACTCTAATATTGAAATACACATCTGAAAATAGATGAGCAAGGGAATGAATAGGATAACTTGAAATTTCATTTGTTTTGACACCTTCCCTATATCACTGAAAGTATTGAGCGTCGAATTTTGAAAAAATGGGAAATATAGTACGTTGCCAAAAGTTTACAGGAAAAATCGGGAGAAACCCATGATATTAAATTTAAGGGGTAAATTGTAGAATTAAATGAACAATTTTAAATTATTTTTTTTTCAAACGGATCATGTACTATATCAAATAAAAGGGTTCGTTCTATATATAATATACTAGCTGACCCGGCGAACTCCGTACCGCCCTATAATCAAGAAATATCTGTTACGTTTTTATCTGAATTAAGTTAATTTCTTTATTAAGTGTTGCTGTTGGTATATTAATAAATCAAAATTATGCCTTGCAATATTGACAAACAACGTTCTTTGGTCCAATAGCAACGATATGCAGTGTACTGTAGTCAATTTATTTGTTATAATTAAATGCAGCTCTATAGGGGTTAAACGCAACACTTCTATTTTGTTGGTTCCGGTTCCATCGATTCCATTCAACTTCATTTCGCATTTCACGTTGCTCATCAGTTTGACTTGCTCTTGGATTTCTTTGACTTGCAGCATTACGGGTTCTGCGACTTACGTTTGTACGTCTAATTGCCGGCATTTGTAGAAACAAAAATTCAACTGAAAATAAAAAAAAAACTATAGTACCTATTCTTTTGTAAAAGTATCAAAATGGTCTATCAAAACTTTCCAACACTATATTAATTTGACTAACCTTGTTGAACAAATACTTCAGAAAAAAACACACGATACAAATTATCCTGTAGAAACCAATGTGAAAAGTACACTAAGAAATGGTAAATGAATTATGTAGGTATTTTGTTAATAGAACTCCGACCACAGACCAACTCAGACCCATATAATTGCAAAGAGCATGTAAACTACGTTTCTTTGTTTTAATGTCAACTACGTGAATATTACTGCCAGTGACACATTATTTTATTAAAAAAGTGAAATGTTCTAGTTTCCTGCGCAACTTTCGTAATTTTTTCTTACATAAGAACCTTCTCCTAATAATAACAAATACAACAAAAAAGAAGGTATTCATTTATATGTATATAAAGATAATTTTTTCATGCTTTAATAATTGTTATTTAGATTGTTCATTAGGGTTATTCCTCTTAAAATTTTCTGTGCAACAGATAGGTATTTGAAAATTGTAAATGGAGAACAATGTGTAGTATCGCATATTCGTAAAATTGCCCGGATTACTGCCTGTTCGTACAGAAATTCTCTCTCACCATTATACTGTCTACAAAATTATCAACCACCCCTGTATATAAATAGTATTTAGTATATTGTGTAACACATAATGTTTGGAGACGTTTCAACTTGAACTCTGGAGTCGTTGTCAATCGCATGGTTGACCCACTCTAATTTGGCCTCTTGTCTTCTGGAAATGCTATATTGGTGTTCCTTTTTCCGTACTTCTAAAGGTCTTGAAGTTTCAGCGGAATATGTATGGCCACAGTCATATGCAACACTGTTCACACAATTTTTAATATTCTGAGCTGCGGTAAATTGTTTGGTATGTGTGAGGATAAAGCGCAATGTTATATTTGTTTCAAAAACAGTTTTAACATCATATTTATTTCCTAACCGTTAATTGTTTCCGATTGTTTGTGCTGGTTTGCTGTTGTAATTTTCTTTCTAGTTTATTTATAAAACCTTGTAGATATTGAATTTGACGTAGATGTTCTTTGATAAAATTGACTTTGTCGCTAAATATTTCGGTGGATAGAGATATCTTTTTTGTTCTATGATATAAGCACTTTACAACACCTTTCTTTACATTCAAGTTATTGCTGGAGTTAAAATTCAAATCTCTATTAGTATTCGTAGTTTTTCGATAAATGTTTGTATTTATTGTCTTGTTTGTTCTATCTAAAAGTACATCAGGGTAAATACCACCATACTTTTGTTTTTTTTTAAATTGCCTATGAATCTTTCTTTACAAGATGTCATAAATATATTACTGATTATATGAGACAAAGAAGAACACATGGCCATACCAAACTGGAACACAGAGGTTCCGAATATGGAGCCGTTCCATGCAATTGCTGTTATCCTACAAGAGAAAATTTTAAGGTTAACAATACCTGTCAGAGATACTGAATACTCTCTTCGCAAACATACGAACACTAATAGATATTAGAATTTTAACTCCAACCATCCATTGAATGTAAGGAAAGCTTTTGTAAACTACTTATGTGATAGAGCAAAGAAGATATCTTCATCCACCACATTATCAAAGAACATCTACTTCGAAAAGAATACTGACAAAGTCTTATGAATGAACTTATAAATCAACTAGAAAGAAAATCGCAACAACAAACCAGCACCAACAACCAACACACCACTAATACCAACCAAACACAAACTGAAAACAAAATTGTGAGTATAACTCCATATGCCCAGGGTGTATCGTGAACAATTAAACGGTTAGGAACTAAATACGATTTTAAAACTGTTTTTAACCTAATAATACATTGCGCTCTATCCTCACACATGCCAAACAATTTAACGCAGCTCGGAATTCCAAAAATTGTGTGTACAGTGTTGTGTGTGAATGTTGCCATAAATATACCGGTGAATCTTCAACACAGTCACAAGTAAGGAAAAGGGAACACCAATATAACATTTCCAGAAGACACGTGGACAAATCAAATTTGACCAATCGAAAATTAACCGGCACCGATAGCCATAGGATAAACTGGAAAAAACAGAGATTTCGTTGAAATAAGACAATTTAAAAACGAGAAAACTTAAGGAAGACAGGTTGTTGATAATATGCAACTTGGATATCGGGGCACCTTTACTCGACCTCGATTTATTGCTAGAATAACAAAAATTATCAATTGATCCAACCAACAAATTTTCAGTGAAAAACTTTTTGACAAACATGAAAATCACCATCAAATCGAAGATCTTATAATAAACCTCGAACTAATTCAAAGCGATTGACAACGACTCCAGTGTTGGAGTTGAAACGTCTCCTAACACACATAAGTATTACACAATATACAAAACACTATTTATATACAGGAATGCTGCTTGATTATTTAGTAGACATCTCTTTCTCTCTGAATAAATGTGAAGAAGAATTTCTGTACCGACAGCCAGTAATCCGGGAATTTTACGAAATAGCCTCACTACATTTTGTTCTTCATTTACAAGTTCAACTAGTTATCTGTTGCAGGAACAAAATGGAGGAGAGAAAACCTTAATGAAGAAGCAAAATACTCCAAGACCTCATCAACAACCTTTTTGACATTGCTTTAAAATAATTAGTACAAAAGAGATTAACAAAATATACAAAAATGTACCCATTCCACCCCTCTTTATTTCCGAAACTATAAGGCCGTACATTTAGAAAAAAGTTTACAGGAAAAACAAGGAGAAAACGCTAATATTAATTTCGGGGCGCAAATTACAGGATTAAATAGAAAATATAAAATTAAAATTGTTTGAAACGAATCATGTAATATATCAAATCAAAGGGTTCATTATGAGGAATACAAATGTATTTATTTCACATCTTTAAAATAAATTGTTTAAGAGATATTGAGAAAAGTATATAAAAGTTTATCCATTCCGCCTCTTTATTTCCGAAATTATAAGACATAAAATTTTGAACAAGATTAGGGGTGGTGCGTTCCCGCAATTTGTTTAGTGTATAGTTTTCAATTTGATTGAATTACTTCATTGATTTTTAAAATTCTGCACTTTTTCTAAAACATTCCGTCGCGCTAATGCTAATTGTAAGTGTTTTTTTGCGTGTAAAAATATAGACAGTATTGACATTCGTGTTTTCGGATCCCTAGCTATTAGGACGCTTGGGAGGTTCGTGTTTGTTCTCCGAACTTTTCGGTCGCTTTGATTCCGTCTGAAGAGACGACGCTTATTGTTGTTTTTTGCGTTACGATTTCGCGACTTAGTAGCTTTGTTCGTAACGACCGCTAAACCGCTTTCATTTTGTTTCTTTTGTGTTTACAAAAGCGCATCATTTGTTGTTAAACCCGCATTTTTTGTATGCTCAATCAATGAACATTACGTCCCTATTTTTTGTGTAACGTGTTGTCCAGACGAAGCTCTAAGAAACTGTTCCTGCTGTTACGGGGCTAGCCTCCGAAGAAAGAAGAACCAAGAAAACATCAGAGCTTCGACTTAAAGGTTAGTGATAACTTTTATTTGGTGATTCGTTTATGTGACGGCACGTGTTTATTGATTGTTCCGCTAAAGGTCCTTCGTCAATTATATACTTGCATTGAACCAGCATTGAACTAAAACATACATACATTTTTTTTTGAATATTCTCTATGGAATGTGCCATCCAAGACATTCCATAATTTGGTCCAACTTCGAGCCGGATGCAATTTGAGTTAATTTAGTGCAATGATTATCGAATAAATTACATAATTTGGTCCAACTCCGGGCCGGATACATTTGAGTTAATTTCGTGCAAAGTTTAATGATCAAAACATTGATTTTTCGTTGCAATTATTGTTGAAAACCGCATTGAATTTTCTTTTCTTTATTTGTTAGAAGAGAAAGCAAGTTCGGGATATTCACTCATTCCCTTGAAAATAAAACGCAATTTTTTGCCGCCTTAAAAACCTTACAAGAGCTTGTTTTGTTTGTTTGGTTATTTTACTAAATTATTTTGAATTTATTTGACATTTGGTCAGATATTTTCTACTTCAACAGTAAAAAATTGTAGATTTTTGGAATAGTATTTTGTTTTCGTTCTATCGTGTTAGATTTGTTCAGTGGCGTTACAGTGATTTTAGTTTATTGTTAAGATGTCAAAAACCGCTGAAAATTTACGAAAATTTAAAAATCATCGACAATCGGAGTTTAAAAGATTAGAAGATATTTATTTTGCTGCCGAGAAAGCCTTAAGAGGTGACGACGTTGAATTGTTTTTTAGCATGATTGATATGATTGATTCAATCCATTCCGAATTTTTTAAACATCACAATTCCATTGTTGGTTTAATTTCAGATCCAAACGATGATTTTGACTTTGAGGATGACATTCGCAATAAATTTGAAAAATTGTTTTATTCAATTAGGGCTATTTTTGCTAAACTGAAATCTGTTCAGAATTCTACGCTACAAAATATAGCTCGGGAACAGGAAAGTGTTGTTTTGCCGCGAATTGATTTGCCTTCATTTAGTGGAGACATATTGGATTTTGGTACTTTTATTGATTTGTTTGTTTGTTCAAATATTTGCAGTTAGCTTTAAAAGGGCCTGCTTTTGAGGTTATTAAGAATTTTAAACTAACACAAAACAATTACGTGAGTGCTCATGAAACACTTTTGAAAAAATTCAAGCGAACTCGTTTAATCGCTGAGTCTCATTGGTCAGGTTTAGAACAATTCCCCTAACTAACTTCAGATAGCCCTTCCGAGGTTCGGAAGTTATTGGATGACTTCAGTGATAATTTGGAAGCACTGAAGAATTTGGGTTTACCAGTAAATCAGTGGGATTTTTGTATCGTTCAGATGATGTTGAAACGAGTTCCAAAGAATTTAGCCGCTAAGTTTGAACTTTACCATGGTACTGTGACCACTCAAGATGACTTTCCGATCCGCTCGGAAGTTGTTGATTTTTTGTCGAAGCATTGTGATGCCTTTGAACATGTTGAATTATCCCGCAAGGCAAAGCGAAGTGTTGACAAAAAGTTACCATTGAATTCAAAGCAACATTCTTCCCGGTTCACTACATCTTTGTTTGTCACTAAGAATAGAAATTGTTTAGTTTGTAAATCCGATCATGCCATTTACAAATGTTCTGAATTCTTGAACAAATCAGTATCCGCGCGGTTTAAGTTTGTTAAAGATTTTAGACTTTGTTTTAATTGCTTGAGCGATTCTCATCAGTCGAATAGCTGTAAATCTTTATCCACTTGCCGCAACTGCGAACAACGCCATAACACATTGCTTCATTTTGTAAATCGTGCTGATTCAGGTATTGGGTCTGAATCTAAAGCTCCCCCCGCAAACCTGGCTTCCACATCTGATGGATCCAGTACCATTAATACTGTTGAAAGTCCCGAAACTTCTCTACCGCAGACTTCTTGTCATAATTCACTTTTGTCATACAATTCAAATGTGTTGTTATCTACCGCTTTAGTTGAGGTATTAGATAAGCACGGTTCTTATCAAACTTTGCGATGTCTGCTAGATTCTGGTAGCATGACATCATTCATTGCGAGCAAGGCTGTGAAACGCCTTGGCTTCCGACCTATGCCCGCTTCGATTCAACTCAACGGGCTAGGTTCTATGCAGAGTCCCTCTGCTGAGGGCTCTCTTACCCTTTCTCTTCACTCTATAGTAAAGCGTGAGTGCAACTGTGTTGTTGATACTATTGTTTTACCCCGCATTTGCAATGATATGCCTGTTGCGCCCATTAACATGGCTAATATGGCATATCTAACCAATTTGAAACTTGCTGATCCTGGTTTCAATAGCCCAGGCGCTATTGACCTTGTGTTAGGTGCCGATATATTTTCTCAAATTTTGTTGGATAGACGCCTTCTAGGAAAGGAAGGTGTTCCTGATGCTATTAACACTGTGTTTGGTTACATCCTTATGGGTAGAGTGTCTTCGAGTTCTGTTAACTCTCACTCTCAGTCAGTCATAAACCCAACTTCGCTTTTTTGTCAAATTGAAGATGTAGTATCATTAGATGATTCACTCCAAAGGTTCTGGACAATTGAAGCTGTTCCTACCGCACTGGTTCAGTCCCCTGATGATCTTATCTGCGAAAAAATATTTTCCGAGGGATGCAGGAGATTGGATTCAGGTAGGTTCGTTGTGCCTCTTCCTTTTCGAATTACACTTCCTGCTTTTGATGGAATGTACAATCCCGCCGTACAACGTTTCTACTCTTTAGAAAGACGTCTTCTACAGCAACCAGATCTCTACAAACAATATTGTGATTTTCTCAAAGAGTATTTGGAGCTGGATCATATGGAGTTGGTTCCTGATCCATCTACTGCTTCTGATTGTTACTACACACCGCATCATTGTGTTTTAAAACCTGCTAGTAGCACAACCAAACTTCGTGTAGTGTTTAATGCATCCGCTAAGATACCTCATCGGTTATCTTTGAGTGATTGTTTGTTTATCGGTCCCAAATTGCAGCAAAACATTATTGCTATTTTGTTGACCTTACAGAATTTAGTTTTGCCTCGCCTGCTTGCTATAGAAAACTTTTCTAGTTGTGAAGTTCACGCATTTGGTGATGCTTCTGAGAAAGGTTATGCCGCTGTTGTTCGTTTTGTGTTCGAAACCGCATCTGGATTTCGTCAAAGTTTTTTTGTGTTGTCTAAATCGAAAGTTGCCCCTTTGAAAACTTTGTCACTTCCCAGATTGGAACTGTGTACTTCAGTTCTTACCGCTAAGTTGGCTCATTATGTTTATGAGCAATTCAATAGTCGTTTGTTATTCAAGGTGATTCGTTGCTGGTCAGATTCCACGGTAGTCCTTTCATGGCTTAGTTCATACCCGCACCGTTGGAAGACATTTGTCAGTAATCAAGTTGCTTACATTCAGGAAAAATTTCCTTCTTCGCATTGGTTTAACATTCAATCTTGTGATAACCCCGCTGACTTGGGTTCCCGCGGCACTTTGCCAGCAGAGTTATTAGGCAATACACTTTGGTGGAAAGGCCCACAATTGTTGATTACCGCTTGTTTGCCACATGCTTGCTCAGACTCAAGCATGTCACTGCTAGTTATGACTGAAGCCCGTATAGTGGCGCTTCAAGTCACCGCTTTACCAAATTTATTTGGTAATTTGTTAGAAGAACATTCTTCTATTAATCGCATTACCCGCATTATAGCTCATATGTGTCGCTTTGTTGATAACGCCCGCAATCCAGACCGTAGGGGCTCTGGATCATTTTTGGCTGTTGAGTTATATCAGGCTCAGCTTCGCATTGTTCGCTATGTTCAAGATCAATATTTTTCTAAAGAGATTTCCCTTCTTCGAGAACGAAAACTTTTGCCCAAATCGCTTCGTAAACTTTCGCGGTTTCTTGATGAACAGGGAACTCTTAGAGTTGGTAGTAGATTGGCTAATGCTCCATTGCCGTTTGACACTAAATTTCCCGCACTGCTACCAAGTAAAAGTCGTTTGACTAATCTAATTATCGAAGATTGTCATGTCACCAATCTTCACGCAGGAATCCAAACCGTTCAATTTCTTTTGCAGCAACGATTTTGGATTCTATCCGCAAAGAAAATAATTCGTAGTGTTAAAGCTCACTTAAGACGTGTCGTTGGAGATCAAATCTTAACCTACGAAGAACTTTCTACTGTATTTGCACAGGTCGAAGCAGTTTTAAACTCGCGACCTATAACCCCTTGTAGCAACGATCCATCGGATCTTACCGCCTTGAGTCCGGGAATGTTTCTTACCATGGAACCTTTAACAGCACCTCCTGAATCTGATTTCTTATCTGTCCCATCTAATCGTCTCAACAGATGGCAGTTACTGAGTCGTTTGCATCAGGCATTCTGGAAACGTTGGTCGCAAGAATATTTACATACTCTTCATCAATGGAGTAAATGGACTGATCCCTCGGAGGTTGTTAAGCCAGGTAATCTTGTTATTTTGAAGCAAGACACTTGACCTCCTTTGAATTGGCCATTAGGGCGCATTATTGACGTATATTCTGGAGGTGATGGTGTTGTACGCGTTGCTACAGTTAGAACTGCAAGTGGTACTTTGAAGCGACCTCTTGTAAAGCTTTGTCCACTGCCAGTGGACCCTTAGTTTTGAAATAAGTAATTCAAGGCTGACGGAATGGTGCGTTCCCGCAATTTGTTTAGTGTATTGTTTTCAATTTGATTGAATTACTTCATTGATTTTTAAACTTCTGCACCTTTTCTAAAACATTCCGTCGCGCTAATGCTAATTGTTTTTTTGCGTGTAAAAATCCCTAGCTATTAGGACGCTTGGGAGGTTCGTGTTTGTTCTCCGAACTTTTCGATCGCTTTGATTCCGTCTGAAGAGACGACGCTTATTGTTGTTTTTTGCGTTACGATTTCGCGAGTTAGTAGCTTCGTTCGTAACGACCGCTAAACCGCTTTCATTTCGTTTCTTTTGTGTTTACAAAAGCGCATCATTTGTTGTTAAACCCGCATTTTTTGTATGCTCAATCAATGAACATTACGTCGCTATTTTTTGTGTAACGTGTTGTCCAGACGAAGCTCTAAGAAACTGTTCCTGCTGTTACGGGGCTAGCCTCCGAAGAAAGAAGAACCAAGAAAACACCAGAGCTTCGACTTAAAGGTTAGTGATAACTTTTATTTGGTGATTCGTTTATGTGACGGCACGTGTTTATTGATTGTTCCGCTAAAGGTCCTTCGTCAATTATATACTTGCATTGAACCAGCATTGAACTAAAACCGCAACATCTAATTCATACATTGAATATTCTCTATGGAATGTGCCATCGAAGACATTCCAAGGGGTATAGAAGCTTAGTTGAACATTACAGGCAAAATAAGAAGAATACCCTAATATAAAATTTGGGGGCTATTTATAGAATTAAACGGAAAATAAAAAAATAAACTTTTTTCAAACGTATCACGTAATACATATAAAATATCATTTAAAATGATTACTATATCCCTCTTTGTTTCTTAAAATATACTACCTACAATTTTGAAAAAAAAGCAGTATAGGGACTCACTTGAACTTTACAGGAAAAATAAGGCGGAGGCTCTAATATTAATTTTGGGGGGCAAATCATAGAATTAGACTAAAAAATTATTACTGCTTGTCTGAAAACGAAATATTAGAAATATATATATATATATATATATATATATATATATATATATATATATATATATATATTTTTATATGCAAAATATATCAGCACTTAGTTCACACAGTCGAGAAGTCAACGGAATTTAAAGCGTACGTGACTTCTCAGGGATATCAAATTTCATCTTGAATTATATGCAAACAACTTCCCGGAAACCTACACGAGTCCGTTTACCCAGTAAAAACGCTGACTTGCAACAGCACTTTTGTTTAATGTTATAAAAGCAACTGGAAACGTTCTCGTGTTGTCATTCAAATATTATCACTTTTAGTATTAAGTCATTCAAATAATATCATTTATAGCATTAAGTTATTCAAGTGCTTTAACTATTTTAATTGTTCACTTTTAATATTGTATGTTTCTAAATAAATAATTTTTTTAAAAAGTGAATTGAATCAAAGTGAATATAAAATTGGCGCAGTCAGTAGGATTGCCCAACACAGTTAGAACACGTGAATACTAACTAACTGTGGAGATTTGTAAATCATTGTGGACAAAACCTACTTGAAAAGGACAACAACTACCAAGTACTAGCAAGGGAACACGCAACCAGACTAACCAGTGCTAAGTGACGCGGAGAACAGTCCGATGCGAGGAATAATAACGTAAGAATCACATAAAGTAACTATTTTTTTTTTTTTTTTGAATGACCACCAGTTCTTTCATTTATATAATATTTTATTCCTCATAACCTTACCTTCCTAAATAATTTTAAAACTATATATTTCACATAATCATATTATTTTATTTCCATTACTTCAACTCACATATTTCGAAGTATTTGAAACATTATTTCAAGTTTATTATTAATTTACCATTTATACATTCCTATTTCAAATTTGTTATTACTCTATTAAACATTGCTCGATATTAGATTTTGATAAACTAGATATTTACCATTTTCATTTAAAACCTCAACATTTAATTTTTATTTATTGTGAGAATTTATACATTTATAAAAATGGCCACCACTAGACAAGCAGCTACACCAACCGTAGAACCCTATAAGCTTTCGGAAATATTTGCCATAATTCCTGAGTATGATGGTAATCCGATATTTTTGAATACTTTCATATGCTCCTGTAATACTGCTTACAGCATGGCAACGGATAATCAGCAAGTATTGCTAATTCTCCACATCAAAAATAAGTTACGCGGTAGAGCGGCTGAATTATTTAATTCGCGAAACCCTAGTCAATTAGCCAAAATTCAAACCCTCCTAGAAAATCATTTTGGAGATCCTAGAGATCTCTCGGCTCTCATACAGGACTTGCAACGAATGCGGCAAACTCCTAATGAATCCCCTCTCACGTTCTCTGCTAGACTCCAGACGCATCAAGCGAAAATGCTAGCAGCTATAAACAAACAAAATTTAACTATCAAAGAAAAACAAGCACAGATTGACTTAATAGAGTCAATGGCTCTTAATAGCCTCCTCACGGGTTTAGAGCCCAAAATTGGTCAACTCGTTCGCGCTAGCGACCCGTGCAGTATTCTCACTGTCATTTCCAGAATTAAACGAGAACTACAACTATCACATTTAGAAACCCAGAAATTTTCAGGTAATAGAAGTTTCCAACAACCCCCTCTTAAACCAAATAACGGTCCACCTCCAAAACAATGCTCTTTTTGTAAACGCATGGGCCATTTAAGCAACGAATGCTTATTGAGAATGAGACAATTTCAACACAACCCGAATTCTAATCAGAACTATTCGAATTACCGCCCTCATTTTTCCAATCAACCTGCTAATCAATCTACAAATGTTAATCCCAGTCAACAATTTTCACAGCAACAATTTCGTCCATCTACCAGTAGACAACCCCAAATGTCTGGCAATTACAGACCGAACCCGAGTTTCTTTAAACATCAACAACGCCAACAACCAAAGACTCATCACTTGAACAATCTGCCATTCGGACAATATCACAATGACTATAACTACCTTCAAAACGAAAATCATTACACCTCTTTACCCGATGAGTACGGAAACGTACAAGATTATCACCCTAATGATTTCGAACAAAACAATGAACCAGAATATTTCAATACTGAACAGTTATACGAATTTTATTCTGACGAACCTGATTCTTCCCAAGTAAATTTTCATTTGACCCCCACTCAGTCAGAACCTCCAGAACAAGATATTTCAGAAATTCAAACCCAAATTCAGACAATGAATCTGGACGACTTCAGCCCCAATGTCAACTTCCCAGAACAGAACTTTCTGTAAGACCCCTTCTTTCCATCAACTCAAAGAATCTTTATTATATCACTGACTCTTCAAACACCTATAAACTTCTTATCGATACGGGTGCAAGACTTTCAATTTTTAAACCTGAAACCTGCCAACGCTTCAAACAACGATTTCCCGAAAACGTAGTCATCCAAGGAATCACCGATCAGAAAATCTTAATCAACGAATCCACCCTTGTACCTTTCAATGTCGCCGACCCACACAAGGTATATATTTGCAACATCGACATTGAATTCGACGGATTACTGGGTTCAGATTTCCTTGAACACTATAACTGCGTTATAGACTTTAACAGCAAACAACTTGTCACTAATTTTAAAACTTTACCTCTCTACAAAGTTACGGATGATACTGTCATGCGTACTCAGAACCCTTCAACTTTCAATAACTGCATCCCGGTTAATACAATCTGTTTAGAACCCCGAACAGAACAAATATGTAAATTAAAATGTAACCTCACTAATACTGATGCTTTCCTATCATCTGCCGAAATAGAAAAAGTTTATCTTCCCCGTGCCCTTGTTAAAATTAATGAAAAAGGCGAATTCCTTACTTCAGTTTTAAATGCAAATGCTATCCCCAAGACTGTTAATTTCGACAATTTGGAACTCGAACCGATAAACAATTTTTCCGTAAACATTCTTTCTGAAAATTACTCTCAAAACTTGACCCAGCCTGACAGACAAACTACAATTATGGAACAACTTCGGTTAGAACATCTGAACAAGGAGGAAGCCGAACTTATTTCTCAACTTTGCCTCGAATATTCCGACATATTCTATTTAGAAGGTGACCAACTGACCTTTACAAACGAAATCAAACATTCGATAGACACTAATAACGCAAAACCCTCTTTCACAAAGTCATATCGGTACCCCCAAATACACAAACAAGAGGTAAAAAGTCAGATATCAAAGATGCTTGACCAAGGCATTATACGTCCGTCTAATTCGCCATGGTCATCCCCGGTTTGGGTAGTTCCCAAAAAACTAGACGCATCTGGTACCCAAAAATGGCGTGTCGTCGTCGATTATCGTAAATTAAATGAACTTAATGTTGACGACAAATATCCCCTACCGAACATTTCGGATTTACTTGACCAACTTGGCAAATGCCAATACTTCACCACTCTCGACTTAGCTTCAGGGTTTCACCAAATCGAAATCGATACTAAAGACATCCAAAAAACAGCATTCACAGTTGATAATGGCCATTTCGAATTTGTTAGAATGCCCTTCGGTCTCAAAAACGCTCCATCCACCTTCCAAAGGGTAATGGATAATATTCTTTTAGGTGTTCAAAACGAGAGATGTTTAGTCTATATGGACGACATTATCGTTTATTCTCCGACTATACATGAACACATAGCCCGACTTTCTGAAGTTTTCAAACGATTGCGAAAAGCCAATCTAAAAATCCAACCCGACAAATGCGAGTTTCTTCGCAAAGAGGTCGCGTATCTTGGCCACCTTATAACTCCCGAAGGCGTGAAGCCTAACCCCTCAAAGGTAGATTGTATCTTAAATTTTCCCCAACCAAAAAACCCAAAAGATATCAAGTCCTTCTTAGGGTTAGCTGGTTATTACAGGCGATTCATCCCCAATTTCGCCAAGATTTCAAAACCTTTGACAAGATTACTTCAAAAAGACACACCTTTCCAGTTTGATTCAGAATGTGTCAAATCTTTTGACGAATTAAAAAGAGCCCTTACTTCTACTCCCATACTCATATACCCTAATTTTGAAGAGCCATTTATTCTTACAACCGACGCCAGTTCATTTGCTATCGGCGCAGTGCTCTCTCAAGGCCCCGTAGGTAAAGATTTACCCATAGCCTATGCCTCCAGAACTCTCTGCAATGCTGAAACTAAGTATTCAACCATAGAACGAGAACTCCTTGCAATAGTGTGGGCGGTTAAACACTTTCGTCCGATAATTTTTGGCCGTAAGTTTTTACTTCTGACCGATCACCGCCCGTTAACTTGGCTGTTTTCTATAAAGGATCCTGGAAGTAGACTTGCAAGATGGCGCCTTAAGCTCGAGGAGTACGACTATCAAATAATTTACAAACCCGGCAAAGTAAATAAAAACGCCGACGCGCTCTCTCGCATTAAAGTTAACAACTTTAATGAATACAAGCAAACAATCATCTAACACCATTTACAGTACTCCCAACAAACGAAACTGACGATGACTCACAAGAACCCCAAACGAGAAGTCCTATTAATCTCCAACAAATCTCCGAAGAATTTAAAACTTTTGTCGAGCGATATCAAACCGTCTCTCTCATAGATTACGACAAAATTCAATTTTCTAATTGCCAACTCCTAGACCGAGGAAACAAAAACATCCTAGTATTTCCCCAAGGCTCTCTCATGAAAAATTTTCACCATGACATCATCGAAGACATTTTTGAGGAAAATGCTGATTTCCGTACCCCTAGAGTAAATGTCTTTGCAAGCAAAAGTGTCAGAAAAAGACGCTATTACATCGTCCCTCTTCCTTCTGACCCAGAAATAGTCAACGAGATTCTTTTCGCATCTCTGTATAATAGTAGAGATGTGTTTACTGAAAATGAAGTATTCTGTGTTGAGAATAACATTGAACTGCCCATTTTGGAAATGCTTTCGTTTATCTTTTCCGAAATCGACATCAAATGGAAAGTTTGCCAAAATATCGTCCAAACGGTTGAGAAAGACCAAATACCCATCATTCTTGACCAATTCCATAACGGCAAAAATAATATACACCGAGGTATCAATGAAACTATCCGCAGAATAAAAGAAAAATACAATTGGCAAGGACTGACTAAGGACGTTGACAATTTTATCAAAAACTGTCAATCTTGCCAGAGAGCAAAAGTTTACCGGAAAAATCTCGACAGCCCACTTGTCATTACTGAAACCCCACGGACACCCTTTGAACGCGTCAACATCGATATTCTAGAAGTCCCGACAAAAAACTACGCATTAACTATCCGGGACGAATTAACAAAATTCTCTCAGGCCTACCCCATAACCGACAAATCCGCAAAAACCGTTGTTAGTACCTTACTACTCTATTTCCAACACTTCGGTACTCCATTACGGATACATTGTGATTATGGCAGGGAATTCGACAACACACTAATGAGAGATTTGTGTAAACTATTTGACATCAAACTATCTTATTCTAGTGTGGGACATCCCCAGTCAAACGGTTCATTAGAACGATTCCACTCGACCTTATTAGAGATGATTAGAATCCATAAACTAGAAAATCCCGACGAACACCCTTTTAACATCCTCCCTTATGCAATCATTGCATATAACAATTCTGTAAACAAAACTCATGGATTCACCCCTTACGAACTTGTTTATGGACATACTTCGAGTAGGACTCCAGAAACTCTCTACAACCAACAAGCCCTGATAACTAAGTACATCAGAGATCTCAATAATCGTATCTCTCACTATTATAAAATTGCTCGAGAAAGAACGGAAATCCAAAAACATAAAGCGAAAGTCAGATTTGATGAACACGTTTCTGAAAATCTCCCTAACTATCAAATAGGCGATAAAGTCTATATTAAAGAATCCCAGATCAAGGACAAACTCCAAAATAAACTCAATGGTCCTTTCGAAATCCTGGAGATTCATAGAAACTCCGCAACAGTACTAAACCCTAAAACTAACCAAAAATCAAAAGTAAATTTCGACCTAATGAAACCATTCTCAGGAAGTTAATTTCTGTTTCAGGTTTTGCCTGCTGTTCGGGTCAGCAGTACCCCAATTTCAAATACAACCAATAAACAATACTTTAGGTATCTACTTCCATAACGAAGCAGAAATAACTGTATCCAATGATAAATGGACACTTTTAGTACACAGAAACATTTCTACACTAGAACAAGTATTTACAACAAATAACAGAATATTACAAACTCTTGTAAAAACTGTTAACTTCAATTCTTTTGCTATGAACTACTTTCGCGCAGACGTACAAACCCACATTAACCTTCTCAATCAAATTTCTAACTCAATCAAACAGAAATTTACTGACATTCACATGGACACTAAAAGACACAAACGAGGTATACTTGATGGGGCAGGTACCCTTTTTAAGGCAATCACCGGCAATTTAGACGCCGCCGACGGAAAATACTTTACCGAAAGCATAAACTGCTTAAATCAAGGCCAACTTCAAATTGAGAACTTACAAAAAAACCAAATAAGTGTCACCACATCCGTAATTAAAAACTTCAACGAAACTATCCAAAATCTTAGAATTGACGAGAAACTATTTAACGATAACATGATAAAGCTGGAAAACACTATCGGAAAAATTAATGATAAGGTCGCCTACTTCGAATCAAAACTCGCACTACTTGAAATGTGTGAAAAACTTATGGAGAATTATCTCTACTTAGAAGATAATTTAAATGATGTTTTAAATTCTATCACATTCGCGCGTCTGAAAATAATTCACTCTTCAATTTTAACACCAGAACATCTTATTACCTCATTACAGGAAATATCGCAAAATTTAGTCAAAAGTAACCTTCCATTGGCTGTAAAGTACTCGAGCATCGCACAATATCTGGAAATTATTGAACTAGAGGCATTTCAAACATATACCGATCTTATATTTGTGTTAAGAATCCCTTTAGTCGAACAACATCCTAACACAATCTTTCATTTATATCCTATCCCTATATACGATGAAAGAACAGGTTTACATCATATGCTATCCTTCACTCAAAAATATCTTGCAAAGAATGATGATTCTTTAATGTTTATTCCGATCAAAGACTTAAGTGCGTGTAAACCGTTATCCACTCGTAAGAAACTGTGTTCTGAACTTTACGCATACCCTATTGACACAAACGCGTTATGTGAAGCTCAACTTCTAAAGAACGTCCAGAAGGTAATCGACAACTGTAAAAGCTCACTAATATTCACTCAAGGATACAACGTTCAAAAACTAGAACCCAATACATGGCTCATAATTACTTCTGATCCCATAAGTGTTACAGTGAATTGCGCTCAAACTAACCAAAAAACTCTTACAATCTCCCTCAACTCCATATTGACTCTTCAATCAGAGTGTAGTGCGTTTATAGGAATTACAAAAGTTCAAGCCGAATCTGGTAAACAAACCGATGTTCTAGAAACCTTCCAACCAGTAACAGTGCCGTTCAACTGTTGCGACGCAGTGCCAGAAAAAATTATAATTCCTGAACTTCAGCCCCTGAAGCTGAACACGCTTAACGTAGAAGAATTAGACGTAGCAAATCACAAATTGGAACAATATTCCAGAGACCTCGATGGTCTCATAAACCAGCCGTTTGTAACCAAAAATATCTCTTGGTTTACCTATACAACCATAGCTGCTCTCATGATCATAGCAGCACTCATCACCTTCCAAGCTGTCAAAAAGAGGATGGTAAAACCTCCAAAGGACTGCAATCCTGACCAGACTTCAGTGCCTCATCCAAGACTCAAATTCTTCCCCAAGCTTAGGCCTGTTTTGAAAACAGAACAAAGCTTAGAGACGCAAGTTTAGGTATACACTTTATGTTCTCTAATAACACCATTTTTAATATTGATTTATATCATTAACCTTTTTATTTTTCTACACATTATCTTTATTTACATTTCCTTTTACTTTATATTTTATTTTGATATGTTTAGGTTAAGCATTTAATTATTACTCTTATTATTTTATTGCTCATTTATTTTAACATATTTTGATTTTATTTTACAAATATCAATTTGATTTTTACCTATTACTTTATTTTATTCATATTTTATACACTTATTACTTATTATTCATACCATTCAAACATCATTTTATATTATTTTATGTTCTGTTCCTAAAAGTTGATGTTATAGCATCAACTTTTGATATGTAAGGGGAGTTGTTATATGCAAAATATATCAGCACTTAGTTCACACAGTCGAGAAGTCAACGGAATTTAAAGCGTACGTGACTTCTCAGGGATATCAAATTTCATCTTGAATTATATGCAAACAACTTCCCGGAAACCTACACGAGTCCGTTTACCCAGTAAAAACGCTGACTTGCATCAGCACTTTTGTTTAATGTTATAAAAGCAACTGGAAACGTTCTCCTGTTGTCATTCAAATATTATCACTTTTAGTATTAAGTCATTCAAATAATATCATTTATAGCATTAAGTTATTCAAGTACTTTAACTATTTTAATTGTTCACTTTTAATATTGTATGTTTCTAAATAAATATTTTTTTTAAAAAGTGAATTGAATCAAAGTGAATATAATATATATATATATATATATATATATATATATATATATATATATATATATATATATAATTTGATTTAAGGTGGTAGGGAACGCTTAGCATGCAAGTTCAAATGGAAGTTGACTAAATTATTACTTAAAGTCTGTTAATTGTTATTAAATATTTTATTTTCAGCTTTGCATTGCTAGTTTGAACTAGGGTCGTTTTTATGTTGCATATATATATCGTCAATAGACCAGGAGCCGGTGAAACCGAAAGCTCTGTCATCACAGAGTGACTAATTCTCGTTTAATTAGCAGATAACAATTATAGGAACAAAATGAATTTGGTACGCAGTGACTTAATTTGTAAAAAATACACTTATTTAAATAATTTATTTTTATTCCTGCTTTCATTTTGCCGGGAGTCGGTAACACTAAAAGTCCTTCATGGTAGAATCATTAAAATTATCAATGTCTACACTTCTCTCACTATTATCTAGATTAGAATTAAAATATTTATAAGGGAAATCTCAGTCAAATCACTTCGAATGTTTTTGTGATATATTGGCCATTATTAACAGACCTCTTAAAAGGTTATAAATTCAGCCCGTATTTTTTTGTATGTATGTTACCTGATTTCTTCTCCTGTTGATAACCCATTTGATTGATTATTGGCTTGTTTAATAGAGCAAATATCTGGATGCATAGAATATACCTAATATCTTAGTCGATTTCTTCAAAATCGCCAATTTTGTGCTCTGTAACATGAAGTTTTTCAGGAAATCGCCAAAAATGCGATATTCTTATCAAAAATACAAACGTAACTGATATTTCTACATAAATATTTTAATTACAGCGTAAAAGTGCGGAAAGTGTTAATGGCGAATATGAAAATTAGCTACATTTTTGCTTAATTGATTTTTTCATTGAAATCCTTAGTTTTTGAATATTCACCACAAATCATTTGAAAACATGGGATTTTTTTGGTTGAAAAATTGACATTTTCAACACGAATAATTTTAAAAGTATTGACTTTTTTTTATATTCAACGAAAAATGTTCCACCTCCAGGGCAAATGCAACTCGCAGCACCGGGTCAACTTTAAAGTAGAAGGTAAGCAAAACCTACTGTCAAATTTTCATGCTGTTTGGCAAAATAGATAGTTTCAATATTTTTTGCCTTTATTGCTTGAACTAAGTAGTCTTTCATGACTCATTGTCATACTTTTTCAATGTTTCCAGTTGATAACTCGCACCTGATAATACACACCATACAGGTGGCATGCTGTCACAACAGAATTATTCTTCAGAAGAAATAGATCGCCAACCGAAGATACATTTGGCTCCACCATTTCTCCCTTCTATCTCGGAGGGGGTTGAAAAGTTTGGTATTGCTGGCTATAATGAGCGACAGTTCCGCGAGAATCGTGTGGCTAACATACGAAATATTAGTTTCCAAATTTCCGAAAAAAAGATGTTTTGTTCAGATTTTCTCCCCTCTGTCATGTTGAATTAATTCTATGATAAAATCGAGCATCTAACACTGGTAGGCGGAAGTGTCGCAAGTGATATAAGGCTGAGATAAAGACGTTATCCTGTCAGAAAACTTACAAACTGCCGCAATATTCTCTTTTTTGCCTATTAGAAGAACGGAAATTGATATCGTCAGTAGTTCATAACCAATTTTCGTAAGGCTTGCAAACGGCTAATGAAGAAAAAAGCTTGAAAAATTTTGGGGAAACTTAAACGATTCCAGTCCTTAATCTTACATAGCCATATGCTAAGCTTATGCCAAATTTTATATAAAAAACCCATGGGGACTACTGACGCTGTCAAAATTCAATGTTTAATAACCAGAAAGAAGAAATTTGTGGTAAACTGTTACAATAACTTTTAATTCAGAAAACAACTTCCACCTTTTCAAATCTTATACTAGATTCTGAGCAACATTTTCGAAAAGCATGAAGATACTAATATTTTGTCTTGCTAAGAGTATGCCAAAAATCCCTTTCTAAATGACAAAGTAAATTGTCATAAAAGTATTTTTCTGTTTGATTATTACTCATTACTGCAATAATTCCTACAAAAGAACGAGTACAATCCGAGGAGCGGAATGAATATCTTATGTCCTGCGTTCAACCATATTTTATCATACACTAGTTTCTTCTTACACAACTAGTATTCAAAACTATGACAACTTACTATTATCAAAATGTACTCAAACTATATAAAATTTGTTTAACATTACTTATACTGCATAAATGTCGAATCATCTTTATATTTACTATGCCGGCATCCGACAATAAAAAATAATTGAACCAAAATGACACTAATAAATTTCATGGGTGGTGTTAACCACGATGATAATATTTATGGTAAGTTGCTAAATTACCGTATGCGTCTGATGATTCAACTTAAATTCCATAAGTCAATCTTGGTACCACCCAAATGCCATTAATAAACCATTGTTTTATGTGTTCGATTTGGAGATGGAATGAAGGAAACAATTTATTATTATGGGAACGTAGACTCCAACTTAGTGTAGCTGTAGGTGTTTCAATTCTTTCTTCACATTTGATAGATTTTCTGTACATTTAAATAACAGTTCATTTAATAATGTCTTTCCTTGAGGATAGTTGTTGCCTTTAACTTTATGGTAAAATAATTAATCATGAATATTATGGCAAATTATTTTCATTTTTACCTTAAGCCACAGAACTTCTTTCTCTTGTTTAATAATTACCCAAACTTCTTTATTGGGGATATTGTTAAAGAATAACTATTAAAAATACTTTCTCTGATACGCAATAATTCATATTTTAAAATTATATAATCGTTAGTAATACTCAATGACTACTAATATAAATGGAACCCGCACTTTCATATACGACTAAACGAAAAATGGGTTGAAACATGATAGAAACAAAAATTAAAGTTCATATTATTCAGATTCAAAACAATAAAACTATGTACCTAATCCACAAATAAATATGTTAAAATACATTAAAAGATGTGCACAATAAAAAAACCAATTGGTGGCCTAATTACTAATCTGTAACAGTAATTATCAATACATTTATTTATTCACGTAAAATGTAGTTTTATTTATTGCTTAAACGACCTTTTGTAAAGCTCAGTTTACACGTTATGATCAGACTCCGGTGAGAAGATAATTCGGCAAACGAATATGCCGTTTTCCTGCATATTGTAGCGTGTAAAAGAAATTGAAGCCTCCTTGACTAATCTTACGAGGTAGTTGAGGCTGATTATGTGCCTCTAGTATGGTGGAGTTGCTGTGGCTAGAGTTGTTTTTTTTTGTAGGCTCACTGAACTACTTAGCGTTCTGGTGCCTCCTCGAGTACCTTGTCCGTTGCCAGTTCGACTTTTCGCTAAGCTGGCGATACCTGGAGCTGTGCTTTCTTGCTAGCACCATAAAATGTTTATTAAGTTTGATGCCATTCATAAAATGCTTGCTGTTTAGAAAACACTGCTAGATTATTTCATATTTTTCGTTTCATTATCCCTTTCGTGACCGAGCTAAATACAGACTTGCCCCTTTCAATTTTAACTCTCGACGCATGCCTGAGAGGTAGGAAAGTTCCTTTTAAAAACGAAGAGAGTGAAACCGTGTCTTGCCGTTGTGCTATTTCTGAAGGCTACTAAAATGGTGCTCCCTTAAGTTAGTTGTTTTTCCGCGTCAGGAAATGATGGCTGATTGGTGGTATTATTTGGTGAAAAATACCATTAGAGAGAGGCGTTGGTGGTTGAGACTTTTTTGGATATGATTAGCCCTTCGTTGTGAAGGTAAGCAGAGCAATATTAGCGAAATAAATTCGTTACGTGCAAATTCTATGTTAGGTTCATAGGGAGGATTTTCCCTAAGGAAGATTTTTCTATGGAGTGTTTATCCTGCTGTATATTTGAGTCCTGACTTACGGTGAATTTTGAGTTACCGTGGCTTTGACTTACGGTGGATTTTTCCACGTTTTGAATCCTGTTTTATGGTGAATTTGTTATACGGAGGGTTGTTCTGCGTTTGGACCCATGTTCTAACTAGGAATTTGTTTAGTTAGAATTTTCTACGTTTTGGGGCTGTTATTTTAGAGCTGGGATTTTAGAGTTATTATTTAATATGAAACCGATTTAACCGTTTAGATAGAATTCAACAGATGTCCAGTCGGTGATGAATTAGTTGGAGATATTTGGCGTTGAGTTTCCAGGATTAAGAACACAGTACAGATAATCATGTCAATATTATAAGAGATAGTAAATTTCAGAAACGTTAAATAAGGTAAGGTTTTAATTTGTCGACAGATTATACCATTATCCTTGCTGATCAAATCATTTTTATTAGGTGATTATTGTTGAGTACGTTTTTTGTAGATTTCAGGTAGAAATTTTTTGTATACATCCAAATTTTTACTGTGATTTTAGGTCAAATTTTTAAATATTCCATAATGTAAATTGCAGATTTTACTCTTTAGCTACATTTATTAGAATGTCCTAATTTTTTTTTAAGAAGCAAACTTCTTATCTCGATTTTTTGTACTATATATTTTCTTTTTGATTGTGTTATTAAACTCTCTGAATTTACATTTTGCATATTTTTTCATATACCTAACCTATCGATTGTGAAAGAATTTTTGGAAGAACCATTGAAACTATCGAATACATAATTTGTTTAACAGAATCAGATTATTAGCAGTTTGTTCATAAAAAACGTAACAGTATCACTATAGCCGCATACTATTTTTTGGTTTTTAAGGTATGTTCATTTAAAGGTGTTCAATCAATTGGTCCCTGAATAAATTTAAATTTTGTGTTTTACTATCTTTTACCCACGCCCATATGTTCCCCAATGAACAGCAGCCGCCTAGCACACGTGAACAAATCAAAGTAGGGTTTATGTTGGTTTTTGAGTTTTCCAAGTTTAGAATACCAAGTTTGGGTCACAATATAAAACACTGAAACAACATTTTATTATTGTTTTTTACACTTGTACAAAATAATTACTGATTTCAAACAAGTTTCAACACCCACAACACATTACACAATGGCAATTACGAAATCAACCTCAATTCAAAATCTATATATAAATAGGCAAATACAAAACGGTTCGGTACAATTTTCTCTTCTGTGGCTCAACCGATTTACTCTATTTTTGTTTTGTTTAATAACTACTGACGATCTGCAGTGCAGAATGCCAAAATTTATTTATAAAATTGGTTCAGTGATTTAGTACAATAAATTTAAAAAATCATTATTTGCGTCCATACTGCAAATGCTAAACAAATAAAAGTAACATTGCCGCCAGATTGCGTGGACAGAAAATCATAAAGATCGATTAACTCGAATGTGACAGACAAACTAAATTAAAAGTACAACAAACAAATTTTGAATCTACCCTTAAGTTATTCTACAATATCATTTTATTGAACTAGAACCTAAAGAAAGTTCTTGCAGAATATTCGTCATTTATTGGGCTCTCTCAAGTTGGCAACTTACATTGCGTTGCAAATATGGGTTGTCAGCTAAAATCACAATTATATTACAAGTCATCTATTTATTTCTGATAACATTTTATTAATTTTAACCTTATTCTTTTAATTTACTTTTTTTAATTTTACAGGATAAGTTCCATATAATTTGACTCTGATTACAGATCGTAAGATTCAATTTCAATATAAATAGTTTGATCTGGCAACATTGAATTGATCATGGCCATCTTCTTTCTAGAGAATTTAATATGCATTTTGACATTTCTTTACTTTCATTAAGTTAAAGTTAAAAGTTTTCAAGATTTCAGTTTCAGTTCACTGAAATAAAGTCAACAAAAAAAGATGTATTCAATATTAATCAACAATGTATTTTATTATATAGTTTATATAAAACAGAAATCGTCAAGGGTTAATAGGTAAGTGTGTTGAACTATAATTAATGAAATTAACTGAATTTTAAGATATATCGTAGTTTAAAGTTCATTAATATCTACGTTATTATTGTGATTATTTGTAATTTCTAATGTAAAAGTAGATAAATTAGTTAATTGCATTTTCTTCTTAGGAGTTGAAATCGTAACTGTATAATAGCTTAACAAAGAGTTTAATTACTACTATTACTCACTTACATATAATTTAAGACTATTGGAATTTTCCAGTCACAAATCAAATATTCATTAAAGATAGTGTTCTTTTTTAAATGAAATAGAAATCTATTTGAAATTGAAATTCGTATTGAATATTATAAATATATGTGTAAATATATTTGAAGGCAGAAGATTTCTGACAATGCGGGTATCTTATGGAAAAATTAGATTGTCTTCTAAACGTTGTTTGTGGCATATTCTTGATTACTTATATGTTTCTTTGGGGAATAACACCACAATAGAAATAAAACTACGTATATTGCAGGAATACCAAACGAACAACATAACACAAAACGAAAAATAAAAGAGTCTGCCTTAATTCTTTTGAATGAAGACGATTGTATCGCTTCTACTTCTGTAGAATTTAATCGTATCAGGTTACCGACAATTAAAGAAGAAATTATTAATGGTAACCTCCTTTTGAACAACCCAATATCGGGATAGTTCATAAGGTTTTTCCTAGGTTTTCCCTTATGACGTTAATGGGATCACTGAAACAATAGAATTCTTTGATCGCATTTTTGGCGAATGCGCCATCTTATAACAAAGTCGTACCTAGGAACGCCACATATAAATTCTAAAGACAACTCTTTCAAATTCTTCTAATTTGAAAGCTGGTTAACTATAATTCATGATCTTTAGAATTTTTTGTGACAAATTTTCTAATGTCAATTTTAAATGACATAAATCAAATTTTCATTTTGCAATCTACATCAATAAATATACAGCCATTGACAACGAAGTCAGAATAGACTTTGAAACGTTTGGTATTCCTGCAATATACGTAGTTTTATTTCTATTGTGGTGTTATTCCCCGAAGAAACATATAAGTTATCAAAAATTAGATTTCATTGCAGAGTCCAATTCCTTCAAATTCCTGCCTTTTAATACAAGGTGTGTAACTTTTACTTAAAATAAACATATCAGTGACATTTTAAAGAGTTGTGTTTAAAATTTTCTGAAGACTGAAGGGTTAGGAAGCAATTCTGAAAGCAGATTCAAGGCCGTAGCCAGCAATTTTTTTCGGGCGGGTTGGATAACTTTTTCCGGGGAAGAGGGCAAGTTAGATAATTTTTCTGATTGGTGACGTGTTGATTAGGACTGCAAAATTCATAATTGTGATCATGAATTTCCGGGATATACAAAATTGTATAAATATATTTTTTTTTTGAAACCCAAAATTCAAAAATTTCGTGTTACGGTGATTCCGCCCTTGAGCACATTCGTGCTCCGCATAAAAAAATACATCGAAAACCATATTAGACCGGGCGCTAGAGGTAAGTGGGTAGGCATAATGTGAGTACCGAATTTCGCCAATGGATTTGAGTGAAGAACAGATCAAAGATCAAGAAAGTGGATCTTGCCGATGAATATTTTGATCCATTTTTTTACCACCTCTACTCTTATATGTACAGGGAATGTATTGAGTTCCTGATATACAATCATTTTAATGATTATTAATAGTTTGTTCTAATGGTAAAAGTTAAAATGGATTCTTAAATAATAAAAGAAAACGAAAATAAAACTAATATTTTTTTATTAATAAATAAACAAAAGTTATATATGAAAAACCAGCGTATTCAAGCATAAATGTACTTAAAGTAGGTAAACAATTACTCATTTTTATTTTGACATTCGTTATTGATGCATTTACATAATGAAATACAACATAATTCTGATTTTTTGCAACTACACGACATTATGCGACTATTTGTAGTACAGGTACATGGTGGAATTAATAACTCTGGCAAAGCCGGCTTCGTCATTTGACGTCGACGTAAGTCACCGTTCAGCTTCTCATAAGCAAATGAACAATAATCAATGGGAGGTAATTGTGTTTGATGAGAATTTTTCCATATAAATGTTTGTACTTTAGCCCTTAACGCAAATGCAAAGCATCTGAAGAGCATACCACTTTCATCAAATTGAACTCGAAACCTAAATTTCGAGATATCAGCTTATATCTGAGTTCATCAGCAGATAATTTTTTTTAATAAATATATGCAAACTATTTCCAACTATTTCAATTGTTCATTATTTAGGTCAAAGGTTTCCCAAAGGCATGAGAGCTGTTTGTACAAAGAGCAAAGTATGAAATTGTGAGTAATTGTAAGTAGAAGTTAGTAGATAGCCCCTGTTAACATAATCAGATGTTAAAGGCTCCATACTTGCTTTGAAGTGATGAGTTTCTTGAAAATTCAAAGCCTTAATATCATACTCAAACTGGTCAGTTGTAGGTTTCAAATAACGAGAATTATTTCATTCTCGATTGGACTTATTTGTTATCAATGGCACCATGTAGAAATAACGATGAATTTTTCACTATATTCTTAGGAATAAGCACATATTTTTCTGTATCTTCACATGCAATTGAAATTTTTACTTCTAAATTAAGCTAGCAGATGCAATGCCCAGACTTTTTTAATATACTTATCTGCTGTTTTTATCTAATTAAGTGATGAATTGATTCAGCTAAAGCTATATGTTTTTGTGTCTGTTTCTCAGTAACTGTAAAAAATATGTCACAAAATACAGACAACTCTTTCGCTCAACTTTTGGTTTTGGGCATTAAACAAAGCTTGCTGAGAAATCTCCCATATTTGTGACAATCTTCCAATTTCTAATAATATTTGAACCAAATTTTCTTCCCGTAAATAGACACTAGGTATTTATTCTGTTTTTAATAATTCTTGACGCAATGCTTTTGCAGTGTCAATGATGTTGTTTTTTTAATTGATGTTCCGAACATGTTCTACTATTTTCGTCAATGGTGTATTTCCCATAAACGCTAATGAATAAATAGTGATTTCACTACACGATCACTGCACGCTCAATGTTTGTAAGTACAGAGAGTCGCTGAGCTAAGGAGTGCACTTCAAAAGAATTTGGTGGTAACGGGTCTTTAATTTTATCTATTAGTATCATCAAGTATTTCTAATTTCTGATTTGAAGGTAGACCGGCTGGCATCTGAGAACTTCTCGGTAATCTTAGATAAATCAAGGTCACAATGTTTGTGATACCTCACTTCGATACGAAATAAATCTTCAGGCCGTTGACAAGTACTAAGTCCAATGGAAAGATGGTCTTTTTTCTATGTGCTGTACAAAAATCTTTTACGCTGCTGAAATTTTGGCTGCTTACAAAATATGTATATCAACGATTTTTTTAACACTGCCGGAAACCTTGATGAAGAACGAGATTTTGGAGTAAGCTCCTTCACGCTTGCTTTGGAAGTTGAAGCAGACGCTTCTTCTTCTTTATACAACGCAATTTTTCTCGACGCCTTATTTTCTCCTCACTAATATAAGTGGCTAAACAGCTTTGGCGCCACGAAAATTCTTGTTTTTTGGAGTCTAGATTATATAGTTTTGAAAACTTCTCACTAAAGCTGTCTTTCTTCTATCTGTTGCTTCTTTAATATGAAGCGGGATCCTTAACTTTGTCTTTTTCACTAAATCATTTGAATTATCAGAAAATAAGCAAAATTGTTCGTTAGGTTTCCTTTTTTTTTCAAATTCACCACTTCTAACGACATATCTACCGTTTTTTTAATACAGTACACTTTAAACAGACCCTACAAATTTACGAAAATACTACTATTTTAAATCTATACAAAAACATGACTTAACAAAGCAACGTATTTTTTAATACATTTTTCTAATTTACAAATATTATAATTAATAATATCTTAATGTCATATTATGTTAATTTGTGATAAATGTTACTTAAAAATTATGATTACATTATGTTTTTTAATTGATTGATTTGATTAAAATTACATTGCGTACTATTATTTCCTTGAATTTCTAGGCAAAATACTATTTTTTTAGTCTATGATACGATTCTCTAAAAAATAAAGTTGGCAACACTGGTACGCGCCCTATGCTTACTATATGGGTGAAGAGGGGAAGTGAAGGGAGCGGGAAGGGACCACCTCATCTGGCGGCAAGATGTGTTTTGTTATTATTTAGTGTCTCAGGTATAAGAATCCGGTCATAGGTTTCAGTCACTCGGATTTTGCATACACAACTACATCTAGCTCCTGCACTATATGTTCCATTTAAAGTACTCTCCAGTTTTTTCTTTGTGGGCCTGTGTAATATATTTTACATTCCATGGCCCAATTCCTCCATAATCGTAGTTTTATTACAATGTAACTTATTTTTACCTAAAATAAGCATGCGATTGACATTTTAACGATGTGTATTTAAAATATAAAAAAATCAAGGCATGCAATGTATGTAAATTTTACTACTTTTTACTTTTAAATACTTACATCTATTCTAGAATAAAGTATATTTTTATTTCTCCTTGAAAATCGTGCATGGCTGGCCTTGATCGTCAATCCATAGACGGAACGTTAGCCTATCATGGGATAGTCTTCATCATCATGTGAAGAGCATCTTTGATAGTCAGTGCTTACAATGCCTAGATTTACGTCTTATTGGTTACACCGATGGAAAAAGTTTGGCATCGGTTACCAAATTGTTTACTATGTTCCGGCAAAAATCTTTCATCTTTCAAATTATATAGGGATGCATATACAGGATCGTGGAAATATGTGTTGGAGTAGAATTATAATTCTACAGTATGGTTTTAAAATGTTAGAACATTTCGCCTATAAGCAGTTGTATATATAGAATAGTAGCAGTATAGGGTGAAGGGATTTATAGTTATATAGGGTGATTATAAAAAAATGTTAGAGAAAGAAATTATTTATATGGTAGCCCACCATGAGTTGCTTATATATAAGATGATTTAAAATAAAGGGCGGAGTAGAATTATAGTTACCTGAGGTAGATAAAAAAATTTAAAACAAAAAGAGTTAACACAGTGGTCTATAGGCAGTTGCATATACAGAGTGTGTAAAATATAGAGTAGACTGCAATTATGTTATACAGGGCTGTTAGAAAAAATAATGATACACAATAGCCCATTGGTGTGAACTGTGAACGTCGGCGTGGTGCTGACGAAATACTATCTATCATATCGAAATGGCTCGTACCAAGAAAACTGCTTCAAAATCGGCTGGTGGTAAAGCACTTAGGAAACAATTAGCAGCAAAGGCAGCACTTAAAGCGCGCCCGCTAGAGGCTGTGTAACAAAACACATCGTTATAGATCCGGCACAGTAGCTCTTTGTGAAATTCGTCGCTACAACAAAAAAGTACCGATTGAGAAAACTGCCATTTCAACGTCTTGTTAGGGAAATCGAACAGGATTTCAAGACCGATTTAAGATTTCAAAGCTCAGCAGTAATGGCTTTGCAAGAAGCTACCGAAGCTTATCTGGTTGGTCTTTTCGAAGATACCACATGTGTGCTATATAGGCGAAACGAGTAACCATCATGCCGAAGGACATAAAGTTGGCAAGACGTATACGTGGCGAACGCGCCTAAAAACCCAAAAATTTGATTTATAATTATAATTGTAGTTACAGTGTAGTTGGAATAGAGGACGGCGTAGAATAGTTAACACGGTGGTGCAAACAATATTATATCGGGATGCATATACAGGGTGGTGGAAATATGTGCTGGAGTAGAATTATACAGTGTAGTTTAAAAAAATGTGCTGCCTTTGGTAGCCCAAAAGCAGGGGCATATATAGGATAGATACATTATAAGGTGAAAGGAATTGTAATTATACAGGGTGATTGTAAAAACTATTAGAAAAAGATGTTTTATATGGTATCAGAACATGAATTGCATATATATGATGATTGAATTATAGGGTGGAGTAGCATTATAGTTACAGAAGGTAGTTAAAAAAAATAGAGACAAAAAAATTAATACCGGGTTCAAAAAATGTTATAAAAAATGTTATGTGTGGTCCATGAGGAGTTGCATATAGAGGGTAGTTAAAAATGTATAGCAAAAAATATTATATTGATTAGTCCATAAGCAGTTTCATATACAGGGTGAAGAAATATATTATAAAGTTGAATTATTGTAATTGAGTATATTAATAAATGTTAGAGAATTGAAATTAAACTGAATCATTTCATCGTGAGAAAAATTATTTTATAGGGCAAATATCCGATTATATGGATATATATACCAACATTTTTTATGAATCCTTGAATTTAGGAGTACAGTTCGGTCACCCATGTACCTATTTATTAAATGTATACTAGCAGATTAAATAAGTATTAGTAGAAAAATAAAACTTATTTTGCAATATTTATTCAAATGGAATTTTCATTTTCGCTTGTTATATTATTCTACCGGTTAATAACTGAATTATTTAATTTAAGAAATTTCATGTTAACTAAATTTTTGTCTTTAATTTCCACTTACTTTACCATACCTAATATTGTTAAAGTAAGAATTAAGAATGTTCACACAAATAAATTTTTATTAATTATATATAAAAAACACGTTGAATTTCATTACGTATTGACACAATTGGTCGAATTTCGACCACAGGCGATTCTAGTATATAGTAATTTCGGAAATAGATATGGTAGATTTCATTTTCATGTCTCACTTTGAGATTCTTTTATTACCGTAGAAAGACAATGAAAGAACTTAAACGTAAACTGAGGATGGACGGGACGAAATGGGACCGAAAACGATATATTTATATCGCACACCTTCTCAGCTAATGAAATATTCGCCCGCTATTGTTTTCGAGATAAATAATGGCCACTCGAACATTCTCCAACACAAAGGGATACCAACTCCCAGATACTGGAGATTTATCACGAATTATGTAACACTGTAAGGCCTAATCTACATATTACATGCTTATTTTGCTGACGCTCACACTGTTGCTATACTATAATTATATTCTTTCTTTCGTCGAGCACGTCGAGTTACCCTAACAAGAATACCCTCTACTCCATTAACCTGTTATATTTCATTAGAAACAAACATTTTTAAAGCAATTAATTGAATGTTGAATTTTTTTCTAAGTTTTTAGCTTAATTAAAAATTAAAATAAGAGAATGACATTTTTGAAATAAACATTCTAATTTTGCTAAACCTAACATAATAGAAACTATTCTCCAAAAATGATTTCCAAAACTTAACTAACAAAACTTTCATTATGCGTTTATATAGTACATATTTATTTTTGTCGAAAATACATTGTCAGGGTTGATAGGAAAAAATGCTAACCAAAATTAATTAATTTATTTCTAATTTTGATATCTAGATTTGTACAGTAATTTTCTATATATAAAATTTGCAGAGAATTTTCCGTGGATCAGTTAGTGTTGATAACTGTATTTATATAGTATAAAAAACAAAATGTGTAACCATTTCTTAGAGAGTTGTTAATTCAGGTTAATATTTCTCTAGTTACAGTATTTTTCCTAAGTTATATATATTGCTACAAGTTTTGCTGTGCGTTCAAAAACAATTTTTACACCAAAATGACCTTCTTTATTTCCAAACAAAAATTCACAATCAATAACAAACTACTTTTCTTAGATCAGGAGAGATAAGTTAAACGCCCTCAGCTGTTCCACTACTTTCTGTCTCCTGCTGTGCGGCCTCATGTATACTTGCTCTCCAAAGAAATATTTGTCAGCATCCATGCATTTAAATTATAGGGAATGATGCGTATGACTATGCCTAGGTTGTAAAGGTAAATACACTTTGTTGTAGTATCAGATCCATTCTATTTGTAGTAAAATGCCTAACTGTGTGTAAATCAGAGAGTAAATCAGCTTACTATTTTTCTCCTTTTTGACAATTTTACAGTCTGCAAATCCTTATCTAACCTGATTCTTTATCTTAATTAGACACATTTTTGCAAATGAACTAATAGACCATAATTTACTCCTCGAAGATTCCTTGGACTTCCATCGTCTTAACATGATTGAGCTCACAACGTTGTGAGATCAATCACTTCAAGACGATGAAAGTCCAAGGTATCTTCGAGGAACGAGTTACATTGTCTACCAGCTTCAAACTAAGACCATAAATTAGTTTCTAAAAATACTCGAGATCGAACATCCGGCTAGAGTGTTTATTAAAATGTATTGTGATATTAAACTAAAATAAGCTGAGTGTGTCTGCCTCTACAGGCTCCGTTTTAATCGAACATTTGTATGAAATTCTGTGTACGCCTCTTCTGGATAATAACTGACAGCGTTATAAGAAATTTCGGCACCAAACCTCTGGACAAACAAGAGAGACTGTTTCGGAAAATCGTCCCAAAAAAATGATGGAATATCGGACTGAAGTTTGTCTACGCCTTCTTCAACGTTGTAACAATGCCAAACAAACGTTCCCAAATTCCTCTACAGATTGTTCCAGAAAATCACATCGAAAAACATGATAAAACATATTTTTTCGATACCTTCTTTGTATATTGAAAATAAATAATTATTATAGCGCTGCTAGTTCTGGTTCGAAGAAGTTGTACAAAAAGGTTCTCACCCATGTTCTATCACGTCGGAGCGACTTTCAGACACATTCTTTCTTGTTTGTTACAGGGTTTCGAGCCGAAAAATCTGTTGCTTTTGATTCAGAGAAAGATAGAATTTTCGATATTGTTTTTTTCTAGAATGAATGAGCAACGTTTTCCCTCTGGTATTTTTTTTCAAACTTATCATATAATATATCAAATTAAAGGGCATATTATAAGGAATGCAAATATATTTTCCCATATTTTTAAATTATTTCTTTAAAAGTTACTAAAAAAAATATTTAAAAATCTACCAAATTCCTTTCCCTTATTTCAGTTAAGACCTGAAGTTTTGAAAAAACTAGGAATGTAAGAACTCATCTGGAGAAATAAGGCAGAAAACCAAAAAATAATTCTGGGGGGTAAATTATAGAATTAAATGAAAAAAATATATCTTGTAATATTTCAAAAAAGGTCATTATTAGGATTTTTTCATACTTTTAAGACAATTTGTTTAAGAGAAACCAATTTTTGGGCACAAATTCTTATTTTTATCAAATGCCTCATGGGACTATATCAAATAAAGGACTCTGAATGAGGAATACAAATATATTATTTCAAAATTGTAAACATAATTTGTTTAAAAGCTATTAACAAAAATCTCTATACATCGATCTATTTCTTTCTGTTATCTTCAAAAAGATTTTCAAAATATTGGGCCTCACTTGAACGTTGCAGGAAATATAATGCAAAGGCCAAGTTACAGTGTTAAAATAAATAATTCTAATTTTTTAATACGCTCAAGTAATATATAAAAAGAAAGGGCTCATTATGAGGAAAACCAAAAATTTTTATTCATATTTGCAAAATAATTTGCTAAATTGATATCAACAATATTAAACATCGACTAAGTCCGCTTTTATTTGCGAAAACAATAAAACCTAAAATTAAAAAATATATATTACAAATATAGGGCCTCACTTGAACTTTAGGAAATAAAGCGAAAACCCTAATATAAAATTGGGGAGACAAATTATTCAAAAAGAATCATGTGATATATCAGGCGAAAGGGATAGGTTTGTTGATACTTTCAAATTTCGTGTCATATTTGCGCGACTTGTACATTTCTGCATGTATAAATTGTAGTAAGGCCATTACACCCTAGCTACAGTTACACTATTCTCCACTATCTTACATAAAATAATATTATTTTGTTAAATATGCAATTGTTTCTCTTTTAGAAAAAATCAAGGTACTCTTAAAGGAACACCCTTTATATATGAAGACGCCAGATATAAAGACCGACATCTTCTCTGGAAATGACACCTCGAAGAATAAAACACAATCAAACAACATTAAGACGCACTATTGTTTTAAACCATATATATATATATATATATATATATATATATATATATATATATATATAACATTTTTATATAACATAACATTCTGACAAAAACACTACAAGTATCTCTAAAGAAAGAATACAAGTCGCATTAAAAAACAATTTACTGAGAGAAAGGTCAGCTGCTTGCGACAAACTATTTATGTAAACTCTCTGAGTGTGTGTTATGGTCGAGATTTGCGCATTAAAATGTTCTTCTCCTTGGTAGAGAATGGCCTTAATTCCTCTCTTTTTGCTCGGTAGTCGATGCAATATGGAGATAAACCATTGCAGATCGAGTCCGGAGCACTACTCTTTTCTGCGACCTATAGATCTGTCAAGAGTGTCAACGGCCAGTCATTTATGTCGAGCTGTGGCGATAAACAAATCCATATCTGCGCATGCGACTTCTCGAAGCCGGTCACGATTTATAATTTGAATACAATGCTTGTCATCAAGGTAGCAGTAACTGGTGCCTAATACCTATGCCAATGGTAGTGTTCTTCGATTGTACGCCTTTTCATTTCTTCCGTCAAAAATACCTAAAGCATATTCACATTGTGGTAGGAAAAGGGTACCAATGCCCAAATATAACAGAATTTTTTTCCGTATATTAAATTGTTCCTTACGCATTGATCGATATTCATGAAATTAATATACCACTTATATTAATAATGCGGAACACTGGCGCATTTAATAACGAAATTAGTTAAAGACCATCTAGTCGATACAGGGTGTTCCACAATTCAAAGTCAGGCGATCTGAGAAGATGTAAAACAAAATGCTAATTTGTTTATTGCTTAAATTTTTTCAAAGACAGCTTATAAGATTTTTAGAAAATATGAAAAAGATTTTTAACTGACTTTCTTATATAGTAACTTTTGGTGGAGGCGGTAGTATTAAAACTAGGAAATGTCTCTGTTCGAATCCTGGTGTGTAATAAATTGAGAATAATCGTGTTATTAAATGCAATTAAATTACTACCATGAATTATTATATAGAATGTTTCTTTTTATGACTTAACAGGGAAATGTCACACTACACTAGAGGACAAAAGCCATAAATTCCAACAAATCCAAACGTTTCAAAGTTTTAGATTGACTTCTTTGTCAGTGGCATCAAAATCTGTAAATATATCGCATATTATATAGATTTTAATGCCATTGGTAATGAAGCCAAATTATCTAGTTGAAACGCTAGGATATCTTTAGCACGATATTATTTCACCATCAAACTATAAAAAGAAACTAGGTTAGGTCGTAGGTTATCTAGCAAAGGATTATGATACTCTCTAGTAAGAGATTTCTCAATCTATTGTAAGCAAAACAATATAACGTTTCTAGTCGAGAACCTTCATCAGTTGCGCTTCCCTCAACTGATTAAAATCTCGAATAATTATTTATGTATTTAGTACATATAATATTTAATATCTTATGGCGAAGTGATTAGGGATATCTAAATATTTCAGGAAAACTAGCTCACAGAGACTCTAAATCGTTTTTTTTTGTATTTTTGTTTTACGGATATTTTAAAAGTTATTTTGGATGGCTAGTTTTGAAATTAAAGCCCTGTATATAGTTTTTTTTTTATCTTTAAAATGAAAATGTTTGAAAAATGAAAATCTTACGTAATAAATGGGAGGTGGGTGGTTATGAAATAGTGTCGTACAATTTCTTACATGGGGGGGGGGTGCTGGACGTAAAATGTCAAAATTCATCTTACGTAATTTGTGGATGTTTCCTGAGTTATTTCAAAAGATTATGATAATAGTTAATAAGATTTAACACCTAATGATTATTTCTCGAAAAAAGATATTATTAGCAGTATCAAATAAACTGCCTTGCAAAATTATAGTTTGTTTGCTACTCAAGATTCTGTTAGCCTATATAGGTACTGGAAAGAGGAAATACTTGCGTGAGAATGCCTACAGGTACATATAGTTTAGATAAGATATGGGATTAGCAAACTTTTAATTATTAAAGTAAATGTTGAGGTGACTTGATATTACAATAAGTACACACTCGATAACGTAGCTAGCTAGTCAATCTTCAAGCATAAGTCCTGAAAATACTTTTAGATTATCTTATTAAAAGGGATTCGAATTTGGAGAAGAATCCCTTCCTTACAAAGCCTCTAATGCCCAAAAGCTAAAGTTAAAATGAAATCGGTACTAACTTTTATGCATAAGATTCGAATTTTCGAGTAAAATTACTCTACTCTTTAAGTTATTAAATAAAAGACTGACGTTGCCACAACGCTAAACAATTTAAGTTATTGATAAACTGTCAATTGAGCTTTGCAGTGTTTAATCAGTAAAAGTGATTATTGGAAAGTTTAAATATACAACATTATTGCAACTCATAAAATGGAGTCATATTCAAACACAGAAATAACACATATGCACTTTATGTATCAGGAGCGAGGCGACTGTTTGAAAATATCGGTTTGGACAAAGGTACATTTTTTACGCAAAATTGTTAAGTTTTTATAAATCTGTAGAGAAAATTGTAAAAAAATTGAAATAAAAAAGTAGGAGCCCAAAACCGCCTTCGACAACCTAAATAGTAAGCTTATGATTAGCATGTCGAAAAACGAAAGAGCAGATATTCTTTAACGTAAAAAGTTATGTAAAACCCATACATATTTCTCTATTTATTTTCGACCGTTTTGTCAATAACAGAAAAAAAACCTTTGAGCCCATTTAAGGGCATATAACTTCCTAGGGTTCATTTTAGGACACATGTTAATAGGAACTTATTGGCTTATTTTAATGAATTCAATACACAGCATACGCATAAGTCCTATTTTAGAAACACCCTGTACTTCCCGTCTCTTGTTATCTGCCTGCCTCTGTTTCTCTTTCCTTGTGTCTTCATTAGTAATGGATATACATTTCAGGAAAATTAAAATAACTGTCACTATTTTGTTACGACTCATCATACATAACTTATTTAATATTCTGGCAATATTATAACGAGGTCACATTAATTATAACATCCTAAATTATGGAAACAGCATCTTCAGACTATTCTTCAAAATAACTGGAGTAATATAGTTTAAATAGTACATATTAAACATAGCATCAATCGTGTTCAAATGTAACAAATACACCGGGGATTCACGATTAATACGCGATCATAGGGGTCAATTAATTTACAAGTCCACTCGCCGATTCTTAGGTGATGTTTAAGTGCGAGCTTCTGTTATCAGGCTTTCGCTTCAGAAAATCGAATCAATCTGATCGATAATAACTATATATACATAAAAAGTCAACCCCACAAAATCATAATACTATTTCTGCAATCAATAAATTTTTTTGTGATTTACTAACTTGCCAGTTAAAGCTCATAACCGATGAATTATGAGCGACCAAAAATTAATATCCGATAAGTTGTACGAAAAAAACTGTAAATTTGGTTTCAAATTAGAATTATAATTCGATAATACCACAGATCATACACACAGTACGTAATACCACAAAACGATATTTGTGTGTTCTTAACAACATTATATGTTTAAGCTCTAAGGTCCACTAATAATAATAGGTATTTTGTTTATGCTTTTAAAGTCACATCAAGTATATGCAATATATTAAATGTATATTACAAATTATCTACAGAAGTATTTGGTCTACAATGCGATATTAAGGCATTTAACTAAGTCCAAAGTCATTCATTCTTCTTCCTTATTTAATTGACAGTGGCGCCGTCTTGTGACGAAAGGTAATACAAAGACATCAATATTAAGTCATGAATACAACTGTTTGAACTATTACATGCTAAGCTTTTCCACTCAATGAATTTCAATTATTATTTAGAAGCTTAATGTACATTGTTTACTTTATAATATGGAGTTAGTCAGTACATTTAATATATAATTTAATGGTAAACCTTGCTGACTTCTGACGTATGTCAAGTCTCTGATATATCGCAAAGAGATAGATTTTATTAGAACGAACACATTTTGTGGAGGTATTGTATATTGTATATGCATTGAATGTTATATTAGTTTAGTTCCTAGATTGTACTGATTTTCTATCAACTAAGAGAGATACTTAATATATTACCTGGCCCTGTTTCTTACAGAGAGTACTGAATTCTATTAGTATTTCAAGATCCAGGTAGTGTGTTCTGTTGGGCCGAATGTGTCGAAACAAATGAAATTTCAAGTTATGCATTTCATTCCCTTGTTCATCTATTTTCATATATGTAAGTGCATTAAGAAGCTATCGATTCAACAAAATGGTGGGAATATTCATATCTCTTTCTTTTCGGGAACGTCTAACGCGGTGTAAGCGGATATATAGTAAAAATGGCGTTTTGCGTAAGAGAGCAGCCGTGCAAAATTTGGGATGTAGATGGTCAAGAAACTCTCAAATTAGGGTTAACCCCTTTTTTAAAGAGGTAAGCGTGGCCATTTTGTCGAAATAAAATCGTCATGTGCGAGATTATATTTACAGTGAAGTTGTTATACAGTGGAGGTATCTTTCAGTGGAGCTATCTTACGGTGGAGCTCTCTTATGTGGAACTGGGTTTGTTAGTTAAAACTATTTTCTTAAGATGCAGCTTTACCTTACGGAGTACCATTTTTCCTGGTGTAGTGTTCTTATCATAGTGCCGTTTTTTATGGAAATATTATGTCAAGGTGGAGCTTATTATAGTGAAACTGTTATTTCACTACAGAGCCTGTGATTTATGGAAGTTTCGGTTACCTTATTTAGGAAGGTTTGCTTGTAATGGAACCGTTAGGCATGTGGTTTTTTATTGTTTAGCCTTTCATTTTTGGAGTTTTGGAACCAGTTTTAGGAAGTGTAGCTATTCATCAAATGACTATTTAATAGTTTAGCTACTGGTGATGATGGCTTGACATTTTTGAAATATTTGGCTTTGAGTTTCTACGACTACAGTAAATTTTAGAAGTGCAGTACAAATAACAGTTTTTGATGCATATCTGACTGTAAGAGTTTTCTGAACACATTGTACAATGTAAGGTATCTCTGTTAACAGTTTATACCGTTATCTGTGATTATAGACTCAATTTTGGATATTTTTTATTTCTAATTTCTACTCTAGTTGCTCTGTAAATATATTAAATTTCACTTATTGTTTGCAGATTCTCGCAATTTAAATACCATAGAGAATATTTTAATCATTTTTATTTCTACACCATATTTTTTAATTTTTTATTAAAGTCTCTTCTGTTTGCATTTTGTATATTTTTTACTATACCCACACCTATCGATTTGTAATAAAATTTTTGATTTGAGCACACGTGAAAGTATTGAACAGAATTTTTCTTGAGAACAATGACCAGTTTGATATAGGCGGGGTAAAACAACATCACAACCGCATACTGTTTGTTAGCTTTTAGGTATATTCACTTACAGGTTTTTTAACTAACTGGGGCCCTTTAATAAAAATAAACTTTGTTTTTTAATATCTTACCCACACCCATAGTTGTTCGCGATGATGAGCAGCCGCCCCGCAATTGTGAGCACGCGAAGGTACATTTTGTATTGAATTTTCAGTATATTGGTTTTATAAATACCTGGTTGCTGCAATTGAGCTTGGAAATTTGGAACAAAACTTAAAATATATTTTGTTTACATAATGATGGGTATATGTGTTATTCCGCTTATAAATTGTTTGGTATAAAAACAACTAGTTATAAACACAGTACAATTGTCATTTTACTCCTTCATGACATTGCTTCCTCTAAAAACTAGAATTTACCTGCTATAATGGCGAATAACTATGAGTCATGTATGTTAATTTTGGCTAAAATTATTTGCCAAAATGTTGTCATCACCCGGGTTTCCAAACTAAACTATAAGAATAAAATAGTCATACCTTTTAAATTGCCATGTTTGAATGTTTCTGTGTATCACAATTTTACTAAAAGTTGCACGTATTAACTAATATTTATCTCAGTGCAACCTAGCAGAAAACTGTAAATACGTAACTGCATAGTTTAAGATCAAAGTTTTCTAAAGTAGGGTGAACGCTTTTTTTAACACCCCCCGTGTAAAATACGAAATGAAAAGCCATTCATTTTTTCCGATAACGTACTAAAGTAGCGACAACTGTAAAATTTGAATATGAACACGCTATATTTCTTCTGATATTGTGAGCCTATTGAAGAAAACTTTGCGGGGCGCATTATGAAACGAAGTTTTGGAAGTGTTTTATGACGACTCATTTCGACTGACGTGGTTGATGGTGTGTATATCTAGGAATTTATTGGAATATACTACAGTAAAATATACAGTGGATAAATTTTATTTGTTGCGTCGGGGACAATTTATTTTCCTACATAAAAATAAACAAAAGCAAATACAGGGAAACAGATTAAAAGACACATACGGACTACAGATCCTGTAAATGAAAAAAATAATAATACTACCTATATATTTCTCAGGTTGCAAATATTGCAAAAATAGATGTTACCTTTCGCCAAAATAACGAGAGAAATTTCTATAAAAGATATGTAATAAGAGAATCTAGGCTTCTAAAAAGAGCCTATAATTTATTATGGGTGAGAGGAAGCGGTATTTTTCAGTAAGTACAACAGATTCTAGTTCCAAACTCGGACCTGTTACAAATATTCAATTATCAAGTTTCACAAACTATTCCAGGTCGCGAAAACACATTACAATATCTAGTACTTTTTATATCTACCGACATTTCAGCTACACAATCGTAATAGCAGAACCATCATTAAGAAAGAAATCAATTTATCAATTCCCATCCGATAATTGACTTATTGCAAAATGATTAAACATGTTTCTATTCAATTGTATTGAAAACGACACCTACCGATTTTCACGCTTATAACATTTTTTGTTTCTGAGATAGAAAATTTTCCCAAAACTTTTAGAAACTCCATTGTCCCACATCCCACGAAGGAATTTCTACAAAGTGATGGATTTTGACCCTATCCGTTTATAGAAAGGACTTAACCTATCGAATATTATGGACGAGCAAAGTCTAACCTTTTAAGGCGAAGTAAAAAGATAATTCTAGAACCCGTTCGCAGCACCACCTATCTGGCCCATAGTGAATATAGAACATCCATGGACCCGCTTAAACACCCAAAAAAATTAATCAAAATGTGTCAGCCGTTTAGACGAAATTCTTGCACGTCTAAAAAAAATTGTAGTCTACTTTCTATGTTCAGTTTCTAACTACTGTGTCTGTCAACGTCACTTAATAAATTATGTTTCAAAATTAATTCAACTTAAGATTTAATTTATAAGTAACTCTGCGTTTTTTTATCATTTATTCATTTTTATGTTCACATTATTAATATTCTCAAGCAGTTGACAAAAGACATACAAATATTATGCATTTAAATATAAGCCATTTGCCTTGTGTCAATATATAAATACTAAAGAAAGTTTAAATACTTGTATTGCGACTGTTTAAAAAATAATTGCATACTAGTCTCTTGTACTAGTATTCCAAATCTGTTACATTTGAGAACAACATACTAGTCAAGGGTAATCATATTCCATACCCATTTCCAGACCTGTTACTTTCAGACTTCTGTAACAATTCATATCCGTTTTTAAATCTATTACTGTTAGTTCTCCATAAACGTTTCCCAACTTCTTACGTTCAGATTTCTATGTAGAACATGCTTTTCTTGATCATTGCTTTGGGTATAGTGTCAATGCTCGGAGGTATGGCTATTTAACTGGATTTTGCGTATGGCTTGTAATAAGCACCATTTTCCATGCGTGGTAAACTTTAGTTAATATTTTGTTTTCCTCTTCGATTTCTACCGCCTCCCTCACAATCCTAGTTGCATATTTTTCTGACAATAATTTTCATTTCTTCGAAGCTATTTTATGTCCGGTATTAAGGGTAAGTTAGCTTAAAGCTCATGTCGTTGATTTATGTTTTACTGAGTTAATGTGCTGATCTCTGCGGGTACTGATCTTTCTATTCCGACGTATAAAACCGTATTGGCGCCACATGGTATTTCGAATACCCGTTGGTCAGTCATATGAACAGACCGATGACTAGACAACGCACGTGAGCGATACGTCAGGCCAGATCAGCTAATCAACAGGCAAGCCTATAACAAGTCTATAACATCATCATCGTATGCAGCCTTATTCAATCAATTTTTCATGACGTAGCCTCCCTGAAGAATTGAAAGACTGCAGAGGAACTTGAAGAGCTGTGAAAAAGAGAACATAAGGTCTTGAGAAGAAATGAAAAAGAAGAGCTTAAGATCTGTGAGGACTGAAGGACTCTGTTGAAGAGAATTGAGATAGGTGAACAAATGGTCTTTTTGACTAACTGAAATGAAGAAGAAGAAGAATATAGGACTGAATAATTGAAGAACTGGCTCGAAATACTGTAAAGAAGAACATATTTGTGGCAGTTTTAACGGAGAATTCAAGGCTAGGTGTTGAGGAATTGGCATTTGATTAACTAAAGGCGCGAGGAAATGCATTAATGAAGAGAAAAGCTGAACAGCTGATCGGACACACTTAACTGTCTCGAACGATTGAGAAGATGAAGAATGATTTTAGAATTTTACAAAGGATATGAGGCATACCTTACCAAGCTGCAGCAGTGCGTGTTGGTAAGGGGCAAATGTCGATATCTCTGATTTTTGCTATTTACGTCAGAGACTGTACCCCCTGGAATTGTGTCAAAATGTTTATTAATTTATTAACTGAAAATACTTTGAGTTAGCTGGAATTCAATCCCGGGTCAATACATCTTATTAAGCTCCATGTTTTATATACCTGTGTGAGCTGTAGGTCTTTCCCGCTAAGCATCCAAATGACAACCTACATCTATCCAATACTAATATTTTATTCAACATTGGTTGAAAGGACACTAACTCGTATAATTATGCTCAAGTCCAAAATCACTTAGTTTGATTTCCATAGTTGACTCGAATTGATCTTTAATTATTTGTATTTTATCTGTCTTTCATTAATTTATGTCTCTTCGTTTGTTATTGACACGATATGTATCCAATCTTAAGTAACCTTTTTATCTATTGGAGTCAGTGATTGAAAACAAAGTAAATAAATAATTTTATGTTTGATCATCATGATTGACTATTACAAAGTAACTGTTCCATCATCAGGATAATGAAATAATAATATGTAATTAGTATAAAATAAGAATAATATGATAAAACAAGCATTTTATTGTAATAAAATGTGGGGTACTTTTTACCATATTTTTACAATAACTTTACTTTTACTAATAGCTGCTTAGCTGCTAGTTAAATATTGATAAAATTCTATAAAGCATGGCTTTTTTAATAAAGTGAATTTTTGGTCAATCCCATTATTTTTATTACATTGTGGTTGAACAAAACCTTATTAGTTTAAAATATTTTTTACTTTTCAGTTTGGCTTGCTGTTAAAACGTGTTTTTGTTTAGTTCTTGATACTATCAGTTATTAATAATATTAGTTACAATGACTCTTTGTTGTACATAAAAATACTACTAGAATATTATTTTTAGCCTTGTATGTGTACAGTTTGAAATTTATTCTGTATTATATCGATTTTACAATACTATTATTTGTGAAAATTATAAAAATATTGTAGGTATATTGCCTTTTTATTATTCAAAGGAAATATTACAAAATATTTTTATACTTAAAAATAATCATTTTCGATTGCTTACAACATAAAATAATATTTCTTTGCTCCTTAGTTTTTAACGTAATTGTTATATAATTTGTTATTGATAACAATCACAAAAAAGTATAGACTTAAAACTGTTTATTTGTATGTGTGTTGTAAGAAATAACACATATTTTAAAAACAAGTATTTTCAAGCAAACATTTCCGCCTTTAAGAAGCTTCAGAGCGGCTTTCTTAAATATTGGAAGATTTCGCTATACATAAAACTTTAATTTTCTTAATTATGTTTTTACCGGTTTTAGCAAGAATCAATACCATTCTGAGTTTATGGATGTAAGTGAAAAATTTATAGTAGGCCAAAACCAACACCAACATTCTAGCGATCGCCATAGGATTAACATAGAATTTTGTTGAAAATGCAGCTCGTACGATCATGGTAATTTAACTTCAACATAGTAAGTCTTACTATTTTTTAGGGTTTCGTACATTCCGTTCAACATTTATCGGTCTGTTCCAGTCAATTTTCCCTGAAGGTATCGGACGGGAAATCTTGAGATAACTTGGTAATCCAATCATGAGTACATAGTGTAAAACGAGCAATTATGATATTGGGAAGTACTTCATGGGCAAAATCTCCGAAACTGTTGAGTGTAAAATTTTGAAAGAATAGCAAATATACAAAAAATATTCCCAAAACCCTTAGGACCAAATTATAAAATTAAATGAAAAATAAAAACTTTTTTTTCAAACCCAGCGTGTAATATATCAAATGGGGAGTCGTTATTATTTTTAAAATAATTCGAATAAATGATATTAAGAAAAATATACAAAACTGACAAATTTCTCTATCTCAGAAATTAAAAGTCCTATAATTTTGAAAATAATTGGGGATATAGGGCCTCACTTGAACTTTATAGGAAAAGTAAAACAAATATCAACACATTCCCGCCTTTTTCACCAAAACAACTTAACCTAAAATTTTGAAACAAAAAGGAAAATTCTCTAGTAGCTGTATGGAAAAAAGAAAATTTAATGTACTATAATCTAGACATACGTCCTGGTATATTTAACACCCTGAGAGTGCACTGTAAACTGAAGTTCGCGAGATTCCATTTCTTCCTATTCACCTTCATTCCTTTCGGTGCTGTTGGACTTCTCTTTCATATTTTCAATTCGTGCGTTTGAGACTAACAAGATTTTTTTATAGTTGTTTCAAACCAGATTTTTTTTGGATAACATTTAGTAAATTGTTTGCTCCAAACAAACAGAGTATCATACTATTATTAATACGCAAAGAGCTAAACGTACTCCCCTTTTACGGCCTTCATTTTGAAATTAGGGTAATGAAAGGTATACCATTCGAAATGTAATGTGCCGTAGATGAGCAGAATATATAAAGAATCCTTATTTATTTCTTTTAAAATAAGTAAATTAATTATAAATTATTGATACAAACCAAGTAAGATGGCGCCCACTATGAACAACTACCTTAACTCTTAAAATCTAATGTTCGAAATTTGACAGCAGTCGACAAAACCCCAATCGAGTAAGAAAGCATAAATATTGCTTAAATAATCGACTTTTACTTACTATGATGTATGCTCTAAAAACCATCTTTTCTATTCATTTATGACGTTACTTTTTTACAAAAACGTTGACTTCAGAAACTAGTGTGTTGTAATCGAATTGAATGTATTTTTAAGAAGTTTGCGCATCTACAGAAGAATTCACATGCAAAGTTTTACGTAAGTGTAATAACTATTTAGAGATTCTAAAGCTAGTTGATAAATTTTATTTATGATCTTGGCCAAGTTGAGTGTATACATTTCTTCAGTCCTGAATTTATCACAAATTTAATACTTACCAATTTATTAATATTTTGGTGTATCAATTACTGCGTTCAAAGGTAATCTTTTAAATAAATTTTATGATGTCATCTAAAATAGCAGTTAGTAAAAAATTGTTTAATGTTCTTTTAACGAGATGTGATATATATGCTGCAAATATATTTTTAATTATTTATCTAATAACATAATACATATAATGTTTGTTTATTTTATCATTTAGTCGAAATTCTATTTTGGGGTTTTGCCATCTACAAATCCATTGCTCGGGAAAAATCGTATTACCGAGAAAGAATAAGACTATTACAATTATGACAGCTTTGTTCAATACCGGGTGATTTGGTGACCTACTTGAGAATAAAACTGCTATGAAAAATTCTTTCAATGCAAATTAATGTGTAGGACCTTATAGAAATTTCATTACTGTTTTTTAGCATTACATTTTTATAGCTGAACCTTTCAAGGTTTTAAAGTAAAAAGCGCTTGGTTAGGGCATTTTTGTATGGGTAAAAAGTTATTTATTTATTTATTTAGCTCATACACAATCCATAGAAAATCACATAAGCAATAATACAATGTAATGTATCCTGTAAGAGAGAGATGAACTCTCTGTGCACAGTAGCTAAGAGAGTACAAAAAAAACTAATACACAATTGAATTACACGCTAAAAGATTTATTTCTAATGAGCGCCAAAAGGTGACATTAGACAAATGATATTCTCGTACTGAGGCGAACATGACCCAATGATCCTACTTGCTAATTACAGTATTTAAGTGATTACGTTGTATCAGTAATAACATATATATACGCACCTCCAAAATACACATATACTGTTTTACGTTCTATACTCATAGATACATCATACTCAGAAGCACCATCAATGGGCGAGCAGTTTCCTTCACCATCGCCGCTCTGTCCATTGCCAAGTCGAGGGTTTTGAGAGCATAAGAAATTCGGCCAGTTACCAATAACATCCAGCTCAGAACAGTCACCGGCGAGTCCATATTAATACAGGGTGAGGCAGATGTCGTGCTAAAGATAGGGGACAACATGATCGGGCATAGTGTCCTGGTAGCGAATATTGAGGACGATTTTATACTGGGTATGGACCTAATTAGCCAGCATGGATTTATGTTCGACCCGAGATATAATGTTCTTCGGTTCCTAAATGAAGAATTTGTATTGACACGGCCCGTCAACAGTTCAGTCACCTCCATATAAATTGTGGCAAAGTGTTCAGCTAGAATTCCCGGTCGAACGAAACAGATTATTCATGGGCAGCAATCCTGGCAGCTGCGTTGGAATGGTGGAGCCCGTACACTCAGCTCATGACTACTTAGTTGGACGGGCTATAGTTAAAACCGGACGAAATATGCCAATCAGAGTCTTGAATTTGTCCAACAACGACATCAGAATTGCCAATGATCAAGAGATAGCTTGTTTCGAGCCAGTAGAGACCATCATCAATTGCGAAGAAGAGTACCAGACGTCGGTGAAGGAGACAGGGCCCAGTAAAGAGTTCCTACAACAGTTTGCTGACCATTTGACACATCTGACACCAGAGAACCAGAAGAAAGCCAAGCAATTTATCACAAAGCACTGGCAAGTTTTTAACAGTCAAGATGGAACCACCGGTCGCACCAACATTATCCAGCATCGAATAGATACCGGAAAGGCTCAACCCATCAGAATACCACCTAGACGACTACCATTGGGGCAACAACAGGCAGTCGAGGAAAACATCGAGTCCATGTTACAAAATGGAGTTATTGAGCCATCCATCAGCCCATGGTCTGCTCCCGTCATGCTAGTTAAAAAGAAGCATGGAACCACCCAATTTTGTGTGGATTACAGAAATCTGAATGACGTCACGAAGAAAGACTATCCATTACTTCGAATCGATGACACTTTGACCACACTAGCAGGATCCCGTTGGTTCGCCACACTAGACGTAAAAAGTGGATATTAGCAGGTTGGTCTACACATAAACGACAGAGAGAAGACAGCGTTCTCCACCAGTAAAGGGCTATTTCAATTCACGGTCATGTGGTTATGTAATACACCAGCTACATTTGAGAAGCTAATGGAGTATGTACTGAGCTGGTTAACATGAAGGACGTGCTTAGTATACCTCGACGACATTCTAGCCATGGGTCAGACATTCGACGACCATCTGAAGAACCTGGGCGAAGTATACTCCAGAATTAATAACGCCAACCTGAGTCTTCCTTGTTCCAAAAAGAAGTAGAGTTTTTGGGCCACGTCGTTTCCAAGTCGGGAATCCGCACCAACGAGGACAAGATAGAAGCGATCCGTGATTGGCCAGTCCCGAGAGACATGCATGAACTGCGAAGCTTCTTGGGCCTCTGTTCCTACTACAGGCGATTTGTTGAGTGATTTGTCACCATTGCCGCGCCTCTACATCGGCAGACCACTGAGAAAGAGACCTTCCGTTGGAATCACGATTGCGAAACATCATTCAGGCGACTGAAGGCAACACTATGTTCCAGCCCAATCCTAGCCTTTCCTACACAGTATGGCAAGTTCATCTTAGACACCGACGACAGCAACAGGTGTTTGGGGGCCGTCCTATCCCAGGTGCAAGATGGTAAGAGAGGGTGATCGAGTACTACAGCCGTGGATTCTCGAAACCGGAAAGAAATTATTGCGTCACCAGAAACGAACTTCTTGCAATAATAAGGGCTGTAGACCATTTCCACAAATACCTCTATGGTCGTCATTTCTTAATCCGGACAGATCATGCCGCCCTCAAATGGCTGCTAGACATGAAGCCACTGGAAGGAAAACTGGCCAGGTGGATAGAGAAACTACAGCATACGATTTCAAGGTGGAACACAGTGCCGGCCGTTTGCACAATAATTCCGATGCCCTATCCAGAAGACCCTGCAGAGCAGAATACGGATATTGTCTGAAGACGGAACAGCAGGAGGGTATCTCCATCAGGCAGATCCGAGTGCAGGCCAATGAAGACTGGACAACGGAACAGTGCATCCAGGACCAAATGGCTGATCCAGACATCGAACCAATCTTGTCACTCAAAACGAGAGGGGCACATAGGCCACGATGGGACGAGGTAGCTAGATACTCCGGCGTGCTGAAATCGTTATGGGCTCAATGGGACTCTCTAAGAGTAGACAATGGAATGCTCAAGCGAGTTTGGTAAAGCGCTGATGGACGAGAAATCAAGTCCCAACTGGTAGTTCCGAAGAAAAAGGTACCAGCCATCCTGACCGAAGTACATGATAGAATTACCGGAGGCCACCTGGGCATGAATAAAACCCTTGACAAAGTTCGCCAGCTGTACTACTGGGTGAATTACTTGGAAGAAATCAGAGCTTGGTGCCGCAAATGTGCCACCTGTGCAGTCAGTAAGGGCCCGAAGACCCGAAGCAAGGGCAGAATGCAGCAGTACAATGTGGGCGTCCCACTTAAGAGAATTGCCATCGATGTCGCCGGTCCGTTTCCCGAGTCTGACAGGGAGAACAAATACATTCTGATCGCAAGGGATTACATCAGCAAATGACCTGAGGCATATGCGATACCCAACAAAGAGGCAACCACTGTAGCGACGGTGCTAGTAGAACAACTATTCAGCAGGTTTGGCGCCCCAATGGAATTACATTCAGACCAGGGGCGTAACTTCGAATCGAATGTATTCCAGAAGGTCTGCACGATGTTGGTGATGAGGAAAACGAGAACAACACCATTACACCCACACGCAGACGGAATTGTGGAAAGTTTCAACAGGACCTTGGAACAACACCTATCCAAGGTCGTCAGCAATAACCAGCGTGATTGGGATGTGCATATTCCCCTATTCCTGTTGGCATATCGCTCTGCCGTACATAATAGTACAGGCCTGACCCCAGCCAGGGTCCTATTCGGAAAGGAGCTGCGATTACCCTGCGGTTTGACATGTGGCTCCCCCGAAGAACCTTCCCATCGACGATTATGCCGACCAGCTCCGACATAACGTGCTGGCAATACACGAATTAGCCCGAACGCAGATGTTGGGCTACAGTGACCGCATGAAGAGGCGATACGACCTCAAGGCCAATTCAGTCGGGTTCCAGGAGAGGGACAAGGTCTGGCTGTACAACCCCCTACGGAGCAAGGTTAAATCCCCAAAGCTTACACCCGCCTGGGATGGTCCGTACGAGGTGGTCAAGAGGCTTAATGACGTCGTCTACCGTATCCGTCGAAACCGCAAGGCTAGTTGAAGGTGGTCCATTTAGATCGACTCGCTCCCTACCATGGAGAGGATGTTTCTGATCGGGGGGCAGTGTTACGACATTTACCAAAGCCGACCCTGTTTCATTTCATTACGATACCGATCGCTTTGAGAAAAAAAATGGTTCTCGAAATGACTTGGCAGCTGTAGGAATGATGATTTATTTTACGAGAATTTTCTATGCTGGTTTTAAAAAGGAAGCAGCCCACGATCGCGGTTCAGTTAGTGGAGCGAAGAGCTTATTTGTAAAATTGTTGTTGTGTTATTTGAATCAGCTGTTGTATATATTCGATGTAAATAAAAATTCTAGAAAAGTGAAAGTGAAGGTTAGTTGTATAATTTTAAATTGATCCCACGGACTATATAACAATATTATACAGGGATACATATACAAGTATATTGGAAATATGCTGGAGAAGAATTATAGTAATACAGTGTGGTTTAAAAAATGCAACATTTCGTATCCCACAATTAGTTGCATATATAGGATAGATGCAATATAGTGTGAGAGGAATCATACTTATACAGGGTAATTACAAAAAAGTTTGAAAAGGAAATGGTATATGAGTTGCCTATATATGATAATTGAAATATAGTTATAGAAGATTGTTTAAAAAATTCACAAACAGAAAGAGTAAATATGGTGGCTCATAGGCAGTTGCATACCTATATAGAATATATAGTAAATTTGTATATTATACCGCAAAACTGAACTTTGTTATACATTTTCTGCGTTTGAAAATTATTTATTTCTCACGTAGTAAGTAAATATCTTGAGTCGAATAAAACTCCCAGTTGGTCACCGAAGGTCCATCTGCGTCTTTCTCTTCGGATGTTATAAAAACGAGCTATAAGCGAACATTATTCAATTTCGCCATTTTGCTGGAAAACTGACAAACAATTTATGTCCATCATAAGTAACTGACAAGTGGATGGAGTGCTCATAAGAGACGCAGGCGACGTAGTATAGCAGGTGAGTTGTGACCTAAGTTCAACGCATATCACATTGCTCCAACTGTGTCGTCCATCTTGTTCGAGGCCCATTTTCAACTAAGAGGACTATGAAATGGGATTTGTTATTCAAGAAATGAATAATGTTGTAACGATATTTTGTGTAAAACCCTTAGGAATAACAATGTGCATGAACAAAAATTTTTATTAACATAATAAACTGTCCTTTTCAAATTGGATACATTTTAATACGTAAACCATCAAAATTCAAAAATATATATCTTAATTAGTTTGTTATACCTATCCGGCTAAGGTAGTTCAGCATATGAGCAAAACTCAGACTGATGTAGATGCGATCATATATATACATATATACCTATATATATATATATATATATATATATATATATATATATATATATATATATATATATATATATATATATATACAACGTGTCCCAAATTTGAACGTCAAGCCGAAACCTAGGAGTGGACCAATTTATGACTATTCAGGGAAAAATAATTGAAAACATCGGAATCATTTATTTTTAGAAATATATAGGGACTTTATTGAAAAACATCAAAAAATAATATCCTAGACTACATTTTTCAGTAATATAGTGAAAATAGTGTTAAAATAATTTTAGATGTAACCTAATTAACAATTTTATCAGGCACAATCGCAAATTAAACCGGAATGTATGTTATTTTATCCGAAAATAATAATTCCTTACATTCATTAACATAAATTTGAAGAAATATTTTTCAGATAAGTATGAAACCCCATTATACAAAAAATTATAACAAAACTACTATAGCAGATTACTACAAAAGTTGGCATCACTAATTAAGTTGTACAATACTTCTTTCAGAATTCCTAAATAAAAATTCATATATTCTTTCCAAAATTCTCGACAGATTTGAAGTAAAATGAATGTAAATGTTCAAATAAACGGTTATGAAAACTTTATAACTAACAGTTTGACACCAGCATTAATACAAGCACGACATCGTATTACAAACATTTTCACCCATTGTGCATAACGTGGTAAACTGATGTGTTCGTCCGCGTCCAAAATTTTTGGACGTGATTCACCAATTATTGATATGGGTTTCGAATAAATCTTATGTTACAGGTAACACTAGTGAAAAAAGGTCAATGGGTTTAAATCAGGAGAGCGTAGTGGCCACAAAATTGAAACATAGCGCAAGGGTATTGGTAATAAAGTTTTCAAAGCCGTTTATTTCAACTTTAATAGCTGGTTCTTGCTCAGAAAAATACCTACATGAATTTGTATTTGGGAATTCTGGAATAAGTATTATACCAGTTTGCAAAATTAATTAGTTGTGCCAACTTTTTCAATCACTTGCCATACTAGTTTTGGCATATTTTTTATACAATAAGGTGTCAACCTTATATGAAAAAAAAATCTCCAAAGTCCTGTTAATAAATGTAAAAATATATTTTTTTGTGATAAAAGAACATACACGGCGGTTTAATATGGGATTGTAATTAGAGGACTAAAAAATGTAGTGTAGGATATTCTTTTTGGGCATTTTTCAAAAAAATCCCTATATCTTTTAAAAAATATATGAATTATTATAAACTGGACCACTCCTATGTTTTGCCTTGAATTCTGGATCACGTGGTATATATACCCAGTTTATTAGTTATTTATACTTATATTGAATTCAATAGGAACCCTAATTGAATATTATGTATCTATAATTTAAAAATAGTTTATTTATTTGAAATCAAATCCTTGGTCCTAAGTTTACAGATGCAGTTTTCTAAATATAAATTAATTTATTCAAAGTGTATTTTTTGTACATTGGGCGACCTAAATTGTTTAGTGTCTAGAGATTTTTATTGTAAATGTATATTATTCCTTCTTTTTTGTCGACATTTATAATTAGAAATATCTATTTTCTTGTGAATAACTGACTGATATAAAAGATTTGTTGGTAAATTACAGGGTAAGATTCACTCTATCTAAACCGTATAAAATAATTTTACAAACGTGAGAGAGTGTAACAGTGGCGCATAAATTTGAAGTTGATAAAACATTTAGAAGCTGTGTTTTCGTTATTACTGAAAATTGATACACTATTTTTACTTGCAAATATTTGTAACGTAGGTTGTTATGTTTATAATTCGCGATAATGTTGAAATAATTTTAAAATATTTGAGGTGCCTTTTAAATTTTGCATCATTATCGATCACGTCAATAGCAGAAGGGAAACAATTGTGAATACCACATTATATTATAGAATTTCTTGGGAATAACTCCACACTGACGAAAAAGTCTTTAAAGATCAAATGTTTCAAACGTTTCAGGATCCAAATCAAACCCCGTGGTTATAAAATAACAAAATTAAGGAATTTAATAAACTTATAAAGATAGTTGTGGCAATGATATTAAGTGAACAATTGGACACTTTAAATTTTTTTTTTCAGAAAGTCACAGTACAGCTGTGATTTATCGTTGATATTATAAAACATTTTAATAATGTCTGTGTTTCCCTCTGTCGATCTATATTTCATTTCTATGCATCCTTGGCGTCTTGAATTTCAAACTCCCATCTAAAAGGCTCTTAAATCATTCCTCTAATGGCGCTATGAATCTGGATGTCCACAGTGATCAAATTAAATCTTCAGAGCTGTCCGGTCATTCGTAAGTTCTCCTTCTTCTTCAAACTGTATGTCGACAAGTTCTTGCTAGGTTTGATCAGCCCTGCCTTTGTTGCAAGTGATTTACAATCAACACTTTACCGAGTCTGTAGAAATGTATTTAAGTTATGTTTTCCGATGCACGAAACACTAATACGTCAGTTCTTAAGCATAGCACATGAATATATACATATACTGTATTATTTATGATAGTTTCTACACCAGAATGTAAGAAATTAAACTTAGTTTTCTAGTAACAATTTTAACTCAAAATTTTCCTTTTCTCGGCAATGATCGGTATTAATCGAGAAATACATAATTGTGAAATGTTAATTTGAATTATAGACGTTCTCTATATTTATGACCCAACCTCAATATTGTTTGTTTCTGTGCATGCACTGTGCACTATGCACTATCAAATTCCAAAATTACAGAAACAATAGACCTGGATTGTAATTTTAATTTAAATTATATATTAAGGATTAATTGTGTTACTAAAATATATAGCATTTAGGCTATGCCTGCTTCTTCGTCGACAAAAAATTAATACTGAAATAATTTTAACAGGAATCCACTTTAAGCAAACTTATGAAAGGCACTCTCATGAATATTGTGGAGCATCCCCCAACATCGTATTTCTCCTCCATTTTACCGCACTTCAAACTGAAACCACTTTCAGGGTAAGGTTATTACCGTAACCGCTAAATATCTTACAGACATATCCATTGAAATAAAGATTTATTTGATGACTGTAATGAAAGTGGCATATTAAAGAGACGCCATACCTCACTACTAACAGTAACAAGAAGAACAATATTACCAAAAGCAGAAGGAAAAGGAAAGGAAATCGTCCCTTTAATGGAGAAAACTCCACCAACAACGAATACTTCGTTAAATATTAACGGCTGGTTTGCGGTGATAAGTACACCTCTCGCCACTTAACGTTGAATTAACACCGTCAAGACTGGCTAGATCTCTACACACGATACTTTGGTAAATTACGACGGTGCGTGCTTTTTTCCTTGACATTTTCACCGGGCAGAGGGATGCTAAAGTAGCGGAATCGCTAATTGGGGAGCTTATCGCGAATTTATGAAGGGTTGTCACTTATATCAACTCTCGCCGCTTTCGGTGGTGAAGGTGGTTGGATTCATGGAAATTGCAGACTTTTCTTTTTAGGGAGGTTGGCAATTATCCGTAGTTTATGACCTTTGCAAGAAGAGGCGAAAAAGTTTCTATGGGTACAGATGGAATTGTTCAGGAAATAATATTCAAAAAGAATTCAAAAATGATGCTAAACTTTTTATATTATAATACTGTTTAGTCTATTACCCAACAGATATAAATTCCATTAAAGTACAAATATTATCACATAATGAAAATACTAGAGTGAAAATATTCCTATTACAAATGAAAATAATTTTAACTTAAAATTAAAATAAGTAAATAAAATAATATTAAATAATAAAAGAATGTTCGAAAATAGGGAAGAAAGAACATATGCCTCTACATCCATCTCCGTTATACATCTATCAAACATAAAGGACATGCTCACTAAAATTTTGTCACATATACAAAAAAATAAAAAAAATATGCCCCCTATTTAACTTCTGTTGATTCAGCAAAAATTGGAAGATAAAATTTAACAATAACATACTATCATAAAATACAAAATAAAGTGGTAATAAATGCAAAAAATAATTTACTTCAATCACAATAATAAGGGAAAAAATTAATATGTTTAAATGATATATTTTATGCCATGATATTATTTGAAAAGTTAAGGAAATGTGTTTAAATAATTATCCCCAAAATACTACAGCCGAATAAAAAGTTGTTTTGGCAAAATCTCTCAATTGATTGGATCATTTAATAAAACTGTTGTATCTAAAAACATAGCATGTAATTCAAAATAATGTGACATTAAATTTAATACAACACTCTACATTAATTTATTGAGGGTATGTCTACATCACAGGTAAGCTGTAAACACAGAGAATTGTGTATATCTTGACTTTCGTTTTGCGCCTGTGATTCTCTTGCCAAGAGTACAAAAACTTCTACAGATTGCCTGGGGTATCTTGTGTTAATTCATTTACCGTTACCCAGGGTACACCACGTGGAGGCGAACTAGCTTTACACTCAGTAACTTACCAAGTTAGTTGGAGACATGAAAGTGCAACTGCAAAATCTACAGCACATACCATAGTCAGACGCCGATACCAAGCGTAGAAAAAAATGCTGACTTGTTTGTAAAATGCAGACAAATCCTTTAGATAGTACTTTGAGATCTAAATTAGTTCTTCTGCGACTTAGCGATTAATGAGCTCAAATGTTGTCTTAATAATATAGAAGAATTATACACGATATCCAAATATACTCATATATCACATTAGGAATAGGTTATAGTAATGGAATATCCTTGTGGAGCTCTCTGTCTGCCATCGGACGAGTTTCTGAGCAGCGAGTAGGTAGAAGTGCAAAGTGTTAAAACTCTTAGAACTACGTCTCGAAGCAACTACGATATAACAATAATAACTAATGTCTAAGTGCTTCTTGGGAAATAACACCACAGTTTAAAGAAAATTGCTGTATATTCCAAACGTTTCGGGGTAGATTTTGACGTCAAAAATCAAATAATACACATTGTCAAATATTTTAATTTACATCTTAGAATTGTGCCTTTTTAATCCGTAGTTTCTTAACAATTGACAACGGGGTCTGATCTAGACCCCGAAACGTTTGGAATATACAGCAAGTTTCTTTAAACTGTGGTGTTATTTCCCAAGAAGCACTTAGACATTGAAAAATATGCCACAAGAATCATTTAGAAAACAACAATAATAACTACTTCAAAGAAATCGAACTTTGAGTAACCTGTCACATACAGGGAATCAGATCAATGATCCTACATGAAACAGAGAAACATAAATTACATTTTATTGCTCTATCCAAAACAAAGAAAATACATAATAATACAATGCACTTCTAAGGTAGTGTCAAAATGGGTGAACATGTAAAAAGTGGGCAATCGCTGCTCATATAAACATATAAAAATATATAAAGAAGTTATCTAACTTGGAAGCAGTAACCGACAGAATACTATAATTTATGGTAAAAGTGTACAAAATAACAACAATACCTACTTACCGTCTCAATCATGACGCCGGAGTAGAATAATATGAAAGACAAAATGAAATACTAAATAAATAATATCCCAATTGGCCCATAATAGAGAATTTCTCATAGTGTGAGATCAGAATGTAAGAATTGGTAAGGAAACAAAACATGAAGTAGTAAAGTAGGTCTTTATGTGAAAATCCAAAAAAAATATAATGGATCGAGATTACGGATATATGTCAACAACACGCACACAGAACAATGAAATTATATTGCAAATATAAAAAGATCCATTGACCAGAAGTATGCAAAACTTATCAGTAATGGGCCATCTCGGTATGAGATAACCCGGAATAAATATTAGGGTGGTCCTTAAAAATTAAATTTTTTGCGACGCCCCCTCAAAAACTTCCTTTTGATGAAATAACACGATAATTTCCTTTTCTTTTTAAATTCAAAACAACACGTGCCTCTAGACTTTAAGCCTCAAGTAAGCTTTATTTCCCATTTTTAATGTTTTTTCTTCTATAATCATCTAAGAATTGAATGAGGAATTGTTGAGGATTATACCCAGAAATTGACTTAGATCGTCTTGAGACACGTGTTGTTTTGAAATAAAAAAGAAAATTTCCCCAGTGTTTTTTCTCAAAAGGAAGTTTTTGAGGGGTCGTCCCAAAAAATTAAATTTTTAACGACCACCCTAAAAATATACAATAGTTCAGAAAATACTGATCTACAAAGTGTGGAAATGACCACTATTGATTAAAAGCTAAACTAATAAGTACACAAATAGTAGAAAAAACGGGTATATCAATTACTACCACAATGAAAAGCTTATGAGAGCAACACTAAATTTGTGGTCGAGCGACATACTACGAGAGAAGAAGGAACATAAACAACAGCAACATCACTAAACAGGAAGCGAGTACAAAGAAAATAGAGAAGTTCTGATCAGTTTTAAATTCTTTGTGGTAGAAACGAAGACGTATAGCTGGGAAAGTTTATGTCAGAAATTGGACGCCCACAATTCGGGGAATCATGTGGCGATTTACAAAAAAAAAATTCTGCAAGGAAAAAATAGCAATAAACCCAATACCGCCGGGAAAATGCTAAGACTATTATAAATCAATGAGGGTAGAAGGTACATTACAACACGATGAAATATAGAATAACATCGCTAAAAATTGAAGCTGAACTGATGAAGCTTCTTGGTTAGAAACAATTTTATCTTACGTTCAATGGATTGAAATATCTCGAAAAGATAGTATCATAATATCTTTGACAGTTCGTAGTTAACCTACGAAATGTTTCGTGTGTGTTGTCTCCGTGAGCTAGTTTTTTCTGAATTTCCTAGTTGTCAAAATTCACTTATCGATAGAAATACATTTTTTTAAAAAACAAAAACCGACTTTAAAAACAAAAATAACTAAAAAGCATGAAATATATTTTTTTCTACAACAATTAAATACTTTTTATGAAGTCGGTGCCAAGCTAAACTATTTTGGGAAATACATTTGTAAGTTGTACTTCACAACTTCGCTGTTCAAGTTGGCACAGAAAAAGTATTTAATTGTAGCAAAAAATTATTTCAGGCTTTTTCGTTAATTTTCTTGAAGTCGGTTTTTATTATAATGCAATGGCTTAATTGGATGCAATGTCTAAGTGTTTATTCGGAAATAAGACCACACTTTAAAGGAAATTGCTGTATATTCCAAACGTTTCGGGGTCTAGATCAGACCCCGTTGTCAATGGCTAAGAAACTACGGATTAAAAAGGTACAATTCCAAGATGTAAATTTAAATATTTGACAATGTTTATTATTTGATTTTTTTTGTATGCAGTTTTCAAATCTAATTAACTTTGACGATATTGCCTAAAATAAAGTATTTTACTTTTAAGCATCATTTATTAGCTTGGCCAACCTCCTTTACTGTTGAATAGAATAACTTGTTTTCTAAATATGTATATGTAATAAGAGAATTTTAAATATGAATCCACAGTATTATAGATGATCTGAGTATCTTCAGTCTGTAGGTCTGTTATTTATACTGATATTAATTTAATAGTCTCCTTTCCGCGTAATCTTATAATAAATCGTTATACAGTTTTAATTGATATAGCATAATAGGACGTAGTTTTCAATTCTAATAAACTTTATCTAATAAAAATTTGAGTTATTCTTAAAAATAAAGCTACGTAACTTAAACAAAATTTATATTCTTTATCAAACCTAGTACACAATTTGGAAGAGTGACATGAAGATCTATTATACAATTTTTAGTGAAGTGGCATAATTAGATGCATTATATAATTCTTATTACCCCTGTTTAATAAGAATTTTATATATTATGAAAAATAAAGCTAATTTACTTTTAAGCAAAATTCATATCTGCTGACAAACCTCGTATACAGTTGAAAAGGTGACATGATTACAGTATACGTTTCAGACCATGCAAATATGAACAATAACTTTTTCTCTAAATAATATTCATAAGAACTTTTTCAGTTTGAGTCCAACTTATGAAGACAAACTGTATATAGAAAACAACTGAGAAACTCCACCTTGGAGTTGATTAACTCGATTTATGTCCAGTCAACTTTCAATTTATTACAATTTTTAATAATACAGCACAATTGGAAGCAGTTTTCAATTCTAATAAACTTTGTTTGATTCTAATTTGAGACATTATAAATTAATAAAAGTACCTCTCTTTTAAACAAAATTAGTTTATTTTTTGAAACCTAGTATACTGTTGGAAAAGTTACATAAATACGTATTATACAATTTTTAGTGCAATGGCATAAGTAGATGTAGTTTATAATTCTAATTGCTTCTATTTGATAAAAATTTTCGATATTAACAAAAATAAAGATACTTTAATTTGTAATCAAAATTCCTATTTGATCACAATCCTCGTCTACAGTTAAAAAAGTGACATGGAATGATTACTATTACGTTTTAGACCATGGAAATCTTTTATGAAGAATAACTTTTTCTCTTAAAAGTATTTATAAAAAGAAATCGTTTGATTTATGAAGACACACTGTATATACATATTAACTCACATTTATTTTGATTAGCTCAATTCATTTACAATTTACCCCAGTTAATACCAACAACTCTTACCAAAGCTTACTGTATAGGAATGTCGTTAAAAAAGTTTATCCCGACGATTTTCTAAAAAACGGTACAAGCTATGTTATTCCTTACGGCACTAATCCATTTTTTTTAATTTATTATACCCCATCTTCCAAATAGAATTTTTTTCCACGTTTTTAATAACAGCGACTCCACCAAAGTTTACTGTATAGGAAAGTCGGTAAAAAAGTTTTTCCAGATTTTCTAAGAAACAGTACAAACTATTTTATTGAAAAAAATATAGGACCTCTTCGCGATCCCCCGGAACAGGATCCAGTATAAACAGTGGAAATTCCTTGAGGCGTTTGCGAGTAATCGCATAAAAAATATAATACAGATAATTTGAGAACCTCCTTCTTTTTGAAGTCGGTTAAAAAAACCAAAGTACCAAAGATTTAGAAAAAAAAATGAATTGCGACAATGCACAAACAATTATATGAGAAAGGTTGTAACAATTACAGAGGCATAACGGTAACCAGTGCAATTGTAGGCTGTGCGGGAAAATAATAATATAAATAAAATTAATTGTATGCGAGGAATACCAGCTATATCAATCTGAGGAACAAAAGGGCTTTAGAGCAGACCAATCAACCATTGATATTCTTTAAAAAAAACCAACAAAAATGCAACAAAACTAGATGCTATTAAAGAATTAAATGTAGACTTAGCAGGCTGTAATAAAAAAGTAAATAGAGTAATAGATTAATTTACAACAATGTGCTTAATACAGGCTAGTTGTGTTTCATTTAGTCTATATGTGGATCAAGCTTTAACAGCATTGGAAAAATGTGGAGGTATGGAAATGCCTATCGGGTATTCAATTCTGTAAATCCTACACTATTCGGATAACCAAGTAGTAATTGCACAGAATAAAGAAAACTTAGAATACACATCTAGAAAACCAACAGAGAAGTACGGAAATTGGGGGTAACAAATCAACACCAACAAGTCGCATAGGACTAAGATCTACAAGTGTAAAAATTAAAAGCCTGAGCAATATGTATAGCCCAAAATTCACATGAATGGGACGAAGTGAGAAGACAATTAAAGTCAGAATAGCTAAAGGTAAAAAGTAATAAGAGCCCTGAGTACAACACTATAGGCACTATAGGCATTATGACCCGTAATTATGTATGGTTCAGAAGTTTTGGCAAAAACAAAAGGATGGAGCTTATATGCAATTGAATTAGATTTTTTGAGAAGAGCATTAAGGAGAGCTATACTCGAACATATAAGAAACAAGAAGGCACCTGAAAACAGAAGGAACTTTAGTAGAAGACATAGAAAAGCTAAAGCAGATATTCTATGGGCACGTGAGCCGAATGTTACACACTACAATATGAATACAGGGGTTTACCAAAGAAAAACCAAACTGATACTTAACCAGCAAGACTGGAAAAATAAACAGGAATGGAAATATCTGTGATGTCAGTGTTAAATAAAAATAAACTGTTGTGCAGAACACTTCGTAGCAGACATTGAATATGATAAATATTTTTCCTGTATGGAGGAAAACTGAAACAATCTGGTTTGATTGTGTTGATGAACAATGCAAAACCTACAAAGTGGAATCAAAGTAAAAATTGTCTTTAAAACTTAAGTTGATATTATTTACATAATTTACATCATTACAAAAACGAAATATATTAAAACACTCTGATAAATGAAAAGGCTATTCTTCAAATGAATAGATTTATGAGGCTTTTATTTGTCACTTCATCTAAAATCGTTGAAAAATTATCCACACGCCATCAATAAGACAAGAAAAAGTGTTGTCTCTTTCGAAAAGAACGACTTCCTCTGACACTCATCGGACATTCATGAATAGGACATCTCATGGTGCGAGCGAGCTTGAGCTGATTCTCCGTTTCTGAAGATGGCATCTTTACATCACAATGACGGTAATAATTTTTACTGTTGATTCTACTTGGTAATATACTATGGTAATATTTAATCGGATGTCACTTTCGGACATGTGCGCGTTCGCCGTGTAAATCTTTGGATGGCTATGCTTCTTTCTTTATAAAACTTCTTTCTTATACGTGAGAGACAACTAATTTATCTGGGCTAATTTATTTGATGTTTATGATAATGCGCCTTAGCGCGCTGCACGAAGTCCCTAAGATTTAGCTACCGTGTCTAGCTGTGAAATACGTGGTTATCGGCTTGGGATAAGGTGTCTAGTAAAGGGCCGGTTTTCACAGTATGGTTTAAAGTAACTTAAATAATTTTTAATACGATCTTATCTTAACTGACTGATAAAAGAAAAACAATACTTGTTTTTAATAAATACGTTCAAAAAGGGAAACAATTTAAAAAAACACAAATGATACATAACTGGAAGGCAAAAATAATCTTTTTTTGGAATAGTAAATATTTGTTTTCAAGTCGGTACCAAACTAACTTAAAATAAATAACATTTCAATAATTTGATATATTTTTAACGTTACACTTAATACTGAGGGTACCGTTTTTAGCAATAGATTTCCCATCTAATATCCAACTCAGTTAATAGTGCTCCAATTGCCGCATTGTTAACTATCATACAATTGGTATCCTTAAGTTCTTTTTTTAAATTTTCTTCTTTCAACAAGATCTTTGTTCTGTCCTATGACTGTCGGTGTTGCTTAATACATTATAGACAAAATTTCATTTGTCCACAGGTCTTCTGGAATTGTTATATTGGTGTGTCTTTTTCCTTACCTCTAAAGATCTTGAGTTTCACGTGTATACATACATATGGCCACAATCACAAACAACACTATATATACATTTTTTTTTAAATTCTGAGCTGCGTTGAATGGTTTGTATGTGTAAGGTTAGAGGGTAATGTACTGTTGATTTTGAAAACCGTTTTAACGTCGAATTGATTCCCTAAATGCTTAATATTTTTCCGTTACACCGGGAACATATGGAATTATATCCATAATTTTATTTTCTGTTTGTGTTTAGTTGGTATTAGTGGTGTGTTAGTTGCCTGTTGCGATAACATATAATAGAGTGAAATAAAACAAAGATCTTGTTGAAGGAAGACTATTCAAAAAAGAGAGGGCTTTTGTATAATGGTAAACAACGCGAAAATGGAGGCACATTCAATTGACCTGAATTTGGGATAGAGAAATCTGTTGCTAGAAGTGCAACAAAACGGACCCAGAGTGATTACCAAGTTATTACGAAGTGCCAAATTGTCAGTCAAAATTTAACATGAAAAGTTGTATGAAAACTATTTAAGAATAAACTTCCAGCTGTAACACACATCGGTTGGCAACAACTCCAGATTTGGATTTAAACCTTCTCCAAATACAGATAAGCATCATGCAACAAGTAAAATACTATGTATATACAGAAATATTGGTTCGAAAACTCTCAGACTTTTCATACTTGTTAATGATGGATAGACTTAATACTTTGCGAATGCAGACGAAACGTGTAACGAAAACGATTAACGAAATATATTGTCAATGTACTTTTAGTTATTTCTATTATTTCTATAGCATGTGCATGAAAGGGTCCCCTATTATAGGTATCTGCTATCTATATTATAGATATAATTTCCATAGTGACTCAATGTACATATTACAATACCCATTAATTAGTATCTGATTACCTTGGAAGTTTAGCTAAAAAGAATCATGCAAATCGAACATAAACAAAACATAATGTTAAAATACCTAACATAATGCATTCTAATTCATTAAGTGTAACTAAAACTGTCTTCAAATCCGACAATACGATTCTATATTCATTTTATCCGAGCAAAGCTCCGGACGAAAGGTAGTAGTATGTTATTAGTATTATATCTCCATCATTCTCCACATTGAAGCAAGAATTAACGATAATAATAACTTGCCACCGACAAACGACGACGCACTCATCTAGTACGCACATAACAGTCTATATATTTTGAAAACTGGTGTAAATAATTTATATTTAAAAAGAACCGACTTCAGCTGACTTAAAATAAAAAACGGCTTAGAAACGTTTGCAATTCATCACTATTTTCAGACATTCTTCTTTTTTATCTGATTTAAGGTACAATTCTGTTGAATATTTTAGCATATTCCTATCTCTCCCTCTCTCTTTCTCCTTCTCTAATTTGTAATCTTTTTCTATATTATCCAAATATTTTTACAACTTTTTTATTTGTTTTTTTATTTGGACCACTTTCTTTAAAAGTAACTTTAATTCACTCAATATATGCTTCTGTGTATTGATCACCCCTATATAACTTATTTGTCTATCATTTTTTGACCACCCTGTATAACTATAAATTAACTCCACGCAATATTGCAACGATCATATCTTTAAAACCACCCTGTATAAGTATAAAACCTCTCCGCACTATTGACGTTTTCCATTTTTCTATAGTTTAAATTATTAAAGTATTCCATTTTTGCAACTGTTCATGGTCTACCCTATATAACAAAATTCACATTTTTGAACCACATTTTATGACTATAATTTTACTCCACCATTTATATCAATCACTCGGTATAAGCAACTGCTTCTAATTTTTTTTGAACCCATGTCTATAATTATATTATCCCCGACCTATAATTCAAATATGTATATTCAACTGCTTCTAACATTTTTTTGAAGCGTTCTGTATAACTGTAATTATACTCCGTCCGATATCGCAAATATCCACTCTGTATAACTATAGCTTTGCTCCACTCTTATTTCAACCACCTTGTATACGCAACTACTTTTGTGCCACTCAATACAATATTTTTTGAACCTTCCTGTATAACTAATGCAATTCCAACTTATATTTCAACCATCCTTCTATACAACTGGTTGTGTACCACCTAATATCACATAACAAATTTTCGTTTAAAAAAACTAATGGAATATTTTCTGCCATTTTACGCAACCATAAGCCCCTTAACTTAACTTCGCCTCTAAGACAAACTGACTTCAAATGAATCAAAATGAAAACCATTACAAACACACTTCATGGCATATGGCGACTTTTAAACTAGATATTTATGATGAAAATTTGACATTCACAGTTTTGTGCATATACTTTTCCGATATGCAGAAAAATGGTAAGTTTTACGTTATAGAAAAATATACGGAATCCAGCTGGAACATGTCTTTGCAGAATACAATTTATAATGTTCAAATTGCTTGAGTAGTTTTAGAGAAAACAGTGAGGATTCATTGCAATTCACTCAAATGTAGTCCCTTATCTACTTTTTTTTCTTATTTTCTGGAAAACCGTAATTCTCATATTATAGACAATTATATGGGACCTTTCTGTAATTTTCCTTAATATAATGTAGTGTAGATCATCAAATTGCCAAAGCCATTTTTGAATAATCGCTGGTCATACATAAAAAAGAATTGGTAACCAAAAAGGTTATTGTGAGAGGTTTTATAATAAACTCTGGTTGTCATGTGTAGACAATGTCTTCAATACATAAATAAATATATATATATATATATATATATATATATATATATATATATATATTCTGTTCAGAAAGGCCTTGTTCATCTAATTAGGCAGTGTAAAGCAGTGTGGTTTGGCGACGATGATACTACTGAAAAAAAATCATAACATCTAAAATATAACTGCTTGAAATTACTCAGGACAAAACCGGACAGAGACACTCCGAGGAAAACTTCGAAAAAGTTGCAATGAATCACAAAGATAAATTCGAACGAAAAGCGGAATGTATTGTATAGTAAAATGAGAGCTGAGAAATGAAATGTGTACGATGGCGGACGCAGATATTATTGACTATCTGTCTTGAACTTATAATTTACACCCTTAACATTCGGGATGTAAAAACGGCTTTCTCTCTCCCGAAGCAGAGTCTCGAACCAACGCATATGAATCATTATGATGAATTAACGACAAACATTTTAGAAAACACCCCTCAAAACGAACGACTGTGCTGCTAAAATGCCACCACATTCGGCTGCGGTGCTTGTGAGATTCTACTACCTTTTCGTAAGCAGAATTTAAAATAATAAGTAATTAGTTGATTGTTAATTTTCTTAGAATAATTTTATCCTGATGACTTGCTTATGGAATTATCTATTTTATCTGGCCAAAAAATAGTAACAAACATGGACAACAAAATCAAATAAATACAGAATTAGCAAAGAGAACGCTCCTGGAACATCGAACAATGCGAACTATGGTCACAACTGAGAACTCTTATAGATCACTTCTAGAGATTTTTTTATCATTTGTGGTATGTAATAGTATTACGAAGTTGAATTCCGGTTAACATTTTTTTTGGTAAATCTATTCATTTATGCAGAAATATATGATAACGTTACAGATCACGGATTTCAAATCAAACTATTCTTCCATCTAATGAAAAGTTTTATTATTAATGACTATTACAACTCAATATTTCAAAATTCAACACAACTTCGATGCTCCAATTTCTATTTCTTCAACTGACTGTTACGGTCAAACACAACTGAATACGACTTGTTAAGTGATGGGTGATTTAGGAATTAATTTTGTCTGTCAGATGTTCTCTAATATCTATATTGATAACACAGTCACACAAAAAAAGGTCTTGACCTGGGGCCTCACAATGTGTATGTATTACAGAGCTCTCTATTATATATATATATATATATATATATATATATATATATATATATATAACTCAACCTTGCACATTAAACGAAACACTAATATTAAAAATCTAAAACTCGGAAAGAAAGGTGAATAGAAAGGACGTTTAAAAAAATTTCAGAAACTAAAGTAAGATGAGTACCAAAGTATTCTGTCTTTTTTTAGCAATGGTGGTCTCAGAAATACCAAAGAAGATATCGCTAGTAAACACAATTATTTATTTGACAGCAACAATTAGTATTCTTACAAAAGAGTGGTTTGGTAGAGTAATTAATGTATTAAAAAACCTGAGAACCTCTAATAATAAAATAATAATTAGTTAAATTCTAATGAACTCAGCGGTGTTTCCTGCTAAATGAAACACTCTAGAAACAAACTATCGAAATTGTGTCAACTACAATTCTAGGTCATTGGGTAAAAAAATAAACTTACAGCTACTTCAAAAATTTTTCAATGAACCAACTCAAACTGCAAAGTATGAAACTTGTTCTAATAAAACTACTCAGCTGTAAAAATGTGAGGCAAGCTTTATTTTCCGCATATTTCATACAATCTCTAACTAGACGATTTGTTCAACAAATAAAGTGCAGGAATGGCAATGTTATCACAGAATGTTAGATACGCCAAAATATTAGATTCAATGAGCCAATACAGCTGTTTCAAAACACTCGTGTTTATAGAGTTTACAGTACTCCATGAAAAGTCGTATTTCAGACATAGTTTAAACGATTTAAAAATGCCTTCGAGTGATACAGATTGATCAATATCATGGTGGATTAATTTTAGGATGAATGACAGGTGTAATTTCTTTGAGAGCTTTCATTTTTGTATTTGTATTGAACTGGGTTGACAGAAACAAATTTATTACCATTAACCTAGATACTCATTTCTGAGGTAGCTTCCTTCTAAAGATAATAGGTTTTTAACCTTTGCATATCATATTAATTTTATTTCAATAGAATCTTATTTAACTTTATTAAATTTAAGTAACAAATAAAATGCTTCAAGTAATTGTATCTTGAAGTTTAACAAATAATACTAATATTGTATAAAAGTTTTTATATTATACTAGCCGTTACCCGCGGTTTCACCCGCGTACAGAATGTCCACCAATCCCGAATATCTTTCACCCAACCTGCAAGTACTTATGGGTCACACTATATAACTTTTATTCCTCATTTTTATAAATAACTGTAAGTCTACTTCATCCTATATTGCAACCGTCCTGCAAATTCTGCTGTTTATTTGTCACCAAATATAACATTTTGAACACCTGACTATAACTCTTATCTACCCTATATTTCAGCTATGTAACTGCTTATGGTCTACGCTGTATAACAATTATTTCAGATATTTTTGGAACCACCTTTTAAAGTCCAATTTTTCTTTACCCTATATTTTAATCACCCTTTATTTGCAACTTTTTCTAACATTGTGTTAAACAAACTCTGAAACAATAATCTTGCTTCTCCCAAATTTCAAATATTCCATATACTAGAATGCAACTGTTCATGGTCTACCGAATGTAACAATTTTTTTGTAACTTATTTTGATCCACCCTAACGGAAATACCTGTGGAACCCTTGCTGTGTCACAAAGGTAAACACGCAGTTTTGCACCCTAACACCAAATTCTTATTTAAACAATCACCCAAACTGCAACTGCTTATTGGCCACCCTATATAACAATTTTATTCAACATTTTTTTAACTGCCTTGAATAACTAACTCTACTCTCAACTACATTAAAACCATCCTGTATACACCGCTGCCAATTTGTCAAACATTATAACTTATTTTTGAACCATCCTGTATAACCATAATTTTAATCTACAAAATATTTCAATCACCCTGTGTGTGCATTTGCCATATAACATTTTTTAAACTCTTAACTATAACTCTGGACTACGCTACATATCTATTTTTTAACCACCCTTGAAAGTATAATCTGTCTGCACCTTATATTTCAACCATCCCTTATATGCAACTTTTTTTAACATCCTTTTAATCACACTGTATGAACTATAATTTTACTTCGATCCGTGTTTCAGATATTGCATATATGCAACAGCTAATGTTTTATCCTACAAAAAAATGTATCCAACTTGTTTAACTATAATTCTACTCCACCCGCTATTTCAACCACCTTGTACATGCAACTACTTTTCGGCCACAAAGTATATTTTTTGTACCACCCTGTATAACTATAAATCCATCAGTGCCCAATATATTTCACCAAAACTGCAGCAGCTTATTGGGCACCCTATATAACGAGTTTTGTTCAACATGTTTTTGAATCACCTTGTATCTATTACAACTACCCTGTATACGCTACTGCTTATTGGTCAACCAATATAACATTTTTTAAATAATTAACCATATAAGTTTCTCCACCCTTTATTTCAACTATCCTATCTCTGCAACTTATTATGAACTACGCTATTTCACAATTTTTCCTCATATTTTTTCAACAACTTTATAACGTATAATTTCTCACCACACTTCATTTAAACCATCCTTCATTTGCAACTTTTTCTAACCTTGTTTGATCACACTGTATAACTATAACTACCTCGTCCCATTTTTCAGATACTCCCTATATGCAACTGCTATATAACAAAATTTTTCTACCATTTTTTACCAACCTTGTATAATTATAACCCCACACCACCCTATATTTCAATAAGCTTTTATATGCAACTACTTATTTGCCACACAATATAACATTTTTGTACCACCCTGTTTTCTTAGAATCCTACTCCGCCCTATATTTCAACCATCCGTTAAATGGAACAGCTGGTAGATCATAATAATCCTTTATAATATTTTTTAAACCCACTTGTATAGCTGTAATTATACTCCGCTATATATTTCAGCCATCCGTTTTATGGAAATACTCGTGGATATAAAACAAGTATTTAACCACATCATAAATTATATTCGATTCCATCTTATATTTCAACAACCCTCTATAAACAATTGCCTCTAACATTTCTTCAACCCATTTCATAACAATAATATCTTGTGAACATAATTCAAAGATCCTAACTGCTTACATACGAGATTTTTTTTCCAAACTTTATAAATTTCTACCCTTTTTCAACCACTTGGTATATGCAACTACTTATGGCACACTCAATACAACTTTTTTGGACCACCCCTTATAACTAATTCCACTCCCCTTTATTTCAACCACATTGTATATATGCAGCTGCTTATAGGACACCGAATATAACTATTTTTTAGATTTTTTAAGTTAAGTTTCCTATATACAAAACACCCTGTTATATCAGTTGATTTTTTTAAATCCAAACATATTACATTGGCACATTCAGAATTTTGAGTAAAAGCTAAGCTGATGCCAGTATCTAATATTTTGTGCGTGCGGTGGAACCAATTGAGTAATTCTTTTACCAAACATGGTAGAAGTTTTTTTCGCTATATCTAACGTTTCTGTCAATTTAGGGAGATAAAATGTCTACCAGATTTTAAGTCAAACTATAGGCTTTGCAATAAAAAAAAGATTCATCAAAATCAGTTCAATAGTTCTTACGTGATGAGGTAACAAACAAACAAACAATCAAACAAACAAACAAACAAACAATTTTATAATAGTATATAGATTTAGTTCTTGAAATATTTGTTTAATTTGTAACATGCTTACAATTATTATTAAGCAAATGTAACTAGATTCATTTGTTTAATGTTCTTCATTAACAACCAAAATCAATCTTTTGCAATAATGTTTTAAACAATATCACAAAAGTTTAGAATAATATACAAATTTGGAAATCTTACTAAAATTGTTACAAGTAAAGACATTTAAACTGTTAATTACACTGAGTATTTCTCATGTGTAAAATGCTAAATAAATTTTATTTTAAAAATAATAAATTTGGGTAATTGTTGTCACATAGACAGTCGAAACACAAAAGGCTTAATAGCCAACAATAAAAAGAAATCATCTATACGGGAGAGGCGACAAATTGGGACATTAGACGAAATGAGTGCCATCAGGAGGGTTTAATAGGAAAAGGTCCGCAGGGAATGTGCCAAAACTCCTTGTGCAGATGCGAGTTTTGATGTCTGTGTCACCGAAACTTCACCGTTTGTCTGAAGTGTGTCATATTGAAGTTTTGTTATTGCCAACACCGTGCCGCGCCATACTTGTTTGTTATATGGAGGCCATCGTTTCTGGAAATTGATTCGGTCCCGTGTCTGCAGCAGAAATAATAAATAACTGGAAACTTTGTGACAGCAGTGCGGGATGTGTGCTATTTGCTGTGTGTGTGGACTTATTGGTATTCTGGGGAAACTATATTGTTCTTGATTGATGACTTCACTCCAAGAATCGTCAAAATAAAGACAACTTTCCAAAAAATTTAATATATATACAAATATCGAATGTTATAGTTACGTATCTTATTTTTATACTTCAGACAGCTTCAACATATTAACTGTAAAATGAAACAGCAAACTATAAAAATATTTATACATCAGTCAATAGAGCAAAATTGAAGGCATTTGGGACATAAAACAGCAAACCACTTCAGGTGTAGTTCATAGTTGAGATCTTACATGATTTTAACAGCTAATTCGTAATAATAATTAATTTCAACAATAAAAAATAGCTGAAATATGGATCATCTTTGATGAAGTAGTAGATAAGTACGCAATGAAGGATTTTAGAATTGCTTGGCACCAACTTCAAAAATATACTAGATTGGTAGGTAAGTAATTTGTACAGAACGAGCACCTTTTAATGTTTACATTTTTTATTTCCTGGGTAGGTACCTAACAACACTGAATGTGTTATTTATTTGCTAGAGTTGTATTTTGTTATAATTATTTTTAGCTTTTTAGTTATAGGTGGAAGTCGGTTATATATATTTTTTAAATGTTTTATATTTTTTTATGCCATTTACTTACAATAAGGTAAGTATAAATATTTGATATAGGTATATACAAATAGTTTAGCTGTAAATTGGTAGTGACACATGTATTGCTATTGTACTAGAGTAAGAGGTGTCTTCTCTGGGAAAAGATTGTGGTGTACTCATAGTAATGTCTCGCAGGCAATTAAAAATAAATCTTTTGAGCATGTTTGAAGGATATGCATTATCTGTAAACAGTTGAAGTAAGATATGTAAGTTTCGTTCCCTTAAAGTAGGGTGACTGAAATCACAGATCCTTTTTTTAACTCAACAATCATCAAATAAAGAGTATTTCATTAACACCCAATGCGTAGTTACGGTGAACTGTACCTACGCATTGAGAATGCCAAGTGAGACCTTGGCGAAACGTCTGCAGGATTCAAAGATGAATCAATGTAACGAACGGATATATTCCCGGATAAATATTTCTTCACATTGTTCCATCCGTGAAAGCCTACGACTAGACATATATATATATATATATATATATATATATATATATATATATATATATATATATATATATCTGATCCCCATACAATATTTGAAATTAAGCTATTTGGCCTAACTCTTTGCTTAAAATTACACAGTTTATTTGTCAGTGATAGATGTTATACTCCAGAGCAATTTCCTGTTAGTGCTATTGCTCTGTAATTCCTCTGTTAAATTTACACGAAAAATTATTGAGGTTCACTGAATCTCTTAAAGAGATTTTAATATTTTTATTTTGAAATTTCAGTCCTCCTCAATTTAATGTTACACCCGATTGCATTATCGCCTGGGATTTATTTATAGCTTTAGGTCTCTACCTCATAAATAATTTAGTTTGAAATCGATTTCCAACTTTTTACGGACCTATGAGACAAGCTATAAAGCAGGTAAAAATGTAGTATGATGTATTGAAGTTTTTGACAAACACTTTTTTAATTTTTATCTAACCCAATTAGTAAATCTTTAATGCAGTGAAATTTTAATTTATAATAGAACAAGTGAAACAAACAACCCTTTAACGAACACAATAAATTTGATAAACAAATGAGCTGTCACTTGAATTGCTTACGACGTATGGTACGTACATTCGCCTTGATACGATATGACGGGAAACGTCTCGACGACTAGTACGCGACGCCGACGCCTCTTACACCTTGTGATTTAGAGTTTTTCGGGTATTGTCAGGATAACACGTCAACATCAATTTAGTATAACTCTTGCTCCCTTCACATCAGCTTGTTTACCTGAAACCTTCTTTTGACGTCAACGCAATCTGTTAAGACAACGAATTGTGCTGGAAACTGAAAAAAAATCGGTTTATGTTCGTTAATGAAAATAATCTCATATACAGAATAAATTAATTCTAAATGACAAGTAAAACCAACTATTAGTTGAGTAGTTATAATGTTCAAAAAGGCTTAACACTACATTTTTTAAATTTCTTTGTGATATATTTCAGCCAGTTTGTTACAATGTTGTGTTTTTTAGCAGTTTATGCCGTAGTCTTCTGGAATTTCTTCCGATCATACCATTTGGAACTGCAATATGGTTGTAAAAATGATTGTACCAAAGTTTTTAGATTGATCATAGCTAAGCAAATTGGGTTTTCTCCAATCTGCAAAAACGTTTTTCTCACTACTAATATGCGTTATTGTTGTATATTTGATGCTTCTGGATCGATATAGGGTAATCCCATCAAAAACATAAAATGTGCAAACAAGCAGAGCTCGCCACGCAGTATTTTCAGCACAACAAGTTGTGAGATCTCAGGTATAGCCAGTCATTTATTTTACTTAGTATCTGTGGAACCACCTGTTCATCATGTTTATGACAAATTGTTTCCTGTATTAAAGTTCACAACATTTATAGTGACGTTATCAATATTAGACATGACAACATAATATATCTACTTTAGAGCTTACTAGGTAAGGTCTAAAGTAGATATATTTACACCTTTATACAGTGAGGTCCTAAACAGGTCAATTTTCACATATAAAACAATACTTTTGCAGTAAAGTTATTCATCTTGCTCTTCAACCTCCTAGGAGTGATAACTACCCCTAAAAAATCATGAAAAGGAATAGGGTGTTGAAATGTCTTCGATGACACATTCCATATAATATCCAAAAAAATGTATGAATTTTGTGTTGCGGTTTTATTTCAATGCTGGTTCAATGCAAGTATGTAATTGACGAAGGACCTTTAGCGGAACAATCAATTAAACACGTGCCGTTGCGTAAATGAAATCACCAAATAAAAGTTAATCACTGACCTTTTAAGTCAAAGCCCTGCAGGTGGTGTTTTCTTGGTTCTTTCTTCAGAGGCTAGCCCTGCAGCGGCAGGAACTGTTATAGAGGTTCGTTTGGACAACACGTTACACAAAAAATAGCGACGTAATTTTCATTGATTGAGCAAACAAAAAATGCGGATTTAACAAACAAATGATGCGCTTTTTTAAACACAAAAGAAACAAAATGAAAGCGGTTTAGCGGTTGTTACGACCGGAACTATAACTCGCGAAATCGTAACACAGTAACAACAAAAAGCGGCCGTCATAAGACTGAACCAAAAGCGTCCAAATAGCTCGGAAGTCAATACACGAATACTGTCTTTATTTTACACGCAAAACACACTTAAAATTAGCATTAGCGCGACGGAAGGTTTTGGAAGAGGTGCAGAAGTTTAAAAATCAATGAAGTAATTCAATAAAACTTAAACAATACACTAAACAAATTGCGGGAACGCAACATTCCGCCAGCCTTGAATTACTAATTTCAAAACTAAGGGTCCACTGGCAGTGAACAGAGCTTTACAAGATGCCGCTTCAAAGTACCACTTGCAGTTCTAACTGTAGCAACGCGTACAACACCATCACCTCCAGGATGTGCGTCAATAATGCGCGCTAATGGCCAATTCAAAGGAGGGGAAGTGTCTTGCTTCAAAATAACAAGAGTACCTGGCTTAACAACCTCCGAGAGATCAGTCCATTTGCTCCGTTGATAAAGAGTATGTAAATATTCTAGCGACCAACGTTTCCAGAATGCCTGATGCACTCGACGCAGTAACTGCCATCTGTTGAGACGATTGGATGGGACAGATAAGAAATCAGATTCAGGAGCTGCTGATAAAGGTTCCATTGTAAGAAACATTCCAGGACTCAAGGCAGTAAGATCCGATGGATCGTTGCTACAAGGGGTTATAGGTTGCGAGTTTAAAACTGCTTCGACCTGCGCAAATACAGTAGTTCTTCGTAGGTTAGGATTTGATCTCCAACGACACGTCTTAAGTGAGCTTTAACGGATTTAATTCCGCTCTCCCATAGTCCTCCAAAGTGAGGAAGGGGGATTGAAATGCCAAGAAATGGTTTCTCGTGCAGCAGTAGCTGTAAAAGGTGTTAGCACACACAAAATTAGTAACACAATCACTATAGATATGGCTACATCTTCCACGACGTGCAATGAATCGTCGCAAAGCTGCCAAGAACGCATCAGCAGACTAATCTGATACGAGTTCTAGATGAACAGCTTTCGTTGCAAAGCACTTAAACAATCACAGATAAGCCTTTGAAGTTTTCGACCCTCTAGTTTTAGCCATAGTTATAGTGAAGGGACCAGCAAAATCTACTCCAACATGAGAAAATGGTTTCAGTTGTGAAACGCGATAAATGGGCAAATTTCCGATGAAGGGTTGGTAAGCAGAAGGATTAAGCTTCCAACAAGTAACACATTTAGAAATGACACTACGAATTACTTTCTTTGCGGATAGAATCCAAAATCGTTGCTGCAAAAGAAATTGAACAGTTTGGATTCCTGCGTGGAGATTGGTGACATAACAATCTTCGACAATTAGATTAGTCAAACGACTTTTACATGATAGCACTGCGGGAAATTTAGTATCAAACGGCAATGGAGCATTAGCCAATCTACTACCAACTCTAAGAGTTCCCTGTTCATCGAGAAACGGCGAAAGTTTACGAAGCGATTTGGGCAAAAGTTTTCGTTCTCGAAGAAGGGAAATCTCTTTAGAAAAATATTGATCTTGAACATATCGAACAATGCGAAGCTGCGCCTGATATAACTCAGCAGCCAAAAATGATCCAGAGCCCCTACGGTCTGGATTGCGAGCGTTATCAACAAAGCGACAAATATGAGCTATAATTCGGGTAATGCGATTAATAGAAGAATGTTCTTCTAACAAAGTACCAAATAAATTTGGTAAAGCGGTGACTTGAAGCGCTACTATACGGGCTTCAGCCATAACTAGCGGTGACATGCTTGAGTCTGAGCAAGCATGTAGCAAACAAGAGGTAATCAACAATTGTGGGCTTTTCCACCAAAGTCTATTGCCTAATAACTCTGATGGCAAAGTGCCGTGGGAACCCAAGTCAGCGGGGTTATCACAAGATTGAATGTAAAACCAATGCGAAGAAGAAAATTTTTCCTGAATGAAAGCAACTCGATTATTGACAAATGTCTTCCAACGGTGCGGGGAATAACTAAGCCATGAAAGGACTACCGTGGAATCTGACCAGCAACGAATCACCTTGAACAACAAACGACTATTGAATTGCTCATAAACTTCATGAGCCAACTTAGCGGTAAGGACTGAAGCACACAGTTCCAATCTGGGAAGTGACAAAGTTTTCAAAGGGGCAACTTTCGATTTAGACAACACAAAAAAAAACTTTGACGAAATCCAGATGCGGTTTCGAACACAAAATAAACAACAGCGGTATAACCTTTCTCAGAAGCATCACCAAATGCGTGAAGTTCACAACTAGAAACGTTTTCTATAGCAAGCAGGCGAGGCAAAACTAAATTCTGCAAGGAAGGAAGATCACCTATAAATTTTGACCATAACGAAACAATGTTAGCGGGCGGGGTTTCATCCCAAGACAATTTCGAACTCCATAATCTTTGAATCAAGTGTTTAACCAGAAACGTTACAGGTGAGATAATTCCTAATGGATCAAAGATTCTGGCCATAGCAGACGGAAGTATGCGTTTAGTACAAGAGTTATCAACATGTGGTAGACTAGTAAAGAAAAAAGAGTCAGAGGATGGATTCCAATGCAAACCTAAAACTTTTAATTGATTATCAGATTCAAAAGAGTATGGATTCATCGACAAATATTCCTCAGGGAGGTGTAGCAACAATCGTGAATCATTACTGGACCATTTGCTCAAATCCTCCTCGTCGAGTTCAATAATTTCTAACTGCAATGTTTGAGCCCTTTCAAATGATGAACTTCCAGCAATGATATCATCTACGTATGTGGACGATCGAATGATAGCGGCTACTGATGGCAAAGAGCGTTCTTCTTCATCAGCCAACTGATTTAAAGTGCGGATAGCCAAAAAAAGGTGCGGATGAAACTTCATAAGTGACAGTCTTTAGCCTATAGACTGCAACTGGATCTTGCAGAGAAAAACGCCAAATGATTCGCTGATAATTTTGATATTCTGGGGCAATCAAAATCTGTCTATACATCATTTTGCTGTCTGCAGTGAACACAGCATGAGATCGAAAATTCAACAAAATAGCTATAATCACTTAATAAACTATCATTTAAAGATAACCGATGAGGTATCTTAGCGGATGCATTAAACGCTACACGAAGTTTGGTTGTGCTACTATCAGGTTTCAGAACACAATGATTCGGTATTTAGTAACAATCAGAAGCAGTAGATGGATCAGGTACCGACTCCATATGATCATGCTCTAAATATTCTTTGAGAAAATCACAATATTGTTTATAGAGCTCTGGTTGCTTTAGAAGACGTCTTTCTAAAGAGTAGAAACGTTGTACGGCGAGATTATATATTCCATCAAAAGCAGGAATTGTATTTCGAAAAGGGGCACAATGAATCTACCTGTTTCCAATCTCCCTCGGAAAATATGTTTTCGCAGATAAGATCATCAGGGGACTGACCCAGTGCGGTAGGAACATCTTCAATTGTCCAGAACCTTTGTAGTGAATCATCTAATGATACTACATCTTCAATTGAAGTTGGGTTTATAACTAACTGAGAGTAAGATTTAACAGAACTCGAAGACACTCTACCCATAAGGATGTAACCAAACACAGTGTTAATAGCATCAGGAACACCTTCCTTTCCCAGAAGGCGTCCATCCAACAAAATTTGAGAGATTATATCGGCACCTAACAAAAGGTCAATAGCGCCTGGGCTATTAAAACCAGGATCAGCAAGTTTCAAATTGGTTAGATATGCCATATTAGCCATATTAATGGGTGCAACAGGCATATCATTGCAAATGCGGGGTAAAACAATAGTATCTACAACAAAATTGCACTCGCGCTTTACTATAGAGCAAAGAGAAAGGGTAAGAGAGCCCTCAGCTGAGGTACTCTGCATAGAACCTAGCCCGTTGAGTTGAATCAAAGCGGGCATAGGTCGAAAGCCAAGGCGTTTCACAGCCTTGCTCGCAATGAAGGATGTCATGCTATCAGAATCTAGCAGACATCGCAAAGTTTTATATGAACCGTGCTTATCTAATACCTCAACTAAAGCGGTAGATAACAACACATTTGGATTGTCTGACAAAAGTGAACTATGACAAGAAGTCTGCGGTAGACAAGTTTCGAGACTTTCAACAGTATTAATGGTATGTAAGACCGACATCTAGGATTTTCAAGAAGTGTTCAAGAGGACATTCAATTGTGGGAAGTGCAACTGATGAAAGTTCCCGACCAGAAACAATATATATTATATTTATATATAATTTGGTCAAGTGCGAGTTGGACTCGCATACTTAGAGTTCCGTACCACCTTCAAGATTCGAATATTCCAGTTTCAGAAAAGCAGGAAATGAGTACATTTTCTTATATTTATCCTAATATCTTTTAAAGGAGGCGTTTTAAATTTATAAAAAATATATACTTTGATTTTCCACACATAGCATTTTTATTTTATCTGCTTTAGGATTCGCTTGATTTTTATCACAATACATATGTATTTAATTTTCTAATTTGGCCCCCATAAAGTAACATTAGAGTTTTATTTTACTAATAAACAGAAATGCCTTTTATAATCTACTGTCTGAGTTTTGAGGCTCTGCAGATTGGAAGAAAAACGGCAAAATAGGTCAAATTAAATTATAAATGATTAAATCTGTAATTCAAATTACTTAAAAATATAAATACAATATATTTTTTAAATTTTAAAAAGTGTAGTTTCTAAAGTGGGAATTAAGTCGATGTTTAATATTTTTAATATCTTTTATACAAATGATTTAAAAATATGATATATTTGTAATTCACATAATGAGCCTTTTATCTGATATATTACATGATGCGTTTGAAAATTGAATCTTTATTTTCCATTTAATTGTATAATTTGTCCCTAAAATTACTATGGGGGTTTTCTAGTAATATATTTCCCGTTTAATTCTATTATTTGGAGGCCAAATAATAGAATTAGGAATTTTTTTCATATTTTTCCTATAAACAAAAAAATTGAGTTCTTAGAGTTTGGGGAATAATTGGTAATTTTTTTAAAATATTTTTTTAATATATTTTATATTATTCATTTAAAAAATAAAATATATATTTGTACCTATTCGTCATAATGAGCCCTGGGATTTGATATATTACATGACCCGTTAGAAACAACTATAATTTTTTATTTTCCATTTAATTCTATAATTTGCCCCCCAAAATGAATATTAGGGGTTTCTTCTTATTTTTCCAGTAAAGTTCAGGTGAGGGGCTATACTTCCAGTTTTTCAAAATTTTTCAGCTTATGGTTTCGGAGATAAGGGGGGAATGGGTAAAATTTTTTATATTTTTGTTAATATCTTTTAATTAATTTATTTTATAAATATGGAAAAAATATATTTGTTTTCTTCATCATGAGACCTTTTATTTGATATATAACATGCTGGGTTAGAAATAATTTTAATTTTATATTTTCCATTTAATTCTATAATTTGCCCCCCAAAAAAATATTAGGGGTTTTTCCTTATTTTTCCAGTAAAGTTCAGGTGAGGGACTATACTTCAATTTTTTTTCAAAATTTTCCAGCTTATGGTTTCGGAGATAAGGGGGAGGGAATGGGTAAATTTTTTTAAATTTTTGTTAATACCATTTAATTAAATTATTTTAAAAATATGAAAAAATATATATTTGTTTTCGTCATAAGGAGCCCTTTTATTTGATATATAACATGCTGGGTTAGAAACAATTTTAATTTTATATTTTTCATTTAATTCTATAAATTGCCCCCCAAAAAAATATTAGGGGTTTTTCCTTATTTTTCCAGTAAAGTTCAGGTGAGGGTCTATTGTTTTTTCAAAATTTTCCAGCTTATGGTTTCGGAGATAGGGGGGGGTGGATGTGTAAATTTTTTATATTTTTGTTAATATCTTTTTATTAATTTATTTTAAAAATATAAAAAAAAATATATTTGTTTTCGTCATAATGAGCCCTTTCATTTGATATATAACATGATGGGTTAGAAACAATTTTAATTTTAATTTTCCATTTAATTATATAATTTGCCCCCCAAAAAATATTAGGTGTTTTTTCCTTATTTTTCCAGTAAAGTTCAGGTGAGAGGCTATACCTCCATTGTTTTTTCAAAATTTTTCAGCTCATGGTTTCGGAGATAAACGGGGGGAATGGGTAATTTTTTTTATATTTTTGTTAATATCTTTTAATTTATTTATTTTAAAAATATGAAAAAAATATATTTGTTTTCGTCGTAATGAGCCCTTTCATTTGATATATAACATGATAGTTTAGAAACCATTTTAATTTTATATTTTCCATTTAGTTCTGTAATTGGCCCCCCAAAATTAAAAGTAGAGGTTTCTCCTTATTTTTCCAGTAAACTTCAGGTCAGAACATATAAACCTGTTTTTTTTTTCAAAACTCTACGTTTTATAGTTTCGGAGATAAGGTGGGGGGGAATGGGTAAATTTTGGTATATTTTCGTTAATATCTTTCTAACAAATTTTTTTTAAATATGAAAAAATATATATTTGTGTTCCTCGGAATGAGACCTTTCATTTGATATATTGCATGATGCGTTTGAAATTTTTTTTATTTTTAAATTTTTATTTAATTCTATAATTTGCCCCCCAAAATTAACTAATGGTTTCTCCTTAATTATCCTGTAAAGTTCGGGCAACGCTCTATATTTCCTATTTTTTTCAAAATTTAGGCTCAGTAGTTTCGGAGATCAGGGAGGGGGACGGTCGATTTTTTTAGTTTTTCCCCCCAGAAGTACCCCTAAAATCAAAATTCTTTTATGATATGTACTCCTGATCGGGTCACCAAACTATACATTGATACCAAATTTCAACCTCTTCCGGCCAGTAGTTTAGGAGAAAATGGCTGTGATGTGACAGAGGCAGAAATCCTGAGGAACCCTAATACTATTGTTGTAAAGTCCGTGGGTTCAATTTAAAATTATAAAACTAATATTCACATTCAAATGCGTGCTTCCTTTATAATACCAGCGTCGAATTCTCCAGTAAAAATCATCATCACTCCTTCCGCTGCCGAGTCTTTTCAAGACCAATTTTTTTTATCTCAAAGCGTTTGTTGTCGTACTGAGATGAAACAGGGTCGGCTTTGGGTAAATTTCGTAACACTGCCCTCCCTTTAATTCTGATCGTCCCGATCAGAAACATCCTCTCCATGGTAGGGAGCGAGTCGATCTAAATGAACCACCTTCAATTTAGCTTTGGGGTTTCGACGGATCCGGTAGACGACGTAATTCAGCCTCTTGACCACCTCGTATGGACCATCCCAGGCGGGTGTAAGCTTTGGGGATTTACCCTTGCTCCGTTGGGGGTTGTACAGCCAGACTTTGTCCCTCTCCTGGAACCCGACTGAATTGGCCTTGAGGTCGTAATCGCGTCTTCATCCGGTCACAGGTGGCTAACATCTAGGTTCGGGCTAATTCGTGTATTGCCAGCAGGTTATGTCGGAGCTGGTCGGCATAATCGTCGATGTCTTGGGGAGGTTCTTCGGGGGAGCCAAATGCCAAATCGCAGGGCAATCGCAGCTCCTTTCCGAATAGGACCCTGGCTGGGGTCAGGCCTGTACTATTATGTACGGCAGAGCGATATGCCAACAGGAATAGGGGAATATGATCATCCCAATCACGCTGGTTATTGCTGACGACCTTGGATAGGTGTTGTTTCAAGGTCCTGTTGAATCTTTCCACCATTCCGTCTGACTGTGGGTGTAATGGTGTTGTTCTCGTTTTTCTGATCCCCAACATCGTGCAGACATTCTGGAATACATTCGATTCGAAGTTACGCCCCTGGTCTGAATGTAATTCCATCGGGACGCCAAATCGGCTGAATAGTTGTTCTACTAGCACCGTCGCTACCGTGGTTGCCTCTTGGTTGGGTATCGCATATGCCTCAGGCCATTTGCTGAAGTGGTCCATTGCGACCAGAATGTATTTGTTCCCCCTCTCAGACTCGGGAAACGGACCCGCGACATCGATGGCGATTCTCTCAAATGGGACGCCCACATTGTATTGCTGCATTCTGCCTTGGTCCGGGTTTTCGGGCCCTTACTGGCCGCACAGGTGGCACATTTGCGGCACCAAGCTCTGACGTCTTCGAAGTAATTCACCCAGTAGTACCGCTGGCGAACTTTGTCTAGGGTTTTATTCATGCCCAGGTGGCCTCCGGTAATTCCATCATGTACTTCGGTCAGGATGGCTGGTATCTTTTTCTTCGGAACTACCAGTTGGGACTTGGTTTCTCGTCCATCAGCGCTTTCCCAAACTCGCTTGAGCATTCCATTGTCTACTCTTAGAGAGTCCCATTGAGCCCATAACGAGTTCAGCACGCCGGAGTATCTAGCTACCTCGTCCCATCGTGGCCTGGGTGCTCCTCTCGTTTTGAGTGACAAGATTGGTTCGATGTCTGGATCAGCCATTTGGTCCTGGATGCACTGTTCCGTTGTCCAGTCTTCATTGGCCTGCACTCGGATCTGCCTGATGGGGATACCCTCTCGCTGTTCCGTCCTCAGACAATGTCCGCATTCCGCTATACAGGGTCTTCTGGATAGGGCATCGGCATTATTGTGCAAACGGCCGGCATGGTGTTCCACCTTGGAGTCGTATTGCTGTAATTTCTCCATCCATCTGGCTAGTTGTCCTTCCAGTGTCTTCATGTCCAGCAGCCATTTGAGTGCGGCATGATCTGTCCGGATTAAGAAATGACGACCATAGAGGTATTTGTGGAAATCGTCTACAGCCCTTATTATTGCAAGAAGTTCTTTTCTGGTGACGCAATAATTTCTTTCCGGTTTGGAGAATCCACGGCTGTAATACTCTATCACCCTCTCTTCACCATCTTGCACCTGGGATAGGACGGCCCCCAAACCTATGTTGCTGGCGTCTGTGTCTAAAATGAACTTGCCGGACTGTGTAGGAAAGGCTAGGATTGGGCTGGAACATAGTGCTGCCTTCAGTCGTCTGAATGATGATTCGCAATCCTGATTCCAACGGAAGGTCTCTTTCTCAGTGGTCTGCCGATGTAGAGGGGCGGCGATGGTGGCAAATCCATCAACAAAACAGAGGCCCAGAAATCTTCGGAGTTCATGCTTGCCTCTTGGGACTGGCCAATCACGGATGGCTGCTATCTGGTCTTTGTTGGTGCGGATTCCTGACTCGGACGTGGCCCAAAAACTCTACTTCTTTTTGGAACAAGAAGCACTTCTTCGGGTTGAGTCTCAGGTTGGCATTATTAATTCTGGAGAATACTTCGCCCAGGTTCTTCAGATGGTCGTCGAATGTCTGGCCATTACTTGAATGTCGTCGAGGTATACAAAGCACGTCCTCCATGTTAACCCGCTCAGTACATACTCCATTAGCCTCTCAAATGTAGCGGGTGCATTACATAACCCAAAGGGCATGACCGTGAACTGAAACAGCCCTTTACTGGTGGAGAACGCTGTCTTCTCTCTGTCGTTTGCGTGTAGACCAACCTGCCAATATCCACTTTTTAGGTCTAGTGTGGAGAACCAACGGGAGCCTGCTAGTGTGATCAAAGTGTAATCGATTCGGGGTAGTGGATAGCTGTCTTTCTTCGTGACGTCATTCAGCTTTCTGTAATCCACGCAAAATCGGGTGGTTCCATCCTTCTTTTTAACTAGCAGGACGGGAGCAGACCATGGGCTGATGGATGGCTCAATAACTCCATTTTGTAACATGGACTCGATCGATGTTTTCCTCGACTGCCTGTTGTTGTCCCAATGGTAGTCGTCTAGGTGGTATTCTGATGGGTTGAGCCTTTCCGGTATCTATTCGATGATGGATGATGTTGGTGCGACCGGTGGTTCTATTTTGTCTGTTAAAAATTTGCCAGTGCTTTGTGATAAATTGTTTGGCTTTCTTCTGGTTCTCTGGTGTCAAGTGTGTCAAATGGTCAGCAAACTGTTGTAGGAACTCTTTATCGGGCCCTGTCTCCTTCACCGACGTCTGGTACTCTTCTTCGCAATTGATGATGGTCTTTACTGGCTCGAAACAAGCTATCTCTTGACCATTGGTAATTCTGATGTCGCAGCTTCCAGGATTACGGTCTAGCTGCCCATGAATAATCTGTTCCGTTCGACCGAGAATTCTAGCTGAAGACTTTGCCACAATTTTTATGGGGGTGACTGATGTGTTGACGGGCCGTGTCAATACAAATTCCTCCTTTAGGAACCGAAGAACATCATATCTCGGGTCGAACATAAATCTATGCTGGCTAATTAGGTCCAATCCCAGTATAACATCGTCCTCAATATTCGCTACCAGGACCCTATGCCGGATCATGTTGTCCCCTATCTGTAGCACGACATCTGCCTCACCCTGTATTGACATGGACTTGCCGGTGACCGTTCTGAGCTGGATGTTATTGGTAACTGGCTGAATTTCTGATGCTGTCAAGACCCTGGACTTGGCAATGGACACAGAGGCGCCGGTGTCGATGGTGATGGTAACTGCTCGCCCATTGATGGTGCCTCTGATGACTAGGCTGCCGCTATCTCTGGCTGGTGGAGGAACAGTCAGCATTCGCCCCCCTATGCTGACTGACTGACAGTCCCTGGACATGTGGCTATTTTGTTGGTTACCCCTGGTTGGTGATCGTTCAGGTGGCCTCACTCGACAATCACGTTGGAAATGCCCTGTCCGTCCGCAGCGGTAACATGCCCCTCTGGTACCAGTTCTTTGTAACCGTTCTAATATTTTGTTCAGGCCATGTTCATGACGGCCTCTACTTCCAAAGCCCAAAGTAGAGCTTCATTACTTTTCTTGACGCCACTTAGTTTTAGATTTCGCTGCACTTCGATATCTCTGATGCCGTTTATGAAACTCTGGGTGGCCAACTGGTCTTTCGTTTCCTCTGGCAGGTCTGGGTAGGACAAGTGAACTAACCGTCTAATTTCTGCTTCGAATTCTTGGAGGCTTTCACCGGGTTTTTGCGTTTTTCCACTCAGTTGGACTTGTTATACCTGGCTCAAGGATTGATTGTCGTATCGTTTGTGCAGGATGGCGATGATCTTCTCGAAATTGCCTTGTTCATCGACAGGAATGCTTTGGAGGAGTTCTAGGGCCGGACATCTTAGCGAAATTACCAGAGAAGTAGATTTTTCTTGATTATCCCATCCATTAGCTGTAGCAACTGCCTCAAATTGCCGTTTATATATGGGCCAAGATGAACTGCCGACGAATGTGGGTGGTTTACTAAAGGAACCTTTGGTACTCACGGTGTGCTGGTATTTCCCTCTCTGCAAATCTTTTTGCAATTTTTTAATTGCTGTTTCCACTTTGTCTTGTACTTCACTGTGAACTGCGTCTTTAATTGAACTGATTTTAACTTTTACCTGGGTTTGGATAGCACTTATTTCAAATTTCACCTGGTTCTGGATGGAATCGATGTCATCTACTTTGGTTTCAAGAGTATCCACGGTATTTTTTAGGACCTTTATGTCATCGTTTATTTCTCTTATGTCTGATTCCACTATTTGCATTCGTTCATTAACTGTGTCGTTAACTTGAGACACTATTTGCATTAATTTTTCTAATTGCAGTTGTCTTTTCTCTCCAGTTATTTTAAATTAATTTTGTCTGTGTTCATCTAATAATTTAAATTCATTTTGTCGTTTTAGTTCAAGTTGATCTTTTTTTTCTACAAATTTCGAGAATAATCCTTCCATTAAATTTTGTTGTTCACTTTTCATCGTGGAAACTAGATTTTGTTGTATTTCTTCCAGCGTGGAAACAAGATTTTGTTGTTCGCTTTTCATCGTAGTGAAAGATTTTCTAATTCTATCTTACGTTTTTCATCAAAAGATTTTACTAACCTTTGTTGAATTTCTTCTTGATGTTGTTTCTCCTTCTTGTCACGTTTTTCTAGAATCTGTGCTATTTATTTGTCTAGTCCCTCCGTAATCTGCTTGACTATTTTTTTGGTAATTTCGTCCCTACTATGGATTTCCGTAAATCAAATTAGGATTTTAACTGCACTTAATCCTTTACTTCTGATCACCAAATGTTGTAAAGTACGTGGGTTCAATTTAAAATTATAAAACTAATATTCACTTTCACTTTTCTAGAACTTTATTTACATTAAAACAGCTGATTCAAATACAATAACAATCCCATATACGCTAGTCGTCGCGGTATAACTGAACTGCGATCGTGGCGTGCTTCCTTTATAGTACCAGCGTCGAATTCTGCAGTAAAAATCATCATCACTTTTTTTTATCTCAAAGCGTTTGTTGTAGTACTGAGATGAAACAGGGTCGGCTTTGGGTAAATTTCGTAACAAAATATATTGTCTTGCGTACAAAGGAATGACACCTCGAAGAGAGTAGTATTAATGGTACTGGATCCACCAGATGTGGAAGCCAGGTTTGCGGGGGGAGCACTAGATTCATACCGAATACCTGAATCACCACGATTTACAAAATGAAGCAATGTGTGATGGCGTTGTTTGCAGTTGCGGCAAGTAGATAAAGATTTACAGCGATTCGACTGATGAGAATCGCCTAAGCAATTAAAACAAAGACTAAAATCTTTAACAAACTTAAACCGCGCGGATACTGATTTCTTCAAGAATTCAGAACATTTGTAAATAGTATGATCGAATTTACAAACTAAACAATTTCTATTCTTACTGACAAACAAAGATGTAGTGAAACGGGAAGAATGTTGCTTTGAATTCAATGGTAACTTTTTGTCAACACTTCGCTTTGCCTTGCGGGATAATTCAACATGTTCAAAGGCATCACAATGGTTCGACAAAAAATCAACAACTTCCGAGCGGATCCGAAAGTCATCTTGAGTGGTCACAGTACCATGGTAAAGTTCAAACTTAGCGGCTAAATTCTTTGGAACTCGTTTCAACATCATCTGAACGATACAAAAATCCCACTGATTTACTGGTAAACCCAAATTCTTCAGTGCTTCCAAATTATCACTGAACTCATCCAATAACTTCCGAACCTCTGAAGGGCTATCTGAAGTTAGTTGGGGGAATTGTTCTAAAGCTGACCAATGAGACTCCGCGATTAAACGAGTTCGCTTGAATGTTTTCAAAAGTGTTTCATAAGCACTCACGTAATTGTTTTGTGTTAGCTTAAAATTCTTAATAGCCTCAAAAGCAGGCCCTTTTAAATAATTTAAATTGTATTCTACAAAGAGATGTTCCAGCTTGACTCCGTATATTTTTCTATAACATGAAACATACCGTTCTTCTGTAAACGGCAAACATCAATATAAATGTCAAATTTTCATCATAAATTTCTAGCTTAAATGTCAAGATATGTCATACAAGTATATCGTACAGAGTGTTTGTAACGGTTTTTATGTTTGTTCACCGATTACTCGGAAACAGCTCAAAGAATTTCGACCGTTTTTTTTAATCCTGTTTAGGGATATAGCGAAGTGGTCCCATATTTTTTTCATTAACATAGCTTGTACGGTTTTTTAGAAAATGGGGAAAAACTATTTTTACTTATTCTCATATACTCTATGTTTTGGTGGAGGCGCATGTATTATTAAATTTGGAAAATTTAATTCAGAACGTCGGACAAATAAATAAAGAAATTGGATTAGTTCCGGGATATCCCCAAGTGGTGAGGTATTTTTTCCAATAACATAGCTTGTATAGTTTCTTAGAAAATGGGGAAAAACTTTTTACCTATTTACTCAAACTCAATGTTTTGGTGGATTCGCCAGTATTACAAGCTTGATGCTGTTGCTGGTATCAACTGTTCGGAACTTGGGGTAAATTGTGAATAAGATGAATTAATAATCAAAATATATGTCAGCTAATATTTATATACAGTGTGTATTAAATCAAACGATTTCGTTTATACTTAATAATAATTTTAAGAGAAAAAGTTACTTCTTTACAAACAGATTTACATGATCTAAAACGTAAACAGTAATCATTCCATGTTAAGTTTTTGAGTTGATTACAAATTATAGTATCTTCAGTTCTGTTAACATGTAATTGAAAAGGTGATTGGAAATAAATCCCAATAAATGTTAGTTAATCAACTTCAAGGTGGAGATTCTCACTTGGTTTCTATAACAGTTTGTCTTCATAAGTTTAACTCAAACGGAAAACGTTCTTATGAATATTATTTAGAGAAAAAAATATTCTTCATAATCTTTTATTGTTGCAAAGCTTATAGGTTGAATTATAAAATGTGGCATACATTTTATCTCCATAAATTGACAGAAACGGCAGATATAGGGGGAAAACTACAACCATTTTCGGTAATACACCGCATGCACCAAATATTAGATACTTGAATCAACTTAGCTTCATTCAAAATTCGGAATATGTCAATGTAACATGTTTCGCTTAAAAAAATTCAACTGATATTTAAAGTGAAATTTTAAAGGGTGTTCCATATATAGGATAGGTAAAACTTAGAACGTAGTTAAATTACATGTACTTAAGAAATCGTAAAAAAAAGTATATTAGGGGGTCCGTAAGTAGCTGCATATATTCAATGTGGTTGAAATAAAGGGAAAGTCATACGGGGTGGTTCGAAAAAGACATATTAAGTTGACCATAAACAGTTGTATATATACAACTGATATATCAGGTAGTTGAAAAACGGGTGAAGTTGAATTATATTTATGCAGGGTGAATAACAAAATGTTATATTGTTAGGATCATAAGAAGTAGCATATGCTATGTGGGCAAAATAAAGATAAAAAGGAATTATATTTATACAGGGTGGATAAAAATGAATGTTATGTAAGCAGTTATTATGTTTGAATTTTCTTGAGCTATTATTAAAGTAATGAAGCTATTATTAAAGTAACGAAAAAAAAGTTTATAAAGTAGTTCACAAGTTTTCAAGTAACATATTATAGGATGGTTGAAATATGTAGCAGTGTATGATAACAGCTATAGGGGAAAGATTAAAACATATTAAAAAGGAATGTTATGATCCACAAGCAGTTTCACATGCCGGATAGATGAATATAGGGTGGACTAGAATTCTAAGTACACAGAGTGGTGAAAAAATGTTATATTGGGTGGCCCATAAGTAGTTGCATATGCAAGATTGTTGGAATATAGCGTGGAGTAGAATAATAATAAACCGTGTGGGTAAAACAAAAATAGAAGAATTTTGTCATATTGGGTAGAGCATGAGCTGTTGCATATATGGAGTACCTGAAATATGGGGCGAAGTCAAGTTATAATGGCACAGTGTGATTCAAACAATATTAAAGAAATTTGAAAATGAAGGATGGTTTTAATGAATAGAAAATATATTTTATACTGAGCATTAAAAAATATGGTGAAAAAATGTGAAATAGCGTAACTCATAATCAGTTGCACAGATAGTTAGTATACTTGAAATATAGAGACGATCAGAGGTAAGTAGTTTAACTTTAAAAAATTGTTACATAGGATACTCCATAAGCAGTTGCAGTTTTGATGAAATTTCTTGGAAATTAATGGATTTATATTTATACAGAGTGGTACAAAAATTTGAAAGTGGTTGGTCGAAAAGTAGGTGCATATACGAGGTGGTTGATATAGAGGATAGAGTTGAAATATTAAATAGTGTTGATAAAAAAATTGTTCTACATTATTTTTTAGATATAACATGAGCTGTTGCATATACGCAATATCTAAAATATGGGGCAAAGTAACATTACTGTTATACAGTATGATTAAAACATGTTAGAAAAAATTGCATATACGGGGTAGCTGACCAAATATCTCTAAAAATGTTATTTAGCTTAGTTATACAGGATGGTTAAAAAACTGATAGACCAGTAGATTTTAATGGGTTACTAATTGGCAGCAATATATACAAGATAGTTTAAATATAGATCGACGTTTTAGCTACAGAAGGCAGTTCTTAAAAATAATGAATAAAATTGTTATGTAGGGTGGCCATCGATAGTTGCGGTTTGAGTAAAGGCAATATCGAAAAAGTTAATTGCATTTGAAAATTGCATCCAATTAAGCCATTGCATCACTAAAAATTGTGAAATAAATAAATTAAAAAAAAAACAAAAACCGACTTCAAAATAAAATTAACTAAAAAGCACGAAATAATTTATGCTACAATTAAATACTTATTATAAAGTCGGTGCCAATTTAAACAGCGATGTACTTCAGGAAATATTTTCACTTTCGATCGGCACCGACTTCATAAAAAGTATTTAATTGTTGTAGCATACATTATTTCGGGCTTTTTAGTTAATTTTATTTTGAAGTCGGTTTTTGTTTTTTAAAAATTTATTTATCATTTCACAAGTGAAATGGCAGGAAATATTCCATTAGTGTATGAAAAGAAAAATTCTTATATCCGCGATTTTTCTGTACGGTATATAGTTGTAGGTGTGTGCACATGCATCAAAATTCAATCAGCAATCAAATCTCACATATAAATGTGATATGGGGTGGTACCTAAACAGTAGCATATATAGGATGGTTGAAATATAAGATGGAACAGAATTATAGTTATACAGTGTGATTCGAAAAATGTTGTATTAGGTTACACATAAGTAGTTGCGTATACAAGGTGGTTAAAACAAGAGTGGAGTAGAACTATAGTTATATAGAGTGGATCAAAAAACGTTAAATAAGCATTCATAGTACGGATATTTGAGTTATGGGGCTGAATATAATTACGATAATAGAGAAATGTTCAAGAAATCTTAGCATATACAGTATGATTTAAATATAAGGTGATTTACAATTATAATTATACAGGGTGGTTGAATAAATATTATACAGTGTGGAAAATAGTAGTTGCTTATACCAGGAGGTTGTAATAAGGATCGATAAGAATTATAGTTGTCCAAGATGTATCAAAAATTTGTTATATAAGCATAAGCTGTTAGGAGTTTTGAATTTTATGGCGGGATATAATAATAGTTATAGAGATGGATTCAAAAAATTGTAGAAGCAGTTGCATATACCGGGTGGTTGAAATAAATGGTAGACTAATACTATCCTTATACAATGTGGTTCCAAATGTGACATTTTTTTTATATAGGGTATACTAGTGTTTTAATACCTGAATTAGTAGGGCACCTTTTTGCTGATACTTTTAACCTCGCAGACCTTAATAGGAAGATGTGGTTTCAACTAGAAGGAGTACCACCATATTATGCATCAGCAGTACGAGCTTATCTCAATCAAGTTTTTCCACATCGATAGATCTGTAGACATGGCGAAATTGAATTGCCTCCCAATGCTTGTGATCTGACTCCCCTGGTTTATCTTTTGTGGGGCTATTAAAAATCTACAAGCGTAAACATACTAATATAAATGATTTCAAATAACGAACTAGCCAAGATATTAATAAGTCATCGAAGAAATTTTGCAAAACTAGTTTTTGTTAAGAAAGTGTGCACAGTTTGAACATAGGATGTAGACTTAAGAATAAAATTATTGTAAATATTATTAATTACTTCAAACGTTTTTTTTTTCTATAAATAATTATTTTACAAATTAAATAATTGAAAGTTGATTCTTCTTTTTATAAATGTCCAAAAATCTGAAAGTCCTATATTGCTGAGTACAGAATTGAAAACCCTTTAAAATGCTCTTCACACCGTTTAATTTTTTTTTTAGAGTTGAAGGGGCATGTGAATGTTTATATTTAAATAGGAATAGTTTCTTATATAAAAATTGATCTGTTTCAGGATTTTTCATTTATTTTCATAGTTACATAGTAAATAAATTTATCCGTTAGTTTAGGATCTCACTGTATATTGCACAAATTAGGTCTGTTAGCTGAATATTCAATTAGGAGTAGTCTAGTACATACTGGTTATGTTGTACTATACATATCAGAAACTGTTCGTGATGAATATATGCTCTATTAATAATATCAAATATAGTTTTGATTCGACCATGTTTACTTTGTATTATATTTACTGATAGAGTCGTTCACTAAACCAAGACGTACGTCAATATTTTGTGCTATCATGTCTTTTTCTCCATTTTAGTATCAATATACTCTTGTAACCCTACTGCCATGGAAGCATAAATTCAAATTTTTTATTAATTCATGGGCTCTTTCTAAGATCTACCTAATTATAAATAAATAATATTTCTGCATACCGAAAAGTTATAATTTAATAGTCGTGTTATTGTACCTACCTAATATGCAAATTGTATGGTGTTAAAATCTTGAGGGGTATTCTGAAATTTCGTGTAATTTGCTTTTATTGGAATTAGAGTTATTATTCTAGTCAAGAGTAAATTTTGGACTTGTTTTATCTATCATTTCAGCAAAGTTAGAGTCAGAGAGTTGTTTCGTGTTTATAATAAGTCCATCATATATAAACCCAGAGATTGAGCATAGGTTATTAATTTCAGCCGTCAAAAGTCTTTTAAAAGTTTAATTTTCTCTTACTGTGGAAAGCAGCAACAGTTCCCTGAATGTTTTTATTTTGCTACAAATCACCCATTTTGATCTTCAGCTGCAAAAGTCCATGTATTGTCAAGCCATTAACATTGAGTGGTGCTATTCCTGTTGAAGAAGTACTCTTACCTATTATGTAGAATCAGTATATGTAAGAGTAGTTACCTAAAATGAGTTTTTACAGTTCAAGCACACTCTACTATAAAAGGTATGTATCTAAGACAAAAATTATCCTAACAACATCCAGAGTTCTAGCAAAAAATGATTGTAAACATATAAGTGAGCTTTTCAAAGTGATGCAATAATTTATATTTAAAATAAAACCGACTTCAAATAAATATAAATGGAAACAGTTACATACACTCTGTGTGATCAATAGTTATATTTACTGATATATCTTGACATTTAAATGTAGGGTTTTGTTAGGAAAATATATATGCCACTTATTTAACTTTTGCGGATTTCTGTACTTATTTTTTCCATTTTCTGTAAAACGGGATTGAAATCTCGGGATGTTGCAGTTTTTCCTTCCTTTATCGGTTAAGCACTAAGTAAAATTTGAAATTTCTGTGTGCTAGAATTACTTTGAAATTTTGACAATCGGCGAATGTGTTAGTGATTTTCGACTGGCAACAGTTTAAATATTTGTTATTATCTGGGATTAATAGCTAGTTTTCTGATGTCCCTTTATCGCGGACTTTCAACTTTATCCACAACGAAAATATAGAGGGGTTGATAAAATCCTAACTGACTTTAAAAAGGAGGATACTACTGTGGGCGACTTGAATGGGACACTATTCTAACTTATTTATCGCGTGTTTGTAGTTTCTGCCTTTTCATATTATGCAATTGTTTTGAACATTTCTCGTTGTGTAGTTTCTCCGCAGGGTGTCTAAAATAACTTCTGCTGTTTATAGAACTCATTAAAATAAGCCAAAAAGTCTGTATTAACATGCTCTAAAACGCACCCTTAGGAAATAGTATGTCCTTAAAAGGGCTCAAACAAAACTGTTTTTTTTTTCTTCTATTACTGACAAAACCGTCAAAAATAAATTAAAAAATTTTATGGTTATTACATATATTTTTACGTTAAATGTGCTACTCCGGTTTTCGACATGCAAATCATTTATCTAATAATCTAATAAATCCTATTTATTGTAAAAAAATTGAAATAACAAAAAAAAACCGGCCGAAAACCCGCTTCACCAACCTAAATAGGAGGCTTATGATTTGAATGTCGAAAGTACATATTATTTAACGTAAAAAGTTATGTAAGACCAATACATTTTTTATTCTATTTATTTTCCACCGTTTTGTCAATAAGAGCTCTTTTAAGGACATATAACTTGTAGTGTATGCCTTTTAGGGCACATGTTAATACGGACTTTTTGGCTTATTTTAATGAGTTCGATACATAGCAGGAGTTTGGAATTTAGAAACAACCTGTTCATTCAGTAGGAATAATTTATTTTAAATATCTATGCAGATTTTTAAAGCTGTTTCTAATAACCGTAAGCATGCAGTTATAAACACACTTCAATTCAATTCAATTCAAATGTAAAGAATATAAAGAAATCTCGGGTTGGCAATTTTATTTACAAGATAAAGGTAGGTACTGTTAGCGTTTTCTAACCTGTAAATTAATTGCAGCTCTCTTAGAGCAGTGATACAGACTGCGTGGAGACATGAGTAATTACTACAAAAAAATTGCCTTTTTCCAAAATTCCATAAAATTGGCTTTAAACTATACTTTTACACATATCATAGAAAATAGAAATAATAAAATTCGAAAAAATCTGAAAATCATATACCTAGTAAAAAATTTAATTCCGTAATTTGTTCCCTTGCCTGTAATGATGAAGCTATAGAGCAAAAAAACGGTAGAACCCTGCATTCATTTCTTATACAATATGCCAAAAGTCTCTAACATGGGGCACGTAGATACACTTAGGTACATATTTTGTCTGGAAACCATTTATACAAAAACAGGTAAGCCTGTAATTGTCATGAAATTTTGCTATTTCTTTCCGACTAAGAAGGATTAATATGACGTGGAGAATGATTACCTTATTTTCGTGAATTTAGTTATTTATGAATAGAGCTCTTCATAAAACAATGTGCGAATATAAATGTCTAGATTAGGGTTGTAACGAATGTCCGATTTTCGATATTCGCGAATACGAATGCGAATGCGAATTTTCTCTTCCAATATTCGCGAATACGAATATCAGATCAAAATTTACTTATTTTGGTTTAATCAAAAATTATAACCTAAATTGTGCTTCTTAATCATTATAGAAAGCCACTCTTCTATTTTTAATATATAAATTGAAATAGCTGTGGGATCTTTGTTGTCTCACAGATGTATAAGCACAGCACCCTTACACTCAACACTCTTTCAACAGTTAAGCTGTCATCATATTGGAGTGAACCAAATAAGTTTTTTTGATTTATGAGAGAAGTTATAAGAAGTTATTATAATTAAACAGAAAAATTATATAATTAGACTTATGGAGTCAAATAAAAACTAAAATTATATGGATTGGCAAAAAAAGGAATTTTATTGTCATGTTATAACTTATCTTATTTATGGACTCATTTACATATTTAAAAAAAAATCAGTTTCAAAAACAAAGTGACGAACCTTTGTATAGGTTTAAAAGTAAGATTCTGCAAGCTTGTATATTTCTGAGTAAAATGAGATTGAATGCATGAGAATTGGTCAAAAAATAACTGACTTATGACGAGGTATGTTTTAACATCCTGACAGCTAATTTCTCTTATTTGTTGACAGCTGCGGAATGGTACTAACTAATGACGATAAAATTTGCATCAATACTTTAAATTAGAGAATGATACATGTCGAGTTCTGCCATAATTGGTTGCTAGACGATATAATAAAAAAGCATAACTTACAATTTTGTTGAGAAATTTCACCTAACACAATTGCCAGGAGGGTGCAAAGTAGGCAGGTGCCCAAGGAGTGTAAGAACGCAAGTACGACAGTTATGGTGCTTTTATTTTAATTTATCTAACTAATGGAGTTTTATAGGCTGCGTTCCATGTAAACACATGCTAAACATTCATTGTGTCCTTACTGGAAATTAAATTAGGGGTTTTGTAGCGATTTTATATCACTCAATGGTTTGTTTTCGCCCCCAGTTTCAGCGTGTGCCTGTCACATTGACGCAACTCACGGCCCGAACCGCACAGAGCTCAGTTACAGCTCTCACAAAAGGCCTGCAGCTAGTCTGAGCGTTCCACAAACACGATAGGTTGTATATTTTCCTACCAACCAAAAAAAGAAGAAACGTGAAACACCATAAACTGTTTTTTTTAGACAAAATGTCAACTGTATAATGATGTCTGTGGATTTAGCAGCACTACCCAACGAAGCAAAATTTGTTATCCGGAGATTTAAAATATACGCACATTTATAGTGTAGAACAATTATTTTTTGACAGATTTTTGAACGTGACCTCCTGTTGTATCTGCAAATATTCAACCTTTACACTTATTTTTAAAACTAGAAGTGTGACCCAAGAAAGTACCAGCATATTTTAAAGTTTGTCAAAGTTTAGATATGTCTGCAATTTTGTTTTTAAAACTGACACCATCAATTGTGGAGAACCTTTATCAGTTGGGCTCCCCTCAACTGATTGAATCTCCAGAAGATTGTATCATAATTTCTTTGACAGGTTTTCGTTAACCTAAGAATTCTTTGTCCTAGAAATCACAAGGAAACGGCGTTATATGCAGTATGACTCCTGATTTTGAGTCTCTGTGAGCTAGTTTTCCTTGAAACTTCTAAATCTCGAAATTCATTTTGTCATAAAACCCGATATCATGTTATGAAACTGACATAACATGCTTAATTTGATTTAGCAATTAAATTGTTGCCTGTTTACATTACATGTCAGGATTCCAGAAGAAATGTATATATGTAGTTGACATTTATGTCATCATACAACTGTTATTTCTTATTGCAAGTACAAGTGCCTGTACCACTAAACTTTTGAAATCACAAGTAAGTTATATGGTGTGCAATGTTCCTAATGAGTAACATCATAATATTTACGCTTTTCATTGTCAAACATATTCGCAAAAAATTCCCATGAATAACCGCGAATACGAATGCCAATATTCGTTACATCCCTAGTCAAGATGTCATATTAGTCAGGAAACAAAATTACCGATGTTAGGATCGCATTAATAAGAACAAAGAAAAGTATCCCCAGTTTAATCTTTCGCATAAAACTTCGTTTCTATTTTTTATGAAGACTTAAAAATTATTTATTGTTTCAGATGGATGATCGTTTTTATATTAAAAACTCTCAAAAACACGAATAATTTACGACCGTGCCGTGGTCGTTTTAACATTGATACGTCTTCATAATTGATAAATTTTCGTATTAAAGAACACTGCGATGATTTGTGTGATGGGTGCCTGTATTTCCCTCTCGCAAACTGCGACTGAAGCGATGAGTAAAGTAAGAAAGGAGATTGGTGCGGGTAGGCAGGGGAAAGTGCAATTTACAGATAAACTGAGCGGGTCATGATTTACGTTTGAAAGCTTGATAAACTCATATTCCTTGCTTGAGTGAGTAATATCTGCATAAAACCTTGAATAGGATTACAAATGTTCATAAATTGTGTATGCCATAATTCAGTCAGTGGGCTTGGAGATGCTTTGCTAGCCATCGATTCATCCCTCTTTCCTCTTCTTCATCCATTTATGCCCCCTCTTTTGTTTTTTCTCATTAGAGTCGGTAATTAAATGATTTTGCGAAAACAATATTTGATTTAAACATTTCCATTCGTTTTTTAGAAAATGCTTGGGAACGAAATATCTATAATTTGTAGAGAATCCAAAATTTTATTTCGTTCTGAACGAAAATAACTAATGACAACTATAGACTTATTAGGGCTCCGTATATACAATATACGGATACCCCTATAATATCACTCCGAATTTCTGCCTCTGTCACATCACAGCAAATTTCTCCTAAACTACTGGACGGAAGAGGTTGAAATTTAGTATCAATATATAGTTTTGTGACCCGATCAGGAGTACATACAGCAAAAGAAGAAACTTAGATTTTAGGGGTACTTATGGGGGGAAAAACTAAAAAAATTGACAGTTCCGCCCTGAACTCTGAGCCAAAAATTTTGAAAAAAATAAGAAATATAGAACGTTACACGAACTTTGCAGAAAAAATAAGGAGAAACCATTAATATTAATTTTGGGGGGCAAATTATAAAATTAAATGAAAATTTAAAAATTAAAAATTTTTAAAACGTATCATGTAATACATCAAATGAAAGTCTCATTCTGAGGAACAGAAATATTTTTTTTCATATTAAAAAAAATAATTTAAAAGATATTAACAAAAATATACCAAAATTTACTTTTCTCCGAAACAATAAAACGCAAAGTTTTGAAAAATATTAGAGGTATAGAGTCTGACCTGAAGTTTACTGGAAAAAAAAGGAGAAACCTCTACCTTTAATTTTAAACCTCTACTTTTAATTTTGGAGGGCAAATTACAGAATTAAATGGAAAATATAAAATTAAAATTATTTCTAACGCATCATGTTATATATCAAATGAAATTATGATGAAAACAAATATAATTTTTTCATATTTTTAAAATAAATTAATTAAAAGATATTAACATTAATATAAAAAAATTACCTGCCCCCCCCCTTATCTCGGAAACCATAAGCTGTAGAATTTAAAAAAAAATAGAGGTATAGCGCCTCACCTGAAATTTGCTGGAAAAATAAGGAGAAACCCCTAATATTCATTTTGAGGGGCAAATTATAGAATTAACTGGAAAATAAAAAATTAAACTTGTTTCTAACGGATCATGTAATATATCACAGGGGTCATTATGACCAATACAAATATTATTTCTTATATTTTTTATTCCTCCCTTTATTCCCCAAACTATAAGACCTATTTTTTTTGTTTACAGGAAAAATACGAAGAAATCCCTAATATTAATATTGGGGGCCAAATTATAGAGTTAAACGAAAAATAAAAAATATTTTTTTAAGGCATCATGCAATATATCAAATGAAGGGGCTCATTATGAGAAATACAAATATATATTTTTCATATTTTTAAAATTAATTGTTTACAAGATATTAACATAAAGATATAAAAAATTCTCATTTTTCGCTTTATTTCCGAAACCATACTACCCAAAATTTTGAAAATAATTAGGGGTACTGGGGCTCACTTGAAATTTAAAGGAAAAATTATTAGAAAACCTCCATAGTGATTTTAGGGACAAATTATACAATTAAATGGAAAATAAAAATTCAGTTTTCAAACGCATCATGTTATATATCAAATAAAAGGCTCATTATGTGAATTACAAATATATCATATTTTTAAAAATCATTTTTTTAGAAGATATCAGCAAAAATATTAAATATCGACTTAATTCCCATTTTAGAAACTACACTATTTAAATTTTGAAAAATATATTTTACTTGTATTTTTAAATAATTTTAATAACAGATTTAATAATTTATAATTTAAAAGTTGACCTATTTTAACCCTTTATCTTCTAATCTATAGACCCCCCAAATTCAGACAGTAGATTATAAAAGGGTTCCCTGAAAATTTATTAATAAAATAAAACTCTAATGTTAATTTTTGGGGGCGAAATTAGAAAACTAAATACATATATTTTGAAGGTGGTACGGAACCCTTAGTATGCGAGTCCAACTCGCACTTGACCAAATTATTTTTATAGTATTAACCCCGGAGAAATATAGAACAAACAATACTACTTTAACCAAGCGTATGAACTTTTCGTACGAGAATATTTTAAATGAAGCAAAAATCCCTTCCGGTTCCTTCCGGTTGTAAACTTTCCAAATTTGGATTTATGCCTTCCAAATTTAGATCCAGTTGTAGAAGTAGGCGTAGCAAGGCAGAATACACGCTTCTGTTACTAACCGGAAGTGGAATATTGGTCTCAGGAGTTGGTTTTTCAAACTCAAAAAAATGTATTCCATGTTTGGAATGTTCAAATCTCGCTTAAGAAAAACATACTTCCGGTTACAATTTTCAACTTCCGGGAGTAACCGTAAGTGATTTTTGGTTGATTTTAAATACTCTCGGACGAAGGGTTCATACGCTTGGTTAAAGTCGTATTGTTTGTTCTATATTTCTCCGGGGTTGATACTATAAAAATAAGTGTCTAGTTCTCATTAGTTATTTTCGTTCAGAACGATACGACTTTAACCAAAAGCGTTAAAGTCGTATTGTTTATTTCGTATATAAAGCTTTTTTTCTAAGGTACTTCAGAAGACTAATAAAACATTTAAAAAATATATATAACCGACTTCCACCTATAACTAAAAAGCTAAAAATAATTATAACAAAATACAACTCTAGCAAATAAATAACACATTCAATGTTGTTAGGTACCTACCCAGGAAGTTAAAAATGTAAACATTAAAAGGTGCTCATTCTGTACAAATTAATTACCTACCAATCTAGTATATTTTTGAAGTCGGTGCCAAGCACACCTAAAATCCTTCATTGCATACTTATCTACTACTTCATTAAACTTGCTTGGCAAAGATTTCAAAAATATACTAGATTGGTAGGTAATTAATTTATACAGAATGAGCACCTTTTAATGTTTACATTTTTTACTTCCTGGGTAGGTACCTAACATCATTGAATTTGTTATTTATTTGCTAGAGTTGTATTTTGTTATAATTATTTTTAGCTTTTTAGTTATAGGTGGAAATCGGTTATATTTTTTTAAAAAAATGTTATATTTTCAACTTTTTAGTTTTTTTGAACTCAGGTAGTTTTCATTCTTTATTTTTTATTTTGTATGTATAACCTTAATAGACAGGACCAGGTAGATCGAAAGCCTCAACATTACACAATGATACATTTTCATTTAAATTGATAGGTAAATGTTTACGAATAAAATGTACTAGTACGCGTTGACTTAATAAGCCCAAAATATATTTATGCCTTATGGACCACGCCATGTAACCTTTTTTCAACTTTTTTTGACAACTCTGTATAACTATATATAATTCCACTCCACCCTATGTACCAACCATCCTGTACATACGACTGCCCATGGACAAGCATAAATTTGTTAGCTGCCTTCTGTAAACTATAGGACGGAGTAGAATCCATCCCATATTATATGGAGTCAAATCCGTCCTATATTTCAGCCATAGTATATAACTCCTTGTGGTCTACCCCATAAATTATTTCATTTTTCACATTTTATGTTATCGCCCTGTGTAACATTAATTCCTTTCCACACTTTATTCGACTTCTTATGTGCTATAAAATAAATAATTTTTTAATCACACTGTATAAATATAATTTAACTTCCGCATATATTTCAACTATCCTGCATATGATTTGTTTACGTCCATATCATATAACAGTTATTTAATCACCCTATATAATTTTCAATATCGATAAATGGTGGTCCTTGATCCACGTCGAAAGTTGTAAAAAATAATCGCACAGAAATGTTCACGATTTAATTCCATTTTTTGGCCGAGATGAATCCTTTAAGTTACTGTAAACAACACCCAGCGCTCGTATGTCAAAACGTAGTAGGTACAACCTCAAAAATGTCAAAATTTACGATAGAGCTGTCAGTTGTCAGATTACAACACTAGGGTTGTCCAATCCCGAAATATGGCGTTCCAGAAATATATAGATACAATACCAATGAGACCGTTTGTAAGTTCAATAAATTCACCATTACAAAATATATCAAAATTTTTATAAAACAATTAAACCATATGAAAACAATTCAAATAATTTTTTTTTAATAATAGCAAAAAGCATTGTTATAAACAGAAACGAGATACTAGTAAGTTTCGACATAGATAGTCTTTTTACAAATGTACCTGTTGATAATTCATTACAAATTATAAAATTTAATTAGAACAACATATTTCCTTTAACCACAAAATTAAACATTAACCCAATTATGGAAGTAGCCAAACTCTGCTTAAAAACATCATATTTTCAATTAGAAGGAGACTTCTATAAACAAGAATTTGGTATGGCCATGTATTCTTCTGTGTCACCTATAATCAGTAGTAATATATTTATGTCATATTTTGAAGAAAGATTCGTAAGCAATTATAAGAATAAACCAAAAGTGTGGTGGAGATACTTTGGTGACATTTTTGTGGTTTGGGTGCATGGTGCCGAAGAACTGCACTCATTCCTACATTATATCAATAGTTAAGAACCGACAATAAAATTTACAATGGAGATCAAACAATTACATAAACGTGTTTACATTGATGTACTTATAAATAGAACAAACAACACTAAGTACACACACTTATTGACAACCTACGGATACTAATAGATATTCGAATTTTAAGTCCAACTACCCCTTGAGTGTAAAGAAAAGTGTTGTAAAGTCCTTATATGAAAAAACATATATTCATCCACCGAAATATTTAACGACGAAGTCAAGATAATCAAAGAACATCTACTTCAAAATGAATATCCACAAAGTTTTATAAATAAAACTATAAATCAAGTAGAAAGAAAATCGCAACAACAAAGTAGCTCAGTATCAGGTACTCGCCAAATGACAAATTATAACAGTGAACATTTTTTGACAAACAAGAAAATCATGCACAAAGCGAAAATTTTAGAATAAATTAAAATACAAAGCGATTGACAACGACTCCAGAGTTGGAGTTGAAATGTCTCCAAATACAGATAAGTATCACACAATATACAAAAAACTACTTATATACCGAAATACTGATTGAACATTTTCCAGACATCTCTTTCTCTCAGAATAACTGTGAGGATGAATTTATGTACGGACAGTCAGTTATCAGAGCAATTTTGCGAAATTGCCTTCCTGGACTTTGTTCTCTATATTATACAATTTTCAAATACTTATCTGTTTGCAGGAAAACATCTGAGGAGAGGAAACCCTAATGAACAAGCAAAATAACCCTTACTGACGTATTGAATATAAACTTTGAAAATAAGATATAAGGTTTTATAATTTATATGTACTTGTTTTCGTTCATATCTCATAACCACATAAGTGACAGGTGGTATGCACACTAAACCAGTTAATACACATTCATAATGTATTTTTCATATGATCAAGTTTAGAAAATGAAGTACAGGTTGCAGTTTCAACGAAACATTGTCAAATTTTCAGCAAAATAGTTCGATACATGCATTAATATTTGTTCAGAAATTCATTCAGATTTTGCAAAATATTCATAAACTTGAAGTTACTTGGTTTGATATAGATAATAGGATAACCTGCTAATTACCAAAGCAATACGTTTAATTGCTTGAGAGTAAATTTTCATATTGAGCATTAAATTTATCACTAAAATTCTGAACATATATCTCGAAACTTTCGTTCAAGATTTGATGTCACACCTGAAAATTTATGGATCATTATAGGAAGAAACTCTTCGCACAATAATGAAGATATCAATATTGTGTACTACACCATCTCCCTGATTAATAATTTACAAGAAAGATGCCTGTGGAGGCCAACAGACCAATAGACGAGCCCCGACTTTGCCACTCACAGACCTTGCAAATGAGAAACATAGCAGAATAAGTCATCCAATTATTCCTTATTTTCTGTTCTTGCGTTGTTGTTGATATTGCTGTATGATGTTATTGATTATTATTCATGCCTACACTGAGAAATAAGTTCTGTGAAAATCTATATAATCTTAATAATAAAAATTATAACAATAATGTTTATTTATCAAAAAAATTGTAACAATAAACAACAGTTAATAATAATTTTTAACAATTTACATAGATCGTTAGACCCCTCTAACATTTAAGTTGATAAATAAACAATGGAATTTCACCAGAAGGTAATACCTTGTGTAGGGCAGAGAAGACCGGCACGCACCACTTATATCAATTTTTTAACAAAACAAAAGATATATCTACATTAACAATAATAACATATTTCACCACAATTACAAAACTGTAAACAATTAATATTACAAAAGTAAATCCTTGTACGAGCAGTCCACAAGTAAAGTGTAGTTAAAATTTTTATTACTCAAAACCGTTTGCAATTTTCGGACATATCTTTACTTTTAAATTTGGAAATTTGCGAACTTTTGCCATTAGTTGTATAAAATCACCTCTCAATCCAGCTAAATACCTTAGAATTTATAATTTATTCAAAAAATTGTGGGATAGGGGGACCCGGTCCTTAAGTTCGCTGTCTAATTTGTATTCTTTTCCTATTTTTTCACACATTTTTTAACTTGTATTATTATTTTTTTAATATGCGAACCAGTTGTAGCTGTACTACTACTCTAGTTCAGTCTATATTGCAACAATCCTGTGTATGCTTCTGGGTATTAGTCACCCAATATAACTTAATTGTCTCTCATACTCCGAACCACCCTCTAAAACTTTAATTCAACTCAACATTATAATGAATCCGCCCTGATATTTTTTAAACCAGCCTGTATAAGTTTAAATTCTCTGCACCCTATTGACTGTTTCTAATATTGTTTCACCCTGCGTACTTTTAATTTTACTTTGTCGAATATTTCAAGTATTCCATGTATGCAACTTCTCATGGTCTACCCTATAAAACAAAAATCTTTTTTTGAGCCACATTGCATAACTATAACTTTACTCTACCCTTGATTTCAACCACTCTGTATATTCAACCAGGTACTTCTAACATCTTTTGAACCCAACGTAACAAATTGTTGATCCACCCTGTATAACGATAATTTTGCGGCTCCCTTATTTCGACCAACCTGAATACGCAACTACTTATCTGCTACACAGTACAACATTTATCCACATATATGCAACTGCTTAAGTACCACATAAAATCACATTTATTTTTAAGATTTTTTGAACCTACCTGTATAATTGTGATTTTACTTCTGTACCATATACTTTTATGGCATATATTGACATTTAAGCTCTATATAAATTGGCATTTACATTGATGTTTATCGTTTTTTGTACATATTTTTCCGATTTTTAGTAAAACGTATGTTTTACGTTATAGAAAAATGTACGTAGTCAAGTTGGAATATATATTTGTAGAATACAATTTAAAATATTCGAATTGATTCAGTCATTTTATTAAAAACAGTGAAGATTCGAACACGCGAGTTTTAAAGACCTACATCTAGGATATTCGGGGAAACTAGCACATAGGTTCCCTAACCAGAAACAATATATATTCTATATATTGTCTTGCGTACAAAAGAATGACACCTCGAAGAGAGTATTCAATATCTCTGACAGGTGAAGTTAACCTGTAAATTTCATCTTGACATTCTAACCTAGGAGTTACGGGTAACAGCAATTACATGGAACGGCTGCAGATTCGGAACCTCTATGTGCTAGTTCCGCGAAAATCCTAGATGTCGGTTTTTACATCTCGCGTCTTCAAATTTAACGACATGTATCAAATACATAAAGAAGTGTTCGAGAGGACAATCAATTGTGGGAAGCGCAACTGATAAATGTTCCCTAACCAGAAACAATATGTATTATATATATTGTCTTGCGTACAAAAGAATGACACCTCGAAGAGAGTATAGTGAAGTATAGTGTCCCTTAATTAATGTTTTTTCTGATTTCCTGAAAAATCGTAAATCTCACGTTAGAAAATTATATTATACCTTTCCGTAATATTCTTTAACGCAATGCAGTTTAAATCATTAATAATGCCCAAGCCGTTTTGAATAATCACTGAGCATACATAAAAAAATCGGTTAAAAGAGGTGAATATGAGTACTCAATTATAGTGTTGGTTATTGTTAGTACACAATAATTTATTTAATTAGTTAGTAGTAGTCAAAATGAGTGAAACATAAAAAATTATCTGACATGTAATTAATTTATGTTAAATTAAACAATTGTTAAATCTAATGAGTTTCCGAAAGTCTTTATACTATATTGGAAGTCGAAGTAGGAAATGATTTTATAACTTTAACTTGTTTTTGTCAGTGTATTATTATAAGATATGGCGATGCCGTTTTGCTGGTCTGTAATTAAGCAATCTATCAGCTTTAGTCAGACCGGACGTTCTTCGCTGTTGGTATGTATAAATAAGATGAAACTTATGCTTTTATATCGGAATCATAAATCGTAATTATCGACGTGGCAATCGTATCCTGAAGCAGTAATTAACCTAAGTAGTTGTACAATGCACTAAGAAACAACTACATTTATCTGAACAAAGTTTAAAGTTTTACATATATATATATATATATATACCCGATGGGTTAATGGACACACAATTGTATAAAAATTGGAGTTTGACAAGAGGACTTGACCCCAAATCAATTCCCAGCCAAGTCATGATTTGTTTTCAATTAATAAAAAATTCCGGGTGTACAGTTTTCTCTTATGTAAATGGCAAAAATGAAGGAAATCGACATTTGCTCCTGATAAGGTATGCCACATATCCCCTGAAAATTCTAAAAAATATTCTTCATTTTCCCAATACTTCAAGGGAATTCCTCCCACAAAAATACATACCTTAAGCTCTTCCTCTGTTCCCTTAAGTGTCTGTGATCATGTCTCAGCTTTTCTCTTCAGGCTTCTTTTTTCTTCACGCGTTTAGTTATTCAAAGGCCAATTCCTTAACCTTTAGTCTCGAATTCCCGATAAAAACTGCCAAAAATATTTTATTCTCCTCAGTCCTTCGAGCCAGTTATTCAGTACTACACCTCTTCTCCGTTTCACTAGGTCAAAAAGACCATTTGTTACTTCAATATAGTCCTTCAGATCTTAAACTCTTCTTCTTGGTTACTTCTCAAGACCTTAAGTTCTCCATTTCCAGTTCTTCAAGTTCCTTTGCAATCCTTCAATTCCTCAGGGAGACCACAACATGGGTAGTAAATCTACTTCCCGCTGGCTACTCATAAAACTTTCGGAGTCATGGCAGTCGTTTAGTAACTAGGGAAGGACAGGTCCCCGGCCCTCGAGTATGACTTTACACAAGTAGTTCGCCGGACATACTTTCCTTCGGGATTAAGCGAAAGGGAACGAGGCCAACTTGTTAAGCCTTTAATACAAGTATTTGTCAGACCTGTTTCCCTTCGGGATTGTGGCGATGAGACGACCTGGTGGGCAATCATGGAACCTTCGCTTGAGATGTTGAGTCATCGCCCTGTATTGGGCGCGACCTGGTTTTCGAGACGAGAACCCTTTGCCGACCTCTTGCCTGCTACTCCTAAAACTGGGCCTAAGTGTCCCGCAAGTAGAAGCAAGCACCTACACCTCGAAAGCAGATGTCAGTCTCGTCCAGAAACGTAAAAGAGGTAGACTTGTAGGAAATCGAACGTCATCCATCGACGTGGACTATCTTAAGCGAACGGGGGTGTTTGTACGATACCAAAATGGGTAGTGCGGGTGGATAGAAGTCCCCACTGGGTGAGGTTGGCAGTGGCTCTCAATTGTAGGTTAGCCTCGCACAGGCAATGGCTTTAGGTAGCTTGTACCCCTGGGTGGATGGTCGGTCCTCGTTGGTCGGTCGTACCATGCATTCGCCTTACAGCGTGTGAAGGTAGACAATGGCCGTTTGAGGTGTCGGACTGGGGTCTCCTTCCTGGCGGGAATGACCAGTCTAGTATTCGAGGCAAATCCTACCTTAGTCCACACCTGCACCCTCAAAAGCGTGTTCTTCACGCTGGGTTGAGCTGGTCCGCTAGCAGACCGGTATCATCCACTGCACATTAGAGGAATGGTCTGCGAGTTGATTCGATCGAGATGCGAGGTGTACGCTCTACCTGGCGCCTGTCTCAGACTGCGAAAGCTTTAATGCGGTGGGTTTAGAAAATGCTGTAACAGTGACTAACACTGGGGTGTGTGCACTCGAGCTTTGAGGACAGACTCGTCGGACGACCGAGCCAAACACAGCGGTGACCAGGATCTGATGCCGTAGTTTGAGGTGTCGGGCCAGCGACTTCAACCAAAGTTTAAGCAGGTACTAGTATCCGAGTCGCTTGCGACACGACGAGTCATTGGGCCCCCAGATGCCCGCTGCAGTCGTAACTATAACCCTCTCAAGGTACATACGGCTACAACCTTAACGTTGCATGTTGCCGAATACCCCGTCTAAACCTTCTTCGACCATCATGTCCACCCAAGCAGAATATAGATTCATCACAGAAGACGACCTGATATCAGTCTACGTTCCAATGTTGTCATGTCCGTCAATGCTTTTGGGGTCGATAAAAATATTTACCAAACTTTACCAAATTTTAATCATTTACTCCTTACTATAGCATTCATGTTTTATCAAATTAATATTAAATTTAAACATCTCCTTTTGGGTGTTGCGATTTTTTTGTCAGTGAGTATATATATATATATATATATATATATATATATATATAGTCTTATATTTGGGTAGATTTTACTTTAAATTTAGTTTTTAAGAAATTTATTAAATAATATTTCATGTTGCTATTTCCTTACCTTTTTTATGACTCTTTTCTCAGGACTTGTGTTATAGACTTAATGTCTCAATCTACTTCGAATAATTTAATTTTGTCAAGCTATTAAAGTAATATTATTTACTGTTTGTCACTCTATTGACTTCTGTCACTATAATTTAGTTATGATAACTACATGTCAAAACTAATTTTCTTAATTTATATTTTCTAAAGAAATAGTTAATTAAAAATCCGTGTAATTCATATTATAAGTTTATTATTTTCCAAATTATAAAACAAAACCTCCTAAAATAATCCTTTCAAACACACATTCATTCCTTATTTTCTCAAATGTCACAAATTATTATTACTAACATCTACTAACTAGACATATTTATACAAATAGTCAAATTTAGTTACTCACAGTTTGTCCCGCACACCTCATTAATTCTTTGTTCTTCTACTTCTACTTACATCTGCTCATTTGCAATTTCAAATTTAATATTCTGATTCAGGTTACACTGCATCAACTACTGTATTTTGTGAACCAGGTTTTGATTTCGTCCAAGGAACCAATTGATACACCTTTTCACGTAATTATATATTTCCACTTTATACTATTTAAATTATTAGAATATCCTACCTAAAAATCTTTGTTTTCACTTCCAAATTTACTATCCCGATCAGAACCATACAAAATTTTTTTCTATTCTAAACCGCTTGCTATAAAAAACATAACTTTGATTTTATTTAATTTATTCATTACACCGGATGGTATTACTTTCAACTTTGTTTGCATTTCAATATTGTTATCCAAAATTAAATTTCAGTTTATGAAATCAAAAATAAATTTTCTATATAATAATAATAATAATTTAGTCGGATAATTTAGTATATATATATATATATATATATATATATATATATATATATATATTCTGAGAGGATTCCGAGGTCATTACTATGAACAAGGCTAGGTTCCGGGTGAGAACCGCGTCTGAATTTACTATATACTCGACATTTCGACTCCTGTTTTGGAACTATTATCAAGAGACAAAAGTGTAATATATATAGTTAATGGGAATGCAGCCCAAGGGAAATATAATATTACCCTTGGGCTGCAATTAAGATTTACATAATCAGCCAAGATATTTATATATATATATATATATATATATATATATATATATATATATATGTTTTAGGTGATTTCCGGGAATTCATCCACGTAGTTAATAACTGATCCCTGCCGGTTCTAGTTACTCGAATACTGAATACAGTATTCGAGTAACTAGAAGCGAAAGCAGAAGGCTACGAGAATTATGCGAACCGACCTGAAGAGGGCAGATGTGACTCTGCCGAAGCGTCGTCATTTTACCATCGATCCCGGCAGGGATCAGTTATCAACTACGCGGATGAATTCCCGGAAACCACCTAAAACATTTAGTGCACGCGAAAACTTAAAAACAAATATATATATATATATATATATATATATATATATATATATATACTCGAAATTTTTTAATTATCTAGTAATTGTTACGTTGCAAAATGTTTGTTCAAAAATGAATCTTTATTTAGTTTTATTATTGTTTAACGAAAAGAAGAAGAACCTCCAGGAAGCGGAACGTTTGTTTAATACAAGGTAGGAGCTGATGATATCACATCGAAGACTTACTTGAGGAAGCTTCTTCGTTAGTTTGAAGCAACAGGTAGTGCTAAAGTTGCCAAACGATCTCTACCAAAAATTATTGATGACAAAAAAATTTACATAATTGCACAAATTGTAGTAAACCGTACTTCCTCTACAGATAATATGGCGTCTATGTGTGAAGTTAAGCAAAGTAGAGTACATAGGGCTTTGGTAAGAAACAAATTTTATCTATATAAATTAAATATGGTGCACCAACTATCAGATAACCTCCCCGACAGAAGAGTAGAATTCTGTGAAATTTCGACAAATAAAATTAATCAAAACCAGCAAAAAACGAAATCCATTGATTTTAGCGCCACATTACTCTTCTCTCATTGAAAATGCGAACACATAAAATGTATGACATCAGAGTGACTCAAATCCGCACTTCTTTTCTGAAAAACATACTCAGTTTTCACAAAAAGTGATTATTTGGGACAGCATTTTGAGAAATCCAGTAGTTGGTTCTGTTTTCCTCAATACAAACTTAACCGATGAGGTGTATCTAGAGATATTAAGTGGACAAGTAATTATTGAAATTCTCGAAGATAATCCAAATGAATTCCGAAATTTGACAATAACATTTCAACAAGAAGGTGGGTTATCATGGTGCAGTAAGGCGTGACTTGAATGAAGACCTAAAACCATGTATACAAGTAGTTCGAAATTTACCCTTCAAAATTTTAAATCTCAATATGTCAAATGTCAATTTTATCAAATGTAACACTATGTATATTTGTTAATTTTTTTAAACCACCAATACATTTTTCATAAATTAATATAAGAATCTCCCCTACGCATAATTTATGGTTTTTATGTTGTTATTATATGGCTTTTATAGCGTTTATTTTAATTTTTTCCTGAGATTTCTAGCCTAGGAATCATACGGAAACCGCGCACTATGGTCAGATAGAAATTTTTAACGGAAACCTAATAACTTGACAAACAATAGAGATGACAAAACATTTTTTTAAATTGAACCTTAAGTTATATAGATTAAGAGAAATTATTTAGAATGGCATAATCCATTATTATAGGGGTGAAAATGAGGAGTGAATTTTGTTTATGGTATAACTCAAAGACAAATATAGATATTTATATAGTTTCTTTTTAAAATTGTAGGGTTACTAATATAGATTAGACAAGTATTTATTATTATTTTCAGTATTGTTTTGACTCCTAGGTTCGTTGAAATCCCCATTGTTAATTAAATTAACAATGCTTTTTTTATTGGGTTTATACGGCTGTCGTCGTTCAGGATACATCTGTACATACCTTACTGAAAATCTGTCGGCGTTTCTGTGTGTTAGTACTTTTGTTCAGTTGAGTAGGACATACGGGACACTTTCAACAAGTTTAGATAATTTGTTTTTCACATTTATGATTTTAAACCGAGAAAAATGTAACTACTTACTAATAAAACAACTTAGACACTCTGAATTTTTTTAACGTCAGTCAGAGCCTCCTTAGATAAAAGCGCATCGATAAGGACAGTTGAAAGGGAATTTCGTGTATCAAAATGTACGATACAGAGAGGGCTAAGAAAAAATAACTACCATAAACTCATAATAGTTCAATAACTTAAGGAAACTAATTTTTCAAGACAAATGCCCTTCTGTAAGTGTTATACTAGGAAGTGTGGTGAAAATTTCGATTGTCTAAATTATATCTTGTAGTACGATGAGAATTACCGAGTTTCAATAAGCACAATACTCATCATTGGGGTGTTGAAAATCCTCAAGGATTGGCAGAGAGAGGTTTACAGACCAGAGTTGGAAATAACGTGTGCTGTTTGGTCATTGGTAAATTTATCTAACTTACGTTGGTTAATTGGTTACCTATTATAAAATTATGTTTTTTTTTCAGGAAATCCCTTTATAGGATCATTTTTGTTTGACTACAACTCACTAACGTTATTTTACGACAAACAAGTCATAGACTCCTTAAATAATAAATTAAGGCCTAACTTCATGAAGTGTGATATTTCGATGGAACTAAATTTTTCCATGCACTTGTGAGACATCACTGGTCTGGAAATTTTGCGCTCTTTCCAAGAAATGAAAAATTGAATATGGCGGCAATAAAAAAATGAAAATTTAGACGGTTTGCGGGATAACAAAACATGATCAAAACAGGTCGTACCCGTCATCTTATTCGTATTAAAAAAGTAACAGTTGTCACATCTTGACAGCTGTAAAACTAATCGTTAAAGGTTTTGGAGTAAAATATTATAATAAATAACTTACAGATGTAATCCCTACAGAACTTAATGTTGTTTATGAGATCAATTGCAATGATTGTACAGCTACATATGTCGGTCAGACTTCCAGAAATCTAAAAAACAGAATAACCTCTCACCGCAGTGACATAAGACTAAGAAAAGAGACCTGCGCCTTAGCTTCCCACCTCCTGTCTACTTTGCATTCTCCAGATTATGATAATGTACATGAATTTATTTATGAACGCAACTTTTTTTAAAAATGTTTTCTCGAAATAGTCCACATCAATAATGAATTATATAGTATTAATAAACGAACAGATCTCCAAAATGTAAACATAATTTATTGCAATCTGTTAAATATGGAAGGCATTCTCGTTCTTTGGAACATTCTTCTAATACATCTTTCAATTCTTAAAAAGAATAAAATACCCCTAATAATTTTCTCATGAAAATAGAAACTATCATTAACCTTTGCCTTTATAAACTTTATATTCACTTTACCAATAACAGAGCTCAATTAAATTTTCACACTCTGTCTAACACCTTTTTGATGTATTGGTTTTATGTAAATCATAGAAATATAAGCTTGACCGACCACTTTGATATGTTCATAATTAATAAAAAAACATTTTGGTATACATTTGATTGACATATCAACTAATGTCAATACTTGCAAAACCAAAGTCTGTTCCTCAACATTTTTAATTTAATTGTTAAAATTACTAAATGTCTAAGACAGATGTTTTCACAAATTCATAATCTGTTAATTATTTATTATAATATTTTACTCCAATACCTTTAATATTATATAAAATAATGTTTTTAGATTTGATTAATAAAGAAGTCAAATAAACCATAATAATCAAGAGTAGGTATCCTTATTTCTTAGTCCTTCCCATTAGCCGATATACCTGTTAACCTCATCTACTTTGGAATAACATTACCGACATTCCGTCAGAATATCATCAAATAAAATAACTTGATTTGTTGAGAAGAAAGTTGTTCTAACCTTTGGAAATTTACAAACAAAAAAATATCACTCAGCCCGTCAGTTCAATTAAAGTTATCTGGAACGTAAATTATGCCCTCAACAGAATAAGAATCTTTATTTCGGAAACTTTATTAACAAATAAAGTCCGCTATTTGCTTACGACAAGTTAAATTTACATTTCACAGGTCTCTGAGTTCTCTTCATCTCGCCAGTCTGTCCCTGTGAAGGAGCGGCAATAAAAGAAGCGACGAGAGAGCTTCTTCTATCGTGTCACTAGCACACAACTTATCAACACTGTTTCGTCTCCAATTTATATAAATATAGTAAATTTTATTGAGGTTTATGACTCTGTGACAAGCGGAAGTGTGGTTTGTGACATTTGTAGTTCACACACACACACACAGGCATGGTCCGTTTATGCGATTTATACTTTACAAATTGTGGGACTAAACGAATAGAAATATACAAGTTATGTTTGTTCTTTAGTCATCATAAACAATTTAGAAGGTGACGTTTCTCAACAAGCCGTCGCCTTCTTCTTCAAGTACTCTATTTTGTCTTCTACCTCCTTTTTGTCTTCTCACCATTCTTTCTCTGCTATTCGTTACTCTTAAATAATGATGTTGGGCATATTTATTCTTGACCTAGACCAGTCATTCAAGTATGAAACTACCATCACTATTAATTATTACCAGTCGAGACAGGCAAATAATGCATTAATGACTTATCTGTATATGTGTATCTTAAAAAAACATTTCACTATAAAAACTCCTTAATCTCAATATTCACCACTTAACAGAAAACGTTTATTGGGTTAAGAATTATACATCAGTTTTTGACAATAAAAAATGTAACTATATCATAGTTTTGGAGTTATGTGTTTCGTTTCGTATATTAAACCAAGCGTTTCTGCAATTTTTCTGAATATTTGACATATCAAATTTAACCATAAAACTGCGTTCGTTTTACACCTTTCATGAAAAGTATTTGGGTCAATTAATAATAAATGTCCATTATTCTGAAACTGGAGGTAGCCTTCTTAAACACATAGAGATAGTTTGTTGTAAAAATTTATAAAAAAATTCTACATTTTTGATTTATAATCAAACTGCACAAATTTCAATATTCTTCAAAATCGTTGGCGATCCAAGTTTTTGATGCTGCTGCGCTGGAGATATCAGTTGTTCAAAAGTTTTGGCGTCTCCAAACTGATGGTTTGACTTGGATATTTCCTTCGATTATTATCTTAGTAGGTAGGGGGCCTTTTTTGATTTGGTTTCTTTTCGAAGACTTCTATACGTTTTCCCATATGTTGGCCTAATCTTCAATTTTGGCAGCCTTACAGTAAAACATAAGATATTTTTAAAATGGACATACCTAGCTTAAGTTATCTTCATAAAAATGTTTAAATTTTCATCCCCATTTAGCTGTACTAATTTTACGATTGACCCAACAGATAACATTTTCCCAATAATATCATATGTTCAGAGCAGCCGGGAGGCACTTCTCTGCTATACAAATACAGTTTAGACTTGCTTGAGGGAAGCTACTCTGCCCACTCTAGCCTTGGTCATGGGTGAACAAATCATAACAATCAACTTCTGTCTCATACTTTGTTACAAATTGACAAAAAGAAAAGATCATGTGGCGTAGTTGTTATAATAATTATAAGAAAATTTGACAATGAAATATCAGACCTCCTGCAAGCACAACCCTATATACATACTGTAGTAAAGGTTGACTTATTCAAAAACTGAGAATATTGTAGTAAAGATTGACTGATTCAAAAATTGAGAATATGTAGGGAACTTCAGCGATATCAACGTATACATAAAAGTAAAGGCAGGCCTCTTGAATTTTTAATAGCACACCATTCTTAAGAAGTGAACTCCTTCTTTTTCAAGAAATACAGACATCAAATAAGGAATGGGATAGGCTATATCATTTCTACAGGTGATTATATGTAAAAATTTCAGCAAATAGGGAGACAAAAAGTGGTTAACGAGACAAAAGTTAACGTAGAGAAACTGAAATCTGATTTATATGGAAAAGAGCTAAATAGTAGTTTGAATAATAAAGAGGAAGTTGGAAAAAGATACTTAAATTAAAACGAAGAAAAACTGAGCCAACATACTAAAAATAATGTCGAAATGATTGTTGAGCAGATCTCCAGTTATTTTGAGTGCTCTTTGGGGTTTCCTGTCCTCCTTTTCTGTATTAGGTAAGTACTAAAATGTTGTAGGTAATGCTCAAAGTATAGTAGGAGTAGTTTCGAAAAATTGCCTCTTACAGAAAGTCTCACAGTTGTTCTAAGCAAAAAAATCTTTAGAATGCGATCAACCAGTCATCATTGTACAAATATGTGTATTGTATATTAAGTATATATATATATATATATATATATATATATATATATATATACAGGGTGTAAACGGTTTGAGTGCAAAGATTTTGAGGATCAATACTTCAGGTCAAAACAAATCAAAAAGCTTTATAACATTTTCAGAAATAAACTATAGTTTTGCCAAAAAAAAATGAAAAACTTAGAAGTTCTGTAGCCTTTATTACAGTGTATAATAGATTATTTCCGGCTTCAAAATGATTGTAAAGCTAAATATGTAAATACTCAATAGCGTATACACCTTTAATAACTGTATTAATAAAGAAAATTATTATTTAAATTCTAAATATTCTGTGATAATTCGTTTTCTACGTTTCTCCGATCAGATGTGGCAACATAGCATATACTCAGTACTACAGCTGGGCGCTGCAATGAACGCTTTTTTGCTGCCCGGTTCTTTTAAGAAAGTGAAAGTGATTTTTGCGTGACATTCGACATAGCGTAAGTTATTTGATTTTCATTTTAAAATATAAATTGGAAAAATAAAAAAAATCTGTTGTGAATTGTGAGTTCAAGTGTATTATTTTGTGACAAACAGTGACAAATATACAATTAGGTAAAGACCTGACATGCTATTAATTTGTGGGGAAAGCAAATGTAATAACAAGAATTTTGAATTTTGAATATTTACTATAAATAATCCGTTTGCTCGCCAGTGCTCTATCATAATGACATCCTGCAGGTCAAAGGTTTTTATTTGTCTAAGGTAAGTAATATTAATTTCTTAGTAACAATTATTTCTCGAAGAATTTAACACATAAAAGAACTACATATAAGAAATGTTTTGTTTAATATACTTTGTATCGCATTATTTTTGTATCATAATGTAAACAACTTTGTATCCTCCCTTCTTCAACTTGATGCATAAAATAAATCGCCAAATATAAATATTCATTTCAATACATAGATATTAAAAGGGTACATTTTTGAAAATAATATTTCATAAAATTTTATGTACCTAAATAAATCTACCCGCACTCGAAACTATGAAATTATTTAATACAAAAAAATAACAGGTGTTCATTTTTTGTGGTGACTCATTCCTTTATTATTCACGCTACAAGCAAATCTGAGTTTTAGCGCGACGTTGCCACATTGACAATAATTTACTTAACATGTATTTCAAATTTTCTTGCTTATTAAGGCCTTTAGAACATAGTGTTATAAGAGTTTTTTGTTTTGTTTGGTGGGTACTATCTGCACCTAAAATATATGCAGTCAAACTATTTACACCCTGTATATGTATATTATACAAATATATGTTCTGAGATTACATTTTTCAATACATATCAAAATATTGTTCGGAATTATATTATTTACTTTATTGCTGATCCCTATTTAGTAAACGCCGGAAATCATCCCTCCAATCTAATAAAAGAACAAATAGGTCAGTTTGGACTAACACTGCCCCCCCCCCTTTAATTCTGATCGTCCGATCAGAAACATCTCCCCCATGGTAGGGAGCGAGTCGATCTAAATGAACCACCTTCAATTTAGCCTTGGGGTTTCGACGGATCCGGTAGACGACGTCATTAAGCCTCTTGACCACCTCGTATGGACCATCCCAGGCGGGTGTAAGCTTTGGGGATTTACCCTTGCTCCGTTGGCGGTCGTACAGCCAGACTTTATGCCTCTCCTGGAACCCGACTGAATTGGCCTTGAGGCCGTATCGCGCCATGTTATGTCCGAGCTGGTCGGCATAATCGTCGATGTCTTGGGGAGGTTCTTCGGGGGAGCCAAATGCCAAATCGCAGGGTAATCGCAGCTCCTTTCCGAATGGGACACTGGCTGGGGTTCAGGCCTGTACTATTATGTACGGCAGAGCGATATGCCAACAGGAATAGGGAATATGCTCATCCCAATCACGCTGGATATTGCTGACGACCTTGGATCCAAAGTCCTGTTGAATCTTTCCACCATTCCGTCTGACTGTGGGTGTAATGGTGTTGTTCTCGTTTTACTGATCCCCAATATCGTGCAGACCTTTTGGAATACATTCGATTCGAAGTTACGCCCCTGGTCTGAATGTAATTCCATCGGGACGCCAAACCTGCTGAGTAGTTGTTCTACAATCACCGTCGCTACCGTGTTTGCCTCTTGGTTGGGTATCGCATATGCCTCAGGCCATTTGCTGAAGTAATCTATTGCGACCAGAATGTATTTGTTCCCCCTCTCAGACTCGGGAAATGGACCGGCGACATCGATGGCAATTCTTTCAAATGGGACGCCCACATTGTACTCCTGCATTCTGCTCTTGGTCCGGCTCTTCGGGCCCTTACTGGCTGCACAGATGGCACATTTGCGGCACCAAGCTCTGACGTCATCGAAGTAATTCACCCAGTAGTACCGCTGGCGAACTTTGTCAAGGGTTTTATTCATGCCCAGGTGGCCTCCGGTAATCCCATCATGTACTTCCGTCAGGATGGCTGGTACCTTTCTCTTCGGAACTACCAGTTGGGACTTGGTTTCTCGTCCATCAGCTCTTTCCCAGACTCGCTTGAGTATTCCATTGTCTACTCTTAGAGAGTCCCATTGAGCCCATAACGATTTCAGCACGCCTGAGTATCTAGCTACCTCGTCCCATCGTGGCCTGGGTTCCCTTCTCATTTTTAGTGACAAGATTGGTTCGATGTCTGGATCAGCCATTTGGTCCTGGATGCACTGTTCCGTTGTCCAATCTTCATTGGCCTGCACTCGGATCTGCCTGATGGAGATACCCTCTCGCTGTTCCGTCTTCAGACAATGTCCGCATTCCACTCTACAGGGTCTTCTGGATAGGGCATCGGCATTATTGTGCAAACGACCGGCACGGTGTTCCACCTTGAAGTCGTATTGCTGTAATTTCTCCATCCATCTGGCCAGTTGTCCTTCCGGTGTCTTCATGTCCAGCAGCCATTTGAGTGCGGCATGATCTGTTCGGATTAAGAAATGACGACCATAGAGGTATTTGTGGAAATGGTCTACAGCCCTTATTATTGCAAGAAGTTCTTTTTTGGTGACGCAATAATTTCTTTCCGGTTTCGACAATCCACGGCTGTAATACTCGATCACTCTCTCTTCACCATCTTGCACCTGGGATAGGACGGCCCCCAATCCTGTGCTGCTGGCGTCGGTGTCTAAGATGAACTTGCCGGACTGTGTAGGAAAGGCTAGGATTGGGCTGGAACATAGTGCTGACTTCAGTCTCCTGAATGATGTTTCGCAATCTTGATTCCAATGGAAGGTCTCTTTCTCAGGGGTCTGCCGATGTAGAGGCGTAGCAATGGTGGCCAATCCCTCAACAAATCGCCTGTTTTATAAACAGAGGCCCAAGAAGCTTCGGAGTTCATGCTTGTCTCTGGGGACTGGACAATCACGGATCTTGTCTTCGTTGGTGCGGATTCCTGACTCGGACACGACGTGGCCCAAAAACTCTACTACTTTTTGGAACAAGGAGCACTTCTTCGGGTTGAGTCTCAGGTTGGCATTATTAATTCTGGAGAATACTTCGTCCCGGTTCTTCAGATGGTCGTCGAATGTCAGACCCATGACTAGAATGTCGTCGAGGTATACTAAGCACGTCCTCCATGTTAACCCGCTCAGTACATACTCCATTAGCCTCTCAAATGTAGCGGGTGCATTACATAACCCAAAGGGCATGACCGTGAAATGAAACAGCCCTTTACTGATGGAGAACGCTGTCTTCTCTCTGTCGTTTGCGTGTAGACCAACCTGCCAATATCCACATTTTAGGTCTAGTGTGGAGAACCAACGGGAGCCTGCTAGTGTGGTCAAAGTGTCATCGATTCGGGGTAGTGGATAGCTGTCTTTCTTCGTGACGTCATTCAGCTTTCTGTAATCCACACAAAATCGGGTGGTTCCATCCTTCTTTTTAACTAGCACGACGGGAGCAGACCATGGGCTGATGGATGGCTCAAAAACTCCACTCTGTAACATGGACTCGATGTTTTCCTCGACTGCCTGTTTTTGCCGCAATGGTAGTCGTCTAGATGGTATTCTGATGGGTTGAGCCTTTCCGGAATCTATTCGATGCTGGATGATGTTGGTGCGGCCGGTGGTTCCATCTTGACTGTTAAAAATTTGCCAGTGCTTTGTGATAAATTGCTTGGCTTTCTTTTGGTTCTCTGGTGTCAGGTGTGTCAAATGGTCAGCAAACTGTTGTAGGAACTCTTTACTAGGGCCTGTCCCCTTCCCTGATGTCTGGTACTCTTCTTCGTAATTGATGATGGGCTCCACTGGCTCATAACAAGCTATTTCTTGACCATTGGCAATTCTGATGTTGTTGTTGGACAAATTCAGGACTCTGATTGGTATATCTCGTCCGGTTTTAACTATAGCCCGTCCAACTAAGTAGTCATGAGTTGAGTGTACGGGCTCCACCATTCCAACGCAGCTCCCAGGATTGCTGCCTAGCTGCCCATGAATAATCTGTTCCGTTCGACCGGGAATTCTAGCTGAAGACTTTGCCACAATTTTTATGGGGGTGACTGATGTGTTGACGGGCCGTGTCAATACAAATTCCTCATTTAGGAACCGAAGAACATCTCGGGTCGAACATAAATCCATGCTGGCTAATTAGGTCCATTTCCAGTATAAAATCGTCCTCAATATTCTTTACCAGGACCCTATGCCGGATCATGTTGTCCCCTATCTGTAGCACAGCATCTGCCTCACCCTGTATTGACATGGACTCGCCGGTGACTGTTCTGAGCTGGATGCTATTGGTAACTGGCCGGATTTCTGATGCTCTCAAAACCCTGCACTTGGCAATGGACACAGCGGCGCCGGTATCGATGGTGATGGTAACTGCTCGCCCCTTGATGGTGCCTCGGATGACTAGGCTGCCGCTATCTCGGCAAAATCCCCGGATGGATAACGTTTTGGGGACTGGTGGAGGGTTAGTCAGCATTCGCCCCCTTATGCTGACTGGCTGATGGTCCCTGGACATGTGGCTGTTCTGTTGGTTACCCCTGGTCGGTGATCGTTCAGGTGGCCTCAATCGACAATTACGTTGGAAGTGTCCTGTCCGTCCGCAGCGGTAACATGCCCCTCTGGTGCCAGTTCTTTGTGACCGTTCTAATATTTTGTTCAGGCCAGCAAGCAGCGCTTGAAATGGTGACTCTGAATCTCCCTGGCTGAAGGAAACTGCTCGGACCCTCGGCTTGGACATGTTCATGACGGCCTCTACCTCCAAAGTCCGAAGTAGAGCTTCATTACTTCTCTTGACGCCACTTAGTCTTAGATTTCGTTGTACTTCCACATCTCTGATGCCGTGTATGAAACTATGTGTGGCCAACTGGTCTTGCGTTTCCTCTGGCAGGTCTGGATAGGACAACTGAACTAACCGTCTAATTTCTGCTTCGAATTCTTGGAGGCTTTCACCGGATTTTTGCGTTTTTCCATTCAGTTGGATTTGATATACCTGGCTCAAGGATTGATTGTCGTATCGTTTGTCTAGGATGGCGATTATCTTGTCGAAATTGCCTTTTTCATTGACTGAAATGCTTTGGAGGAGTTCTAGGGCCGGACCTCTTAACGAAACTACCAGAGAAGTAGATTTTTCTTGATTATCCCATCCATTAGCTGTAGCCAAGATACACTGCCATCAAATGTGGGTGGTTTACTAACGGAACCTCTGGTACTCACGGTGTTCTGGTATTTTCCTCGCTGTAAGTCCTGTTGCATTTTTTTAATTTCTGTTTCTACCTTGTCTTGGATGGCACTGATTTGGTCTTGAACAGTGTTTTGAATTGAACTGATTTCAACTTTTACCTGGCTTTGGATGGAATCGAGGTCATCTACTTTTGTTTCAAGAGTGTCCACGGTATTTTTTATGGTCTAATGTCATTATTTATCTCTTTTATATCTGACTCAACTATTTGCATTCTTGCATTAACTGTTTCATTAACTTGTCTTACTATTTGCATTAGTTGTTCAAATTGCATTTGTCTTTTTTCTTCAGTTATTTTAAATTCATTTTGTCGTTTTAATTCAATGTGATCTTGTTTTTGTTCAAATTTAGAGAACAATCCTTCAATTAAATTATGTTGTTTTTCTTCCATCGTGGAAACAACATTTTGTTGTTTTTCTTCCATCGTGGTGACAAGATTTTCTAATTCTATTTTACGTTTTTCATCAAAAGATTTTACTAACCTTTGTTGTATTTCTTCTTGATGTTGTTTCTCCTTCTTGTCACGTTTTTCTAGAATCTGGGCTATTTTTTCGTCTAGTCCCTCGGTAACCTGCTTGACTATTTTTTTGGCAGTTTCGTCCATTTTTTCCATGCTCCTTGTTTCCATGAATCAAATTACGATTTTAACTGCACATAATCCTTTACTTCTGATCACCAAATTTGTTGTAAAGTCCGTGGGTTCAATTTAAAATTATAAATCTAATATTCACTTTTACTTTTCTACTCTCCATCGTGGCTGTTTCCTTTACAAGACCAGCATAGAAAATTCTCGTAAAAATCATCATCACTCCTACAGGTGCCGAGTCTTTTCGAGAACCATTTTTTATCTCGAAGCATTTGTTGTCGTACTTAAATGAAACAGGGTCGGCTTTGGGTAAATTTCGTAACAATATATATATATATACATATCATCCTGGTTTTTATACATTTTGTATTTTTTTTCGGTTTTTGTGTTTAAGTATTGCTTATATATTAGTTTATTTACATTTGCCAGTTTTTGCAAATGAAAATTCCACCAATATTTATCTCTAATGAAAATTTACATATTCGTTCTCCATAGAGTTATAGCTGTTCTAATGCTGCATAACACGTTGTTATTGATTCTATAGATTTCATACGGAGTGTTCTTTACAAGATATTGGTAATTTTTTTGGTATTAAATCATTTAAATTATAAAGTTTATATCTAGAGATATCTTTTTAGCATATTAATAATAAGAAAACAATTAAACATTTGCAAGTTTAAAAATTAAGCACTTTAAATAGATGTTACTTAAAACTTTTTTCGTTCATCAACAATATGATAAAAAATTTAGACAAACACATTTAAAAATAAAAATACATTTCTAAGCCAAACATTTTGCTTTTTTATTGCGTGCGTCCGTTAACCAAAGTTATTGGTCATAAAACTGTCGTTGGAAATTACAATGCACAACTTTTACACAAAATTATACTTAAGGATGTTAAAACATTGCGTAAAAATTAAATTTGAAAATGCAATGGTTAAATCTACCGTAAACCAAAAATACTTCAGTAGTGTTAAAAACATTAAATTTGTTCGCACAATAATACCAAAAGCCAAGACTTATAAAATCACAGGCATTGCGCTAAAATTGTTGCGACAGACTAGTTTGGTGAATAATGATTATCACTCAGGTGTACGCATACAGAGTTTTCCTTAGGTTTATTTGAAACTCTGTTGACTTCTCATATGCGTTTAAGAGAATGTCCAGCCGTATCGAATATTTATGTGCGAACAAAGATAACATTTAGCTGGTCTATCGGCATCTAAACAATTATGTTTTCAAAACCATTATAAAAATTGCAATTTTTCCAAATTTTCATTATTGGGTTTCATGAGTCCAAATCTTGACAGAATTTTGAGAGCATTTAGTGTATTTGATATAATAACTGAAATTAAAACAACAATACTGAAAACCTAATAGTGAACATTAAAATTAAATCTCAGAGAATACCATGAATTTTGTTTAAAATATTGCTGAATTATTTAATACAAATTTCGGCAGTAAGATTTGAACGTGAAAGAAAACGAAAAATTAATACAATATATTTGAGGATGAATATTTCTTTACGATTTTTCCAATCCTCGAATACCCTGCTTAAACTAGATTTGGAAGAAAACCAAGGCAAGTTCAGAAATAAATTTAGTACAAACTCTGTATTTCATTATCTAGTACCTGGAAAACCGAGCCTCGCTCGTGATTTTGGAAATTCACCAACTTTGCTACATACACATATTTTTCCTGAGAAGATTATTATTTACAACTCCTTCTCACTTACCTAACGAATAAATTCATTTCTATGATTTTATTATTTTAATTATCTTATAGTGTATAAATTCACAAGGTACTCAAACATGATTCATGCAAAAAGACTACATCAAAGATAAAATCTTTATTGAGTCTGTTAAGCAGTGAGAGGTGCTCCCTAGTGTGTACTACTTTTACTTTTTAAAATACCCTCACAGGTTATTTAAAATTTTGCAAATTATATTAAATAAATCTTCAAAAATGATCGGACCTAAAAGAATAAAAATGTATAAGTTTGTGATAATACTTCACTAATGAAAAATATTTTGCTACATGCTTTCCCTTCAAATACAAGCATGAGTCATCATATCTTACTATGATGGTTAAACCCAATAAAAACGCTTTTTAAAAATCTGATTACATGCCAATTATAAAAAAAATGAAGTTGGTCAAAGTATAAAATCTATTTATTTTATAATGAATGCCTTGTAAAACATCAGTATTTCAGTTAAATTATTTGCCTTAAAGAAATCAGGCTTTGAAAACTCGTTAATTATTCACTTTTATATAATGATGACCCATATCAAACTTTGTAAAATTAAAAAACTAACTGTACGTATGCATAATGTATGTTTGAATATTCACTACTTTTTTTAAACTACATGTAAATATATTAAAAAGAGTATGATTACAACTGAATATGGCATCACTTATGTATTATTTAAAACTCATTTCAGATATATTTACTTGAAATGTTGGTAACGAACTGGCCTCAACGAATTTCCTTATTAAAGAAACCTATTTTCCTTATTCTTCATAATTATATTTCAATTTTGATATTATGTATAGTTTGTAAAACATATTTCCTTGTCGTTAAATTAGAAAGATAACATAAAAAATTTTTCACATTCAATAAAATTAAGTTGAACATTAATGACGTTATTTTGCTTGTATAATAAATATAGTTTAAGATTCCTATTATTTCATTTGGATTTTGGATTACATTTGTAGAAATAATTCAGGAAATTATTTTTTATTTTTATTTTTGTATATTGTTATAGGATTATTTTTACATAAATCTGTCCTATACATTATCACAAATGTAATAGTGTCTATGCAACACGTTCGATGTAATTATCGGAGGATTTTTCTTTGTAACCTAAAATTTTCCGTCATTTACAAACAAACGATTTCAAAAATAGAGATAAAAAACAACCCCATGAAAACTCAAATGTTTAGTGTCATTTCTGTTTTCCCCTGACTGATGATTTGTTGGACTATTGTAAAAATAATATTATTTTAATTACAGAATTATAATCACAAAAAAATACAAATATTACTTGCTACGAAAGTCAGTACTACTTGTCCGAAAAATCAATACTGATCGATAATTTACAACACCAAATATTTTCCTATTGAACTATAGACAACTCCAAAAAGTGGACAGTAAAAGATAGTAATCACATTATCTGAAAGAGCGTTATCCAGCCACTGCCCTGTTTATCATTTGAAAACCAACCTAGCACATATAGTTACGCAACGGTTTCTGTTGTTGTGTAGAGCGTGTTGAATTTTAAATTATTTGAACATTTAGGTTGCAAACTTTAAAGCCAAGAATGTAAGATTTCAACAGAAAAATATGACAGATAAAAATATATTTTACTCTAGAATAAATGTATCTAACTTAACCTAATAAATGGGTTGGTACATTTTTCATTTTCAAACAAATCTTTAAAATGTCAATGATATTTTTGTTTTAAGTAAAACTTGGTTTTAACAGTCAGAACTTTTCAGCAATGGGACCACGTAATGTAAATTAAATTAACTATAAGATACCCACATTGTCAGAAAACATCAATTTTCAATATGAGTTTCAATATAAAAATTTCAAATTTCTTAAGATTCAGGATATTTTCATTAATGTGAATTAAAACACACTTACCAACCTAGTAACCGATGACGATTTCTGTTTTATGTGGAAAGTATAAAGAAATACGAATCACATACTGTTAATTAATATTAATTAAATACCCCTATTCTGATTTTATTTGACAAACCATATTTACAATGTAATGAAAGTTGCAAACTAGAAACTTGCCAGCGCCCAATAAAAGGCGATTATTATTGTATTTCTAGCAAAGGGCCAAAATTTTTAGTTTTACATTTAATTTAGTTTGTCTTTCACATTGGAGTTACCCTTATAATTTTCTCACCAAGCAATCTGGCGGTACTGTTTGGCATTGAACATATGGATGTAAATAATGATTTTTTAAATATTTTATTATTTAATATTTATTATTTAATAAGTGAACAAATGTTACAAGGTTAATTTTAGCAATCTGCACTGAAGGTCGTCAGTAGCTACTAAACAAATCAAAAATTAAGCAAATCCTGAACCGTTTTGTCTTTGCCTATTTATATATAAATTTTGTTGTTATACATCTAGTTCAGGTCATTTACAGAGAAAAAGACTTTTTGGTGACAAAATTAATAGTAGAACAAAACCGACATCAACGTGTTCTAATGATTAAACTGGACTAATCGAGATAAAAATCAACATTTTTTATCGATGCGTTTTTGGTTTTTAACAAAAAAACAGCGAGAAATCGGTAACAATTTAGTTTTTTTGCTTTTACACAAAATCCACCGATAAAACCGTGTTTGGTACTATGAGCAATGTTGAAGAGAACTGAAAAACCTACAAAATGAGCTACTATACTCTCAACTTTGCTAATTGGTTTCTTAGATAATGGAACATATACACAAATTTCAAAAAAAAATAATCGTTTATATATTTTTTTATTTTATAGTTAAAACAGTCTTACTAACTATAGCGATAGATCTTCTCATACACAATTTATGTTCTGAAAAAAAATACTTATGCCCTGGTAGATTTTGCAAAATTTCAGTCATTTGGAAGACATATTTTGTTGAATGGCCATATTACCTCACCGGATGATCCTATCATTATGAGTAAACTACCGTTGGAAAGTAGAAGAGTTGATCTAGAGATCCCTCATCTCCCTTTTCTAAAATTTAAAGTATAAATATATATACGTATTGAAAATATTTGGGCCATTCCGTAAAAAATTATTTGGACGAGTCCATTCGAAAAATTACTAAGGGGTGGTACTATATCCTTATAACTAATAATCTTAATGCAAATTTAAATTTTGGAGACACATTTATACTTCTTGCATAATATGGATTTATGTATCTAATAAATTTAGAAATCATTTTTAATATGCAAAAGACGTACTTATTTTAAATTTAAATAAAAATTGAAAATATGCCTTCTCTATTCACTGATTTTTTAAAACATAATTAAATAATATTAGGTTCCTTTGTTTACACTTACTCAGTACATTTCATAATTTATTTTTATATACAAACTGAAACGTGATACAAATTGATAATTGTTAACAATAGAAGAGAAAAGATGTTATTTTTCATATAGTTAACAATGCAATTTTTATTTTGTTCAATTCAGATTCCTGTTATTTTTTTGTCAATAAATACTAATTAATAACAAGTCAAATTCCTCGAAAATCCTAGATGGCGGTCTTACATCTCGCGTCTACAAGCCAAATTTCTTTAGATAACTTTTATTGAAACATTTACAAATGGAAAAATCGCTTACAAGGAATAGCCTTCGCATTTAGCTTAATAGTTATATACACAAATCCATATTATGCAAGAAATATAAATATGTGTCTGCTTTAAATTAAAATTTGCATTAAGATTATTTATTATAAGAATATAGTACCACCCCTTAGCATTTTTTTAAGGGACTCGTCCAAATAATTTTTTACGGAATGGCCAAATATTTTCAATACTTATATGTATTTATACTTTAAATTTTGGAAAGTGAGATAAGGGATCACTGCGATATATATATATATTAAATTTGGTTTCACTAAATTCACTTTAAAAAAACCATATTTATTAAAAAAATTCATATATTTAAGTTACAAAGTTAGGTATGAAGTTAAATGAAGATAATGAACACTGAGAATTGTTTTCGGTTACATTTATAACGTAAAAATGCTGACGCTATGTCATCCGTTTTCATGTGAACAAAGCGTCTACGTGATTTCTAAAAATTCTAGGAAGTTGTGATATGATACCTGTGTGAAGTCAATTACGGTTCAAGCACCTATGGTAACTTTAACGTGTAAATTGTAAGTTAGTACACTTCTCATATAACAACTCCCCTTATACATTTTTAATAAAAATGAAACATCTGTAAATAGCAGAATATCGCTAGAAATATCAAATGGTAGTATTAACATTACAAAGGTAATTCGAAAATGAAATTAAAATTGTTAGTATAAAATATGTTAGTGTCAATAATAAGTCAAAAATCAAACTTATATAATATAACAACGATAAATGGTTAGTAAATAAAATAAAAAGGGTAATACATAAAATATGGGTAAACATACAAAAAAAAATACATTATTATAAATGAAATGTTTATACAGTTGTCTCTGTGATCGGGTTTGGTTTTAATACTGGCCTTAGTTTAGGCAGCATTCTTAGAGACGATGAAGGCGTCGTCGGTTGGTCGGTATTTTCTTGGGCTTTTGGGCGCTCTTCAATTTGCTTTTTGACGATGTTGAAAATCATGATCGCTGAAATGATCATGACGACAGCTATTGTCGTATACGTAAACCAAGAGATGTTCTTGGTTAGGAAAGGCTGATTTATAAGACCATCTAGGTCTCTGGAGTACTGTTCTAGCTTATGGTTCGCAACGTCCAGTCCCTCCACGTTAATGCTGCTTATGTCGAAGGGTTTCAGCTCGGGAATTTGTACCTTTCCTGGAACTGTATCGCAACAGTTGTAAGGTACTGTAACTGTGTGATAGACTTCGGAAAGGGCTGTTTCTTTTCCAGACTCAGCCTGGACCTTAGTAACACCTACAAAGGCACTACACTCCGATTGAAGTTTTAGAATGGAGTTGCGCACTAGAGTTAAAGTAGTTGAGTTCTTTTGATTGCAACTCACCACAACACGAAAGGTTCGGAGGTCACGACAAGCCACATATTTTGTTCAAGTTTTTGGACAGTGTAACCCTGACTAAAATTTACTGCACTCCTGCAATTGTCCGGCACATTTTGAATACTTTTCAGAAATTGCACCTCGCACGGTGCGTTAGAGTCTATAGGATAGGCGTATAGGTCGGGACACAATTTTCTTCCGATAGCAAGCGGTTTACACGCGCTCGGGTCCTTGATTGAAATAAACATTAAAGAGTCTTCGTTTTTCGCGAGGTACTTTTGAGTAAAAGACAAAAGGTGATGTAACCCAGTCCTGTCATCGTAAATTGGGATAGGGTATAACCGGAAAAGGGTGTATGGTTGTTGTTCTACTAATGGAATTCTTAAGACAAAAATAAGATCAGAGTGGAAGGTAGTGGAAGATTGTTTTTTATTAGGTTTTGTGATATTTCTTGCAATGCCGTAATGAGATCTTCGGGCGTTAAGATAGATGTATGATTTTAAGACGCGCGAAAGTAATTGAATTTAGCACATCATTTAGGCTATCTTCCAAGTAAAGGTAATTCTCCATTAGTTTCTCGCATAATTCGAGCAGCATAAGTTTCGTTTCGATGTAGCCGACTTTATCGTTAATTTTTCCGATTGTGGTTTCTAGTTTTTTTATATTGCTGTTAAAGAGTTTTTCGTCAATTTGAAGTTTTTGGACGGTCTCGTTGAAGTTTTTAATGACAGAGGTACTTACACTGAGTAAATTTTCTATTTGTAATTGACCTTGATTGTGCCTATTTATACTATCAGTAAAACCGTCATCCGGTAATTGCTTTGAAAAGAGTACCTGCGCCATCAAGTATGCCGCTTTTTGGTCTTTTGGTGTCCATATTTATTTCGATAAATTTGTCCTTAATTGTGGTGGATATTTGGTTTAGAAGATTTATATGAGTTTGTACATCTGAGCGGAAGTAATTCATTGCGAAAAAATTTATAGTTAACAGTTTCGATAAGTGTTTGTAAAAGTCTATTATTTGTCGTGAAAACGTGTTCGAGGGCCGAAATATTTTTGTGGACCAAAACTGTCCATTTATTGTTAGAAAAGGTTATTTGGGCTTCGTTGTGGTAGTATATCCCTAATGTGTTATTTATAGATTCGACTTGATATTGGGCTACTGCTGATCCCAACAGCAGGCACAACCTGAAACAGAAATTAACTTTCTGAGAACGGTTTCATCCTGTCGAAATTTACTTTAGTTTTTTGTTGGGTTTTTGGATTTAGTAATGTCGCGGAATTTTTGTGAATCTCCAGGATTTCGAAAGGACCATTGAATTTATTTTGGAGTTTGTCCTTGATTTGGGATTCCTTGATATAGACTTTATCGCCTATTTGATAATTCGGGAGATTTTCGCAAACATGTTTATCGAATCGGGCTTTCGCTTCTGTTCTTTCACGAGCGATTTTATAATAGTGTGTGATACGGTTGTTGAGATCTCGGATGTATTTAGTTATCAATGATTGTTGGTTGTATAGAGTTTCGGGAGTCCTACTCGAAGTATGTCCGTAAACAAGTTCATAAGGAGTTAATCCGTGAGTTTTGTTTGCGGATTTGTTGTATGCGATGATTGCATAAGGAAGGATGTTGAAGGGGTGTTCGTCAGGATTTTCTAATTTGTGGATTCTAATCATGTCTAGTAAGGTCGAGTGGAATCGTTCTAATGAACCATTCGACTGGGGATGTCCCACACTAGAATAGGACAGTTTGATATCAAATAGCTTACACAAATCTCTCATCAGAGCGTTGTCGAATTCCCTGCCATAATCACAGTGTATCCGTAATGGGGTACGGAAGTGTTGGAAATATAGTAGTAAAGTACTAACAACGGTTTTGCGGATTTGTCGGTTATGGGGTAGGCCTGAGAGAATTTTGTTAGTTCGTCCCGGATAGTCAATGCGTAGTTTTTTGTCGGGACTTCTAGGATATCGATGTTGACACGTTCAAAGGATGTCGGTGGGGTTTCAGTACTGACAAGTGGGCTGTCGAGATTTTTCCGGTAAGCTTTTGCTCTCTGGCAAGTTTGACAGTTTTTGATAAAATTGTCAACGTCTTTAGTTAGTCCTTGCCAATTGTATTTTTCCTTTATTCTGCGGATAGTTTCATTGATACCTCGATGTATATTATTTTTGCCATTATGGAATTGGTAGAGAATTATAGGTATTTGATCTTTCTCAACCTTTTGGACGATATTTTGGCAAACTTTCCATTTTAAATCAATTTCGGAAAAGATGAAAGAAAGCATTTCCAGAATGGGCAAATCTATGTTATTCTCAACACAGTATATTTCGTTTTCCGTAAACACATCTCTACTATTGTATAAAGATCCGAAGAGAATCTCGTTAACTACTTCGGGGTCAGAAGGGAGAGGGTCGATGAGATAGCGTTTCTTTCTGACACTTTTGCTTGCAAAAACGTTTATTCGTGGGGTTTCAAAATCGGCATTTTCCTCAAAAATGTCCTCGATGATGTCGTGGTGAAAATCTTTCATGAGAGAACCTTGGGGGAATACAAGAAAGTTTTTGTTTTTTTTTGTCTAATAGTTGGCAGTTAGAAAATTGAATTTTGTCGTAGTCTATTAGTGAGACGGTCTGGTACCGCTCTACAAAAGTTCTGAACTCCTCAGAAATTTGATGGAAGTTAATGGGACTTTTTGTGTCTGGTTCTCGTGAGTCATCGTCAGTCTCGTTTGTTGGGAGTACTGCCAACGGTGTTAGATGATTGTTTGTCTGGAAGGATACGTATTCATTAAAGTTGTTAACTTTAATGCGAGAGAGAGCGTCGGCATTTTTATTTACCTTGCCGGGCTTGAGGATTATTTGGTAATCATACTCCTCGAGTTTGAGGCGCCATCTGGCAAGTCTACTTCCAGGGTCTTTGATTGAAAATAACCACGTTAACGGGCGGTGGTCGGTCATCAGAAGTAGAAACTTACGTCCAAAAATTAGCGGTCTATAGTGCTTAACAGCCCACACTATAGCAAGAAGTTCTCTTTCGATGGTAGAGTACTTAGTCTCAGCCTTGCAAAGGGTTCTCGAGGCAAACGCTATGGGCAAATCCTTACCTATAGGACCTTGAGAAAGAACTGCGCCGATAGCAAAAGAACTGGCGTCAGTTGTGAGAATAAATGGTTCCTCGAAGTTAGGGTATATGAGAATTGGGGTAGATGTAAGAGCAATTTTTAATTGTTCAAAAGATTTAACGCATTCTGAGTCAAATTGAAAGGGGACATCTTTTTGAAGTAATTTTGTTAGTGGCTTGGAAATTTTAGCGAAGTTTGGAATGAACCGCCTATAATAGCCAGCTAAACCTAGGAATGATTTAATGTCTTTTTGGTTTGTTGGCTGGGGAAAGTTGAGAATGCAATCGATTTTGAAGGGATTTGGCTTTACGCCTTCAGGAGTTATATGATGGCCTAGATACGCGACTTCTTTGCGAAGGAACTCGCACTTGTCTGGTTGTATTTTCAGATTGGCTTTTCGTAGTTTTTTGAAAACATCGGTGAGACGGGCTATATGCTCATGAATTGTAGGGGAATATACGATGATGTCGTCCCTGTGGACCAAACATCTTTCGTTTTGGATTCCGAGAAGAATGTTATCCATAACCCGTTGAAACGCTGATGGAGCATTCTTCAGACCAAAAGGCATCCTAACAAATTCATCGTGATCATTGTCGACTGTGAAAGCAGTTTTGGGAATGTCTTTGGTGTCGATTTCAATATGATGAAATCCAGAAGCTAAGTCGAGAGTGGTGAAATACTGGCATTTGCCGAGTTGGTCGAGTAAGTCAGATATATTTGGAAGAGGGTACTTGTCGTCTATAGTCAGTTCGTTTAGTTTCCGATAGTCAACGACGACACGCCATTTTTGTGTTCCGGAAGCGTCCAACTACCCATACTGGAGATGACCATGGGGAGTTAGACGGGCGTATGATCCCTTGATTTAGCATTTTGGATATTTGGCTTTTTACCTCTTGCTTGTGGATTTGGGGGTATCGATATGATTTTGTGAAAGATGGTTTCGCATTGTTGGTATCTATAGAGTGTTTAATTTCATTCGTAAAGGTCAGTTGGTCGCCTTCTAAATAGAAGATATCGGAGTATTCAAGACAAAGTTCTGAAATGAATTCAGATTCTTCCTCGTTGAGATGTTCTAAACGAAGCTAGTTCATTATCGTCATTTGTCTGTAATTCTCGGTTAGGTTACGTGTTTCCTTTTCAGAGAAGGTGTTTATTGTGAAATTCTGTATTGGTTCTAAATCGACTTTGTCAAAATTTATGGTTTTGGGAATGGCATTAGCGTTCAAAACGGAAGTTAAGAATTCACCGTTTTCATTGATTTTGACTATGGCATTCGGGAGACGAACTTTCTCAATTTCGATTGAAGAGAGAATAGCATCTGTATTCTTGAGGTTACATTTCAATTTACAGATTTGCTCAGTTCGAGGTAATTGTGTTGACTGGAATATATTTAGTTGAAGGTGTAGAGTTACTATTACGCATGATCGTATCATCCGTAACTTTGAATAGTGGCAGAGTTTTAAAATTTGTAACGAGTTGTTTCCTATTGAAATCTATGATGCAGTTATAGTGTTCCAGGAAGTTCCCATCAAATTCGATGTCAATATTACCTTATGTGGGTGGATTCATTAATTAGAAATTTCTCATCTGTGATGCCTTGAATGATAACATTTTCAGGAAACCGTTGTTTGAAGCGTTGGCAGGTTTCAGGTTTAAAAATTGAAAGTCCTGCTCCGGTGTCAATAAGGAGTTTGTATGTATTGGAAGAGTCGGTGATGTAGTAAAGGTTTTTCGAATTGACCGAAAGAAGTGACCTTACAGAAAATTCTGTTCGGGAAAGTTTAGGTTTGGATTGAAATCGTCCAAGTTCATCGTTTGAATTTGTGTTTGAAGATAGGAGATCTCGTGATCGGAAGGTTTTGTTTCTACCGGGTCAGTCTGAAAATTTTGTCGGGAAGAAAACTGTTCGCTATCGTAATATTCGTCATATTGTTGGTTGTAATTATCATTACAAACATTTTCGCTTGAATGATATTCGAATTTGTCATGTTTTTGTGTTTCAGGGTAATAATAGTCTGATACGGTTTTGTATTCAGTTGGTGTTTGAAAGTTCTGTTGCTCATTGTAAGAAAAATCATAGTTATGTTCATACGGATCGAATCGTTCGTTGTTTAATTGATGAGTTTTCTGTTGTTGTTTGAAAAAACTCGGATTTGGCCTGAAATTACTATAAGTTGGGGTTGGTCTACTTGTTGAGGGTTGTTGTTGTTGGTGAGAAAACTGAGGCCTATTATTAAAATTCGTAGGTTAATTAGCGGACTGATTCGCATAATATGGGCGATGGCCCGAGTAATTTGAGTGAGAATTTTGGTTAGTCTGGGATTGTCTCATTCTGATGAGGCATTCGCTGCTGAAATGTCCTATTCTTTTGCAAAACGAACATTGTTTTGGGGGTGGACCATTATTCGGTTTACGAGTCTGTTGGGGTGCATTTCGGTTGACTGAGAATTTTTGAGTTTCCAGATTAGACAACTGTAATTCTCTTTTAATACGGGAAATAGCGGTCAGGATATCTCTGGGATCACTGGCTCGCGCACAGTTTGGCCAATTTTCGGCTCTAGACCCGTAAGTAGGCTAGTTAGAGCCATTGACTCAATTAAGTCAATCTGGGCCTGTTTCTCCTTCACAGTTAAATTTTGTTTATTGACAGCTGATAACATTTTTGCTTGGTGCGTTTGAAGCCTAGCTGAAAATGTCAATGGAGATTCGTTAGGTAATTGCCTCATTCTTTGTAGGTCTTCAATAAGGGCGGAGAGATCCCTTGGATCTCCAAAATGGTTTTCTAATAGACTTTGAATATCTGCTAAATGGCTGGGTCACTAACTAGTTCAGCCGCTCGTCCACGGAGCTTGTTCTTAATGTGGAGAATTAACAGAACTTGTTGATTATCAGATGCCATATTATATGCGGTATTGCAAGAACAGATAAATGTGTTCAAAAATATTGGGTTCCCATCGTATTCGGGAATAATGGCGAAATTTTCTGAGAGCTTGTAGGGCTCTACATTTTGTGCTACAGCTCTAGTTTCTGGCATTTTGTAATTTTACTCAAGATTGTGCAATATTAGGAAAATACAAAGCTTGGGAAGAGCGAAGTAAATAATTGCGATTGTAATTAAAATGAAGAAAAATATAAGAAATAAATTTTTGTTACTGGTTCTAAAATAAGTATAAGTTAAATAAAGTTATAAACATAAATAAATATTTAGAATTTCTTAAACTATCAAAATAAAATTTCAAAATTCGTTCTTGGGTAAATATTTAGGATGGTTCATTTAAAATAGGAAAAATGATAGAACTGGTTGTTCAACAATTATTAAATATTATAACTTTTTAAACGCTTACGTGATTATTCCTATCACTGAACATTGGTTAGCCGCTGCTTGTTTCCTTGTTGAGAGTAAGTTGAACCACCGTAATTAGTTAGAATGTGTTTAATCGGGAATATCCTACTGATGCGGCAATTTTAGATTTAGTTTCACTAAATTCACTTTTTAAAAAAATATATTTATTGTAAAAAATTCATATATTCATAAATATTGTAGGTATGAACTTAAATGAAGATAATGAACACTGAGAATTGTTTTCTTAAATTTATAACGTCATCCGTTTTCATGTGAACAAAGCCTCTACGTGAATTCTAAGAATTCTAGGAACTTGTAATATGATACTTGTGTGAAGTCAATTACGGTTCAAGCACCTATAGTAACTTTAACGTGTAAATTGTAAGTTAGTACACTTCTCATATAACATATATATATATATATATATATATATATATATATATATATATATAGATTTATTTTTAAGTTTTCGCTGGCATTAAATGTGTTAGGTGGTTTCCGGGAATTCATCCGCGTAGTTGATAACTGATCCCTACCGAGATCGATGGTAAAATGACGACGTTTCGGCAGAGTCACATCTGCCCTCTTCAGGTCGGTTCGCATAATTCTCGTAGCCTTCTGCTTTCGCTTCTAGTAACTAGAGGTTAGGTAATATATGTATATATATATAATGTTACGAAATTTACCTAAGCCGGCCCAGTTTCATTCCAGTACGACACCGATTGCTTTTAGGACAAAAAATTGTTCTCGAATTGGCTCGGCAGCTGTAGAATTGATGATTGATTGTACGAGAGTTTTCGATGCAGGTTTTAAAAGGAGCGATCCATAATCGCGGCAGTTAGTTAGTGCAGCGAAGAGCTTATATGTAGAATTCTTATTGTGATATTTCAATCCGCTGTTCTATATATTTGATGTAAATAGAAGTTCTAGAAAATAGTAGTGAATAATTAGTTTTTGAAAATTTTAATTGAACCCACGAAATTTATAACAATTTGGTGATCAGAAGTGCAGGATTAAGTGCAGTTAAAATCGTAATTTGATTTATGGAAACCCGTATCACGGAAAAAATGGACGAAACTACCAAAAAATAATCAAGCAGGTTACAGAGGGACTAGACGAAAAAATAACTCAGATTCTGGAAAAACGTGACAAAAAAGAGAAACAACATCAGGAAGAAATTCAACAAAGGTTAGTAAAATATTTTGATGAAAAACGTAAAATAGTATTAGAAAATCTTGTCACTTCGTTGAAAACCGAACAACAAAATCTTGTCACTGCCATGGAAGAAAAACAACAAAATTTAATGGAAGGATTATTCTCGAAATTTGTAGAAAGCCAAGATCAAACTGAATTGACGAGACAAAATGATTTTAAAATATTTGAAGCAAAACAAGGCAAGACGGAAGAAAAAAGACAACTACTATTTGAACAACTAATGAAAATAGTATCGCAAGTTAATGAAACAATTAATGAAAGAATGCAAATAGTTGAATCCGACATAAAAGAAATAAACGACGACATAAGGATCCTAAAAATAATGGGGAGACTCTTGAAATCAAAGTAGATGATATCGATTCCATCCAGAGCTAGGTAAAATTTGAAATCAGGTCCATTAAAAACACGGTACAACGTGAAGTAAGTAAATTACAAGATAAAATCAGTGCCATCCAAAACAAGATAGAAACAGAAATCAAAAAATGCTACAAGACTTACAGCGAGGAAAATTCCAGCACACCGTGAGTACCAAAGTTTCCTTTAATAAACCACCCACATTCGACGGCAGTTCATCTTGGCCCATGTATAAACAGCAATTTGAGGCAGTGGCTAAAGTTAATGGATGGGATAATCATGAAAAATCTACTTCTCTGGTAATTTCGTTAAGAACTAGAACTAGAACTCCTCCAAAGTATTCCAGTCGATGACTAAGGCAATTTCGACAAGATCATCGCAATTTGAACAAGAGATACGACAATCAATCCTTGAGCCAGGTATATCAAGTCCAACTCAGTGGGAAAACGCAAAAATCCGGTGAAAGCCTCCAAGAACTCGAAGCAGAGATTAGACGGTTAGTACACTTGTCCTACCCAGACCTGCCAGAGGAAACCAAAGATCAATTGGCCACACAGATTTTCATAAACGGTATCAGAGAAGTAGAAGTACAACGAAATCTAAGACTAAGTAGCGTCCAGAAAAGTAATGAAGCTTTACTTCGAGCATTAGAAGTAGAGACGTCATGAACATGTCCAAGCCGAGGGTCCGAACAGTTTCCTTTAACCAGGAAGGGCCAGAGTCACCATTTCAAGCACTGTTGGCTGGTATGAACAAACTATTAGCAGAGTCGCAGAGAACTGATACCAGAAGAGAATGTTACCGTTGTCGACAGACCCAGGGCACTTCCAACGCGACTGCAGAGTAAGGCCACCTGAACGATCACCGACCAGGGGTAACCAACAGAACAGCCACAGATAGCAGCAGCCTAGTCATCAGGAGCACCATCAATGGCTGAGCAATTACCATCACCATCGACACCGGCGCCGCTGTGTCCAATGCTAAGTCCAGGGTTTTGAGAGCATCAGAAATTAAGCCAGCTAAGAACAACATCCAGATCAGAATAGTCACTGGCGAGTCCATTTTAATACAGGGTGAGGCAGATGCCGTGCTACAGATAGGGGACAACATGATTCGACATAGGGTCCTGGTAGCGAATATTGAGGACGATTTTATACTGAGTATGGACCTAATTAGCCAGCATGGATTTATGTTGGACCCGAGATATGATCTCCTTCGGTTCCTAAATGAGGAATTTGTATTGAAACGGCCCGTTAACAGCTCATCGACCTCCATAAAAATTGTAGCAAGATCCTCAGCCAGAATTCCCGGTAGAACGGATAGATTATTCATGGGCAGCTAGACAGCAATCCTGGGAGCTACGTTGGAATGGTGGGGCCCGTACACTCAGCTCATGACTACTTAGTTGGACGGGCTGAAACCGGACGAGATATACCAATTAGAGTAATGTATATGTTCAACCACGACATCAGAATTGCCAATGGTCAAGAGATAGCTTGTTTCTCAGTAGAGACCATCATCAATTGCGCAGAAGAGCCCCAGACGTCGGTGAAGGAGACAGGGCCCAGTAAAGAGTTCCTACAACAGTTTGCTGACCATTTGACACACCTGACACCAGAGAACCTGAAGAAAGGCAAGCAATTTATCACAAAGCACTGGCAAATTTTTAACAGTCAAGATGGAACCACCGGTCGCACCAACATCATCCAGCGTCGAATAGATACCGGAAAGGCTCAACCCATCAGAATACCACCTAGACGACAACCATTGGGGCAACAACAGGCAGTCGATGAAAACATCGAGTCCATGTTACAAAATGGAGTTATTGAGCCATTCATCATCCCCTGGTCCGCTCCCGTCGTGCTAGTTAAAAAGAAGATTACAGAAAGCTGAATGATGTCACGAAGAAAGACAGCTATCCACTACCCCGAATCGATGACACTCTGACTACACTAGCAGGCTCCCGTTGGTTCTCCACACTACACCTAAAAAGTGGATATTGGCAGGTTGGTCTACACGCAAACGACAGAGAGAAGACAGCGTTCTCCACCAGTAAAGGGCTGTTTCAGTTCACGGTCATGCCCTTTGGGTTATGTAATGCTCCCGCTACATTTGAGAGGCTAATGGAGTGTGTATTGAGCGGGTTAACATGGAGAACGTGCTTAGTATACCTCGACGCCATTCTGGTCATGGATCAGACATTCGATGACCATCTGAAGAACCTGGGCGAAGTATTCTCCAGAATTAATAACGCCAACCTGGGACTCAACTCGAAGAGGTGTTCCTTGTTCCAAAAAGAAGTAGAGTTTTTAGGCCACGTCGTTTCCGAATCCGGCTGTACAACCCCCAACGGAGCAAGGGTAAATCCCCAACCTGCCTGGGATGATCCATACGAGTTGGTCAAGAGGCTTAATGATGTCGTCTACCGGATCCGTCGAAACCCCAGGGCTAAGTTGAAGGTGGCCCATTTAGATCGACTCGCTCCCTACCATGGAGAGGATGTTTCTGACCGGGCCGATCAGAATTAAAGGGGGGGCGTTGTAACGAAATTTCCTTCTGCCGGCTCTGGTTTCATTCCAGTACGATACCGATCGCTTTTAGGATAAAAAATTGTTCTCGAAATGGCTCTGCAGCGGTAGAATTGATGATTGATTGTAGGAGAGTTTTCGATGCAGGTTTTAAAAGGAGCGATCCATAATTGCGGCAGTTAGTTAGTGCAGCGAAGAGCTTATATTTAGAATTGTTGTTGTGATATTTGAATCAGCTGTTGTATATATTTAATGTAAATAAAAGTTCTAGAAAGTGGTAGTGAATAATTAGGTTTTTTTAAATTTTAATTGAACCCACGAAATTTATAACAATATGTAAAATTGTTATATAGCAAAAGTAATTAGAATTATAATCTCCATTCCATAATACCATATATTACAATAAATTGTATAATATCTATTCATGGCCCTTTTTCAAGTGTTGTAATCATATGCAAAACTTTATTAATGTAAATATTTACCAAATAAGTTATTCTATTCGGCAATAAATAATTGGTGTTGCTTAGACATAAAATACCTTATTTTTGGCAATATGGAAAAAAAGTTCATTACATTTGAAAACTGCATCCAGTCAGCACATCACTAAAAATTGTAAAATAAATGCATCTTTAAAAAACTAAACCCGACTTCAAAAAAGAGACTTAACTAAAAAGCAACATTTTCTGTAGTCGGTGCCAAGTTAAATTGGAAATAATTTGGGAAGTATATTATTGAGTTGTCACTTTTTTAAAGTTTGTTTTTTATGTATTTGTTTAAATGTAGACAATTGCGATTGGTTGAACCAACAGTACGATTTCCTTTAATTTTCTGTGTAAAGAAGTACACACACAAATGTGTAATAAATAAAGCTTTTTCTGAACTCTTCCTCGGCTGCCTGAATATTCATATTTCTAGATGTAAATTCAACATATCGAATAAAATACGATTACTCATTCTGGAATATTTGACAATAAAGAAGTCAACCGAGTTGGCAGCGTACAAGAACGCCTCTCGAGTTGCGCTTTTATCATCGAACCACATAAAATACCATGATCGATTTTAAATACAACGTTTATTAGGACCTTACGGTATCACATGCGCCATAAATTATGAGACGAAACGTTAAGATAAGAAAGTGATTTAGAGAGAATATTAAAGTGGGCTCATCAAGTCCAACGGTCGGAGGGGCAGAAGGCAAGAAGCGGCAAAGGCTGCAGCTAACACGAATCAAGAAGAGACTCACTGATACTGCTTTAGTTGGTAGTTCTGTTGCTGCTGCGTTTTACACAAACTTGATAGCAATTAATGTGACTATCGGAAGAAATATGCTGGTTTTCAACCATAAATAGCTGGAAGCTCTATGAAAATGAGTATCTATTTAACTCTTTTATTTACTTTTTGAGTGTTTAGCGACTTTTGTAGAAGGTGAGTTTTAAATTTTATTACATATCGAATGATAATGAATAGAACAGATCAGAAAATATGTGCGGACATACAAGTTCTTGCTTAAATTCTCCCTGTAATTATTTAAAACAATAAAAAATCCATATATATATATATATATATATATAAACGTCGTCATTTTACCATCGATCCCGGCAGGGATCAGTTATCAACTACGCGGATGAATTCCGGAAACCACCTAAAACACTTAAAAACAAATATATATATATATATATATATATATATATATATATATATATATATATAAATGTATATTATATCCCACCCGGAACCTAGCCTTGTTCATAGTAATGATCGCGGAATCCTCTCTGAACATATATATATATATATATATATATATATATATATATGAAAGAAAGGAGAACATTAAACAATGTTCAGAGTCATTTAAATAAGACACAGGAAAAACAGGCAAGGCTAGTTAGAAATAACAATAAGTAGAGTAAAATAGAAAGAAAATGAATCAAACCAGTTAACTTGCCAAGAATTTGGTACTTATTGGGTAGAAATGCACCAAATAAGAAAGTTTCTTTGAGGAAGTGTATTATCGTTACTTGTCAAAAATTTCAGTTACAAAACTATCTAATATTTAGTTCAAATTGCTTATTAACAAGATACATTTCAGTAATAGTCAGGCATAAGTAAACATACAGCATAGCAGCAATAAATAATGCTTCACAAATTTCACCAGAACACTTTGCTGATGTTATGAACTAGCTAAAAAGGTAAAATAAAGCATAAAAAAATACAATGCATAAGGTAAAAAGGCAAGCAGGTAAGTAAATTATGAGAAAATAAAATGTAGGAGAAAGCTCCATAAGAAAATTCACTTAACCAGACAAAATAATGTTGTAATAGATTGTAAATAGGATAATTAGGAAAGCTAAGTGTGTGAATAATATAAAAACACTTATATAAGAAGTGAAAAAGGTGAACTACAAATAAAGACAATATAAAGTGAACCTAAAGTGATCTAACCTAGCCAAAAGACAAACATTCTCAAGGAACTAATATAAACACTGTGCCAGTGAAAACTCCATATTATTAGAAAATTAGGAATTTTATAGAATACAAATTGTTGATTAGAATTAAGATTTAGTGTATATTTAGTTTGAAAATGGAAAAGAAATTCTCAGATTGAAGAAAACCTACGGAGGTCAAAATGTCAATTACAAAGCAAAATAGAGCTATAGTTGATAGAAAATAATTTATTCAAAATTAAATAAGCTTTAAAATGAGACAAGTTTCAAAACATATAGTTAAAATTCAAAATTTATTAAAATTATTACTTAAAAATTTCCAAGATCAATTCGGCTATTTACTTGTTGGCGTGGCTTTATCGATAGCAGATGTTCATACTTTGTAAATAGAAGCTACACGCAAAATTCGAGAGAGTCTGCATTTTTCAGTCGTGGAAGACGTATCGTATAATCTGATATTTTCTTGTGAAAATCTAGTTGCCATGTAAAATGTTAAAAATAGTTAAGAGATGTTTGACAGAAATCATAACCTAAAATAAAAGGTTATGGTGGAAAATCAATAAGGTTCAATTTGGCGAATTTTATAAATTAAAGTAAAGTGATATGCAACACAAAACAGTCTTCTGAAAAAGAACTAATGCATAATGTTCCCAAATAATACATAGAAATCTGTAAAATGGATAAATGGTATAATGCAAGTTGAAATTTGGAAAATAGAAAGGGAATTTAAAAATTACTAGCTGTCGCCCAGTGGTCGAAATTCGACCAATTGTGTCAATGATCTCGGGCAGGTAAATGAAATTTTAATCACATTCTATCCTAGGACTTTAGAGAACAGCAATTAGAAGATCCAGAAACCTCTGTGTGATAGTTTCCTCGAAAATCCTAGTGTCGGTCTTACAAAAAAAGTAACGAAATGTTTTTTTCAGATATAATTCATAGAACTTTATTTGTGTTCAAATTCGTAATTCTTAATTTAATATGACAACAATAACTGCTAAACCCTAAATTTATTTTTTCTAACACCCCTGTATAGCTATAATTGCACTCAATTCTCTAACATTTATTAAAATCCTCATTATAATAATTCCATCTCATTATATATTTCCACCACCCTGTATAAACTGCTTATGGATAATTTTTTTAACATTTTTCAACCACCGGGTAATTCTGTTATGCCAACCCACCAGATTGTATGATATTATCCTCTGAACTTTTCTACTCCGACCTATATTTCAATCATTATATATATGGAACTTTCGTGGTCTACTCTATAAATAATTTCCTATTCTAACATTTTTTATCACCATCCTGTTATCTATAATTCCTCTTACCCTATATTTCATCTTAACTATATATACAACTGCTTATGGGTTACGAAATTTGCATTTCCATTTCCGCCACCCTTCATCTATGTATATTTTTTGCACCACCCTGTATAACTGTAATTTTACTGCACCTTCTATTCCAAGTGTAAATTCAACCGCTATGGGCTTCCCTATATAAATTTTATTAGTTATAATTGCACTCTACTCTATATTTTAAACACCCTAAATATGCAATTGCTTATGTGCCACCCATTAAAAAAATTATTTCTAACATATCTGGAATATAATAATGATAGATTACTTTACCCACTAAACAATAACAACGCTTGCAATCCAGAAGTACATGCTCTAAGTATATAATAGCATTGGTCTGTCTAATATAATTACTCAATGAGTCTGAGGCAGCGGCAAGGGGCACATTCATTTGTTTGGCATTTTATTGACGTAAATAATGGATTTTTATTATATTTTATTTAAGAATAACCAATATTAAAATAAAGAAGCATTCTGCACTGAAGGTCGTCAGTAGCTACTAAACAAAACAAAAATGAAGAAAATCGGTTGAGAAACAGAGGAGAAAATGGTACCTAATCGTTTTGTCTTAGCCTATTTATATATAGATAATGCAAATAAATGGTTGATATAAATAAATAATGGAGATTAGAAGAAAAATGGATAACAGTGGAAAAAAATTGCCAAATAAAGAAAGACTATAAACCAAAGTAATTAAGGTAAATGAATTTTTGTAATTGTTAAATTGTATATATTGATTTTGAAATATATGATTCATGTTTATGTAGGTTCAATTAGTTCAGAATAGTAGTAGTAGTTGATTTCAAAAAGAGAATTCTCATCAAGAATAATTAAGGTAATGATACAATATAGATAAATGAGAGATTTGTTGATTTTTTTGAAAAATAATGTGAATAAAGTATATTGTGATTATTTTATAATAAGTGAAAACAAAAGTTAAATGAATAGAGCATAATAATAATTATAAAACAAAGTAAAAATGAAATTCAACAAACAAAAGTTAAAGAAAAGAATCCAAATAAAATAATATTAAATAAAAGAGAAAAATTACCAAGTGAATTAAAAAGAAGCATTTGAAAGTCAATTATAAAAAATATTTAACCAGGTAAGGTAATGCAAGTGTCTTTAAAGGAAGGAGCTGCAGGAACCAGTTTAGCAAATAAATGTAAGTACCATGATTGTATAAAGTTAAATGATTTGATAATTTGAGTTGGATGTATATAAGTTTTGAGTTAAAAATGTTGATTTTAAATTTGTTAAAAGTTAATATAAATCCTAACACAAAGCCTGTGTTTCCAAACCATTAGCCGGATGATGATTTAAAAATGATAGTAAACCCTTTTGAACCCACAACACAAATAAATTTGTATAATTTGAACTCATAATACCAATTAAATTAAAATATTACATTATAATAAATTGAAATTGAAAATTAAATTAATAAAACAATAATAAAATAAAGTAAACAAAATAGATTTAGAATTAAACATTGTAAATTGGCGCCCAAGGTTAAAGAACAAGTAACAAAGCAAATTATACCAATGAATAAATAAATAAAATTATTTTAAAATAAAAATTGGGAACCATAACAAATTGGCTCGCAACGTGCAAGCCCAAAGTCCAAAACAATATATATATATAAATGTTATGAGAGGGTTCCTTAGTGATGATTATGAATTTGGCTAGGTTCCAAGTGACAACCTGGACTCCTGGGTTGGAACGATTAGCAAGAGACAAAATGATTTTAGTTTTGACTTCCATGTCTATATTCACCAGCTATACTTGGGTCCTCTACACTTTGCTGATAAATTCCTGTAGAATATGTAGTCATCAACGGTGCTGACGCCAGTGCGGAATCCGGATTGTTTAGGATTTATGGGTCTGTTCTGTAGGATCCTAATGAACATTTTCTACACTGCCGACAGGTGACTTATCGGTCTGTTAATCCGTATATCTTGTTTACTACCACTTTTGTGAATTGATATTATGAGAGTGCTATTTCATTATTCTGTAATCTGTCGAGTTCTTAGATATTGCGTGTAGACTTTGGCCAGGCGTTTCCAGGTTTCACTCCTATTTTCGTAGTTCTGCCGCTATACCGTCGTTCCCTGCGTTCTTCTCATTTCCCATATTTATTGACCGCTGACTCAACTCCCTACAGAATTTTGTGACACGCTCTATTATTTTCTTTTATTTGGATGTTTAAGTGTGTAATTCTATTACTTGTTTTTTTTTCGATTTTTGGTTTCGGAGCTTGCTAATAGCTTTTTCTGCTTTCAATTGCAGATTACTACGTTGTAATTTTTGATATCTTCTATAATCTTCTTTGTTATGATCTTGCACGGTTGTCTTTTGTCCCTTATCACTCCTTTGGTTTCTGTTTCCGAGCTTAACTTGTTTCTTTCTTGTATTCCATGTCTCGCACAATTCACTATTGTGTTTATTAGTGAGCATGATGCCTTGTTCTTGTAGCTTTTCTTCTGGAAGTGCTTGATATTGCTACTGTCTGTGCTGTTAAAAGGCATTTGCCTTGTCGGTTTTAATCTTCCCAGTTTCGTTATTAATGATAATTCTTGCTCTGCCAAGTTATAATCGGTTCCTGTCCTGAACGTTGTTAATGTGCTCACATCTTTGGTGGTGCTGTTGCTGTTTATCAGCACAAAGTCAATTTCATTATTGGTTGACAAATACAGATTTTTTCCCAGGCAACCAACTGGAGCTCATGTTAAAGAAGTAGCATAAAATTTACTGTTTCTGATATTGTACGAACTATGACGTGTCTTTGTCGAACTGCGAATTGAAAGTCGGCCATTATGTTTTTGAAATGGCTGCTATTAGTATTTAGAACTTATTTATTTCATTGTATAGTTTTTGAAGATCTTCGTCCAAATGAACTGCTTTCTGATTGTAAACTTATATTATTAGTATAGAATATCTTTTCAACAGTGTCAGTGACCGGATCCGGTATATCAGAAATTACAATGATTCTATTGGTTCATCTATTAAGGGTGAGCAATCTTCTTCCGCTAGTTCTTCCTTTTGATGTTCCGTGCTGAAGTAGGATGTTGGTTGATTTATGTAAAATTGTACTTCGCTTTTCCTAACTTTGCTTATTCCCACTTTATATTTGCTGCATCTTGTTCTGACTCTAAAATCATAGCTAGATTTAATAGTGTCCCGCAGTTATATCTTACTACAAGTAGTATAGTTGAACTTTTACTTCCTCGAGAATCCTCGGTCTCGGCTTGTGTACCCACATAGGGTACAAGATCGTTTATGTGATTTGACTTGTTTGAAACAGGAATCTCATTTTCAAGGGCACAGTGTGCTTACCCTGCGAAACCTTAGGTTATTGCTATGACTGTTGTTATGGGAGTTGTTCTGGTTCTTGTGTTGCAGCACTTTTACGACAAGAGCCCGCCTGCTCAACACCCTTGTGTTTTACCGGTCCATTGAGTAAAGATTTTGATGATCGTGTACTACTTAATCTATTGCCTGGCTTTTGTACTATCTTTCAATGCCTATTTCAGGGTTGGGTACAAGGATTCTTTGAGAAAAAAAATTACAATTATGAATACAACGCATACAAGTTTGGGTTTACAAATTTAAATTAAACGAAACGATCACTTTATAAATATATGGTATTACCATAAAACAACAACGAAAAATACAATTTTACATATATGGCATAAGCTACGAACATTTAAATGATTCCAGCGGCCCATCCATTGATTATACATCTGGTTGGACTGATCCTTGATACAGATCAGTTACAATATTATTCATTTGCTATATTTGTTTTCTCTGCCTAGAATTTTCATACCTTAGTTACTTACACTGTTTCAGTACAATTAGTGTATCGCCAATACACACATTTGGTTGTTATGTTAACATCATTCTCGTCCAAAGCCAATTTCTTAGTTTTAAAGATAATGTTCTTGTTGTTCTTATATCGTATCAAGCAATTTAATTTTTTCGTTTTTAAAGTAATTTACTTATCAATTATATACAGTAAACTTCCAAATGTCATATATGATTCTTTTGGGTTGTACTTCAGGCCACTAGAAGTTTCCAAGTTTTAATTCGTTCTTAATTAAAGTAATATCTTTTTTACAGTTCAGTATGTAACACACTGCTCATCCTTTTTTTTTTGGAAATGTCATATATGATTTTACCGAAACTTCTTGACAGTATTCTTCATACAAACGAACGGATAGGCACCAGAATAAAATGGAAACCACGACCGTGTTAATATTTTAAACTGGAAAAGATTTTCTCACTCAACTAGACTTACCTTCAACAATATCTTATATTTCTGAATTAAAGTAATTAAATTACTTAATTGCTTTGATTCTATTTTCTTATAATAGAACTTTTACGCGCGAGTATACTTATTAACTCTTAAGAACAATGATACAACTTAATCTCAAATAATCTAACATTAGTTGACTTTTGTGTGTAATATTAGACAATCATTCAGCCGGTCAGAACATTTAATCCTTACAAAGGTATATTTCTATCCCTCTAATATTCTCTGTCCCATCGATTAGGACCCGTTGTTCTCGGGTTTTCTGAAAGTATAACGTTAAAAGTCCTTGTTATTTGACACTTGGACCTTATGCCTCATGCTAAATTCACCTAACCACAGTTTCACTTCTGGCCCATCTTGTATCAACATTGACTCGCTGGTGATTGTTCGCAGCTGGACGCCGTTGCCAATGGCTTGATTTCTGATGGCTTCAAAACCCTTAATTTCACAGAGGATAGATCAGCACCGCTGCCGAATCTGATGTAATTATTTTTACTATTGATGATTCTGTACCTGTAATAATGTCATGTGCGTTTACAAGGAAAACCTTGTTCACTGAGAACAATCTACATGATCTATTGTAACTGCTATCACCTTTAGACTTCAGAAATTAATAATACAATTGTTAGGGAAGGAAGTCGCAGACCTTTCTAAAGTTTAGTGTTTCCACAGCTTTTGATAGAAATATGGGTTGCAAATTGGTGTCCAAATTCCTCAATTAACGTATCACAGTACCCCCAAAAATTTTGATTATTGAATCTAAGAAATATCAGACAATAAAGTATATTCGTTTGGTCAATAATGTATTTCTTATAGAAATCTGGATATTCAACTGCACTAATGATTGAACTCAAATCTAAAATGAGAATAATATTTAGCTAACTGATTACATAACTTAAGTGTGATAAGGCCAACTAAATGTAGCATAGTTTTCAAACTGCTACAAACAAAAGTTTTTTCAGATCTATTACTAGAGGAAAATTCGCATAGATCGTCCCTGGATTTTCCAGGGGTTGTTCTTCGAGCTATGGCCGTCCGTCTTCCAAATGTCACGGTTGCATCGCCTCTATGGTCCTTTTAGTACGAGAACGAACGATGATAAGAATGATTCGTCTGCAGAATGCAGAAGGAAATTAAATTCATTTGACTTGTGGAAATTAGGGAGATTCAACGGTAAATATTTATATCCAATTTATGCAAATCTCTGTTTTAGCTTATCCTGATAGCTTTTACATTAGAGAGGGATGACAAATAATATCATGGCATAATCTTATGTTCCGTTTTATAAAGTACACTGATTTAATTTATTATGTAATATCAAACAAATGTGTTAAGATATGATAAGAAACTTTAATGTGTCTTATTAATAAAATTATTTTCTACAAAAAATGTCACTTATGATTTGTTGAAAAAAACAATATTTTTGCGCTAATGTCAAATATGACTAGAAACATCATGGCTAATGTAAGTCACGTGACCTCGACAGGGCCAATAGAAACGTGGCAATTTAGGGCTTGATTTAGCCCTGCTACTCACCAGCCAGGTCTCCAGTTCCGTCTCATACTATCAACGATATAGTACCAGGACGACCGAGCCTCGCTCGTGATTAGATTACTATTTAAAACTCCTCACTTACCTAACGAATAATTTAATTTCTATGATTATATTGTTTTAATATGTGTCAAACATGATTTCTTACAAAAAGACATCAAACCAAACATTTTTATTGGGTCCGTTAAGCAGTGTGTGGTGCCCCCTAGTATGTTCTACTGTTACTTTTTTAATTACCGTTACAGGTTATTTAAAATAATCACTTTCAGATTTTGTAAACAATATTAAATAAATCTTCAAAAATGCTTAGACCTAAAAAATATAAATTTGCAAGTTTGTGTGATAATAGCTCACTCATGAAAAATATTTTGCTACATGCTTTCCCTTCAAATCCAAGCATTTGTCATCATATCTTACTACGATGGTTAAAGTATAAAATCTAATTATTATAATATTTATTTCATAGGGAATGCCTTCTAAGAAATCAGAAAAAAAAACACAAAAATACTATTGCAGTTAAAGTATTTTCTCATTAATTGTTGCACTATACATTGGATTTGGCACTGTAATTGTTTTCGCTTTGCACATGAGAAACTTCACCACTTAAATGTTTAAATATCTGTTTTAAAGATATCAGGCTATGAAAACTCGTTAATTATTCACTGCTATATTATAATGAACAACATCAAACTTTGTAAACTTAAAAAACTAACTGTATGTATGCATAATGTATATTTGAATATTGGCTACTTTTTTTGAACTACATGTAAGGATATTAAAAATAGTATGATTACAACTGACTATGGCATCACTCACCGCTTAACAGGGCAAATATTTAATTATTGAAATCTAAATATGTGTTATTTAAGTCTCATTTCACATATCCACACCGTACTTGAAATTTTAGTAACGAACTTAGTTCATTAATAATCACACTTCATTATCACATTTGACATTATTCAACCAACTTAGTTCCTAATTAAAGAAATCTATTTTCTCTTTTCATGTTACTTCAAAATTATATTTCAATTCTGATATTGTGTATAGTTTGTAAAATATATTTCCTTGTAGTTAAGTGAGAAAGATACCACTGAAAAATGTTTGACATTTTTCATATGTAGTTGAATAGAATATGTTTTGTTGTTTTACATTATACATCTGAAATTATACGTATTCCATATAAGTTATATCAGCATAAATGGTAAATATGTTTTACCCTTGGATTTTCTTTTCTGTATTGATTTGAGTATATTCAAAAAAGTACTTCCTATATGTGCAAGCTTCTCTTTAATCTTTTCATTACTTCAATATTTGTGCAGATAAGATGACTTTTTCTGTTATTTACTTTTCAATTACTTCTGAAACTCCATTAAGCAATTTCTACTGCCCAGACTAACCATTTTTCTGTGTTATTGTTTTCATTTTCTCACAAAAATGCTCTTTTCTAACCAATCTTTCATTCTCTATTTTCGGTTATATTCGGTTAGGTTCGTGTCATTTATTTGAAACGTCAGACTGAATTATTACGAAGCGAAGCGTGTCGATACTAGGCTGTTTAATGTATTACAAAAGGTACCGTATTTCGTAGGGCACAATTTTCCGATTGCATATTTAATTAAACAGATGACCTCCTACATGTCTGGCTTAATGGCAATCAAGGAGACAGGATATTAGGATGTAACACACTCAAGTATAGCGTTCGGGGTATAGGTGCGGCTCGGCACGCGTTACCTTTTAGTTACAGAAGATCGTATCCAACCTTGCAATAACAATTGAACCTTTGAAGTAACATTTTTAATATTTAAAATTCGCAATAAAATGATTTTCCCCAAAGATGAGACCCTCAACAATCGATTTCTATCCATCGAAACTTCCAAATGGGAAAATTTCCAGAACTCAATTACATATATATACAAACATTGCTTGTATTATAGTATTATATATTGCTCCTAAAATATTAGTCATCCGTATTTCGATATATATTTCAAAATATACCAGCTTTTGTAAAAATATTGAATCTAAAAGTGAGGGAAAATAACTGAAAATTTGTAAGTGAACAATTTTTATGAAACTAAAGTGTAGATAGGAGCTTACATTTAACAAATCACACGGTAACGCCATTACACTTAGCTCTATATTCTAAAATAATTCATGAAAATATTTCTGTGTGATAGAAAATAAAAAAGAGCGGTAGTCATTTGAGACTGAACGATGGAAACGAGAGATTCTTACAAAATGTGCTTCCTGACTCTCGTTACCTCCCTGTCTCTATTTGTCGTTCTGTGCGTCATTATTAAAAATATTTAAGCCGATATAAGAGACATTGAAATTAATGAAAGAATATATAACGCCACGAAGGCATACTATACTTTGCAAAAATTGAAGTAAAAATAATTGGGGAACTTCATTTATGAGTTGTACTTTGCAACTTTGCTGTTCAACTTGGCACCGAGTTTTGCTTTTTAGTTCCTATTTAATATCGGTTTATAAATGTACTTATATATTGATGTAATAATTTTTGGGTAAACAGTGGGAGTGAATATGCGAAGAAAAATTTAGTGAATTATTTCAAAAGGGAATATATCATGAAATACAGGGTATATCATGATATATTTTAATAAGTTTTACCAAGCTTTATTTACCTTTTCAAAAAAGCAATACTTTTATAGGTTGGATATAAGCATCATCTTTGGATACACTCTACATCTTACTCAAACTTTCGCACTTTCAAAATACGCCTGTGAAATAAATTCGCTCATTTCGTTTGAATAAAGTATTTATGAATAATTTTTAATAGTAATATGTTTGCATGAAAACAAATTTTGTTAAGCATTTCCTATACTTAAGTTTGGCAGTGTAAACTTTTCGCTAGTTAGCTATGAATTGACACTCATCAATAATTTGAATCTTCCGTCTTGAAATGGTTGATCTCACAACGTTTCAATAGCTTTGTACCTGCTATCGTCATCAGGGGAATCATAGAAAATTCAGCTTATCCCTGGTATTTATACCTTTTATCGGTCATGCTTCGCCGGTCATTCTCATTGGGTCTTATTCGGTCCAATCAATGTTATCGTACCTGGCGGTTGGTTGTCGGTGACGCGTAGCGGCAGTGGCCGAAGAACGGGTCTTAAAATGTTTTTAATTATCTTTGGGCTCCCTAATTATATTCTGGTTCGAGATTATATATGCTGTCTCTATAAATTTTCTTTTATACCAATTCTCTTCCTTGTGAATTACCCTGGCCTGGTACCAGTTGATGTTATGGTGTTCGGTCCATGCGTGATTAGCTAGTCCAGACTTCGTTAGCTGCGCCCTTTAATAAGCTATGCAGTGTTCCTTAACCCTGGTCTCCAGCGGTCGCTTTGTCTCTCCAATGTAATACCATATATAAACTGATTTTCCCATATTCACATGATGACGATAGTAGATACAAAAGCTATTGAAACGTTGTGAGATCAACCATTTCAAGAGGATGGAAATCCAAGGAAAGTTTGAGGAACGAGTTACATTGTCTACCAGATTCACACTAATTAGAATCTAGTTTGAATAGTATAATTCTCTCATGAGAAGTGTTAGAAGAATGTCGTTTCTAAAAAATATTTCAAATAAGTTTTTGGAAATTTCTGTATAATAGTTTGTATTTGTTGTATATTGTGAAACACGAATTTCATAGTTGAAAAATAGTTGGTTTATATACATAATGCGAGCGACAAAAATTGTTGGCTGGAACCATAATATACAAAGAAGGAATACTTGAGGTAATGTCGATTACAACCAAAATTCTTACGTAATAAACCAAACAAACATTTCACATGGAAGTCGCTATAGTATATTTTCAAGAGGTTTAGCAAATCAGTTGGATAATATAAGTTATACGTATATTCGAAATGTAATAAAAAAAGAAACTTCATCATATATATCGGTTGTTTTTAGGGTTCCGTATATACATATTCGGATACCCTTATAATATCACTAGTGATTTCTCAATCTTTCGTTTCACAGCACTTTTCTCCGAAACTACTGAACGAAAAAGATTGAATTTGGTAACAGTGTATATTTGGTAGTAGTACGTATCGTAAATCAAGAAATTTTGTTTTTAGGGGTACCTCTGGGGGAAAAATATAAAAAATTGGGCATTCCCCCCTTATCTCCGAAACTACTAAGCCTAAAATTTGGAAAAAATATGGAATTTAGAACGTTAACCGAAGTTTAGCACAAAAGTAATGATAAACCCCCAATTTAAATGTTGGGGGGCAAATCATAGAATTAAATGAAAAATTAAAAATTAAAAAAAAATTTAAGCGCATAACGTAATACATACAAATGCAAGGACTGAGTCTGATTTTCTCATATTTTAAAAAACAATTAGTTTAATAGATATTAAAACAATATGCAAAAATTTACATATGCACCTCCCTCTTATCTACGAAACTAAGTCGTAAAATTTTGAAAAAAAATAGAGATATAGTGCCTCACCTGAATTTGACCGGAAACACCGGAGACACTTTTAATATGAATTTTTGGGGGCAAATAACAGAACTAATGAAACATATAAAATTACAATTGTTTCTAACGCATCATGTAATATATCAAATCAAACGGCTCATTATGACGAATGCATTAATATATTTTTAAAATTTTTAAAATCAAATATTTAAAAAATAATAACAAAAATATATAAAATTTCACCCTGTCCCCTCCCCAAAAACTATGACATGTAAATTTTTGACAAAATTATTGATATAGGGCCTCATCTGAGCTTTCCAGGAAAAATAAAGCGAAACCCCTAATATTAATTTAGTTCTTTCTAACGAATATCAAATAGGGGCTCATTATGACGAATACAGTTTTTTTTCATATTTTTAAAATAAATTATTTAAAACATATTAGCAAAAACATAAAAACTATTTCCCATTAATAGGCGTATATGGCCTGAACTGAACTTTACAGGAAAAATAAACGGAAATCTCTTGTATTAAATTTGGGGACCAGACTATAGAATTAAACGGAAAATAAAAAAAATTTATTTTTTTCAACGCATCATGCAATACACCAGTTGAAAGGTCTCATTAAAAGTAATGAAAATGGATTTTTTTCATGCTTTTAAAATATATTCTTTAAAGGATATTAACATTTTTTTTTAAAAGTAGGTAATCATTCCCCCCTTTGTTTCCGAAACCATTCAACCTAAAATTTGGAAGAAAATTAGGGGTATAGAACCTCACTTGAACTTTATATGACAAATAAGTAGGAATCCCTAATATTAATTTTTGGGGGCAAATTATGGAATTAAATGGAAAATAATAAATTATTTTTTTAACGCATCATGTAATATATCAAACGAAGTGGCTCACTATGAGAAAAATATGAAACATTGACTTATTCCCACCTTTATCTCAGATACGACCTAACTTTTGGAAAAAAATAGAATTATAGGGCCTCACTTGAACTATTAAAATTTGAATTTTAAACTGCACCCGTAACGTAAAGTATGAAATGAGAAAATCAAGTAGCAGGTAAAGGCTCTGTGTGACACTGTATAATTTTTATAAATTTAAAACGCTTAGTTTAAAAGATTATAATGCAAATAAAAGAAATCCGCTCATTCTCTGCTTGCCTGAAACTGGAATATTAAAAACATATATACTTTGATTCAACTAAATTGTATCAAATCTCAAAGGTGGTTCGGAACCCTTAGTATGCGAGTCCAACTTGCATTGACCAAATTATTTTATAATATGTTCAGTCATAGATGAGGCATTGTTCCACAAAAGTATTTTCTATATACATGTAATTTAACATTATTATTTTGTGAATAAGCCACCTTTAATTCAATATAAGGGTCAAACTATATGGCTCTAAATGTATGGTGAAGTATTATTGGATAACATGTTGTACATACATACTTTTTGAAGGAAAAGTAAATGACCAGGTTACTTTACAGTCTTTAAGCTTTTACAAAATATACCAAACAATACTACAGAAAGAATGTGGTTTCTACACGACAGATCACCTCTCCATTAGAGTAATCCAAATCTCCACCACCTTTGTAATCAATTTTCGGTCAGATGTATAGAAGGAGAGGGATTTTCATTTTGGGGCTATGTAAAAGACTAAGTTTTATACAGAATTAGTCCAACAATCAATGAAGACAAAAAAGAATAGACCAGAAACTTATTAAAAATATATTTGAATAAATTCAGAAATGTAAATCGATAGTTTAAAGATCGGCTGCAACTTTGAATACATTTGGAACACATTCTGATGATATACTTAGATTTTATTTTTTACTATTAGTTTGTATTCCTTAATTTTGAAATTGCTCCCTTTTAGGTTTTCATTTCTTTCAAAATATTTTTTTTGTCTTTGTGATGTTGTTTGAAATTACGTTTAGGAATTGTGACAACTGCTTACTAATTGCTGATTTCATTCCACGCCTGACTTTAAGAGACTGCAAACGATGATCCAAACACTAAAAAATATCCGGAAAATATAGCAATTAGTTATACGGGAAACATAGTAAAACTTGAAATGGGTTATTAAAAGAATACAATGACACTACAAGCCAGTGTGCGGCCAGTATGGGTGCTGAGGCCAAAATCCACTCCAAGAACAAGATCTGTAAATTTCTTTTTAATTTTTGGAATATTATATACAAAAATACAAATAATGAAATAAGAAATGAAACGTTCATTACTCTCAGCAGCTAAAAAGATTCATGATCGCGTTATCGATTATCATTAGAGAAAAGTAGCAATCTTTTAGTAGCTTTAATTTTTTTTGTGTGTTCACTGACCCTATATATCCAACAAATATGTCAATATTAAAATAACAGTTGCAATGTAAATGTGCAGTATCAATTTACTGTAACTAAGGTAACGCTCACTTTAAATTCCCTGCTGTATACACGAAGTTACAGTTAATTAAATATATTATAAAAATCCATATAACATAACTTTGTTTAACCCTATATTAATGAGCTACCTTGTATATGTTAAAATAAACTTAAGTTATGAACCTTTTAATCCTCTATACATTATTCCGTTGCTATATTTTTGTATATTTTATAATAGAGCTACAATTAATATTTGATGCACTAATTGTTCACCCTGTGTAAGAGGTGAAAGTCAAGTAGCAGACTATGGAAAGCTAAATTATATAGTAAAAGAAGGAAGAGTAGGCCTAAGAAGAAATAGAATAACAACATGAGGCTAATAATAAAAAAAGTACATGGGACGAATCTATATTAAATGCAAGAGAGAAGGAAGCATGGACAAGATTTTTATAGCGTTAATAGTTTACGTATATTCTACACCCCGCAACTGGTAGAAGTGGACACTGGGTTAATTCATAGGTTTGCTTTCTCCTGAGCAACCGCAGAAAAAAGTGAATTATAAATAATAATATATTTTATATGTATTGTTAGTGATTAGCCAAATAATATTTGTAGTTGTTTACTCTCTTTATAAAATTGTAGGATTTTAATACTACCTGGTTTTTAATCAAGGATGACCTTTATTTGACCGAGTACAGTGTCTTACGTTTCAGGAATTGACGCATACAAACAATCTTATTAATCTCAAGAATTATAACGTTTTATGGAAGATAATTATCAACAATAATGATATCGCAATGCTATGTCTGAGAAATGCTGGTTGGTACCCCTGGGCGCGAAATATGTGAAAAGGTTCAACCAAATGATTTATGGGATGCAGTTTGGCACGCAATTGTAAACGTCAACATTGTATACGATGAATTTATTGTACACAAACTTGTTAATAATAAGTCTTCGGGAAATTAACGATAAATCTTCTAATTATATGGGGGTAGATGAATATGATAGGCATGTAGAATCACAATGATAGAGAGGAAAGTCGGGTCAACAATTAAATCATATGGCTGAATGCAAAATAATTTGCAGTTCTACTATATTTTGTTTGTCAAACATTGTTCTTGAACATAACAAGGATGGATTTCGTAATACCTGTTATACAACTGATAATTTCAGATTTAATTTTTTTTAAGATATCGGAATGTACTAGATTTTTATAAACAACCCTTGATTATTTTCGCGATCATAGAAGCTGAAATATAATACAGTGTGTTAAATAAGAAATGATTTGATAAAGATATTCAGTATAACTAAATATCAAGCAAATGTTCAGAACATGTGTACTCATTCTATTGGGAATCACCATTTGTAAAAAAGTCGGGATAGTCCAAAGTTAAAGTCAGAAAACAATCATTATTCATACCGGTTTCATTTATATCTACCTAGCTTTAAGATAATTACTAATTATTCAATAAATATAAAATAGAAAAAGAAATTGTACCGTTTGAATTGTCAGAAGTGAAAAAAATTAAAACCGTTTAGTGTAGTGTTTTCCGTACATTAGGTAACTTTGTAAGCTAATTGTATGATTTTAGTGACACACTCAATAACTAAAGAGAAAATTTGTTGTAGAAATGAAACAATTTGTAGGAATTTATTACTTTTAGGCATCTTTGGAATAAGCTGAAAATAGCTCGGGCATAAAAATGTTTGTATTTATGTCCTCAATATTGCATTTCACCTTGGCGGGTCTGCTTCAAGTTTCCATATTAGATGTACAACGACCACTAACCTGTTTCAAGCTTCCTGAGCGAGACAAACAAGTTAAAATCACTAAACAGGATAAGCAATTGCAGCAAGTTAGTAAAATGCATGTTATCAGTAATATGCCTAAGTGCAGCAAAACAAATAATAGTTGTGTCCCAAAAAATTAATGCATCAAGACAGAGGAGCATAAGTACAAATAAAGGAATGCTATGAAATAGATATGACCCTTTTCTAAACATACTTGAATTCGCTGATTTGGAACCAAAAGAAACATCATTTAATGGAAGCAACCCAGCTTATCTATCCGAAACTTTGGGACACCCAAAGTCAACTATTGTCACTATTTGAAAGAGGAGATCAAAGAATGTATGAACAGTAACAGAAACTCTTTCCACGAGTTTTGAATAAAATTAGTTGATCATATATTGTATATTGATAGCTGTGATCCCCAAGCAAACATCCTGTCCAAAACGGAGTTCATATTTTAAATTTTAAGAGACCCAGCATAGAATCTAAAATTTTCCTATTTAAATAACACAAAGAGGATTTTTGATTCATTTCATGAGGGAACCTTATTAAGCATTAAATTTGGATAAAATCAATCAATCAAGTCAATTTTCTCAATATTGCACTTTCTACAGAGCCATAAAAAATGTAATATATAAAAATTCTATTTTAAAACAATGTTATTGACGATGAAACGTAAAGTTAAATAGCAATTTTGCATCTATCTGAGCCTCTACAAATGTCTCAAAATATTTACAACCTTACAGAGGAAGTTTCGTAGATGGCAACCCAGTGATCATCTATGCGGTATTGCTCACTGTAGTTGATGGAAATACTGAACGTATTATAATTTATTTTGGTCGAATAAAGACGTTAATATTGAGACAGAAGATTGTGATTGAACCCAAGACAAAAATTAATAATTGGTGATCGGAAGTGAGATTAGGTGAAAATTAAAATCTCAATTGATTTTTGTCTAGAACTATACCTCTGGCAGAAATGGACGAGACTAGGAAAAAAATATGCAAACCGGTTAACAATAAACTGGACGAGAAAATAAGTCGAACCTGACAAAACGTTATAAAAAGGAAAACCAAAGTCTAAAAGAAATCCAACAAAGGTTAGTGCAATCTTTCAACGAGAAACAAAATTGTATTAGATTATGTTGTAACCACCATGAAAGTTGAACAGAAAAACCTTGTCATTACCATGAAAAATTAACATCAAAACATTGTCACTGCCATGAATGAAAATCAACAGAACTTAATTGAAGGCTTATTTTTGAAATTTGAATGAAAATGAGAACAAACTGAACAAAACAGTTAATCAGAAAATACAGATTACGTAGTCGGACCTAAATACAATAAATGATGAACTTCAGAGTCTAAAATGTTTAGCGTATAGCCTCGAAAAAGATCAAATATGATATAAATTTAATTGAAAAGAAAGTACATACATTGTCCAAACATAAGTGGAAACAGTGGTTGAATACATTCAGCAACACTTACCATGAGGAAGATATCGGACTATAATAAGCACCAAAAAGTAGCACTTTTGATGGTAGTTCATATTGGCCTATGTACAAATGACAATCGTAATCAGTGGTTGCAATTAACGGTTGGGGCAGCCGATATTTCTGGTAATTTCTTTAAGAGGTCCAGCGTTACAACTTCTTCAGTGCATTTCATTGAGTCAAGTATACCAAGTACAACTGAGAGGAAAAACTAAAACATCGGAACAAAGTTTACTAGCATTTGAAGCTAGCATTAGCCGTTTGACACAGTATGCCTACTAGAGGATGTTAAAGACCAATTTACTACCCAAGGTAGGTTTAATAAATGATATTAGGGATGTCGAGCCTCAATGAAATCTGCGACTTAGTGGTATGAGGAAAACCACTGACAATTTGCTCTCGTGCTTTGGAAGTAGAAGATATCCTCACTAGTAGCAGTACAAATTGTGAGTGACAACATCAACCCCGAAGAAGATGAGTGAGATCTCATCAAAACGTCGGAAAGTGTCTTTTCTAAGACAAACAAGAGAAACACACGAGAATCCCGAGAACATTCAATTACATTTTATACTCGTGAGAACATCAGAAGTAACATATATATTTATATTATTATGTTATATTAAGCCAAAGAAAACGATATTTTTTACGAAAGGTAATTGTTTAAAAAAAGGAATCACTCAGTTCAGTTATGTTAAGTTTTGTTACCATTCTTCAATGGTCTAATTTAGACCCTGAAACGTTTGGACTATTTGAAATATAGGGTCTTTCGAGCAATTTGTGGTGATATTCCCAAAAAATCTGAAAAATATAAACTAGAGATCGTTCTACCAGTGTCACAGTTCTCTTCTTGCCCTTCTAACCCTTCAGGTTCCGATTCGGGGTGGGTTGGATAATTTTTTCCGGTTGAAGTTGGATAATTTTTTATAAAATTGTATAAATGTAAAATTAGTTCTTATAAAACAGAACATTAGTTGGTTAAAATTAAATATTGAAACCCCCAGACCGCTCCCACCCGCTGGCTACGGCCTTGGGTACTTGTGTATCTTTGAAGACAGCTTTTTTGAAGTTGCTAATGGTGGTCTTGCTTACATTAAACCATACTGATCGAGTACTATAGCCGTGGATTCTCGAAACCGGAAAGAAATTATTGGGTCACCAGAAAAGGACTTCTTGCAATAATAAGGGCGGTAGACCATTTCCACAATTACCTCTATGGTCGTCATTTCTTAATCCGAACAGATCATGCCGCCCTCAAATGGCTGCTGGACATAAAGACACCGGAAGGACATCTGGCCAGGTGTATGGAGAAATTACAGCAATATGATTTCAAGGTAGAACACCGTGTCGGCCGTTTGCACAATAATGCCAATGCCCTATCCAGAAGACCCTGTAGAGCAGAATGCGAACAATGTCTGAAGACGGAACAGCGAGAGGGTATCTCCATCAGACAGATCCGAGTGCCATCGATGTCGCCGGTCCGTTTCCCGACTCTGAGAGGGGGAACAAATACATTCTGGTCGCAATGGATTACTTCAGCAAACGGCCTGAGGCATATGCGATACCCAACCAGGAGGCAACCACAGTAACGACGGTGCTAGTAGAACAACTATTCAGCAGGTTTGGCGTCCCGATGGAACTACATTCAGACCAAGGGCGTAGCTTCGAATCGAATGTATTCCAGAAGGTCTGCACGATGTTGGGGATCAGGAAAACTAGAACAACACCATTGCACCCATAGTCAGACCGAATGGTGGAAAGATTCAACAAGACCTTGGAACAATACATATCCAAGGTCATTAACAATAACCAGCGTGATTGGGATGAGCATATTCGCCTATTCCTGTTGGCATATCGCTCAGCCGTACATAATAGTACAGGCCTCACTCCAACCACGGTCCTATTCGGAAAAGAGCTACTGTTACCCTGCGATTTGGCTTTTGGCTCCCCCGAAGAACCTTCCCAATGATTATGCCGACCAGCTTCGACATAACATGCTGACAATACACGAATTAGCCCGAACGCAGATGTTGGCCAGCAGTGACCGCATGATGACACGATATGACCTCAAGGCCAATTCAGTCGGGTTCCAAAAGAGGGACAATGTGTGGCTACACAACCCCCAACGGAGCAAGGATAAATATCCAAAGCTTACGCCCTCCTGAGATGGTCCATACGATGTGATCAAGAGGATTAATGACGTCTTCTCCCGTATCCGTCGAAACCCAAGAGCTAAGTTGAAGGTGGTCTATTTAGATCGACTCGCTCCTTACCATGGAGGGGATCTTTCCGATCGGGACGATCAGAATTAAAGGGAGGGCAGTGTTGTAAATCCGTCCCTGGCGATTTCGATGCTGATTTTAAAAGGAGCACCTCATCATCGCAGGAGTTAGTTAGTTATTGCGAAGAGTTTATTTCGTGTTGAGTTGAAAATTATGCATGAAAGTCTGCAATTTCCAGAAAAAAATCATCGGTTTCAACATTGTTTTCATTAGCAGTCCTTGAATAATCTTTTTTCTTCCTATATTTCCCTAATATTCTCAAAACGTTTACATCAAGTGTGCAAAACAGAGATGTTGATTAACTTCATCAAACTAAGGTACCATTCGACCTCCATTCCGGTTCAAGATTTGAGACTGGAGATGACCCTCGTGGGCGCTTGAAATAACATGGCTAATGATATGCGAAAAATCCTTAAAAATCTACCGGTTCCAGCGACTTTTTTAAACGAATGGTATATTAAATATCGGCCTTGTTTTTTTTTCAATTACTCATCCTTGATATTCCATAATACAAAATAATATACAGAATTGGGTGACTGTATAACCACACTGAACTAAAAGTGTTGGATTTGCGAAAAAATATGGAAATCTTCATGTTAATTTCAATAAAGGCACAGTTTTTTTTTCAGTGCGGCAGCATTTTTTACCAGGCTAATGCTCATCGTCATCGCCCTAGTCGCTGGCGTCTTTCGCTCAGTTCTGCGAACAGCTGCAGTACAGCCGAAGTGAGAAAGATTTGTGTCCGCCAAGTTCACAATGGGTGATCGCTGAAGTATTTAGTGGCCCCGGCCCGTATGGAACTGCCGCTGATAGCCCGCCCGGTTGCAAATCACTCTAATGTTCCTTTCTGATGCCAGAAACTCGCGCCACGCGGACCGACCGCTTAACTGCCATGCCAGGCCTTCCAACCATGCCTGCCGTTAAAAACTCCAAGAGCGAGTTATCGGCCGCCAACTCGGTGATATACTCATCGTACAGCAGAGTTGTACATCATTCTCCTTGGTATTGTTTCCGTCTTTGCCCCTTTTCATTTCTCTTCGGTCTACAATTTTTCCTCTCCCTCTTTATTGCTACTTTTCGGCTGTCAAATAATTCTCTGGAAATCGAGGTCAGGTTGTGCTTTGTGACTGGAGTTCTGGATTCTACCCAAAGTGTACAAAATACAATGCAGTTCATTGTAAATATTATAATGTATAACTGATTAAACTAATAACATAAACTTAACACAATTTATTAGATAATGCTGAAAAGCGTACATTTTAATTAAGAAAATCATAATTCACCAAAAAAAATTAAATATCTATGATTTTCTGGAATATTTGACCCTTTGTTTGACCCTTTTCGTCTGGCAACAACTTTGGACTCCATTTGCCTTGAATTCGAATAGAGGTAATTCCATCTTTGAAAAGTCGGATGGAATCTCTCCATATGTTTATCTTCCAGCTTCAAAATTCTCCGGAAAAAACCCAAATATGAGTGTCGAACATGAACCATAAGAAATAAATTAGAATTCAAGTCTCTGCCGTTGTCAATCTTGTGGTTACCCAAAATTATCCAACAATGGTTTTAAACCGCTGCCAGGCTCATTTTTTTTCGTCTTCAGAATGATCCTACGAGAATATTCTCTTTAATTTGAGACTCACTTATTCTGGCGATTTTTTTAATAAAATAATTCATTGCCGTTTCAATCCACCATCTTTACCCATTTTTTGTACGTCCAATTTGATATGGAGTGGCAGAAACAATACATATATACTAAGACCCTGCCTCTTTTAGGGTTCCGTATATATAATGTACGGATACCCTTAGAATATCACTCCCGATTTCTGCCTCTGTCACATCACAGCAATTTTCTCCTAAACTACTGGACGGAAGGGGTTGAAATATGGTATCAATGTATAGTTTTATGACCCGATTAGTAGTACATATCGTAAAAGAAGAAATTTTGATTCTAGGGTACTTCCGGGGGGAAAAACTAAAAAAATCTACGGTTCCCCCCCTGATCCCCGAAACTACTGAGCCTAAAATTTTGAAAAAAATAGGAAATATAGAAAGTTGCTCGAACTTTACAGGAAAAATAAGGAGAAACCATTAATATTAATTTTGGGGGGCAAATTATAGAATTAAATAAAAATTTAAAAATAAAAAAAATTTCAAACGCATCATGTAATACATCAAATGAAAGGTCCGATTCGGAGGAACAAAAGTATATTTTTTTCATATTTAAAAAAAATTAGCTAAAAAGATATTAACGAAAATATAACAAAATTTACCCCCCCCCCCGTATCTCCAAACCTATAAAACGTAAATTTTTAAAAAAATTAGAGGTATAGGGTCTGACCTGATTTACTGGAAGAATAAGGAGAAACCTGTACTTTCAATTTTGGGGGGCAAATTACAGAATTAAATGGAAAATATAAAATTAAAATTGTTTCCAACACATCATGTTATATAACAAATGAAAGGGCTCATTATGACAAAAACAAATATATTTTTTCATATTTTTAAAATAAATCAATTAAAAGATATTAACAAAAATATAAAAAAATTTTACCCATTCCCCCCCCCTTATCTACAAAACCATAACCTAAAAAATTTTGAAAAAAATGGATGTATAGCACCTCACCTGAACTTTACTGGAAAAATAAGGAGAAACCCCTAATATTCATTTTGGGGGGCAAATTATAGAATTAAATAGAAAATAAAAAATTATAATTGATTCTAACGGATCATATAATATATCAAATCACAGGGCTCATTATGACGAATACAAATATGTTTTTGTATTTTTTTTTAATGAATATTTTAAAATATATTTAAAAAATATTTAAAAAATACCCACTCCCCCGTTATTCCCCAAACTATAGGACCCAATTTTTTTTGTTTACAGGAAAAATATGAAGAAATCCCTAATATTAATATTTTGGGCTAAATTATAGAATTAAACGAAAATAAAAAAATATTTTTTAAGGCATGATGCAATACATCAAATGAAAGGGCTCATTATGAGGAATACAAATATATATTTTTCATATTTTTAAAATTAATTGTTTACAAGATATTAACATAAAGATATAAAAAAATTTCATTTCTCTCTTTATTTCCGAAACCATACTACCTAAAATTTTGAAAATAATTAGGGGTACTGGGGCTCACTTGAAATTTATAAGAGAAATTATTAGAAAATACTATAGTAATTTTAGGGACAAATTATACAATTAAATGGAAAATAAAAATTCAATTTTCAAACGCATCATGTAATATATCAGATAAAAGGTTCTTTATGTGAATTACAAATATATCATATTTTTAAATCATTTGTTAAAAAGATATTAACAAAAATATTAAACATCGACTTAATTCCCACTTTAGAAACTATACTATTTAAATTTTGAAAAATATATTTTATTTGTATTTTTACATAATTTGAATAACAGATTTAATAATTAATAATTTAAAACTTGACCTATTTTGCCCTTTATCTTCCCATCTACAGAGCCTCAAAACTCAGACAGTAGATTATAAAAGGCTTCTCTGAAAGCTTATGAGTAAAATAAAACTCTAATGTTAATTTTTGGGACCAAATAGAAAATTAAATACATATGTATTCTCATAAAAATCAAGCGAATCCTGAAGCAGATAAAATAAAAAGTCTATGTGTGGGAAATCAAAGTGTATATTTTTTATAAATTTTAAACGCTTCCTTTAAAAGATATTAGCGTAAATATAAGAAAATGCACTCATTCCCCGCTTGTCTGAAACTGGAATATTAGAATCTTGAAGGTGGTACGGAACCCTTAGTATGCGAGTCCAACTCGCACTTGACAAAATTATTGTATAGTGGTTTTAAATATCCCATTCACTGAAAATGTCCAAAAATTTGAATAAATAAATATAATAGTAAATGAAAAACAGTGACAATTTTTTTTTTTAATTCCAAAAAGATACATTTTAAAGGAGTGACAATTAAACTACATTTAAACCCGACTTGAAAAAGAAGGAGGTTCATATTTATCTAAGTTTTCTTATGTTGGTTCACCGATTATTCGAAACCGGCTGAAGAAATTTGGATTATTTAAACTGGATTCTGTTAAGGTGGATCTCGAAGTCATACATCCATATTGTTTTCAAGAACATATCTTATGCGGTTTTTTAGAAAATCGTGAGAAGCTTTTTATCGGACTTTCTTATGTAGTAGGTACACTTTTTTGTGGAGGCGCCAGTATTAAAATTATAAAAAGGAAACTGCTCTGTTAGGAACCTGGGGTGTAAATCGGTTAAACTCAATTCTGTTAAGGTAGATCCCGAAGTCGTCTCATATTTTTTCAAGGACATAGCTTATATCGATTTTTAGAAAATCGGGAAAACTTTTTAACAGACTTTCTTATATATTACACTTTTGTGGAGGCATCAGTATTAAAATTATAAAACGGAAACATTTGTGTTAGTAACCTGGGGTGTAACAAATTCAAAATAGATTACAATAAAATCAATATAAATGTCAGTTAATCAACTTCAAGATGGAGGTACCCAGTTGGTCTCTATATCATAAAGATTGTATTCAAATGAAATATCTCGAGAAAAAGTTATTATTCTTAAGAAGATTTGTATGATCACAAACGTACACTGTAATCATTACATGTCACATTTTCAACTGTTTACGAGGTTTGTCATTAAAAATATGAATTTAACTTAAAAGTATATAACTTTTTTTAATATCTAAAATTGTCATCAAAGAAAAGTAATTAGAATTAAAAACTGCATCTTATTATGCCATTGCACTAATAAATATTTATGTAATTTTTCCAAGTATATACTAGGTTTCACAAAAAATATCAATTTTGTTTAAACCTTACTTTTTTCATAATATTTCAAATTGTTATCAAACAAAGCTTATTCGAAGTGAAAAGTGCATTCGATTATGCTGCATCACTAAACATTGTATATGAATAATTTTGTGAAATTTCGCCAAGAAGAGTCTATTAAATGAATGTAATTGAATCGGAATTTGCAATAACTAACAGACATAAAAAGTTGAAGATTTTCAAATCATCTAGAATACCGTTGGTCCACCAAGTTAAAATAGTATTGAAAACTTTCTTAATACATATAAAGAATTAGAAAAACTGACTAAAACTAAAACGGCAAAAAATAATCGTTTTACTTACACAATTAAATACTTTTCTGAACTTGGTGCCAAGTGCCAAGTTAAAGTGAAAATATTTAGGGCATTACATAAAAGATGAGTCATCAAACCATAATAAAACAGACATACCATACATAAAGGACACAACGGATCGGATTGGACAGTTGCTTGGATAACATCAAGTTAAAACTGTTTTTAAACATACTCATACAGTACGAAGACATCGATGTACTGGCCACCTAATCCGACTACTGTTCTCGTCTCCAGCGAGAGGCCCAGACCTTCCCTCGCTCGCTCCGGTTTTGTTTTTTTTTTTCCTGAGAGAATCTTGGTCACAAGAAATTGTATTACAATTCCCTGGTTTATTATTACTGGTCCAACGGAATCCCTCGAATACTTCGACACAAAAATTGATACCTCGAGCCATCAGAACGTCTATGATCAATCGCGCATGAGCTAGATCATGAAGGGACTGGGCGTGGTCCAGGCGACCATTTAATAAGAGTCAGCTAACACTGCCAAGAAGTGCTCCTTTCAATTCAATTTCCCTCGTAAAGACAAACTGGAGTTGGTCCGTAATTTAATGATCCTTTGGTGTAAGCACATTAAACGAATAACGACAGAAGCTGATATTTTCCCACAGAAGTGAACACACACGAGATTTGGCCCTCATTTGATAGCAATTTTCTAATTATGGGGATCAAATCTAAGACAGGAACTGTAGTAGAAGATGATGTCACATTATAATTGATTAAAATATCAATAGGCTAAGTTAATATCATCCCAGCGAGAAGACTTACAAAATAGATCAAGTTTCCAACACGAGAAGCCAATTTTTTGATCTTTTTAAAGAATGCCAGATAAATAAGTGGTAATGTCGTATTTTGGATAGCAGATTTTCTTAGCAATTTATCCTAAAGGGGAACTTTCATTGAGATTTTAGAGGATGATAGTTGCAACACCGCGGAATTAGACACTTTTGTATTACTTTGACAATACGCGACCTTTAATCAATGAAGTTATCACGTGTACAATTTTGGGTCTTAAATTGCGATTAGTAAGATATTTCTTTTTACAGTAAAGACATTTCATGAAAATCTAAGACAATCCTTCCATTATTTTTATTCGCCGGAAGGATTTTTTTTGCAAACGTTGCTCTTCTCGACTGGTTAATTCCGAGAAATGTTTTAGGTCGAAGGCTTTACCTTCCGGAAAATACTCTTAGGGGCAACAACAAAGTCCTTCTAACCTAACCTAAACATTTGTATCGTTAAATATAAATGAATTCATATGTTTCCAATTATTACTCCATCATAGAAAAAACTTTGTGATCCGAGGAAATGTAAACATTTTGAATGCATAGATACAATATACTTCAAAGAATTACTCACTCAAATAACAACATTATATAAACATTACAAAGTTGATTTTGTAAATATCGTTTACATTAGCCCAGGTTGGCCCAACCCCAAAAAATAAATAACACAATACAGTATTTAATTTAATAATAATTTATTTTTTTAACTGCTTCATTGTGAGAAAATGAGAAGTCGTTAATGATTTGGATTACAAGTTGCGTTTCCTTGACTGTTCTTCTGATCTTTCATAGAAATTGGTCTATTTGAAGCATTTTCTTTTTTTTTTTCTTGTGTACTGACTTTCCCAATAAACTATGAATGTTTTTGATGACTAGTTCACTGCTGTTTTTTTTGGTGGTTTGTTGGTTGTATCCTCCATCAACTGCGTCATGGTAACTTAATGCGGATGTTATTAGTAGTAGATTTTCTGTGTGGAAGTGAAAATCGGCCTGTAGTGTTCTTCGTCTATATTGTTTGGTTTCTTGAAACCTTTCTTCGGCGTCCTTTTAAAGCTGGGATTTCTTCCATCGATGGAGGGTGAACTGTGACCTTCCTAGGGAGTGACTAGCATTGTTAAGTGTTGTCTTAGTTCCACGGAACTAAGATTAGTTTGAATCTATTTTGTGTGTTCAGGCAATATTCTTCATGGTCTTCTTGTATCCTCTTAATTTCCATTGGTTCATGAAAACCCAGATTCAAAATGACGCCCAAATATGTTTTCATGAGATCAGAGAAAGAACCGCATGCCGATTTCCGCTGCAATACAGAAATTAGGCAATAATATTAAGGGAACAAATCAATAGGCGCATACACCAAAACTGAATAGTTACCAAGAAGGTGTTTAGGATTGTAGTATCTCGAAAAGATAACAATTGCTTTGTTAGGTTTTAGTTCACCTGCGATTTTGTTTTCGTGATTTCTATCCAATGAGTCACAAGGAAAGGGCGATTAACACCACACGGCTCCTGATTTGAATAAAAATAATTTCTAGAACGTAATAATATATATCAAATCAGTACAACTTAAATCAGAGTTTCTGAAGGTTATTTATGTCATCTTTTTAAGTTTTTTAAGGAGTGGCGGGGGGGAATAACACTACACTTAAAAGTCAAATTACAGTTTATAGGCTGTTCAGTTTAACATTTAAGATGCAAATAAAAGTACATTTTACGTGAATAACTTAATGTTTTGAAAAAGACAGTTACATGTTAATAATCAAGAACAATATATTTCTTAAGAGAAGTTGCTAGAAATTCTTCGATACCAGATTATTTGCAAATTTTCACACCTCGCATATTATGTGCATTAAGGTTGCCAAATTTGTGATATAGAAAATTGGTTAGCAAGTGGTTACATAATCTGGTTTATGTGAAATACCTTATTATCATCTATGAAAGATTGAGCAATTATAATTTTCTAATTTGTTTAGTTTATTTAATTGTACAGAATTCTATACTTTATTTTCTGTACCTTCTATTCCAATAATCTACATGGAATATTGAGTTCAAAATATTATACTTTAAAGGCCTAACTTCAAAATGGCAGAGGAGATTACCTATACTTCTCGTACTCTCATTACCAGGCTAAGCCCAATTGTGACATCCTTTTCAGCTTTTTTGAAATTCCTACCACCTAAATTCACCCATTTTAACCCATAATGGTTGAGAATGCAATTAAAGAAGTTTATTTAAAAACATGATTATGCAGGTTGCAAATGAATATGTGCCAAAGTTTTCAAGATGTGCTTCCTCTAATAATTTTATGACGAAAAGTTCCTATGAACATATGTCCGCAATCGCTTCGTTACCATTATATATGGTGTTTGAAATCTTTTGACTACTAGAGTTCTTTTTTATTTTTTCCGTTGTTTTTCTTATCTGCCGTCTTTTGGTGTAGAAACAAACAATCCTTATGTGATTGTAACACCCGGTGGTGTTGGATAAATTATTTTATAGTAATTATTTAATCAATCTGAAATAATAATTGCATACTTTCGTTTCATTAGAAAATTAATTGTAAAGTCGAAACTTGTCGCTATGCGCTAAATAAGCAATTTATGTAATGAAATAACTCTTGTTTAAAAGAACGCAAATGTAAATATCACATTTCGAAATTTACCACTTAGGTGAAAAAACATGCTATTTTATTTTAAACAATGTTGCATAGTTAATGTTTGCCGTTTCGAACATTTTGTCGACGCAGATTGTTGGTTGTTAGTTGATTTTGTAATATTCTACGTGCGGAAAAGTAGCAAAAATCAAAGATGGACGAAAGGTCAAAAACTCGAAAAAACTTAGTCATCAGTCTATTTGGGTCGAGTTAAGAAACTATTCTAGAGAGGGATTTTAAAACGCCGTCTCACACCGAACCAATGGACGTGCGGGAAATCGACAAATAGAGGAAATTTGTTTAAAATAATTCATATAAGGTGGACATAAAAAGAGTGGAAACCAGACTCCTAAGAGAGAAACATTTCACCTGTCCAAATAGGGCTCTAGGGAAGTCAATTAAAAAATTGTTTATAAAATTATCGCCGAGGGGCGGGAAACGCGAGATTCGCAAGTGTGTTTTGGTTGTTAAAGTTTCAGAAAGTTAGTTTGACGTATATTTCTCTTTGATTCACATGTAAACCTTTTTGGGTTTAAAGGATAATTCGCATCCGGTGAGTACCTTTACATTTTCCTAACACATGAGTGTTAGTAGCAAAAAACCTGGGAGTTTGTCCGTAGAGTTGTAGGTTCAAATTCTAAATCCCGGGTATACCAGCAAACGGCCGGGAAGAAACCTCGCGATAGGGAGTGCCCATACAACCACCAGCGTTTGCGAAGCCTGGAGACTTACCCTCTTAGAGGACACTAGGTGACGAAAACCAGAAGCTACCAAGGATTGAGAGTCAAGGCAGATAGGGGCAGTAAATATCCGTTGATATATATATTTTTTCAGCTAACATTTACAGAGAAGGGTTCCCTGAATCTTTCTCTTCAACAAAAATTCTCTTCGGGTAAGTAAGGGCCTCTATTTGTTACACAATTTATTTTTCTAGTAAGCGGCTGTCATATTAATTCCTCTTATTGACAATGACTGACACACAGTGAAAGTTGTGCGTGACGCATTTTCACCAATATGGCGATTTATTCAAACGCAGAAATGGCTGTTATGCATTTCGTCTACGGCTTATCTAATGGTAATTCCTTAAAAGCTTCGAGAATATATGCTGCAATGTATTCTCAATATTTAGCCTCTCATCACACTTTGTTTGGACTGCTTCATCAACGACTAAGAGAAGCAGATGGCTTCAAACCTAGATAACAAGATTGTGGTCGCCAATGCGATATTAGAACACTACAATTAGAAGAAGCTGTACTTAATTTAATTGACGAGCAACCGTATACCAGAACTAATAAAATTGCTTTTCTGCCACATGTTGATCATATTTGCCATCTTAAAGGAACAGCTGTTATATCCATATCACCTACAACGAGTCCAGGCACTGTTACCTCATGATTTGCCTAACCGTCTCGCATTTTCGTTTTAGATGCTGGTTGTGATTAAAAAATACATAGAATTTCTTAAGTATATTTTATTAACGGGGAAGCAAGTTTTTCAAGGGCGGCCATTGTTAATAACCACGTTAACCACATATGGGCGGAAGAAAATCCTCATTCTATCGTTGAAGCTCACTACCAGGTTTTCTTTAAACGTGTGCTTTGAAACTATTCGAGATCACCTAATTCGTCCACATTTCCTGCCACCTACATTAAATGGAGATACATACACTCGGTTTCTAAGCGAAGAGCTGCCAGTTTAGCTTGAACAGATTCCTTTAAGGGTCAGAGCAGGAATGTGGTTTATGCACGTAGGTGGACTTCAATTTTGGCCGCCTCGTTCATCTGATTTAAATCCGATAGACTTTTCAACTTGGGGACATCTAAAAATGTTGGTTGATAGTAGAACTCCTGTTCAATACATATAGGAGACTTAAGAAACCGAATTATCCTTTCTTGTGTAGAGTTATTCAGGATTCTCCTGGGATTTTCAATCGATTTATGTGTCGACGTCTAGACTCCTGTGTACTGATTGTAGAAGGCCATTGTGAGCACTTAATGTGATCTCTTCGTTTGCAAATTTAGATAAACTTGTTTTTTTAAATAATTTTGAAATAATAATAGCATATATCATCAGAGAAGGATTATTTGTTTTTACGGTAGACATGAAATTGATCATTTTTAAGCAAAAACAGTGACAGATACGAAAAAAACGCAACACATAAAAAAGATTACAAATTTACAAGAAATCCATTTACAATTTTTGACAGTTGTCAGCGGGGTCCTGAAAAAAAGTTGTAGGGGCAGAAAGAACACATGACCCTAGAAAAAATACGACCCTGTAGATTTTCATGATCGTTTCTGTGATTTTATTATGAAATCTTCATATAGGCATTAATGCTCCAAAATTGAACTAAATGTCTCGAAAACTTTAGTAGTCAAAAGAACAAAACTGGGAAAATCTGAAGATTTCAACACCTTGAACATCAGTAACGAAGCGTTTGCGGCATATGTTCATAGGAACTTTAAGTCATATGAGTCGAGGAAGCACATCTTGAAATCTTTCGCACTCATTCTTTACCCCCTGTATATAAGTAAGTGAATACTTTGTTTTCTTTGTGGGAAATTAGCTTGCCACCAAGTGGCAAAGTATATTTCAGTATAATTTTATCAATTGGCTGTACTCCACAATTCGTATCACCTAATCTGGTGGCAACACTTCTGAAAATTATTTTTTCTTCAAACGGTCACATTTTGTAGTTATCGTCTGAAAGACCATGATGTAAAGGGCTCCATATCACATCAGAATGCCAATAAATTACCCCAGAAAGCTCAAGTGATATGAGACGAAAGACGTAAATGTTCCTGAAATTGCTCCTATTATCTAAATATGCGCCACATCAGAGTATTTGCAGATGCCTTCGAGCCGCCTCTGAACTGCCGCTGTTCAAACATTGCGATATTATTATTCCTTTCGTTCCGACAGAACCGTGTCAGTTCTTTAAACTCTGTAAACAAAATGTTAATCTAGTTAAAAAATGCCGCCTTAAGTGAATTAGTAATTTTTTACGACTATGTAATCCTTTAATTTTATCATAGGCTACTTCCAGAATGATTAAAGAAACTTAAATATTTAAATAATGAAAGAACTTTCTGTAACAAATTTGACAAGATGATAAATATATTAACTACCAATATATGTACAATTACAAAATGTAATTTATGGTATAGAGGCCGATTTTCGGAAAATATTTGAGTGGATTAAGTGATTCAATTTCTAAAACAAAATTTCCCATGCGAATAGGTAGAAAATTTACGTTTACATATTAATCGGCCACTAGTAAAAAATCCATACATTGAAACGATTTTTCAAATTCTCTCAGTAATTGAAAAGATAAGAAGGTGCAGCTACCGGCAAAATATATTCATGCAGGTGAAAATTTGTGGAAGCTTGTGCTTTTTTCGCGGGATTTTATTATGGATAGAAAAAAAAAGAACATATTTAAAATATAAGCCTAAAAAGTTGTAGAAGTATATAGTTTCTATAATTTTATAAAATTGTAGAAACTAGTATTCAACTAGACCACAAAATAATGATTAGCCTGTGACTTTTTATTAAATTAAATAATATTGCCGAATGTACTATTTTCAATTCACATAAAATGAATAAAACTCATTTTAATCTTACATAGCATAATAGAATTTTAAATTGTTGCTACCGTTGAATTTATATAATATAATTTCTTGTTTTGTTTAAATGTTATGTGTGTTATGTTAGCTAAGAACCAAACGAACTTTTGATTCACATCTTATCTTCTAATACTTATTGAGATGAACAAAACTATTTACAAACACTTACTCAATATCTAAACTTATATTTCTCTCCAGGTATATTCAAATTAAGAAATAAATTATATTTAATACTTGAGTCTTAACAAAATAGTGACAACTATTTCAATTCACCTGATATTTATGTCTATTACTAAGAGTGACACAAAGAAAGAAAAGTAGAGACATTGAGATAACGTGAGAAGGGAAGAAGCTTTCGCTTCCATCGTTCAGTCTCAAATGACTGCGGCTCTTTTTTCTAAATAAACCTGTTTAAAAACAATTGTGAAAATCTAAAGAATTTAACCTGCCTTTGTTATCAAAATTATATGAAAAAGACAAATAAAATGGCGGCTACCTACGACATAATAGATTTGAGGAACTTACAGTGTTAAATCGGTAAAACTATTTTATGTTATAAGTAAATGATTTTATTTTTTAATTCGCGTCGGAAAATGTTTGTTGTTTCAAATTTACTTTTAATATATTGCAAATATTAATTTTAATGCTTTATTAGTTTTTGAAAGTGTTGCTTTAATACATAGGACACGATTTGTTCAATTTGCTCAAAACTTAAAGTACTGTGCGTATTCGGGCGTTTGTACAAACTTTGAAAACCTTAGGTTCACAACTTTCATGAAACTTCACTGGTAAATGGAAGGGAATAATTAAAAAATCATGACTATACTTTGAAGGTTTTTGTAGATAGTGTCTCTTGTTTTCAATAAAGAATTATTTTTATAAATGTTTATTATTCTCAGTTTTAAAATGCTATAAAACCCATTTGCAAAACTAGTATAAAAAAAATTCGAATTTTTTCGGATGTCAGTGGAGCACCGAGTTTTAGGTTCCATTGTAGTCCTCTTTCTAAGAGTTCCAGGTTGTTTCTATAGTAAATTCTGTCACTAATTTTTCTGTTTTTGTTTGTATTTGGTCGGTAATGTATATACAGGGTGGGCAAAGCAAAACTAAACACGTCCAATATCTCATATACCGTTCGTTTAAAAAAATAGCCGTTGATTTTTATAACCCAGAGGAAAGATTTTATGCTATTATCAAGTTGTCACTTCAAACACCGCGAGGTCAGCTTCAATCCTAAAATCTTAAATGGTACCTTAGTTTAAAGTTAGCTACTCAAAATCTCTGATCAACGAGGCTATCTTTTTAAATTTGATGAATATTTTTTTAGAAAAGTCATAGTTTTCACTTATTGTTAACCTTGCCACTTCAACCTACCCCAGAGGTAGACTCGAGGGCCAAATGATTCGACAATTTAAGGTTCATCAAAATGTATTTTCAATGCAAAACATTGATAACGTGTTTGTTGTCGTTAAATTCATGTAGAGAAATTTGCTTTATGGTACGATTTAGGTTATGTTAAAAAACCTGCGACATATTAATTTTCTTCAAACAATAAAATTAGAATAAATTTGAGTTTTTTTGAGTTACATACGTAATGCAAAAACAAGAAAACATTTCTTACTTTTTATGTATGATCTGTTGGGAAAAGACGATGATTTGACGATTAATAAAATAAGGTATCATATTTAATTTATTCCCATTGTGGTTTAATAGTTAAAGCTCATTCTTGGGGGTGACTGCAGTAACAGAGTCGAAACATATGGACTAAAGCCTAGATTAAAATCAATATACTAGAGAAATTCTAGAATTAAAATCAAAAGTATTACAGAAATAGAAATTTGCCAGATTAATATGCGTTCAAAAGAAATTTTGATTGCCTTTACACTAAACTACCACTCGACCCATATTCCCATTAAATTTTGGTGTTGGGGGTGACTGACCCCCATGAGCCTAAATTTGCCAAGAAACTGAAGACGTGTTATAAAGGCTACATTATATTCATAAGGTCAAATAGTAATCGTCAATATGTGGTAAATAGCAACGTGATCCCAAATAGTTCCTTGGGTCTAAGCACAGTACCTCGGCATGTAGAATCTACACAGGGAATACCACGATGAGCTGAGTCAATATGTATATGGGAAACTACTGAGAGTTTCAGAAGATTTCATAAATGTTTGGATGTTGGTGGCAACCAGTTCGAACATTTACTATAGTTTCTTCAATTTCTTCTTTGTTTATGTGTGTTTTTACAATTGTGAATGATCCGCATCCACTGTATACGACTGATTAATTTTGTTTTGTTTTTAACCAAAATGCCTGTGTGTTTTACAGTTGAGAATGATCTGCATCATTGTGTCATGAGTATGCTTTGCTATATCCGGATATCACAAAGGAAAGAATTGACAGACTCTTTCAACAACTATATCAAATTCTCCATAAATGAAGAACAAATTAAAATAATGTTCATTTGTTTCTTGTTGACTCTTTCAAAACTGTTAACTGATAATTCGGGTAGAGATACTTCAATTATCAGTAGGATAACTAAAGGGAAATTTTAGTTTATACAAAAACTGTTTAATTTATATATGGGTTTGTAAGATGAACTCCCACTATTTTGTGGGTGAAATCCACTGGCGTTGAGAAAAAAAAGAGTTTGCCGTTTAAAAAAAATGAGTTACAAAATTTTTGAGAAAGTCGAATTCGGCGCCAATTGCTGAGCACTCCGTATAATTTTTTGAACAGTTTCCAACAATTTAGGATACCTCAAGTTTCATTGCGGCAAATTCTCCGCAAAAAATGGCAAGTTTATAGCTGGTAGAATCAAGGATGACAAATTTTTAGAGATTAAGTTCAAAAACTATCCAGCTGAAAAAAGTGTCCAGCTGAAAACATTAAATAGCAGGTTTAATATTAAGACATAGATTATGACTTTTTTGAACCAAGGCATGAAAAATATATATTTTTGCCTAAATATCTACGATATTTTCTAAATACTTTTAGCCTGCTCTTTGAAATCCACCATGCTGCTACATCACCCTAACTTCATGCATTTTGACGGAAACGTTTTTAAAATATGTACTGGATTACACTTACAACAACTATTTTGAAGAGTAGTTTGAAGATGGTGTGATATTAAAAAATATATCTGCTTATATAATGTTCCCATAATTAAATAAATAAATTAAAGTGAACTCTTTATGTTGCCTGGATATTAAATAGGTGGGGTATGACATATTATAATTTAACAAATTTTATATTTTAATTATAAATTAACTTACACGTCATTCACTTGATGCCTATAGCAAATAAAAGCTATTGAAAAGTACTGAAATCAAAAGTAAACTTAAAAAAAGAGTTTTTTTATAGAATTCTGCTATTTTGTTTTAGAAATATCCTGACATTTTTCAGTCTATGGTGAGTAAAAAAGAAAATTCCTACAATCTGGGACTGACAAAGATCTTCCCTAACCTGGGATATTGTAATAAGCTGAGGAAAACTTAGAGAAACCTACAAAAGAAGTAGTGATATTGGTGTATTTTGCTGTTTCCCAAAAATATTATTTTGTTCGATGAAGCAACGTTTACCCTACATGGAACGGTCATTAATCAAAATTATCTGTATTGGAGTACTCCAATTCCTCACTGAATGAGAGAAGCTCACACTCAATATCCTACTAAAGTGACCATTTGAAATGACAGAATAAACAATAGAATAATTGGATCATATTTTCTGAAGGGGCATTAGCTGGAGCGAGTTACTTGGATTTATTACAATGTTTTAAAACATGAATTAAGACAACGACTGATATTGTTAACCCAGCAGATATGTATGGAAACAAGGTTTCAACAATATGGAGCTACACCACATTATGCAGCAGCAGTACAAGCTTACCTCAATCAAGTTTTTCCGCATAGATGGATCGGTAGACGTAGTAAATTGAATGGCGCCCCCGTTCTGGCGATTACATTGTTAATAGATTTTTTTTGTTTTACTCAATACTTAAATCAAAGTAGCGAGTTGAGATTTACCTCTAACCCCTCCTTCCGGTCACGAAATTCAAGATTTATCTGAAGACGTTTTTCACCTACTCGCCTTTCGATTGGAGAACTAGGCAATCAAATTTCTTCGTTTCACCAGACCCATACACGTCTTTGTTTATCTTTGCATAATATTGACACATTGTTTTGCTAACGATTGAAATAAATTGAAATGTTGTTCGGAAGGGCATTATTATTTGTTAAAATCTTATTAGTGTGCAAAAGAAAGAAGATATATTCGGTATTTCTAAAAATAATTTATAATGTAATTCGCTGTAAATTTCAGCATAAAGTAAATGTTTTATCACAACCTTAAACTTAAAATATAGTAAAACTTATATAAACAAATTTATATTTTGTTTAAACAAAGTGTTGTTTAAATTAGATTATAAACCATTAAAAACAAACCTGTTTGCAGAATGTGTTTATGTCTATAATCTAAGAATATCAGTGAAACATCTTCTATAATGTTTTAAATTTTACTATTTTAATAAACGATTCCACTATTATTTACACAACTTATAGCCCATATTCCGTTAATGAATTCGAGAACACTACGTTATGTATTTGTGGAAATAAAAAAGTCATATAACATATGTCAAAAAGTTTATAGTTTATGAGAAAAAATGTTTCCAACTTTTCAATCAAACGAAGGACTTACGTGTGTATTTACACATTCATTTTTGCAAAACAGCAACAAATATATCAAATGAACAGTACAAGAAACAAAATTCTCTACCAATCCTACCAAATGAAGGGATATATAAAAAATATATAATTTTTCAACAGAGTTAATAAATCAAAAATCATGGCAACATCGGATTTTTGCTTTCGTTCGCGACCTTAACAAAAAATTTATTATCGAAAGTCAGGTTCCGTACTACAAAAGAGTAAGGTGATATTTATATATTTGGCATGTAAAGTTTTGACGTGGTAGCTAATGCAGTTTTATTTCAATTCATTGAATCTCTTCTTTCTAAAGAAATTATTACGAATTTGTTGAAAAGTAGCAACAATATTGTTTCATAAATGAATACAATAAAAAAACACATATTTTTAGTAACCATTAGAGAAATTTAAAACATAAACACGTTTCAGTTTTTAGGATACTCTCCGTTCCTCACAGTCTTATTCACTAACGCCAAGGATGCCAGATGTACAGAAATTTCCAAGAACTTAATAATTGATAGGTCTTTAACTATACAATATAGATAATATGTTTTTGTTAACAGTTTTCAGTTTATACTAACCAGTACTATCACCTGCCAAAATATCTGCACTGCAATATGTTACACCCTGCATAGTGAGGTTAGGTTAGGTTAGGTAGTAACCAAGAAATTCATTATCCACGTAATTATGAATGTAAATGAAAAATCCTGAAGTTTTATGTATGAAAGTACTTCTGTAGAATAAAAGTGTTCACCTGCCTCTTCAAACACCTAGGCGAAATATTTAATCCTAATGAAAATTAAATATAAAGGCGTAGCGTGTGATTCCGCATTTAAAAGGGTTTTCAATTCTCTAGTGAGCAATAAAGGTCTTTTTTATTTTTGGAGATAAATATTCAAGAAAAATTAATTTTATTTTGACAAACAAGTAGCTCTAGAGTCAAATTCATGTCATGATATATTAGTCTATTAGTTATCTTTTTGCCAAAAAAGTAAAATCAGACCTTTTTGTATCATTTAAGGCGTATTTAAAATTTCTGAAATCCAAAGATTTGAGATACTAATTAGATTGCGAGAAAATAAGAATCAACCTTATATTATATGTTGAGGAAAATCTACAAGTAGCTGGTGATATTGATGTATGTAAAACATCTATTTTGTTGTTTCCCAAAAATACAGCTTACCCTACGAGGACCGCTTAACAATCAAAATTATCTGTATTGAAATTCTCAAGCTTCTCACTGGATGAGCAAAGGTCACACTCAGTAACCTATTAAAGTGAAAATTTGGATGGCAGATTAAATAACAGAATAATTTGATCATATTTTCTGAAGGGGCATTAGCTGGAGCGAGTTACTTGGACTTATTACAATGTTTTAAAACATAAATAAGACGACGCCTGATATTGTTACCCCAGCAGACTTTAATGGAACCAAAGTTTGAAGAATATGTAGCTACGCCACATTGTGCATCACCAGTACAAGTTATCTCAAACAAGTTTTTCCGTATCAATGGATCGATAGACGTGGTAAACTGAATGGCCACCTCGTTCTGGCCATTTCATTTTTTTACAGAATTTTGCTATTTTGTTTTATCTTAATTGACTGAGTTATTTTTTGTTGGGCTATTTAAAATCAAAAATCTCCAAGAGTAAACGAACTAATATGTATAAGTATATTAATGATTAAAAACACCGAATTAGGCAAGAAATTAGTCCAATCAGTGCAAAGCTGTTGCAGAACTTTGTCGAAGAATTTCAACACAGCCATACAATATATGGCGTGCACAATCGCTCTAAGGTACGCATAGCGTGTCTTTGGCGGGAAATTCACTAAACCCCAGATATTCTATATATCAAAATAGTTTAGCTCTGTGGGAGCCCTTACCAGGTTATCAGGCCCGTGGTTGGCATCGTGGGTGCAGTTTCCCATAAATTTTCTGATCGCCTGGGCTGTTCCTAACAGGACGGCTTTTTGCATTAGTGTGTAAAGATGTTCGTCCAGACCGAGGTAATTTAAATTATTTAATAGAAGTTTTGGGACTACTCCTGTTATTCACATAACAATTGGTATAGTTCGTGTGTTGTTCATGTCCGACTGTCTCTTTATTTGAAATTCCAAATCCCTGTATTTGATAATTTTTTCATCATGCTTAATATTTATATACTGTTGTAGAAATTGCTATGTCAATTAGAATTGTTTTCCTAGGGACATTATCTACTAAAACAAAATATGGTCTATTGTGAGAAGTCTGATCAGTCAGTATCGTTCAGTCCCAGTATAGCTTGTAGTTGGTATTGTATAAAACAGATTGTGGTTTGTATATATAGTATGGTATTCTTACCGACTGTGATATTTCAAGTTTCAGTGCTAGTTCCTGGTGCAATATTTTTGCCACAGTCTCGTTCTTTGTATTTAGTTGCAGCGAATGCTTGACAACCTCCTGAGATGTGCTGGATAGTTTCAAATGTTTGGCAACCATATCTCAATATATCGTTGTTAATATAAGGGTCTTTAACGACGTACTTTAGATAAGTCTTATTTGGAATTACTTGATTTTGGATTGCCAATATAAAGCCTTCTGTTTCAGGAAACATATGACTAGAGATCAACCAGTAGTTCAATGCTAAACTGTCGACATAATATTGGTTGAAGTCATTTATATGTCTTCCCTGAAGTGGCTTCCCTTTCCTTTTGATTAGTTTCTGATCAGTTGACTGGTAGTGCAAATGGACTTGTTGTTCTGTCAGTGGCAATGCTGTTGAGTCATGAACCTGACAAATGACTCTGTGTAGATAAGAGAATTCTGCGAGTTTCTGGAAATGACTAAGCAAATTAGAATTTTGTTTATCTAGTAGTTTGCTTATATCGGCCAATCCTCTCCCTCCTTCATACCATGGCAAAGTTGTAGGTTTGTCAGTGCTCTTTGGATGGTGATTTTGAGCTTTTGTTAGTAGAACTCGAACTTTTCGGTGTAATTGTTCAGTGTGAGTCTTGTATCAATTAACTATACCGAAAGAATAACTAAGCACTGAACACGTGAAGGTGTTAATAGCCTGAAACAGATTTTTACTGTTAAGTTTGGTTTTCATCAGTCGTCTTAGCCTTATATAGAACTCTGTTTTTAGGTTCTATATCATGGTGGAGTGATCAATACATTGAGCCTGCTTTATTCCAAGGTATTTATAAGTATGATCTCCCTCTATGGATTCAATCGAGGTGCCATCTCCCATTTCGAAGAGGCCCCTGCTGTATTTTGCCAAGACAGAAACACAGCGGGCTAAGAGACTCTCCCTCGAATATATCCTTTCTGATTGGGATAGGGTCGGTTTGTATCGAACAGTCGGCTTCATTCAGAAATATTTTGGTTTCCCAGGTGGACATGGCATATTCTAAAAATTATTACAATACAATTATTTACTTTATAGTTTCAGTACTTGAGTGAGCGCCAGTCATGCGGAACTGAATCAAAGGCCTTTTTGTAGTCCACATATGCCAAGTAGAAATTTCGAATCAATTATTAGTTGTTCTTTGCACCCCCCTTGAGATACCTTTTGTTGTTTAGTAATTATGTTATTAAGCTCACAATATTTGAAGAGGCGATGAGTAATGCACGATGTTCTAAGTTTGTATACGATTTGTATAAGGCCTCTTGGGTGGACTCTATAAGAACTCCTTCCATTTCGGCTTGAATTTTCTCAAGCAGGTCAGCGTTGGTTGGCTGTTCTTGCTGAAGTTCTTGAGTCTCATCTGTTTTTTGTACCAAAGTATTTCAGGCTCTGAATCTGTTGTATTTTGACCAAATATTTCACTCTTAATTTCGCTCTTTATTGTGTTCAGTTGTTCAGGCGAAATAAGGCAATTTTTCAAGCTGACATGGTATTGATCTGCGACTCTCTGTTCGGTTACTTGTAGCTCTGGGTTCTTACGACAGAACTCTCGATAGAATATTTGGCGATATGTTTTATGTTTCTGCGGGTGGAGTTCTCGTTCTCGTTTGACTCCGTTGGTGATGGTCACGTTATTGCTGTGGCTGTTTTAGTGAGTGTTGTTCTGGTTCATGGGCTGTAGCTCTCTGGACGACAGGGGCCCGCCTCCTCAGCACCCTGTTATTATTATTATTATCCGACTTGGCCATACAATGAATGGCATCACACTCCCTCTAAGGAACGCTATGAGTGCCTTTAGGGGAAAATTCACTAAACTAGATATCCTAGATATCAAAAGGGTTTAGCTCTGTGGGAGCCGCCAGGTTTTCAGGCCCGTTGTTGGAGTCGTGGCGGCAGTTTCCTATGAATTTCCTGACCGTCCGGGTTGTTTCTAACAGGACGGCTTTCTGCATTTGTTTGTAAAGATGTTCGTCCAGACCGAGGTATTTTAAATTGTTTAATAGATGTTTTGGGACTAGCCCTGTCGTTGACATAATAATTGGTACCGTTCATGTATTGTTCATGTCCCATTGAGTCTTTATTTGAAATTCCAAATCTCTATATTTGGTTATTATAATTATTGTAAATATTCTTAAATATTTTATTTCTGTCAATGGCTTCATTAATTTTTCTTATAACCAACGTCCAAAAATTAATATTCTGACATTGCTGAATAGAAAATTGTAAACTCACTTAAAAGCTGTATCTTTTCTATTAGCTTTTTTAGGGGTAGTTATGACCTCCAGGGGGTTGAAGGGACAGGTGAATTATTTTATTCAAAAAGTGTAGTTTTGTATATAATCTTTACATTGTGTGCATGCAGCGAATTGTGGCGATGACGCGCTTTGTTAAAGCTGTGTACCAAAGGTTGTTTGCTTCACCCATAGCGCTACAGCGCTTTAATAAAGCCCTAAAATATGTAAATACTCCACTTTAAAGCTTTATAACTAAATCATTTGTCAAATTCTGCGTTAATATTACACAAATATACAAGTGTTATCAACAAACAGTGAAAATAACTTGGAACACAAGTCTTCATCAACGACAGCAGCGCTCCTATGTTTTAATGGTATAATTGCCTGAATGCACCCATTCATCCCAACGTAGAAAGATGAATTTGATTTAACACTTACTTAGGACCTCACTGTATAAACAACAATGTATGTTCGTGTTTTTCGTGTTTTCCTAACAGGTTGTGATAAAACCTTCTCAGCTTGTTGTATTTGAAAATTAATATTTGTCCTCTATGCGTTTCTATACCAATTGGATGGATTGCGATTAATCTTAACTGGCGCATTCACCAAAAATGGAGTAGTTTACGGCAGGATTTCGGAAACATTTTTAGTTTGCGGCCCTCTTTTAGGTTTAGTATTTTCTCACGGCGCTCTAGTCTTATTGAACGAGGTGAAAAACGGTGCGGTCGGTATATACGCAAAAAGCGGTTTATGAAGGACACACGATTTGAATTTGATTCCATAAAAAGAAAACGGATGTGCCCTGAGGCGCCCCTATTTACTCTTCATGTCGTTCGGGCACTGCGGCGCACACTTTGGGAACCTCTGGTTAACGGATATAGGTACGTAACAGAAAATTAAAAACAGTTTATATTCCAAAGCACTCAATAACTATTAAAAATACAATTCGAAGTTACCAGGAACATTTATAAAAAAGATTTTGCTACTACTTCGAGTAACTACATAAGTTGGGCAGTGACTAATTACCTAATCATTATTTTCTTTTCAAAATTTGCAAATATGTACCAGAACACAGGAAAAGGTAACAGCTTGGATAAATATATTTTCAGATGTTAGTGTGCTCTGACAACACTTTATCTGTAGGGTTAGGATAACTATCTCAGTAGAAAATGATTTTCATATACCACAAGCGAATCAAACCGGCAATATTAATCTTTGGAATCGTAAAAACATAAAATCAACGCAGAGCCAATCTCATTGTGTTCACCGTGAATTTATATTAGACCATATAAAATTATTGAAAATATACAATAAATTCTTTAAGTTAATTATACATTAACATCTGCCCTCTTCAGGTCGGTTCACATAATTCTCGTAGCCTTCTGCTTTCGGGTCTAGTTACTCGAATACAGTATTCGAGTAACTAGAAGGCTACGAGAATTATGCGAACCGACCTGAAGAAGGCAGATGTGACTCTGCCGAAACGTCGTCATTTTCCCATCGATCCCGGCAGGGATCAGTTATCAACCACGCGGATGAATTCCCGGAAACCACATAACATATGTATATATATATATATATATATATATATATATATATATATATATTAATCTCACGAAAGAAGAGAGACACCTTTCTTATAGATATTTTTTTGAAATGTTTGTATATTTCAGTCGTTGATGTTCTAACAAAAATGCCCCTGACATCACACAGATTCTATGACTAGTTTTCGAAATACAGGGCGTTAAACATAGAAATTGTCAGCTTTTTTGCACAAGCCAATTACTATTAGTTATAATTATCTCAGATAAGATTGCTAAGAAGCTGAACGATCTGCAACTAGTTTGCTGCAGATATTGAGCCGAAGAAAAACTCGGTTTTCTTGACGGCTGTTGATGATTTTTAGTGCAAAAGAAGTAGACGAATTTACACAATTATAAACTGTCTATTTAGGTATAACATGTTATAAGTACAAGTTTGAGTTCAATACTGAATCATGAATGTTATTCTAAAAACTAACTAAACAAAATTCTTAAATCTAGGAGGGGCAACAACGAATAGAAATTGGAGGGTGTATACATGCAAAGAGCGAAATTGCAGACAATTATAAATTTAACATTGGTCATCTGAGACCGGCAAGTTGGCAATAGCCGAGGATTAGGACAGCTTATCCTTAAGGTGGTTGTAATAGTATTAACAATACAAACAACGTGAAATGCAAAAATAAATGGAATTTACCGTAATAATTAATTTGGGAAAACCGGACCCATATTGTAAATAAAGAATTTTATCTTACTACACAAAAAGATATTCTATAGTAAAGTTTAAAAAAAATATACGCCAAGCGACGCAACAGAAGCTTCTTAGATGTATTCATATATATTATACAGTGTGGTTGTAAATATTACAATAGGGGGCATACGAGTACATTATTTTTTACCATTAATGAGTAACCCTGTGTAATGGTGAAATAGTTACCGTAATAATTAATTTGTATATGATAACTAGTCGCCGCGTACGTCAATTACCGGCTATGTATCGGTTATTCGTCGGGTTGGGACAATCTTTATATAAGAAAAGGTGTAAATTTAAAAAAAAAACGTATGGTCATTTATTTATTTTTATATAAGGGTGGTACATATAAATACCACGAATCCTGATTATCTTAATTACATTTAAACAAGCAAACAAGATAAATCTGTTTTACATATTAAACTAGATACCTAATAAAATTATTTATACATTTTTTGTCATGCAAGTATAGCTCTATAAGAATAATTAACTTATTATGTGCCATTTTGAGAAAAAGACTATTATTGAATTTGTGTAGTGAACCATTTACTTGAGGAAATTTAATCAAGGCACACTAAAGATAATTTAAAATTTCCCGCTATCCTTTGATATTACTTTATTAAAAACATAATTTATGTTCGTTCTAAATTTATTACTTACATATATAGAGATTTATATTGAAGAAAGAACGTCGCTTGCTCTTATTTCATCTCCCCCTAAATGTGACTTTCTCATGACCCGCATGACGTAGCATCAAGCAGGCTTTGGTATTGGCGGTTCTTCTGTTTCATCAGCGCACACTATGACAGCGGGCTACAAAGATCCGGACGATTTATGTCACTGGATCCTTTTGTATTTTACCTAACGCACTATGCATTAGAAGCAATAAATCAATTTTATGGTTTTGGTAAATCAAACTGCTTTAGTCTCACACATTGAGCTTCGCATCCACAAACGGAGGACGCGTTTTCATACAATGTGTAGGGGACCATCTTTCATTCATGGAATTATATTGAGACCAGTCTTACAAAGTTTGTAGTTCAAGAAACGATAATTTTTTATGCGTATTCAGTTTTTTAATAATATAATAGAAGTTAAAATGAATAAGCTAATTTCAAGTGTGCTCCACACTATTATATAAATTCTTAGAGTTGAATAATTTCTGTTAATTCTCACTAATCGGCGATATTACGTCACATGTTAGGTGGTAGAGGATTGTCAAAAAATGAAAGGGACCTCAGCAGTTTAAACATTGTGATCTCCTTAAGTCAAATCTTTATTTATCTACAAATCGATCGGTTGTCAGAGATTCTAATAATCATAATATTTTTCATAAACTATAGATAGATATAAATGAGAAAGTTTGTCTGTATGTCCTTTATAGAATCCTAAACGGCTGAACCGATTTTGATGAATTTTTTTGTGTGTTCTCAGAGTAAAGTTGTGGTTTAGATACTATTTTTTTGTTTTTAAGTTTAAATTTTAGATTTTCTCAGAGTCATCAAGATAAATTTTTGAAATTTGCATTACAATTGATTAATCAAACCCATTATTGGAAATAATTATCAACGAGATTTTTTTAATGTTAGGTATTACTTTTCGCAGGAGACTTGGTTGGTGTGACAACAATTTTAGAAAAAATATATTTTTATGTTTTTAAGTACAAATCTTAAACTTGACATAGGTATATTTAAGATTATGATAGGTATCATTGTTTTCAAGGTGTTTAGCAGCTCATGTAAGTACACGCAAAATGTAAGGATCGACATATGGGATTTTCGAGGAAACAAGCACACAGATGTTCCGAATTTGGAGCCGTTCTATGTCATTGCTGTTATCCCATAACAGAATAAAATTTTCAGGTTAGCTCCACCTGTCAGAGATATTGAATACTATCTTCGAGGTGTCGTTCCTTTGCGTACAGGTTCACCTAAAAATTTTATCTTGACATTCTAACCTAGGAGTTAGGGCATAACATTAATGACATGGAAGATTTCGTGTCTACATATTTAACGATAAGTATCAAACACATAAATAATTCGCCAGAATATTCTCTTGTGAGAAGAAACTGATGAAGATTCCCGACCAGAATCAACATATATAGTATATATTGTCCTGCGTACAAAAAAATGACACTTTGATGCTTAGAGCTTGTACCTTCTGGAGATAGCCTGCAGTGTACAAATGTCGTGGTAAGACTAAAGAGAGAGAGGGCAATAGAGGGAGCAAGAGGCTATTTCACTCGACTGGGAGCTGCTTCCAATGAAATACGATCAGCAGGTTGATCATTTGCTGCTTCCACCCACCAAGTGAAAAAGCCTGTTATTGTCTCTATTGCCCTCGCTTTCTAGCATTGCCACCAATTTGTGCCATCTCCAGAGGGTACAAGGTCTACGCCTCGAAGAGAGCTTTGTGTAAGTTGTAAAAGTTACTTTACCGCGTGGTAGGTTAGGTTACTATCAATGTTTAGAATAAAACCAGACACCCTATGACGTATCACCGTATTTTGGCCTCGTCCACGAGTTGCTACGAGGCTTTATCTGTTGACAGTTCAAGTTTTTTTCTGGTTTTATTTCATAGGATTAGAGTAATATTTATAACAATTTAATTAGATAATTTGCGGTGCAAATATTAGCATCTGCTTTCCCAAAAATGTACATCTATCGAGCAATGCTTTGTGTACTATCGTTGAATCAATTTTTTTTGAATTTATTATTTTGTCACAAAAGAATATACATCACTCAAAACCTCAAAATAACTATAATCGATATATTCACCTAAATAGTAGAGTTTTTCGAAACATACTGGAAATACCTATAGATCGGTTGACAGTACCAGTTATCATATAGTTGTTCTGTTGCACAAGGTGCCACAATCGTACCCAAGGGGGTTTAACCCCTTCAAAATAAAGGAAAACATTATTCACTACATCTGCATTTACAGTGTCCTTACATAACCAACTCACAAGTTCACTTTTAATTCAGTTCAACAACTTATTCAATAAGTCCTAAAAATTTAATTTTAAAGATGTGATTTTCAAGAAGTCTTAAGTCTTTAAGAAGTTAGAAAAATGAAATCACAAAGAAGTCTTTTTTCTGAACTTCTGTTTCTGTTTTGTAACGTATAGGTATATAGGTAATTGTGTATCATCACCTAATATTTGAAAATTTAGGTGGTCTACTTCGATATCCACAAAGAACTGGACAGGTGAAGGGAAGTCACTATCTTGATTATTTATTTATATATCTCAGAGGGAGAATAAAAATGATCTATTAACAAATAGCATTTCGTGGCAGTAAAATTTGATACCTGATACAAATTTTCCTCTGTGTCACCGTCAAAATTTTTTGTTTGTCATACAAAATAAATTGTATTATTGTAAAAATTTGCAAAAATAATTCCAGATAAAACATAGAGTCATTAATAAGAACTTCAGACTTGGAGTTGAAACGTTTCCAAACTCAAGTATCAAACAATATACAAAGCACGTATGTATTTATATACCAGAATACAGGTTGGTCATATTGTTGACATCTATTTCTCTCAGAATATCTGTGAGGAAGAACTTCCGTAGAGACAACCAGTAATCTAGGAAATTAACTTACTCGGCTTTATACCTCATTTACAAATTTCAAATACTTATCAATTGCAAAAAAAACTAAAGAGTAAAACATTAATGTAGGTGTGGGCATAAACGCCGGTCAGGCGTTCAGTCAATGCGTACATGCCTAGATTTACGTCTTAGTGGTTACAATGGAAAGAAGTTTGGCATTGGTACGCAGCTGTTTACTATTTTCCGGCAAACATTTTTCAACCCATTTTTAATGTAAACATTCAGGTCCATTTATATTTAGTAGTCATAGCCCCTAACAGAAATCATGGCAATATTATTTTTCAGACATAAAAAATAACGTACCTGAGAAGTCTATCATGCTATAAAAAAATTAGTTATTTAAGTATTCTTTTCCAGGAAGTCAGAAAATTTAGTTTTTTAAGAGGTCTTTTAAGAAGTCATTATAAATTCTTTATGTGGTGCCTTAGAGGTCTTCGAGATTTCTTAAAGAATTCATTTTGGCTTTGACTTGGACGTCCAAATCTTACATACGAAGTCTTTAAGAATTCATAATGACGTCATTTTGTTCACTGAGTACTAACTAACTAATGGAGAAAAGTGAGATTAATCCTTATAAGTTTAAAACGACTGCATTAGAGATTACTAATAAAATATAATTACTACGTAAAACCCTTTTATTTTCTGCGAAGCGTTTTTTTTAGCACGGATAGAAAAACTGGCCTGGACACTGGGCACGCCTATGCGGGGTACAACGTAGAAAGTACTACATTGAGGCAACTACTCACTTCCCGTTTCTAAGATGGCTGGTATTTGGCAAAGCCGACATCTTCAATTGAAAGAGTAGTCTTTTTCTAAATATCAACTTAAGATACTGAAACAATATAAACTTTTTAAAACTGACATAAATTTAAAGTCGTCTTTGTTAAACACCTTTTCCTTTTTATTATTAAATTGGTGGATGGGGGTATTCCTAAAGTTTTTCTAAATAAACATCCAGGGGCGTACCGAGCATTTGGTTTAGAGGGGCAAATTTGACACAGAATTGTCCCAAATGGCTGGCAAATCGGAAAAAATGGTCCTAGAGAGAGGTAAAAATCAGAAAAAAATTTGGTCTAGGGGGGGCAAGTTAGCTTTTATGGCTCACGGCAGGTTTCTCAAGTCCAGGGAGCAGCTGCCCTCGCCTGCCTCTCACGCTCAGTACACCCATGTAACCATCTATAACTTCATTACGACATTACGAATTTAAAAAATTGGTGGTATTGGGAAATTTTCTGGGGTATTTTTGGTCATTGAAATTTAGGCATTCGTCAATAGAGGGTATTTCTCTATATTAAATTACAAATTGCGTATTGTTTTAAAATATTTAGCTCTTGATATTGAGATATTAAGCAAAAAAAATTCCTGCGATCCTTTTTATTGATTTGAAAAAAAAAACAGTTTTGTTCATTTTCGTCAAAACTCATAGCATCTTGTTGTCTGCCTACATGACAGTGGTGACATGTGTCAGTGATATTGTCGATTGAATCTCGTTAACTGTACTTAATAATATCAGAAAAATTGTTCATTTATCAGAAATGCACAAAATAATTATACAAATTATTGGTTATGGAGATAACACACGGATACAAATGTAAGTTTCTCGCTTATTTCACGAAAATTTTCCCAGTTTACCGCCTGTATTCCAAGAAACAATTAGCAAAATAGAAAAGCAGTTTCGCGACTTGGTCATGTAAGACAGATAAAAAAAGTAGCTGCCAATGCTCTAATTGGATATTTTGCTTGAGTTTAAAGAAAACCCACATAATTCTGGTCGAAAAGCAACCCCACAGTTCAACGGTAGCCACACATCAATTTTTCGAGTAATAAAGGAAAGCAAAATGCATCCCTATAAAATGATGCAGACTCAGGAGCTTATGAAAGACGACTTCGATAGGAGAACGTATTTCTGTGAACAAATGATGATAAGGTTAGATAACAATATGATCCAATTAAAAGATGTTTTGTTTTCTGATGATAGCACATTTACACTTCAAGGTCATGTTAATCGTCAAAATTGCCGCTATTGGTCTAATAAGAATCCTCACTAGATGACAGAGAAACATACACAATATCATGAAAATTTAATGTTTGGGCAGGAATTGGAAATCATAAGGTAGGTCCCTTTTTAATTGACCTTGAATGGAGATAAATAGTTAGAACTGCCCCAAAATAGTGTCGTGCGAACTTTGACAAACTTATATCCTGATCCAGTAAACCCACAAGTTATTGCCTATACAATATGATTTCAGCAAGATGGTACCTGAACCAAATTTTTCCAAATCGATGGATTGGGTGGCCAACACGATCTTCTGATTTGACACCATTGAACTACTTTTTGTGGGGATATGTCAATAGTACTGTATACAAAACTAAACCCCTCAACTTAGATGACCTAAAAAGACGAATCACGCTTGCGATTGGATCTGTCACGCCCGAGACATTTCTATACCAGATTAGCATATTGCCAAGACGTTTGCGGCGAGCATTTTGAACATTTCCTACAGTGACATTAATGGTTTTTTGTTTTTTTTTTTCATATTATTAAGAACTAATCAGTATTACTAATTATATTTTTAATCTAATGTAGCGAATTTCTGAAATAAAATAATTTTCTTTTTTGAATGGTAATTTTTGTAATAAATCTGAAAACGCTTAATATTTCCTGAAACAGTTGAAGATAGGTGTAGGACATTGTACGTGAATTATGTCTAGAATTTTCTGGAGAATCCAAAAAATAAGGAATATACAGGAGCTTGCGTTAAAAATAAGAAAGTTGGTATTGTCCAATGTCACATGACACACCCTATATATTTTTTTGTTGAGAGAATGCGCATTTTAAAATACAAATCGACGTGTTCACACTGTATGTAATAATGATGATGACCATTTTTTCGATATTAGCTTTCGATAGAGGTCTTCTATTATTATTAAGTTCTTGAAATGCTTAACTTCTTCAAGCAAAACAATTCTTTCTATTCCAGTTGTGAATATCTACTACTCCTGCAAAGAGTTGCAACTTTGCCACCTATATTCTTGATTAAATCTCTTCTTAATAGCTTGGCTTATTTTTTAATTATTTTACAAAAAGCGCATATTTGTTTCTAATATAAATATATCTATTAGAGTTTAAAAAACAGGGAGTTTTCTTTGCATTGCAACAAAATATTGTCAAATTCGGCTGATTAAACGGGTTTAAAAACATTACAAAATAAGTTTAGGGGTAATCAATATTACTCATGTACTGGCATACTACACCAAGAACCACACACCTTAAAGTTAGCCAATTCAAAGTATTGGCACAAGGAAACTGCATATATAAAGTATAAAGTGAGAAGTGTAATCCGAAATTTAATTACTGGTTGGTGTTTGAGCAGTCTTCAGAAGAAGATAAATATTTGTAGAGGAAATCGATCATGCCCAGTCATGTTAATAAATATATCTACTGTTACTGTCAAGTTCTATTCCAAATCTATTTAAAATGTGAAAGTGAAACACTTGTTTAGTGAAACGCTAGGTTAACACTTCTATCACAATTGATGTACACTGAAAATAATGTTCAAACAAAGCATTTTGAAATTGTAAAATCGATAAGTACTTCTTATGAACCCTTTCTTTTTATTTGCCACATGATACATTGTTATTTCTCTTGACGCGACATTTTATTTCATACGATTTACTTGATTTTTTAAATTTTAGATTTCCATTCATTTTCTAATTAACTCATCAAGATTTAGACAATTTAATTAGTATTTTCGCTTAGGTTTCTCTGTATCACTGAAGTCCTATTTTTCCTTCTTTTTTTTTCAAAATTGTAAGCTCAAAGTCTCAGATATAGGGGAGGGGTGGATAACTTATATATTTTCATTAATATCATTTAAAATTAAATAAAAAAGTTTATAATAAATGAATATATTCTTATTTCTCATAACTAGTCAATTCATTTGATATATTACCTGATGCCGTTGAAATATTTTATTTTTTATATAGAATTTTCTCTTAAGTTTTCCTCCACAGTTTAAGTGAGTCATTTGAAATATTTTTTCCTTTAAGTAAACTTTGAGTGAGGCCCTATATTCCCTTATTAGGGTTCCATATATACAGTATACGGATACTCTTATAATATCACTCCGGATTTCTCCCTCTTTCACATCACAGCCATTTTCTCCTAAACTACTGGACTGAAAAGGTTGAATTTGGTATCAGTATATAGTTTGGTGACCCGATTAGAACTACATATCATAAATAAAGAAATTTTTATTTTAGGGTACTTCTGAGGGGAAAACCTAACAAAATCGACCGTTCCCCCTTTGAATTTTGAAAAAAATTAGAGATATGGGGCCTGAATTTTACCGGAAAATTAAGGAGAAACCACTACTATTATTTTTGAAGGGCAAATAACAGAATTAAATGGAAAATATGAAATTAAAATGGTTTCTAACTCTTCATCTAATATATCAAATGAAAGGAATCATTATGAACAATACAAATGTATTTTTTTCATATTTTTGAATAAATTATTTAAAAGATATTAACAAAAATATAAAAAAAATTAACCATCCCCCCCTTATCACCGAAACTATAGGCTGTAAAATTTAGGACAAAATTAGAGGTGTAGGGCCTCAACAGAATTATACGGGAAAAATAAGGAGAACCCCCTAATATTAAATGGGGGGGGGGCAAATTACAGAATTAAATAAAATATATAAAATTAAAATTGTTTCTAACGGATCATGTAATATATCAAATCATATAGCACATTATGGTTAATGCAAACATATTTTTTTTATATTTTTAAAATAAATTATTTAAATAATATTAACCAAAATATTTAAAAAAATGCACATCCCCCCCTATCTCCGAAACTATAAGACGTAAAAATTTTAAAAAAAATAGGGATATAGCACGTTACTGGAAAGATAAGGAGAAACCCCTAATATTAATTTTAGGGGACAAATTACAGCATTAAATGGAAAAAATAAAATTAAAATTATTTCTAACGCATCGTGTAATATATCAAGTCAAAGGACTCATTATGGCGAATACGAATATAACTTTTTCATATTTTTAAAATAAATATTTAAAAATATATTAACAAAAAATTATTTTTTTAACGCATCATGCAATACATCAAATGAAAGGGCTCATTATGAGGAGTACAAATGTATATTTTTCATATTTAAAAAAAATAATTGTTTGCAAGATGTTAACTAAAATATATAAAAAATATCATTTCTCTTTTTTTTCCCAGACGGGTACAGAGGCTCACTTGAACTTTATAAGAAAAATAGTATAAAACCCTAATATATAATAAAAAGTTTATATGTGACTAATTAAATTGTATATTTTTTACAACTTGTTAAAATGCTTCATTTAACAGATGTTTGGGTAAATATAAGAAAATGCACTTATTCCCTGCTTGTCTTATTAAACTGGAATATTAGAGAAATATATACTTTGATTCACCTAAATGATATGAAATCTTGAAGGTGTTACGGAAACCTTAGTATGCGAGACCCACTGGCACTTGACCAAATTATTTTTAATTTGAATTCGATAGTTATCAAGATGTAATTTTATTATTTAAACTAGACATTACATCATTAAAAAAATACCTGTCCGTATTCTTTATAATGAGCCCATTCATGTGACATATTTCATAATGGTCTTGATTTTTATTATTTTTTGTTATTCAATTGAATTTCTAATTTTTCAAAGAAAATAAATATTTGAATTTTCACTGAGGTTTTCATATTGCTGTTGCAGAAGCTCTTGATGCTCTGATTTTTCAAAATTTTAGGTTCTATAATTTTGGTTAGAGTCATAAATTTATTGGAGCAACAAACTCTTTGTTGGTAAGTTTTTCTCGTCTAGTAATGTCGAAGAGAATATTGCGTACAGACGGACAGACACAAGAGAAATCCAATAAGGGTTTCCATATGATGAACGAATATCTAAACAGTATATTGTGCAACTAGTGCAATCGACAACAACTCACGGGTTGCACATACTATTTTTTATTACGAATGCGGGATCAACCTATTTTGAATTTAATTTGTTTTTTTATATCGTAATAAAAATATAAACTTTGTAATGTCAATCTGACTTCTTTAATATTGACAGTTATGTTGCTTCATTTGATGTTCCGTCAATTTGCGTAAGGCAAGGATAGTTTGCATGCGCCAAGTAAAACTTGTCGCGCTCAAATAACAGTGCGAATTTTAAAATGGGCAATCAGCTGTTTTTCAACCGCAATCTTTAAAACAGTTGCCCATACAATAAAAATAGGGTATAGATGAGGTAAATAATGAAATACAATTAATAGACAGATCCGTGGTAATGTTGAAATTAAAGTCAACTATCTCGAAGACCTAGTACAAGCGATTACTTCAACCTCAGCCACAAGGGAAATTGAAAAATCCGAAGACATAATGGGAGGCAAGTGTCAATGTATAGTAATTTCAAAAAGCTCTCTTGTGAGGCCCACCAGTTTCGATTACCTTCCTCATTCATCTATAATGGATAGTTTGAAACAGTTGTAGCAGTCAATAAATGCGGCAGGAATAAAATGCCACATCAACTGTAATGTCACTGAGAAGCTCTGCTGCAAAACAAAATACGGCAACATTTTGAAAATATAATTTCATTCCTTATGGTGTGGAGACCAAGATCAAAACACAGCGATTTAGCCATATTTGACAAGGAAGGAAATAGAAGGACTCAGACCTCGGTGAGACGAAGTATCTAGAGAGTCGAACGTCTTTGAATTGAATAGACAATAGAATTTTAAAGAATTTGGGTAAGAGCTAACGGAAAACAGACTATATCGGAGATGCTTATTCCATCCATCTTGAGAGGTATATAGTTGGCATACATAACAGTTTTTACAAGACACAACAACTACAGTGTGAACTATTATGAGGATGTCAGAACCTAGTGCCGTAAACATGATATTTGTGCAGACAGTAATGTATGAAAAAATCGTAGGAAAGAATACATCGTAGGCATTACTTCCAAAAGAATTGCTACCCATCTCGCTAGCCTATATATCCCTTTCAGATTGCTCAGAGGAATAACAAGCACATTGTTTGATATGGATTACTTCAGCAACTAGTCTAAGTTTTTGCCAGTCTCAATCAAGAGGCCAGAACTGTAACAGTAGATTGGCATAGTAGCTCTCCAACCTGAGGTCCCAGACGTCGTTGATATCTAACTGGTCCGATCACTGACTTTTGCCTTAACCGTTTCTATTTGTCTCCACATATTTCACATCAGAAACTGTCAGAGTACCGTACCTGATAAGAAGTTCCAGCTGTCGTACCTTGAATGGTATAGTTCCATTTTCTTGTGTTTTATTGTACAGTTGAACCACATGTTATTTCGCTAAAAAATTAATGAAAACTGAAATTTGTGTGACGATATTGCTTCAGTTTTACCTATTTTAACTTTCAAATAATTTTCAACAGTTAAGTTTTAGAAAAGGCAACTACGGCAAATAAAACAGTTTAAAATCGCTTGAATGAACAACAGGTTTTGCAAACTATCTTGGTAAATATAGTCAGAGAAATAATCTTATATTGATGTACCAAGTTATCAGTTAATGGGATTGGGATAATTCAGAAAGTACAAGAAAAAGATTCATAACATATATTTATTTGAGCTTTCATTGCGATCAAATACAACAAAATATTAAATAAAGGTTAAATTTTTCAATAACATAAAAAGAGCTTCGCCATGAATATCAGCTAGTTGCGTATACATTTTGTTTTTGTATTATTCAGTATTATATTTAATGATAAATATTCATTTTAAAAATTTTCATGGAAGATGAGATATTTATGACATACGACGCGACGTATACGTATACTTTGTAAATTTTTTGTTTGTTGAAAAGTTCACATCATTTCCAACTTAAATCTCCAAGTTAAAAATCTATGGTTTTATCATTATCAATTTTTATTTATGACTACAAGTTTTAGTACTCTTCAAAACTTACGGTTTTTTAACCAACAACTATGTTTTTACATCTAAACGATTAAGGGTTGAAACAGTTTAAATAAATAATCAAATCAAAAACTAAAAGACCGAGATATCTAATTTAATTTCAAAATTTGACACTCAATACAAGAAACATAAAAATTTTAGTTTTTGATTCGATTTTGGGGAATTTTTATACCCTACTAAGAAAAGTATACATCTCTTACAATACTGGCTTATTGGCTAAGTATTTACAGATCTGTGATTTCAATTCGTATATCCGTTATAATCACTTGAGATTTTTTTGTAATTTCGCAATGAAATATATTGAGTTATGGTATCACTAATACAAATATTTTATGTAATAACTAAATAGTTGACTTTAAGATATGATAACATCACAAAACACCGCTTAAAGCGGTAATGCCTTCAAGACTATCATTATTTTTACAAAATAGGAATGTTTCTTTTTGTGTACTGGTATCGAACAAATATTTACACGTATTTACTTGATAACTGTTTAGCCAGTTCTGTGTATTTTAAAAATTTTGAATGTGGACTTTCCTCAAAACTCCCTCCAGAAGAAGGGGGGCTTTTATTTCCGGGCGCCCCAGACCCACTTGGCACACTTGGTAAAATAGTAGTACTCTTCAAGGGTATTCCACTATTTGTCGCCGATCCAGAGGGCTGCGTTGTTTTTAAAGCCACCGGGTCAGGTATGACTCCGTCCTTAACAAAATGCATCTTGGAAAGGTGATGTCGATAAGCACCTTTCGAAATAAATGGTGTATCGCAAAAAGCACATTTCATTATAGAATCCGATGTCATCACAGCATCATTGCATGCCCAACTAAAAGCTAATATTGCACCAGGCGCGGTACCACTTGCAGTAGTAGAACTGTTTGCGGTTAGGGGGTTTATAACTGTCGTTGCAGTATGACTTCTATTATTCGTATGAGTTTCAGTCTTATCACATAGCTTCTGTAAAGCGGCTAAGGGATGACTAGATCCTTTTTTGCCACTTCCTTGGTTAGTTTCAGTTCCAGAATTATTACTACCAGAAAGGCTGTCAAACATGGAACTAAGCGCTCCCAAACTTCCACCTCCAACTTGCTTTCGATCACCATTAGTACTTCGGGGCGTGCCAGAGCGGTCGCTACTTGTGGGACTACTCGTTGAATTTCTACAGGGACTCGTTGACTGAATGGCATCAGATTGGTTTTGAGGAGGACTTTTGACTGGACTACGATTACATTCCTCATCTTTTGCGACGTCTCCATTGCTGTGGAAACTCTGTTCATCTTCTTCATTGTCAGTTTCCCTTTTCACTTTTACATCCTTAGTTATTTCAGTTGGTGGACGATCCTCTTCTTCTAATTCTTTTTTAATTGTTATTTGTTCGCTATCAGATTCACATGCAATATTTAATTTTTCAATGAATGGTGATTTCTCTCTTTTGATATCAGGTGTTGACCTTGGTGTACTGGTAATGGGTAAACCTGGAGGTTCCATTTTTCTTTCAGGAGTAAGAGATTCGACTCTACTACTACCTCTCTCTGACATTGAACTTGATTCGCTACCACTTCTTTCTCTCCTTGCATAGTGTTGATTTTGCTGTTGATGGTGATGATAATTTCTTAACAAATTCATAGTTTGAGCATCAACGAGTGGTTTTGTATAATCTACACTTTCGTCTATACCAAGTCTTTTTAAAATACTGCTTCCCATTGGTGGTTGTGTAGTTCCATGGCCAGGAAAACCAGGATTTTGTCTGGAACGAGAATCAAAACTTTTTTCAATAAGTTTCTCTATAGCATTTAACACTGACGGAGATGATCCATTATTGTTATTATTCTCTGAGGCAGCAGGAGATTCTTTCGTATTTAATTCACTTACAGATGGAGATCTTTGTTGAGGTGATGGTGACTTTTCATTTTGTGTTTTGATTTTGTCTCTTGTAGGACTTTCTGGAGGTAAAATAGTTGTGGACATCAAAGCACTTTTGAGAAAATTTCGTTGACTGCTTGCAATTCCTCCTACACATTGCCTTATGTGATCAACAAAAAGTGTCGTTTCGATTTTGTTGCCACATTTTTCACAGGTAATTCTTCCTGCGCTAGCAGCATCCCGCATTTTGTCGAGTAAACTAGCACTATCGCCATTCTTAAATTCATGTTGTGCTCTCTCCAACTCTAACAATTTCCGAACGGGTAAGGATTTTTTACGTTTTTCTCTTGTTTGTCTCCTCCTGCCCCCACTTTCTGTTATTGATCTCATAATATGTTCCTTATAATGGGAATTCTTTACCATATGATTGCTTAACTCTTTCAGTGAACTAAAGGCTTGATCACACACTTTGCAAGTAAGAACTGCACTTACGTGACTGCTTGTACTGCCAGGTGGTGGGTTTGGTCCTGACGGCCCTACACCACTCCCACCACCTTTCGCATCATCTGAAGACCGCCAAGAAATAATTTGTTCTTGTGAGATTATATTTGTATAATGTTGTGTTTGTTGCATATGGCTTGTCATTTCAGCCAGGGATCTGAAACTTTGACCGCACCACATACATTTGAGTATTTGCCTGGTCTGTTCAGCTCCCTTTCCCAACCAAACATCTTGACCCCTAACAAGTTTTCTTGGCAAAGGCATGGTTTCCTTTATAAGCATATTGAGATCTGATTGCGGTTTCGATGAGTTTGTTGAGGAAATGCTTGTATTTGTATTAGATGGTGACGATATTTGGGGCTGAGGTATAAGACAACTTGACTGCATGGGAGGGACCGGAACGTTCACACCACAATGTTTGGCTTCTTTCATATGAGTTGTCATAGCAGCCAAACTTGGAAAGCTTTGTTTACACCAAACACATTTTAGGACATCTTTGGCTTGTTCAGCACCTTTATTCAACCAGTGTGACTGCCATGCACTATGTCTGTTATTTGCAGAATTGCTGGTGGTAGAATTAACAGCCATTGTTCGAAAAATATCTTCCCCACCCAGGTTACTCAGTTCACTCATCTTTTCTAAAGCTTTGGTAGCATCACTTGGTGTAGGAGTTGGCTGTTTTAATTTACCGTTCCACAGTTCAGCAGGTGTTCCTTTTGGGGAGAGGCCAGCAGCTGCAACAGCTGCGGCAAAATATGGCAAATGGGAAGCACCTAATCCAGGAGGCCAAGCGGGTAACGTAGGAGTTGGTTTGAATTCAGTTCTTTGTTTTCGATTGGAGGGTTGCGACAGTGTTTCGTCTGAAGAACGTTTACGACTACTTACGGAAAGATCAAGTGGCGCCCCGGAGTCCGCACTGGGGGGTGTATCAGGCTTGCTTAAGTTCACCACATCTGAATCACTATCACCGGTTTCACTTTTCTGGCCACGTTTACTGAAGTCCAAAATAGCTTCCGAATTTGGTGACGGTAACGGATGTTCTACTGGGGAATGGTGAAAACCACTTGGTGGAGACGAGGAAGACGTTATAAGTGGAGAAATCGATGACCGACTAAAATTTGGTGGCAGAGGTGAAGTCATCATTAATCGATGAGATTGCTGGGCAACAGCAGCAGCTGCTGCTGCATTGAGGTAGGCGGCCATTGCTGCTGACTGAGGAGGAAGTAGTGCAGCTGCTGCAGCAGCTGGTATCGTTGGAGGTAACGCAACACCTACGGGACTGAGCGAAGTGCCTAATGGAATTCCTCGCAAGATAGCTGCCCTCTCAGACATTATAGATTCTCCTGAAGGGGAACGAGGGTGCAAGGGGTAATCAATGGATTCCCTGGAATTGCAACGAGACGGTGGATTCCTGAAACAAAAATTACTGAGTTAATTAGGAAATATTTGATTTTCGTTAGCTATATTTTTGTTACGTAAACATCGAGATTCTACTCTTTAATAACTCAGACTTATGTACCTGAAGTTAGCAGGATCCTCATTAAATGACCTAGGACTAGTAGGTGTCAAAACATCTCCCGGAGTTGGAGAACAGGCTTCATCTTCGTTAGGTCCTGGAGATACTGCAGAAGTTGGTGTCATAGATCCAACGTCTTCTTCTCCTTCCAGTTTATCACCTTCGTCAGGGGATCCCTCTTCACCTCCTTCCCCTGAAACAAAACAGAAAAGTTTTATTAAACCAATTCATAGTCAAACTTTTCGAATAAAATTGAAAATATGTTGGAAAATCGAATTATTATTTCATAAACGTTATCTCCTAATACCAAATATCGCTTATTAGAAATTACCGCTATAATGTCAACGCCCGTCTAAGAGGAACGAGCACACGTTTGGTTACTTGGCACTCCTATTGCCTAGTTCGGTTTAAGACGGTAAAATCGTTAATTTTCCATAGTCAGTTCCTAAAAGCCTACATTCCTGAACCACCCAGTCTTATACAAGGAGTTTTTTGTAAGAAACAAATTTAATCAAACGTATAATATATTAATAAAAGCAGAATTTATTACTACGAAGACATTAAATCATTCAAGAAGTGACATCTGCTGTTTGCCTTGAACTATCACGTTTTTATATCTTGCAAAGCGATCATTTACTAGGTGTTGTGAGCTTGAAGCTTGGTACTCCAATATTGACTGATTATCAACACATATCGTGAGACAGAGTGCTCTAATACCTTAGTAAAATTTGCGTTGCCCAAAGAAGTTTCAATGTGGGGTTAGGTCTAAGCAATCGTCAGATATAAAATTTCGATCAAAGAAGAATTATGTACTGGTCAATTAATAATTTTATTCCCTAAATCTTTCGAAACTGAGACTGAATGTGAACGTAAAAGCGGATTTTTAGTACTTAAATACAATGCAAAAAATTAATTGATTTATTGGAATAACTTGACGGGATAATAAGCGTATGACATTTGAATAATTATTATTGTATATGGTATAAATTAGCAAAGAACGTCATATTTTTGAATATCTAATCAATCAGAATTAATAAAAATGGCTTTCAAGGTGGTATGCAATAATTAATATAAGACAGTGACTTGATAATGTAATTAATCATGATTGTGTATAATATTTCAACTGTCATGTGTAACGATGTAATAATTTATACTTTTCAATCGTGAATATGTATTTAATAAATCGCAAAACTGCAGCGTAAATTAATACAGAAAATTATATAAGAAAAAATAATAAAACAAGCATTATTTAATATTTACAGGATAGAACTTTTTAAATACCTAACTGTACTTACATATCCTAAATTATAAATCGTATTGTGCAAATAAGGTTTATTTGTTTTAGGTATTTGCTAGGTTCCTCTAGAAGGACCGTAATACGCAAAGTAAAATATATGTTTGCAATGGTAAGACATTTAGCAGAAAACGACACTTAATTCTATTAAAGGGGTGTGAAAAGTTCAAGGAAACGCCGTAATATAAAATCAAGCAAATAACTGGCATAACCTAGTCCGAAAAAGCTAAGAAGAAGGCTATAACATGAAATACTGGTAGAATATAGTTGAATATACTAACTATAATGATCATAGGTAGTATCCAAAATCTTATGACAGAGCCGAAATTTAATATATTTTAACTATATATTTTTTTAATCAGAGATTTGCGTATTTAAGCCTGAAGGGAACGGCCTACTAGATGAAGTTTGCTAGTCAAAATTCTAAAAAGTTGGTTAGGAAATTTTGATTCAAAATTTGAGTCAACTGATGTAATCTCATTGACATCAAATGACTTGTTACCAATTTTATGACAAAATGTCAAAAATACGGGAGGAGCAAAATAATTTATCTTTTTGAAACTCTGTAAATTTTTTAAGATAACTGTTAGAATTGAATTAAAAAGATGTTGAAACACATATTTGAGCATTTGTCAGTTTTATATAAGTGTAGATCATAAAAAAAGGTTCGAAAAATTGTTGTTTGTTTATAACAAGTAAAATTTGTTTTTCTACTAATTATGGCAGTATGGGTGGTACAATGGCAATGTGTTACCCTGCGATGCGTATGGTCGTTACATTATTTTGTTATTTAATTAATTTGTTAAATTATTGGTTAGAAAATTTAATCCAGCGGGCCTTTCCTACAAATTTAAACATTCAAATTTGTGCATAAATCAGACATACACAGTGAGTTCCTAAAGTAACGGATCAATTCGGTTTCAATATAATTCCGTATTCATAATTATTAAAGCAAATAAAAAATACTGAAACAAGTCAATTTTTAAATATGAAACTACATTTTGAATTAAATTGTTCACCTGCACCTTCAACCCCCCAGGGGTAACAACCACCCCCCAAATAATTTAAATGAAAAGGGGATAACATGTCTTCCCGCGCTTTAAATGGTTTTCAATGCTCTACACAGAAATGTAGTAACTTTCAGAGAACAAAATAATAGCATTATGGATGTAAATATTTCAAATGAAAGTGAACTGAAAAAATTAGATAACTCTACCTACAAGACTTACCTAACACACAATAGGTAGATTCTAATAATAGTAATTACAAACAGCTAAACTCCGGAACTGCATTAGAACGATAAGAAACAAAAATACAGTGCAAAAGCAACAATCACATGTTGTTACTAATTTTCTATATGTTTTAATGTATAATGGTTATACCGCTTAAACGTAACTGAAGTTTTTCGTCACGCAGCAGTCAATTTATCTAAGCTCATTTACACTGTTTACCCAAAAGCTAACACAACCCCTCCCTAGTTAATTTCATTGTACTTGTATTAAAACAACGTGTCGGTATTTTTCAGATAACATTTTCTTTCGGAGGCTTTGAAAGTGGCGACAAAGAAGCAGTAAATCTCTATTAAAATAAAATACTTAGATAAGGTGCTATTAGCTTTCCATGTTTGAAGTTATTTCAAGAAAAATTGCCACAACTTGTTTGCATTACTAGATAAACAAAAATGTTAACAAATGTTGGTGTTTTGTTATATTGCACAAACAAAGAGCGGTTTGGTTATAGATATTTTGACAGCCTACCGAAAATGAATGCATGATTAAAAGAAACGGTGGTGGAATGAATATGTGTGTAAAATCTTATGTACTTGAAACTAAACTGAACATGAAGTCTTTAGAAAGTGCAACAAACTTCTTAATAAATAATATTTCACGTTACTAAATCAGAGATAACAAGCAAATCCATTTTTAATCAGATTTTTATTTATTCCCTGAAAAAAGATTGTACAGTCAGATTCAGTAGACCAAAGTCATCACCAAATAAGACATCGTTGTTATGTAAGCATAGTTATATCCTTTAATGAGCATGAAAGCATGGAAATCTTAGTAATTATTATAACCGATAAATTTCACAACCGAAAATATACTCAGTGACACCCAGGAATAATTCGCAGAACTTGATGTTTTGGCTATGTGGTTGTCTTGCATATGAGTGAAACGATACAATTTGCTACAAATTTATCAATATGTAATCAATAATATATATATATATATATATATATATATATATATATATATATATATATATATATATATGAGATTGGCGACGTCGTAAGCAAAGTACACGCCTAAGCGTCGACAAAACAGTTGGTTGATGTCTGCTTCAGGCACCTGTACTAGTCAGTTGTCCTCAACCAGTTTATTGACATAAGATTAAATGGTAAAATTTGATTTTGTCAAAAAACAACGAAAAATACTACATTGACGTTGGTATCATATCATGCTAGAAATATGGTAATTCTACGCCAAAAAATCAAGTTTAAGAAATTATTCACTTTTAATGTCACTGAATATATAAAAAAATGTGTTCTTAATCCTACAGTCTGATTAGAATGAGTTGTTTTATTTTTTATACAAAACAAAAGTAAACATTAAAAGTTATTTTGCAGAAATATCATGATTGCACCAAACATTTTCCCTAAAAAACAAATCAGTACACTGTTTGCTGTCAGTCATTCGATTTATAAAACATGTTACAGTAAGGACTAAACATTTTACTCTTCGTAGAGGGGTTTAACTGAAACTACTAAATTTGCCAAAATTATGACAATGTTACAAGCAAATCTCGTAAGAAATCGGTACTGGAACTTTCTTAATAAATTTATTATCTAGAAACATTAATCTTGTTAAGCAGATTCCGCCTCTTCGGCTGAATAAATAAAATTCATTTAGGTAATTAATAACATTAACAGTTGATACCTATTTGATTATATGTCTAGCTGTTGCCCGGCATGCATTTCCCATACATTTTTCCACTGTTGCATAGAACATTTAGCAGAACTGTAAAAAATTTCAACTAAAGTGTATGAGCGTTGTGCGAAGGCATAGAAGGCACTGGTGCGTTTCCGTTTTCCATTTCCCTTTCTATTTATGCTTTATTTTTCAAGTCAACTGGTGCTAAGCGCATTCCATAAAGGCATAGTTTTAGCACATGCAATTAGTTGGCCACATTTCTTCATCAAATATCAGCAGTTTCAACATAAAGGAAGATAGATGATGCACAGTTACTTGCTATGTAGGTTTAATTATTTTTAAAAGTGGGACAAGTGTTAAAATGATCAAAATTGGATTGTTTAGGAATATTATACAGATCTAATAGGACCACTTTTATAAATTACTAAGTATGACTGAATCCGTTATCATCAGAAAAAACACACACTTTCGAGATGCTAATCCACCTAAAATCAGGCTAGCAGTTACACTGAGGTTTAATGCATCCATCTATTTACTTTACAAGTTTGTCGAAGACGCAACGAAATCAGAACAAATCATCTGCGACAATAGCAAAGAAAGGTGAAAGAAGATCCAACTAGTTGGATATACGTGCGTTATGGCATGGGTTACAAAAAATTGCACCATTCAATTCGAAAAAGCGAATCAAGATCGCATGCCTTACGTGCCTTACTCTTTGCGTCCTGTTGAAACAAAGGAAAGCGCACATATTTAAACGCTAACATTAATTATTGTATATAAGATATAATTTACCAATTTAGTAACTGTCAAACTAATTATTCAAAAAGCTATTTACTAGTCACTGTAGATATATAGTTCTTCATACAGGGGCATACTTTTCAAAATTATACTTATATTACAGCCAGGCAAATAGTTGGTAATAGTGTGAGTTTTTGTAAGAATAAGGTGTTATTATTTAAATATAATTTACAATAAACAATTTTATTCAGGTGATTGAATTCTAAAGAAGCTTCCTTTATTTATTGATTGTTTATAAATGTGTGCTAGGTGACGATACCCGAATTCTTTTTTTCGACTCGGTGATGTGTGTTCCGCATATGAATGATACCTGTAAACAGCATACCATTCGACGCCTCTGCTTCAATTATTGAAGACGTGGATCATTTCTCGCGGGTGTCTATCCCGCTCTTTCTCCTGCGAAAAGGCGGAGAACAGCCGTCCGGCCTTCGAACGGCCTGCGACCGAATCTAACCGACCAATGAGTCTGCGATTCGACTCAGCATGTAGATACAACACAGCTTACTGAAACTAATTACGTTGATTTATGTCGCTATTGTTCATTGTCGGGCCGTGTTTGGACAGGGAACTCGAGGCAGTGATATAGGTATGTGTGCACGAGTGCACGCCTTCTCTTCTACTCTCTATTCTACTTATGGGAGGGAATAATGTCACGTGTGATGGAGAATGCACACAGATATATTTTTTCCAAAATATATGTTACTAATAAAATAGTGCCGGCATATCGTCAAAAACCTGTAGTGTCAAATAGATGACAAATACCTATGTTAATCTAGAATTGCATCACACTATGTGAATTCGACACCTTATAACAATAACAAACACTAAAGGTAACAAAATCAAAATTAAACGTTGTTATAATTGTTGTTACGATTTTTTTAACATTATTTAGACAAAATCGACCGGAATAAGTCAAAGATGTTACAAAAGAAGACCACATCAACACTAGACAAATTAAAGGATGTGTCTGTATGTTGTTAACTAATGAAGAAATTGAGACACCATCTTTAGACATAAATGTTTCATGACAACAAATCCTGTTAACATCAATAAGGAAAACATCAATTAGTCAATTAAAAATTGTTAAAATTCAAGCGAACTAATATTACTTCAGAAAAAATTGTCTTCGACAAAGATTCCGCGTGGAACCGAAAAGTCATATCATTCAATATACATCCAGACATATTTTACAGGAAACTAATTGACAAATCCATAGACCTACCTCCTCTCAGTTCATATTGCGAAACACTTCTTCTATAAGAACGCAACTAGTGGCTCAAAACTTTCCAAAAATTTGCCTTAGGAAATCGATTTTTCAATTACTGTGAGGAGTGAAAACCGAAATGAGCGATCTAAAGAACAACTTGAACTTTTAACAATAGTGTTTCATCATTATCCCAACTTCATATGTAATTCATCGGTAAGAAGTATAATCCTAAAATGTATTTAACAATTCAAGTGTTAGGTTCTGTTAAAATGAAAGGGCATTAAGGTTATGGTAACACAAAACAGGTCTATTACTGAGTGCCCAAAAAAATTATTAACGTCTCTAGGTCTTATGATTACGTTACAGTATTACGGGATATCTTCAAAAATGGCAGTTAGGAGAGCAAACTTTGCAATGCTACTTACCTCCTATAAGGCTCCCTAACTAGTTTAAAATAACTACTGTGGTTTTACATAATAGGCCTACTCGTAGAAAATATTAACATTTTACATACAGAAGACTCCGACAAGACATGCTGTGTTACAATGTTCTTCCCACAATGCAGCTCTATGACGCACCATAACAGAACTCTAATAAACATCTTAACGGAACAACCATTTCAGATATATGCTAGCTTTGGTAAACAACTGATAGAGTAAGACTGAAGACACCAAATTTACTGTTAGACGTAGATAAACTAACAGTTTTCTCAAGAAATGCCAAAGTCTATTTTTCTAGATACTGCAAATAACAACCTAACGTTTTCACAATGATATGGAAGGGTTAAACAGAAAATCTTAGTGTAGACTTTTACTCAAGAAATATTTAACAAAGATAAAAAGAGTAAAAATCTTTAGGTCAATTTGTGCTGAATCACAAAATCAGATCATGCTAAAGGTTAAAACAACGTCCTGCAAGAAGGAAATGGAATAAGTTATTGTTGTTTGGCAATTACTTGAAAAACTATGAAAGTCACAGCCTAGTTTCCCACAAGTTATCGTTAGAACTTTAACTAATTCTATTTTCGATTACAACGTTGCAGTGTTCATCGATCTAACATGAGGGTTTGCCTACTCAGAATGGTAAGAATAAGAGAACTAAATAGTCCCCTGCTGAACAATAAAGTTTTTTACTGAGTTCTGTGCCAGTGATAACATTATTTACTTTTGAAGTGATTATACTATATTCTTCTTTATCAAAGACAACAGCAAAAAATCTTACAATTATAGATTGCCAAAAATGCAGAAATAAAGCCAAACGATTTGTGTAAGTCAAAGAATATATACAACTGAGGTACCAGAAGCAGATTCAAATATTTACAATAAAATAATGTATCTTACCAAAAAAGTTAGCAGATGTAACGAGAATTTATAACTGACTTGCATTACGTAAAGTTGTTCGATAGGCAATAACGGTTTATGTTTTGTTAACTCAACTTGAGGTATTACTTATTTTAATTAGTTTCTGTTAGATTGGTAGCTGTATAGAGTGCAGCCATTAATTTATGTCGATAAGTTCGTGTGTTGTAGTAGCATCGTGGGAAATGAAGATTAGTAGAGCTTTTTGTAGTAAACGTCTAGTTATTTCTTTTGTTGATTATCAATTCATAGAAAGCCGTTGGCACTAAGATTAAGCAGAGAGATATTAATCATATGCCTGCATGTTTTAAATGTAAGTGCAGGAAATAAGAACATTTCCTGTACGCCTTAGAAATCTTTCTGTCACAAATAAAAATATTTGAAATAAGTACACCATATAATAGTAAAACTGAGTTTTTTCTGTACCATAAATTTACAAATTGTTGATATGAATTTAATCTCGTCAGCATACTTAGTTCTGGAATGTCCATACTAAGTTTTCCGCTACGATCAAGTTAAGCATAATGAAAAAGAAGACAAATATGGTATATGTTTCATAATTCTCGATGAGTAAGTGACGGAGAATATTCATTCTTTTCAATTCCGCGTTACCAGCTATGGTTTGTAGTACAACTACCAAATATTTATCAAGTGCGGTCTATGGTGAATGTTGCTTAAATTCGACAGCATTAGAAATGCAACAAATTGCGAATCATTGACAGGGGACGTGTGTAATATATCTAATGCGTCTCCGAATGTTTTCTTGGATCACGGTTTACCGGAACCGATGACACATAATTAAAAAAGATACTTACTTTGAATTGAAAACGAACGTAAGCTGGCTATACGGTGGAATAATCAACTATTTGCCATGAAGATGAAAACGTAAAGGCTTCAAGTTGGATAACTATACTAACATAATAAGAATGAAGAGTTTGTATAATTACTAAATGCCTTGACATATTCATGTCATATTCAAACAACAAAGGTACTACTTGTGTTTTGTCTGGACGATGTTTGAGAGCTACGCTAAATTCAAACAATGATTTCGTTTTGTCGAAATAATGATCCATGGTTAGGATATGATCCATTAGGTAGCGTTGTAGTCAAGTCAAGGTTTGCCTGAACTGGTGCTGTTTACCCCTTTTTTAATCGGTGGCAGTATAAATCAAGCTAATAATAGTATAATGATAACGCTTACATGCTGTCTTTACATTAGCGATTTATTTCTGAACAACATGATGCAATCAAGAAATCTGCATTAAGCAGACAGAGATGTGGAGATCGAAAGCAGGGTAAATTTAAAAATCTAAACGCGGTCCAAGCCACCACCCGGCAAGGCAATACTTTGAGTATTTTAAGGTGCTGATTCACCATGAGCAAACCTCCACAACGAGAAGTAACAAAAAGTTGTCATATGTGAAAATGCTCTTTGTGAGAAACCACAGAATACGGCATGCGTCTTAAATGCTACTCTGATGAGAGGTGAGGTGAGAAGTGATCAGAGGGGCTGTATAAAAACTGATGGCTGTTCTCAAGAAACTGAGGTTACAGCAGAATTTGAATCTGTTTACGAGCAACTAGATGAGTGTAGATTAGGTATTCCAAGCGTAAAGACACGGGAAAACTTTGCATCATAACTGCAGAAAATAAATTGGAACAATGAACAAGACGAACTTGTCTGGACCTAAATCTCTTTCTTAACAAAAATCATCGATCATGAGATACATGAGTATTTGCAAGAAATAGAAGAAGTGAGATTGTTTGACCTGTTTTACCTAAACTATCGGTTCTGCGCAGATTTGCCTGGATAATTTTCATAGTATTCCTATGATAACGTAGTGATCAAACAAAACAGACACGTATGTTTATACATCAATTTATTAAATAATTACGTGTTTATCGACTATAAATGTATACATATAGCCTCACCTAATAGCAAGCCCGTAGCCAGAGGGGGGGGTCCGGGGGCTCAACCCCCCCCGAAATTAAATTTTGGAAATTTTGGTTTCAAGATTCAATTTTAACCAATTAATCATGTTTTCCATAAGAATAAATTTTATATTTATACTATTTTATATATCCTGGGAATACATGAACAAAAATATACATTTTGCAGTCCTAATCAGTCATCACCAATCAAAAAAAATATCCAACCACCCCCCCCCCCAAAACCCACCCCGAAAAAAATTCCTGACTACGGCCTTGCCTAATAGAATGGGTTAGTGTGTTTGTCCCAGATGTAACTATACTGAATTAGTTAATTAGTTAGACAATTTCTCTCTATCCTCTAATTAAAATTGGAATTAAACCCCTATACACTAGAAGATTAAAGCCAAGGATATAGTATTTAAAAAAATTATGTTCACTTCTCCTTGTCAGTTACTGGGAAAACCAGACCTCTAGTGATCTAATTCATAAACTATAATACAAGTTAAGCTGAATACAAAATCTAAGTAAGAGTTCACTGCAGCTTGTCAAAATCATCTGTAGATAGTTTGGTTTTGGTTTTCTATACCTTGCTGATTGAATAATTTGAATTGAACGCTCAATAACTGATTATTAGAGTTTCTGTGTGTAAGACGTTTTGAATAATTTCCGACATTGATGTATGGGAATATTATTGAATTAACAAATTGGATGCCCAATGTAGTGAAAGACGCTCTAGAAGTGATTAGTGTTAGTAATTCTAGAATTACTTCAATCCGGAAGTCCAAGAAGAGCTGTCGCACATTGAGATAGGTTTTGACACATTTTAGTTTTTATTATCGCATAAGGAAACTAGTTTTTTGGAAATAAAGAAATTTACCTATTGTATTTGTCATTTCAAGGAATTTATAATGTATAAATCAACATATTGTTTTGGATAACAAACTGGTACAAAATTTAACGTTTTTGAGAACCCATGGTTCAAGTCCACACCAACCAAGGATTTTTTGGTTGAAGAAGAAGCCATACTTAAATAGATTACATAAACATGTGCAAAAAGTTGAAATGGGATATGTTCGAAATTTGCAGCTAGTGTTCGATATAAATAAATGAAATAATTTCAATATGAATTTCAATATTAAATTGACGGATATACATATTTCACTAGAATCGCATGAAGCGTCTAAATTTTTAAAATTAATTCACTTCATAATCGTTTTTACAAGAATATTGATTTCTGACTTAACTATTCAAATAAATACTCACCTAAATGTACAAAATATTTATTTTATATATAGTGATGTTTAATCAACAGCATTATATTCACAGACCAACTAGCACAAAGCTATGTTACTATCACACAACATTACCATATCATATCAGTTGTACATGATTTGATTAAATGAGAACATTATTTTTAATGATTTTTTCGCTAACTGTAAACAAAGTGTTATGATATGTACATTACTATTAACAGAATATATGAATGTATGTAATATACTGCAATAAAAGAAGTAATCAAGTCCTTCTAGTATATCTCCCAAGCTTTTCTAGGTAATTCATTAAACCCTAATCTTAGAGTAAAGAGGTTTCAGCGTAGGCATTAATGAGGAAAGGAAAAGGAAAGATTAAGAACCTGTTAAAAACAAATATTTCCCAAACTAGTGACTATCACCTTTTTTTCTGCAGTATTCTTCACAAGATTGGTTTTTATATTGCATTTGCAATCCACGCCTTAAGTGTTTACTTTAACTGTAACTTATCTCATTAGTCATTCTAAAACATAAGGACCAAAATCTTCAAAATATATATTGATTTGTATATAACGTTTGCGAGAAAGTGGTGTATGGTGTCTACACCAAAAGAAAAACACAACTGAAGACTACTAACAAGCATACTCCGTATTCAACTTATATTTTTAAAATGAAGAACAACAAAATCAACTGAAGTCCAAAACGTCAATTTTCAGAAACCATATTTGTGTAATAATTAATAAACATAAACAATTAGCCAGTTTTTAATTTCTACTTTAGTAACATAATTTCTTATTAAATTTATTACCAACGAGATACTTTTGAAATCAACAGCGAGCTCTCAAAGAATTGATTGGCACATGCTTACCTCTGCACATTCTAATCACCAATTAGTTCTGTCTGGTAAATCTTTTACTAAAGCTGATCACGTATTTCAGTTGGATGTTAGGTAGTATTTGCTGTTATTGGTAAGTTAGAGCAGGAAAGTGTAGACTTCAAATTAGAAATGTAGGGGTGTGATACGCTTAATTTCTCATAACTTCGTTAGAAAACTTTTGCAAAACATGCAAAAATGTTTCGTCTAACAGGATGAAGTAAATTGTTGCTGCTGTAAAGACCAATGCAAGAAAGAAATTGATAAACAACCTAATACTATTATGTAGGTACAGTAGAAATGTCTATTATTGTTATATATAACCAAATTATAATAATATTTTACAGAGTTTGTGGTTGTAAATAAAACCAAAAGTTAATTATATTGTAAAATATATTCTATATAAGGCTATAATAGAGAAATTAGCTATTTTGTAGTATATTGCTAATTTATCACGCTAAATAAATACGTGTTGAATATTTTATGGCGAAATGAATTGACACATTTAGGAGTTTCAGGAAAAATTAGCTCATAAAGACTCCAACGAAAATTCGTAAGTTAACTAAAACCTATCAAAGAAATTATTATACTAACTTTTCGAGATTTCCGAATACATTGAACGCAAGTCAATATTGTTTCTAATCGAGAATCTTCATCAGTTGCCCTCCCCTAAACTCATTGAAATGTCGAATAATTATCATTAATTTGGTACATATAATTAAATTTAATATTTTATCGCGAAATGAATTGCTTCATGTAGGAGTTTCAGAAAAAACTCGCTCACAGAGACTCCAAATTGGGAGTTGTAGTATGTGTAACGCCGTTTTCCTCTGATTACTGCGATAGAAATCACATGATAAAATTCGTAGGTTAACTAAAATCTACCAAAGAAAATATTATACTAACTTTTCGGGATTTTTCAATCCATTGAACGCACTGAATCACAGGGAAATAGCGTACTGTGAATCCCGATTTGGTGTTTCTGTGAGCTAGTTTTTTCTGAAACTTCTAGATGTCGCATGAATTGCGATATAATATTAAATTCAGATATATTTACTAAATACATTAATCATAATTCGAGACTTTAATCAGCTCAGGTGAGCTCAACTGATGAAGGTTCTCGACTTAAAACAATATATCGTCTTGCGTTTAATGGATTGAAAAATCTCGAAAAGTTAGTAAAATATGTGTTAGTTGGTTGGTCTCATTTTCCAAGAAACAATGGCATCTTAAGAATTACGCTACTATGGCAAAGATGATATGTGAGGAAGGAAAGATTTAAAATTGGTTAATTAATAGCTGTCGATATCAATCAACTCCATAAAAAAATGCCCTACTCATTTACGAGAAACAATATAGAACATATCTTGGCGTCAAATTTTATTGCTAAACAAGCGATATCTTTCATCAAAGAATCCCCAAAGCGTCTCTACGTCCCCTCCTTCTTGATGTTACCAAAATCTTTCTGACAGTTGACTAATTTATAAGTAATGATTTTACATCATTGGAGAAAACGTGACATCAGGATGAGTTTGAGGGCACTTTTATTGATAATTAGTTGCTATCGATGTGTTTATCATCGAATGCTTAAAGTCATTCTGTGAACCCCTGAAATTGCCTCCCTACTTGATTCGAAAATGAATTTGACAATTACCAGGAATCTTAAGTACTTCGTACACAAGAGTAAAATTTCTCACAGCAGAAAGACAAGCTATCAAAACATTAAAGATGATACTAGTAAAATTCTACCAGAAGATAAAGGCAATGCAACTGTAATTCTAGATGCTGAAGAATACAAAACTAAAACGACAGAACTCATTAACACAGGCCCATACAAAAATCTCAACAAAGCTATTACATCAAACATAGAAAAAACAATTACATAATCTTAATTCTTTTTAGAAAGAATACTATCTATACCTCACTAGAGTAAACCACCATATATGAAGTCCCAAAGATACAAAAAACTGGAATTTATTTACGACTCATCGTAAGCTCGATAAGCTCACCATTACAGAAAATTCAAAAAATGTTACATAAAATTATCAAATCATACAAAATTAAACCACAACACACTGAAAATTTTAACAGAATTCTTATCAAAATGCCGTATGAAGTAGGTACAAAAATTTCCCTAGCGGAAGCTAATCTAGGACAGCTTTAATCTTGGTAACCTTGTCTTTCGGTAAGTTATTAAAAACTAGACCAGCTTAAGTAAAGATGTAAATATTAGCAGAAATAATAAACTTTGAACTAACAATAAATTACGCAACATTCGGGAGGAGGTAAGAGAGTCAAGGGATAATGGGTAATTCTGGATTGGTTGGTGTACTTATGGACAGCAATTAGCGAACAGTATGGTTAAAGCTACCATGAACATCGGTCCTCGTAAAAATACCACCAAATATATATACTATAAAGTATATGAAAATATTACGAAAAGGTGAAAATCTATACAAAATCAATTATCACAGGTACGTTGGCATATTCCTTGCCTAATGCAAAACTACCAGCAATGAATTATCGACAGAATATACCACTATCTTCAACTGCGGCAGTGATCTTTAGCGGAGCAAGTGTAACTGAAGATGTCTGCCGCAGCTGCAGATGAAAAGTTCGGAAGAAATTCTAATAGACCACGGCAAAACAGCCCGGAAAATCGTAGTTTCTCCTATACAGTTTTGTTACAAATCTAATAAGTACGAAGGGAACGAGCCTTTAAAGGATCTAAATGTCGCCGGGCAGAATTATAATACGCGTTGGTGGGACTAGAGATCTAAAATGATTTTTGTAGTGAAATATATCAAAAGCCTGTTTGCTACAAAATTCTAAAACCCAATTTTTTATTTAAAGGTTGTACCGATAGACATAATTCAGCCGCTCCAAAAACTATTGTATAAATTCAAAGCAACCGAGTTTATATTCTTATTTGATATATCTAACTACTTGTGAAATAAAGATTGTAAAATAAAGAAAAAAAATTGACTAATCGTTGGTACAACCTGATTGTATGTCTAAATTCTTTATCAGTATGAACAATATATTTTTACCTTTTCACTGAGTCTCCTTCAATCTGAATGTATTTTATCGCTTCAACTCAATCTAATGAAGCCAGAACGAGGAAGAATTCCAAGGATTGAAATGCATATAGACAACGCCAACTGCAATCACGTAGTATGCGGCGCCTCCTAGATCCTTAAGCATTTGGCAATTATTTCACAACCTAACAGGCATTCTAATGAAACCTTATAAGTTTATGATTTTGATGTTTAGTATGCAGATACGTACTAAAAGTCTTTTGATGGATTTGTATCGTGAACGTTTATCGAATTTTTATTTTAATTGGCAGTTTTGATGCGATATGCATGTACGTAAACGCATTGTTTGATTTAACGGATTTTTCTGTAATGCATATGTAAATTAGCGTTTATGACGCAATAATATGTCCACAAAAGACAGGTATCATATATCAGTTTGAATAATGTTTTTGTAACGCTTCATTTTAGTTGATGTTTAACCACACTTCATATCTTGTTTTATTGTGAAATATAAAATACCTACTATTAATTATAGTGGTAATGAGTTGAGGTGTCGAAGAGAAATTGTCGTAAATGAACGTCTTCGATAAATTTTAAACATATTTATAATTACAGGTAGGTACTCATTTTATTGTCAAGACTAATTTTCTCAACATCACACACAATGAACTTGTGACATTCTAGGTGGTTAGCAAGTACAACATCACACTATACTTAATTGTAATATGCAATAAAATATTTTTATATTTCGGACCATTTTCTACCATCCTACATGACCGTTCCCGCTATCCCGTGTTTTCTATCGTGCTTTCATCTTCAATATTGTTTTGTGCAAATTTCATCGGTTTGACTACGATTGGTGGTTTTGTCCTTACCTGTATGCATGGCTGCTACTATGTCTAGTAATCTTCCCCCGGTAAAAAATTCTCCTGGAATCTCCTTATGTCTCATTTGGTTGACATAATCTACCATCTTTGGGAATCAGTATTCTTAATAATTTTGTAAGATGCTATTATTATAAAGATAACTTATTTGTTCTAACTTGTCAATGTTTTATCAAGCCCACTGCCTTTTATATGTCAACATTTCCTATTCATAATCGTTATAATTTTTTGATAATTATGCTGTTTTTAACCGGAAGCTGGAGAGACGTGGCTGGCGTTGTTATCGCTAGTATCTTTCGGGTCCAATACGCAGGAGGTTCCAGTATTCCCGTTCCCATTATCCCATTTTTAGCATGCTCTTTCCAGTCAGCCCACTTCCATCATTCCCATCCTGACTCTTGATTGCACGCATTCCAATCATCCAACATGTCCAGTTTTCGCAATCCCTTGCTCGTTTCTAACAGTCATCATTGTTTCCGCTATTCCGTTCGATTCCACCATATGTGCCTTGATTCACCCTCATTATCCCGTTCCAGCCTCCAGCAAGCCATTTCCGCTTCGAATTCGGTATGTGTGTCGTCACCTTGACTGCCTTCAATCCTAAATACCAAACGCGCCGCCAGGCCAGGGTCCAAGGCTCAAAACTCTACTACGACTTTTTCCTAGTTATTTGCTATTACCATCACAAGATGGCGGCAACCACGTATCGCATGGCGTTAACATTGCAAACATGTGCCAAGCCACGTAACCGCCGACCTAATAACAAGATAACAGGCGCCACGTTATCAACAGCTAATCGTCATCTTGACGCCACCTTATCAACCGTCAGACCGCTGATCACCACCTTATCAACCGCCTTGCGGTTAGGTTAGAACTTGTTTACGTCTGTCAGCGAAGTAAGGGTGGAGGGGATAAATGTGGTCCAACTTCGGCGATTTGAACCTCCATAAGAAAATGAGATGAGATGTTGCGCTCATACTCCTTTAGTTTATCTACTGGTCGAATATCGTCTACAAAAATAGTATTGAATGTTCCTAGCATTAAATCCGGCCCAAGATGACTGCTATACGAGTTATAAATTATATGAAGGAATGAGTCTAAAATACATGGACACAATTTTGTATCGATCGGTGGATTAGTTATGTTTGTAAAATTTCTGTTCTATTTGATTTAATATTGGTTTTATAATAAAAAATATTTAATACAAATAAATAAACAGATTCGGAAGTGCTGGTTTATTTCATTAATTTTTAGATTTAATTATGTGACGTCACACCAATATAAAACTTCTGACAAGGACTGAAAGGGACTTTAAGATAACTTCCATGAAAACGCTCGATTAAATATAGAATAATTTTCTTTAAATTAGCAAAATAATAAAAGCACTATTCTTAGGACATAAAATGCAGATGTAAGTTGGATATTATTCAAAAACTGCTAGATCAAGCAGTGGATATAAATATGGTAACTGAAAACAGCAAATATTGATTTAAAAACTAACAAGTTTGCTATTTATCGCAGACATTACCAAGGAAATAAGGCAATATTCTGGTAATCATCTCCGTACTTGATGTTATATAGTGGTTGTTGGACTTCTCCTTTATTTAGGAAAAACTGACTGAATGATTAAAAAAAAACTAAGATATTCTTACAAATAATAATTGTATTACGGTGTCGCAACATGTGGATTAAAATGAACATCAACAGAACAACAGAAAACACTAAACACTATTTAAAAAATGCTCTTTTCAGAAATTACCAAATAAAAAATTGCTTAACTACTAATGAACCTGAAATGAATAGTCAAGAAAATAATTATACGTCATACATCTTCGACTTTTCACATAAACGTTGGTTCGTTGCGGATAAGGCTACAAATATCGAAGACCGTACTGTTCAACGATGCTATCAACAAATTGTTCATGTTAGCAAGCAGTTACACATTCTCTTCTTGGCCGAAGGTTGCTCCCGACTACTCCGATTCTATAAATTGGCGAAAGATCAGATCAACTCGTCCCAAGACTTGCTTGTGCTCTCACATTCATTAACAAAACATATCAGATAGTCTTTTACGATATTGATTATACCTTTGAGCACATTGGTTCCTTCGTCGTTGACTAGCTAGCTACTTCATCGTGGAAAGAGTTGGCGCTTATGCCGGATTCCGGGAATTAGTTGCAAGCCAATCTCCTCTGAACAGTGCAGCACACACGGTATACGCGCAAGATATATTGTACGAGTTAAGTTCGACAGGAAGACAGGTAGCTGATAACAGCAAACGATGGTACTGCTTTGAAAGGAGTGACCGGTGGCCGATGTCTGATTAGACGTCGATTGGCTTTATACATGTGACTAATGCGGTGGCAGTTTGCAATGACACTACGATTAAATTTTTATCATCGTTCGTACTATACGTCTCAAATAAAGCAAAATTAGAAACCTCTACAGAATAATATAACCATGTTTTACATTTAAAATAAATGAGCAGTTACTTTTATAGACTTACGCTTCACAGTTATAAAAATGAAGACGACGCTAAATATTTACGATAAATAAAAATAACATTGCCTTACACTTGGTTATGATATAAGGTTTATTCATTCATTTACGGCGTTTCTGTATTGTGAATTATATAAATACAATAATTTATTCCTTCTTCAGGTAGAGTGATTATATGTGTATTGCTTAGATTTTTACCAATTCCATACTTTTGCTATAACATCACACACAATATGTCTTTCCTATCTTATACAAATAACTTTAATTATTTAAAACTTCATCTAGTATATTGAAGTTTTTTGTTAACTGAATCAATTGCTGAATTTTCTTGTTTTCTCCTGTGATTTTATATGCTGTTGTTTTCTTTTCACTCTCGCTTCTACTTTAATACGAATCTTGACCATCAAGTAAATAAATAAGAGTTTATTAACCCAAATGGCTGAACCGAATGTAACAAATTAATTGTCCAGTAAGTAGACTTGACTTCAAAAATAACCATCATTCAAGATGTTTACAAATATATCCTGCATAAAGAGTTACATCAAGAAAACTCAAACCCTAAAGGCGAATTTATATTTGTCTCACGTGTCGCGATGTGATGCTCTCTGACATGGGGGTATTCACATTTATATGTCGTGTTTAACGAAATTTTGAATCAATACGCGCGCAGCGAGTGAAGATATTAAGTTATGACCAATATTTTTTCGAAGAGTTATCTGATCTTGATTCAAATTATAAAGAAGAGATTCGATTTATGGTACTGACTGCCCTAAACTAAACTTTGTTTATCAGTTGTCATACTTTGCCTTTTTCGGAAAATAACTATTTACATAAAATTTATTTCAGTTAACTATTTCTTGTGGCCTAAACACAAATCATTCGACACTGAAAACCTCAGAACCATAGAGATATTTAAGTACAGAGTACGAGAAAAACGGAACCCAGTGACACACATTACTAAGGGTACGGTCAGAGTAGCACCGGTATCGGCCGAATTTTTAACTCTGCCGTATACTGCCGAACTCGTTCAAAAATCAAAACAGTGTTACTGGATAGAGGTGGTCACAGTAGCACCGTTATACACTGCCGTATCGGCCAACGATCGGACGAAGACAAACAAATTTGTTTTTTTTTTCGGCCGTGCACGCCAGTCTAGTCTGGCATACTTTCATTTTCTTTCATATTTTTAGTTTAAAATAGTATTTAATTTCAAAAAAATTGTATGGTTGATTCTGAAAAGTTAATTACAGTCGTATTTGAAGTAAAAGCATTAAATGATATAAGAGATAAGACCTATCATCACAGAGATCTAGGTTGGGTTCTTTTTAGGGTTCCGTATATACAATATACGGATACCCTTATAATATCACTCCGGATTTCTGCCTGTGTCACATCACAGCAATTTTCTCCTAAACTACTGGACGGAAGAGGTTGAAATTTGATATCAATGTATAGTTTGGTGACCCGATCAGGAGTACATATCGTAAAAGAAAAAAATTGATTATTAGGGTACTTCTGGGGGGAAAAACTAAAAAAATTGACCGTTCCCCCCCTGATATCCGAAACTACTGAGCCTAAAATTTTGAAAAAAAATAGGAAATATAGAACGTTGCCCGAACTTTACAGGAAAAATAAGGAGAAACCATTAATATTAATTTTGGGGGGCAAATTACAGAATTAAATGGAAAATATAAAGTTAAAATTGTTTCTAACCCATCATGTTATATATCAAATGAAAGGGATCATTACGACGAAAATAAATATATTTTTTTTCATATTTTTAAAATAAATTAATTAAAAGATACTAACAAAAATATTAAAAAATTTAACCAATCCTCCCCCCTTATCTCCGAAACCATAAGCTGAAAAATTTTGAAAAAATGGAGGTATAGCCCCTCACCTAAACTTTACTGGAAAAATAAGGAGGAACCCCTAATATTTTGGGGGGGGCAAATTATAGAATTAAATGGAAAATATAAAATTAAAATTGTTTCTAACCCAGCATGTTATATATCAAATAAAAGGGCTCATGGTGAAGAAAATAAATATATTTTTCCATATTTATAAAATAAATTAATTAAAAGATATTAACAAAAATATAAAAAATTTTACCCCCCTTATTTTCTAAGTATAGCCCCTCACCTGAATTTTACTGGAAAAATAAGGAGAAACCCCTAATATTCATTTTGGCGGACAAATTATAGAATTAAATGGAAAATAAAAAATTATAATTGTTTCGAACGGATCATGTAATATATCAAATCACAGGGCTCGTTATGACGAATACAAATATATTTTTTTAATTTTTTTAAAATTAATATTTTAAAATATATTAAAAAAATATTTTAAAAAAATTACCCATTCTCCCCGTTATTCCCCAAACTCTAAGACCTCATTTTTTTGTTTATAGGAAAAATATGAAAAAAATCCCTAATTCTATTATTTGGCCCCCAAATAATAGAATTAAACGGAAAATAAATTATTAGAAAACCCCCATAGTAATTTTAGGGACAAATTATACAATTAAATGGAAAATAAAGATTCAATTTTCAAACCGCATCATGTAATATATCAGATAAAAGGCTCATTATGTGAATTACAAATATATCATATTTTTAAATCATTTGTATAATAGATATTAACAAAAATATTAAACATCGACTTAATTCCCACTTTAGAAACTACACTATTTAAATTTTGAAAAATATATTTTATTTATATTTTTAAATAATTTGAATAACAGATTTAATAATTTATAATTTAAACTTTGACCCATCTTGCCCTTTTTCTTCCAATCTACAGAGCCTCAAAACTCAGACAGTAGATTATAAAATGCATCTCTGAAAGTTTATTAGTAAAATAAAACTCTAATGTTACTTTTTGGGGGCCAAATTAGAAAATTAAATACATATGTATTCTGATAAAAATCAAGCGAATTCTAAAGCAGATAAAATAAAAATGGAAAATCAAAGTGTATATCTTTTTTAAATTTAAAACGCTTCCTTTAAAAGATATAAGGGTAAATATAAGAAAATGCACTCATTCCCTGCTTGTCTGAAACTGGAATATTCGAATCTTGAAGGTGGTACGGAACCCTAAGTATGCGAGTCCAACTCGCACTTGACAAAATTATTTGTATTAGGATTAATCCAAAAATCAATCATTTCCAATAACTAAATTTGCGAATCAAAATCCATCTTGTCTCATTAGACCATGTCATTACATGGTTTATTTCAGCAAAAAGAACTGAATGAAATTGATCACAACATTCGAACAGGCGTATTCGGCCGCATACGCCAGAGAAAAAATTCTGCCGATGTCGGAGCCACTCTGGCTGCAGCCTAAGTGCTTGTGTGCGTCAGTCAAGTGACGCCTGGCGATTGCTTGCAGCTGGAGACACATACGCCCAATCGGTTTCCTTTCTCTCTCATCCAAGTTACGTTTCCACTTGTACAGGCGAAGATATCTCATGCACTGTATCTTTAGGTATTATCTCTATGATCACAACACTAGCACATGCAAATTTGTCATAACTGTCATATGTGATGAAGTCACAGTTTCTCCGCACCATTGCTTTGATGCAAATCGGGATCATTTCTGATGCGACACAACACAAGCCAATAAAACACATATAAAAAAGATACAATACAAAATGCATGAAACAGATACTGTTCTGATGCGTCACGTCACGACACGTGAGACAAATATAAACTTCCGTTTTACCTGTTGAACTGGCTTAGTTTAACCGGCACTTATGTGTCAACCATCTATTTATATATAAAAGGTTCGATTTCAAGCTAGTAGCTGTTAATTGTCTCGATTTAAACAGCAAGTTAAAATAGACCTATTCTACTCAGCACTTTGACCAGAATATTATAAGCATAAATTTAACTGAAATATAATCTGCTCAATGCTCAAATTAAATTCCTACGTAAAATCCACAAACAAGTCTTGCCAATAAATAAGAAACTTGTAAAGTTAAATTTAACTGTACTTAGGTATTAACAGAATTAAATCATGCCTAGAAAAAGAAAATAAATTATGGTATTCAACACCTGGTGAACATATGAATTTCAACATTTATCTTTGCACTCCAAGACAAAGGTATTAAAGTTCCTTCTAATATAATTAATGCTTCCTGTAATCGTATTTATTCTAATAGCGAGTCTTCATGGCCAGAAAACATTTGATGAGCGACAATTTGATGTCATCTTTGACATGTTAGACAATTTTAAGAACTTTGGGATTTGTGAAGTAGATTAATTGGATACAAATGGAAAATTTCACAGTTTCATTATATATTTATAGTCATTATCTAGGATAAAGAAATAAAAAAACTTTTCATTCGGGAAAGGGATACGAGATAACTTCGCATTAAAAATTTAAGCTTAGTTCGGTTTTAATCTAATGAACTCAATCAGATAAAAAAGTAGGTATTAACTAAAATCTTTCAACATCTCTACTCAGAAAATTATAACTAACTTTTGAGAAATAGCACAATTTAAATAATTTCATGAAAAATCTCCTGCAAAACACATATTCAGTAGAAGAAACAGATAGACAGTAAGATATTCGGCAGGGTATTATTTATTAAGTATTATGAATGTAATTTACGTATAATTGCATTTTTACTCAACTTATAAAGAAACTCCGACTTAATATCGATTAAAAGTACGGACGTAAGAATTCAAATAATCTTTGTTTGACTAACCTTTTTTAGCACATTCGGTTCTATTTATATGTCTAATACACTGACACTGTGTAACCCGAGTGTCCCATTTGATCGGCCGAAAGTTTTCAACTCAATTGCTCTAGACGGTTCGTCGTCTGGATTTTTCGTTGACAACTGGCGATCAGCGGCCTTCCATACGAAAGGCTAGTGGAAAGTATTTTACACTGCATTCTTTGAGTCTGATCTGCCAAATCGGTTAAATTTTCATCCTGCTAATGAGCCAGTCAATCCAGATGGGCATCGTTGATTAGCTGTTGTAGATCTGGACAAACAGTTGTTGTTTCCAACAGGTGACCTCCTTTGTGATTGACGGCTATTACTGTTTGTGTGATCCTGCTCTTTAGCCAACTATCCGCCAGTTCCTTTTTCTCTCTGGGCTGTATTTATAGTGCGGCAGAACCGGACATTGCAGCTATAGTCACTGATCCTTTTATGGATGTAGATTTCATAATTCTGGAATTCGAAACTATCCAGAATCCATTCACTTAAAATATCCTTTTTATGAACTACATTTTGTTGGACCGATTTTCCATCACTCCATCGTCAATTTCAGAATCCCTATCGAGGTATCTGCCAAATTCCCCATGCAAAAACCTTAATGCGTTTTACTTCAGAACTATATTGAAAACATGTCTAGTGAGAACCAAGCCCAGTACGAAGTTAATTTCAATGTTGGCATTGTTGGGGTGCTAGCTTCTCACTATAGCAGTTTTACTTCTCTCTTCTGGTATCAACATATACTTGCCAACAATGGTTCACAGAAGAGCGTCGACGATAATTAGCAGAATTTCGAATAATTGCAAAACTCTGGATTTAACAATGGATACCACAGCTTCAGTGTCGAAAATTATATAGCTGCCTTTAAAATTACCCTACGGGAAGGTGAGCGGTTAGCATTTAACTGGATGTAAACAGAAAACAGTAATAAATGTTTTGAATGAACCAAAAAATTACTAGACCTTAACTGACCTAACAGAGACCTATGGAGTAAGTTCATTACCACCTCGCTATTACTTAGAACAGGTGCTTCGAGACCGAGAGCAGCGCTGGTATCCATAGGGTAGAAAGTGACAACAATTAAATCTTGGGTAAAATACAAAAAAGACGCTGAAATTAGAGCACCGTCTCTAGCGCTGAAAACAGTTGTTGCTAAACAAGTATTATAGCGGGAGTGAGGGTTGTTATTGTCAAATTTATTTAACAAACAATCAAATTGTACATCTTAGCAAATATTCAAGACACAACGCAAAATTGATTGACAACTACTCCAGCCTTGGAGTTGAAACAAATGAGTATACGTAATATACAATATACATATTTGTATACAGGAACATTGGTAATTCGACAAGTTTTTTCAAATGGCGCTATCACATTTAGCCTCCACTACAAATTTCCAATAATGATTGAATAAATGAGTATATTTAATTATTTCTCAATTTAAAAGCAAAACCACACATAAACTTTTTTGTTTATTAAAATATGTGAATTATACTTTTAGGTATGTCGCGTCAATCGGCTATCTGAGTAAGTTAATCGTGAAATCGTAAACACAATTCCAGCAGTGCCAGACTTACACCTAAGGTAGTGACAAACATTTATATAGGTGTTTTTCTAATACATAACTCCGAGAGAAACAAGTACTTTCAAAAAAAGGCAATCTAGTTTAAAATAAATTAGTATACAATTCTCACATTATACTCTTAGGATATATTTTGTAATGAATGGCCGTTAGTATTTGTATATAAAAGACTTTTTATGTTACAGAACTATCCAACTAGCAAATTCAACGCCGCCACTGTTCCGAATTCCAAGTCATGATTAACAATCAAAAATTTTGATATGGGATGATTGACGGCTGCTTGTAATGTTCCAGAAGGCGACAACGTCCGATGATCGTGATGAGGCACTCGTCAGTCAATCTTTCAACCGACAGCGACTGGGTCTTGAAGGTTCGTTCCACCAGGTAGATCAAGAACAACAAAAGAATAAAAAATGAATTGTGTGTCGAAAGCGCTTTGAGAGAGATGGTTGATCTGAGGTGGCCGTGAAACAAACGCAATGATTGATGGAATTGTATTTAATTATTGTGAACAAATCTACCGAAATAATAGCAACAGACTTCTTTTTGTAGGTATATTATAAAGTTGTATTGAAGGAATGAAACAGCTTTTGCCTTCCGACTTGGGCACGGAAATTAAGAGAATTTTTAAGTTAGAGTGATTTGTAATTTTGCTCTTGTATATACTTATTGAAAAACCATACTGATAAAATGTTTCGATTATCTTAATATAATTGATTGATTTTTCATATTAAATAAATGTAAAAACATATTGTCTTCAACAAAATGCCACTCTTGACAAACAAAGGAGAAAATGATAACAAAGCATTATGGACATTGTAAAATTATGAATTATCGTAGTGCAGTAGGCAAGCTGAAGTCGAGAATTTTCTGAAAATTCACAGAAATGCTAAATGATAAGTTGCATAACACACTAGCAGCTAGGCTTTAAACGCCTAATTCATTTAGACAGAAATAAATAAAATCTTACCAAGAATAAAAAATTTGGCTCAGAATTCCCGAAATTATCCGGTGGCTTTGATTAGCCTTTTATCGGATTAATCTCAAAAATATAGCAGATTATAGAACAATAAATTCAATTGCTCATAGTTGACCCCAAATCCAAAATAGTAATCCACCCAAAACACACTATCTACCAAAAGCAGCAGCCTCGCGGGTCCTATGCAGGAAAATGGCCTTTCTCAGTTGTATCGATTTCTCTCTTGGGTCACTTGTAATCCTTGGTTTCCATTTGATTTAAGGCATCTGACCATCCAGTGGGCCGTCTTCCTCTATTTCTGAAAGCATGAATGCACCTAATTTTACTTAAGAGAAGTTATCTTTTCAACGACCCTTAGTACCTCATTTCTATTTTTGAAAAGATGAGGAATTTTGTACCTCCGTGTTAAAATAGAATAACCCATTGCACGTTGGGCTTACGGTGTTCGTTGCTAAGAAATTGGTAAGTGGTGGAGAGTCCTGCACCATAAGTGAGAACTGGTAAGACATACTAACATACTAGTTATATACTTTGATGACATTTCGGCAGCTTTCCAAAACCAGCTCAAGTTAATCTAATCTGCCTTTCTATTGCTTGTGTGTAACTGTCGCGTCCTAGAGGGATTTGATGTACTAGATAGTTGTATGAGTATACCTACTTTCTCTCTCTCTCTCTCTCTCTCTCTCTCTCTCTCTACTGTGGCAACCCGATCTGTTGAGGACAAGATAATCTGCTAAATGCAAATCCTGCTTACTCTCATATCTTCTCAATTAATTTTTGTGAACATAATCTCCAGCAGGGTTGTAAACAGTTTTAGGTAGATGGTATTCCTTTGACGCCCTTCTCGTGCCACTTAAAATTTCTCGATCTTCCTATGTAAGCTAACAGAAGCGTTGATCTGAGTAACTGTGGTCTATATGTGTGTTAGCCAGCAGCCGTATTCTGTAAGTCAATATAAAGGCAAAATTACGATAAAACGCACACTTATTGAGTGTATGACATATGGTTGGTTGGGTAAAGACTAACTTCAATATTTCCGAATCAGCGATCGACAGTTGGGTTTGCCAACACTCGATTGGAGGGGAATTTTTCTAATCATTGGAAGTAAATACAACTGCACTCTACGAATAAACTTATTACATTCCATTTCGTTTCGACTCATAACGAGTTACACAATACGGCGGCATGGATATGCTGTGTCCAGAATATTTTCAAGATTTTTAAAAAATCGGCTCTAACCTTTCCGTTTCTCTTGGCTGATAAGTGTCTAACTTGGGAGTTAATCGTTTGGGAGAGTAAGCCATTAATCGGTCTACAGTTCTTCAACTCTTCTGGATTCGGATTTCCCTTGTACATAATAACAACTAACGCGTTGATCAACTATTGGGAATCTCTGCTTTTTCTAAGCTTTTATTAAACAATGTTCTTAAGTTGGTCTCAACTCCTCTATATATCTGCTCACTACAACTGCTCAGTCTTTATCTCATCTTCTCCCGAAGCTTTGTTACTTTTCGTGCATGATAAAGCAGAGTTACTTTTCTCGAAGGTAATTTCTCTGAACGTGTTCAGAACTTTCCGTATAGTATTTATTTTGTCAGTAGTAGAATGTTTCATTATTGAAGTATTAAACTATTGGGACGATTTGGTTTTATATTTAACATTATGTTGTTCTATTGTTTTTGTTATAACTTGGGTGTCAAATTTGCGATAATATTCTGTAGTATCCGTTGATATTTGTTTCCTTAGTTCTCTGAACTCTTTTTTCCTGAATTCTTTTCTTTGCTCTATTAATTATTTTGTGTGTGTACTAAGCTTTTATATTTTCCTATTCTGTTGTTTACAGTGGTTTTCTGCTACATACCGTATGGCTGAGATTGTTTGACGGTCGCTTAATTATAAAAAATCTACTTCGATTTTGTATTATCGTCTGGACCACGTCCACTGCCTGTTTGCACCCCTTTTGAAAAAGTCTAGAGCTAGAGCAACCTCTTCCTAACTCTTTTTATGTCACAAATTTTAGTTGAATTCACCGAACAGTACAAAATGGGCAATTGAATACTAAATTCTAAACTAAGTCAGCTACAATGAGGACCACTTGTAGGATTTTTTAAAGTATGATGAAAATTGTGAAAATTAAACAGGGTACCTACGGTTATTATTTATAACGAAATTCCTACAGTATATTATAGCACTGCAACATTTATGTAAGATCCTAGAACTTTATTCTACTTTCTACTGTTTCTTCTAATTAATTTGGCTGGACCGCCACTGTCTTCAAGAACGTCTTTTATTTTTATTACAGTAAAAACGTATGTACATTAACCGTTTTGGTAAGGACTGTGGCGATTTATTATTTTTAAGCTCAATTTTTCTAATTTCACATAAAGATATAAACATTTTTTCCTGGTGTATAAACGAACGAGACGATTGCATAGTAAGAAAACACGAAAGATAGAGGTTGAAACGAGAGACAGGCGAGAGATGGATGAGTGACGGGGTTCATTGTGGTCGAAATGAGTGACGGGTGAATTGGTTGTTTTAGCGAAACGTAGACAGGTGAACACAACACCATTCTAGTCGAACTGTCACGAAGGAAATTAGCTTGAAGGTTCGAATAAGGGCTCGCGTTTTGTTTTATTTTATTCACCACGAAGAAAACGGACTTACAATTTGACGTAATATAGAGATTGCAAAATGTTTTTCATGCAAGCGAAAGTTGATGACATTTGAGCATTGATTGCTGTGTTTTTACAGATGTTAGGTTAATAATATTAACTACTGATGTTGTTACAACAGTTGTGTAAGATAATTAAATTTATTACTGTTATCTTATCAAATAATACCTATTAATTAATTAAGAACAAAGAAGTAGTAACATATCTCTGGTGAATTGAAAATTCTTTAGTAAAAAACATACGCCTCTATGTCATACATAAACAAACATCGGCATCAATAAAAACCACATCAAAGTAAAGCGAATTTATGACTCCAAAATTAGTACGAGAGCCAATGTCAATAGATGCAAACGTCATTAAAAATAGTTCCAACAAAAGATTATGTTATAAATGAGTGAGTCAATATAACAGACCATAAAATCAGTGTGTGAATAGTGGCGGTAGCTATTCAACTTTGTACTCTGTTGGTACTGGGCTGGCTTTATTGCCAAACGTTTATGGGCAATAAATATAAGTGCTGTTTGTTGTTCATTATTTGTGATTTATCTTCTATTAGAAAAGCAGGGCTTCTTATGTCCATTTTATCCTGTGAATTTACTTCACAAAATTTGAAAATTTATCTTATATATATATATATATATATATATATATATATATATATATAAAAATGCTTTGTATAGTAAAATCTACTTCGGACTTGTGAATATTTATTTATTTTTAAGTGTGCCTTGATGTGGTGAAGTCAAAATCGTCAAACATACTATTTTACATAGCGGAATTTTTTCGACGATATGTTCCCTAGTTTCTTATCATTTGTTTTTTTTTTTGTTTTGGCATTGGACTGAACACTCGACGCTAACAACTTGTTGCTTGAGAAATATTGGCAAAAAATGTTCTTGTTAATAACTTAATGATTTTAGAGTAAATAATTATTTACTACTGCCCTGCTCATAAGAATAATATTATCTAAAGGTAACACATTATTTCAATCTCAGTAATTTTCATATTTGCCCCTAGCCACCAGCTAAAGAAATATTAAATTCTAGTTACTGTTATTGATCTGTTTTCTCTAGAATTTGACATTTCTTCATTTTTAGTCGATTTAAAGTGCAACTGGGCTTCTAAGTGTTTCAATAATTTTGGTAAATGAACTTGTTTTGCCTCTGGTGACAGGTATTGATAGAAAAATTTAAAAATATGCAAGAAAACCTGAACTTTTACATACATATTGAACCTATGCATTAAAGATTAGTACACCAAAAAGAGTTAACTAAGGAGAGTAACGACATAACCTAAAGGAATTTGAAAAATTCACCAGTGATGCAATAATTGGTAGCGAGGATTGGTAACTTATGTAGAACAATATATTACCTGAAGCTGTTATGCACTAGAAACAGCTATAGGGTAAAATTTTAAAAGTTTTACGAATAAATAGATGCTACGCCACACAACTCAGCATACTAACGAGGTGTAACTTAAGAGTAATTGTAGTACATCAGAAAGAATAATGTGTACTCCAGTATTAAATTTGTACATTGTAATGGAAGGTGATAAATGGGATCAAAATTAAATTCCATCATCAAACTGTACCACCATTGGAAAGATGGTGCACAAAAAACTGTGCTATTTATTCACTTAAGAATGTCTGGTGTAAATTCTCAAATCTAAATACTCATTGTGAGAAAATTTACATTAAAGTGAGTAGCACTTGGCTAAACGTTGAATGCTGCAGCAAAACTCAGCTTGACCAGAACTAAATCAAAGGTCCCAAATTAAAAAACATCTTGAACAGAGGGGACATTAATAATTGGTAATATTAATTGATTCACTGAGCAGAGGAATAAAGAAATCGTTAAAAATTGGTAAATAAAATATGTAAGCGAAACTCTTGTCGGAACCTTTGATGTTTTGGGGTTAAGATTTCGTGATATTGAAAACAATCGGCCATTACTTTGAGATAATAATATTACAATATACATAAGCAAAATTCGTGATGAGATACCCATATACATTAGTTAGTTAACATAATATTGAACAAAACCAAATTGTTGGAATATTTACCTGATTTTATTGCAATTACTGATTGTGTGCCCAACTTACCTGAAACAATAAACAAAAATTATAACAACAGAAAATAATCATAAATTTCTCAAATTAATAATAATACTAAAGGAAGAAAGGAATAAAACAATGTAAGATTTTAAGCGCGGTGACAACAAAACTCATTTTTTGTGGCACACATTAGTTTCATACTAAAATTAAATAGGTATAAATTTAGTAGTATTTACAGATAATAAAATATACATTGCGGCTTAGAAAGTACAAAACATTAAGCAATACAACAAACTTAGGTTCCTAGGTGGCATCACTTAGTTGACTTTTTCTGGTATTACCTTCTTCAGGTATAGAGCTAGTGGTATAATCTCCCTGTGCTTCTGCCATTTTCATTTAATTTAGCATTATTAATTCATTCATTCACTCATATAAATTAATGTGTCGACATTCTCACAACAAACATTTGATGTAGTCCAAATATGTTTATCTAAAACTGGTAGACAATAAAACTCGATTTTTGAAGTTTCCTTGAACTTTCATCATCTTGAAATGGTTGCCCTCACAATTTGAATCTGCTATTGAAACGTTGTGAGATCCACAATTTCAAGACGGTGGAAGTCCATAGAAACTTTTAGAAAACTAAATATATTAAAATCTATCCCATATTTTCTTATTGACTTATGACTAATATCGTGTTACTTAGTTGCATGAATAGGTTTCAAGCCGTGTTATATAATAATTATAATGTTTTATATGATATATAACTAGAACAAAATTTTAAATAAATCATTACTCATCAACGTACCTTTCTTCGAATATGAGACTAGTATTTTAAATATCAGAGACTTTTGTAATCTCCGTTATTTACAAATTAATGATAAAATCTCGATTGTATGAATATAGGCAGGAGCATAACGCCTGTAATACATTTTGCAAATTTTTCCTTCCAAGTGGACCGTGTGGTCCATTTCTGCTCTTAATTAAGTGATATTATGTTTTGCAATTTGGTTGGGAATATAATAGATTAGATGAAATATTTGAAGATTAGGAATCAATTTCATTTGTCTATAATTCAAATAAAATCTGTAATGAAATCCTTGTGACTTTTCTACGAGAAAAATCTTTTGTTGAGGGCCATATTAGATGATTCCTCAACGCGAAAGTGTCGTGTTTCGAAAATGAAACTCCTTAACGGTGCACAGTAAGTAGTCTATCCTTGAGAAAAACTGATATTATCGTTGAAACTTGATCTTTTTACCAAATGATCTAAGGATTACTACCAGAAGAATATTTACCAGAGGAGACTGATTAACTTGGGCATCAGCCAATATTACAGTGCTTAATTATTCAAAATATTCTATCGGTAGTGAAAACAAAACTCCATAAGGCATCAGCGTACAAGAAATATGTGTGAATAATTATTTTACACAGACGTACCTACAATATAAGAATAAAAACGCGTTTGTAGTCAAACACATCTAAATCTTTATTAGTTGCCAAGTTGATTGACGGATTAGAATAATCCCGTTTACAAATTGCCAAAAATCCTTTATCTCTAATAAAACAGACTGAAGTATCGGTTTTAGTCTCTTAAATCTACGCACTAGAAGCGAGTGGAGTATTTGATACCTCGAAGAACAGCCTCTATTTCGTAGAAGAACACTGATATGGGATATATAACCGAAACATAAGTGCATCGTTTGGCGTGCAAATGTTAATCTCATGAAGAGGTTTAGAAAGAAACTGAGAGTAGAGTTGAAGAGACAGGAAATGAATTATTGAAATTTGTTTTCGCTGATAGCACCTGAACAAGTTGATAATAGAGAATGGAAAACTGCGTCTCTAAGCTCAGCAGATATTCATAGAATGAACTTCCAAAGCAATGACCAATTTGCTATTATACCCGATGTCAGTATCTCCTTCACTACAAAATCTTTCACGTGATAATAGCTGAATGTACATTCTTTTTATTAGAATTGGCAGATTCGCGATGTTTAACGATTCCTACCATATTAATTATTAAGTTGAGAAATGGCAAGACGTAGATTGTATTTATCTGGATTAGCACAAGTACCAACTTAGGCTCACTTAACTAAGTAAAATTTGAAATTAAAAAAATATTTCAGTTTAAATTCTTATAGTTGACAAAGAACACTGTACACAGTACAGTACAGTAAAGGACCCCACACATTCCTTATGGAAAGTGGCCCCCGGTGGATTTGGCTGAAATTGTGATATTTTATAGATCTCAACAAAACGAACAAATGTCTTCATGGCCGCAAAGTCCGATGACTGATGGTTTTCAAGTTAAGGTTAAGGAACTACTGGGATTATTAATGTGAAATTTAGTAAACAGGGGGTTTTCGAGAAGTCGGTTTTAATTACAATATTTACAACTGTCTACGACTTCCGGTTCTACCGGAAGTGGATCCAAACTTTGTTTTTTTTTAATGGAACATCCTGTTTTTTGTAGCATTTTTAGAATCTATGATGAATTTTAAGATAACTTTATTGGACACGTCATATGTCTGAAGGGGTCCGGTTAAAAGTTATTTTAACTTTTTGAAAATTTTGACAGATCCACCTCTTCACAAAATATTATTTTTGTGGAAGCAAATAAGGCCAGATCAAAAATTACCAGAATAGGCCTGAATAAAACTTAAAGCTTCCTAAATCTTTGAAAACTGTTTAAAAAAAATGGAGAGCTCAGAAATTGATACTGAATCCGAAAATCGTATAACTTTTTTTTTCATTTTTCCTCAAAACCATTGGAATCTAGGCAAAAAAGTAGAAGTTTATGCTTACAAGACTAAATGAAACAGTTTTTATATACACTTGGAAAAATCAAAATTTCCGTGAAGCTATTAGAGATATATGAATTATTAGTAGGCTTTTTTGAAGAAACAGACAAGAAACGTATATACATTACTTTACTTTCTTAACCATTTATATAGAATTTGATATGGTTATAAGAAAGTATGAGAAACCTTTCCATTGCGATCTCCGGATAGACCAAATAAAAAAGCTTAGGAGTGATATCAGGAGAACGAGGGGGCCGTCGATGAGGTCCATTATTCTCTAAGCAACGATCTTCAAAATGATTGTCTTTTACAGGTGCAATATTATGAGTCGTGTTGAGACCACAACTAATTCTAAGTCAACTTTAATGGATGTAATTTTCTAAACTTTCGAGATATCTCTCACCTAAAAATAATGTGTGGATTAGTATACTACAGTAATGTGGTTGACTATTCCATAAATTTTGTCTCATCCGTCCAAATCATTTTGTGTAAAAAATGTTCGTCTACCTGAATTTTGATTAATATGAATTCGAAATATCATTGCGTCTTTGGGCGTCACCTGCTCTTAAATTCTTAACTAATGAGAATGCAAACGGATAGTTCTTATGTTTTTTTAGAATCCTCTGAAAACTAATGATAGATATTCTTTCTCTCTACTGAGGAATTTTCTGAATATGCTCTTAAGTATGCGAAGACTGTAACTTAATTCTCTTTATTATCTACGACCGGTTTCCCTTTTTCTTGCTTTTTCACAAACTGCCCATCTGTTTTGCAATTGAGAATGAGACCCGTCAGCGTGTCATGAGTGGGTGTTGGTCTATCTGAGTATCGCGAATGGAACTTACTTACTAAATCCTAAACGGTACATGATAAATGATTTCCATATAATTGTGATTTAACAACAAATTATTAGCAAATATTGTTTGTTACCAGTTCAGCATTTGTTTCTTGTCGATTCGTTCAAAAAAAGCCTAGTGATAATTCAGATATCTCACATAACCACAAAAAACCTTTAATTTAGGTATATGTCTTCCAACATAAAATCCATTTGAAAAAAATGGGTTAACATTATTTTCGAGATTCAAGGTCAATTTCTGAACACTCCGTATATTCTTCTGAAAAGTTTCCAAACATTTAGGAAGCTTTGGGTTTTATTCAGGCAAATTCTGTAATTTTTGACGTGACCCTCTTAGTTTGCAAAAAAATATATTTTTTAGAAAGCTGCATCTGCCAAAATTTTCAAAAAGTTTAAATGACTTTCAACTGGATCCCTTCAGACATATGATATTTTTAATAAAGTTATATTGAAATTCATCCTAGATTCTAAAAAAGCTTTAGAAAACGATTTATAAAAACAAAGTTTGGGTCCACTTCCGGTAGAACCGGAAGTCGTAGGTAACAGAAATTATTTTAACTGAAACTAGCTCCTTCAAAACCCCCTAAATACTCCTAATAGTTTCTGATATACATACCGACTTAGCTCATCGTTGTATACACTGACATTAAATATAAAATTAACCATAACTTGAAAACCATCGGACTTTGCGGCCAGGAAGACATTTGTTCATTTCGTTGAAATCTACAAAATAGGAAAATTTCATCCAAATCCAGCGTGGGGACCACTTTCCATAAGGAATGTGTCCTTTATTGTAAGCTTTTTTAGACATAGATACTAAATTAGATAAAATATGTAAATTCTTTGAATGATAAGAAAGGTCAGCCAAATTTCTGTCAAATGTAAGAAATAGCACAGAGAAGTAACAAATAATCAATAGTTTAAGTTATACAGCAAATAAATGTAATAATGTGAGAAGAAGAATATTTTATCACAGCAACTAATAAATTATTTAACAGAAGATAAGATACTACATACTGCAAGCTGTGGTTATACCACTTTAAAAAAGCACCATAGCGATGTCAATGAACATAACCAGTGGAAGAACTGCAAATATGCAACGATTTTAGTTAACTATCAATCGAAGTTTGTTGATATTGGGATATCAATTCAATACAGATAAATAACAAGGTCATCCGGAATTGGTTGTCAGTTTACTGCAATTAGTCAATGCTATGATATTTGGCCATTCCGAAACTTACAGCGTAGGTTCTATAGCAGTATACTGCAGCATCGACATTTTGTTTTAGGGAGCAAAAATTGGGATGCCTTCTTAGTGACGGACAGAAGTGGAACTCGTCATATTCGCCTATGAACGTCGATAAGGAGAGACATCATTGCAAATGTTATACTAGTTTAAAAAACTGAGTGTCCCAGCAATAATGAGAAACAATTAGTGAGTCAATTAGTGAGACACTAAGCATCATTTTGCAAAGGCCTTCTAAGTGCTAAGATACGTAGTTACACTAATCCATGTTGGTAATAGTTAAAAACGTAGTAAATATTTGCAAATGAATCCTGGTAATATTAAATTCAGTCCCAGATTTCCTAAATACAATATATATATATATATATATATATATATATATATATATATATATATATATCAAACATATATCATGTAGCGGTTTTTGATCATTCTCAATAAAGTCCTATTTCTGATTAGACTTTCTATTTCTCACGACTCATTCGAAAACGTGCATTATTATGCCATATGCGATTTCCGATTATCACACTTCGGCTGAGCCAAAATTCTCTTGAGGAAAAGCACACCACATGTATATCTGTATAGAGTCCCTTTTCTCGATAAGTATTTCTTATCGGAGACTGTGGCCATAGGTAGGTAAGTGAGAAATCTCATTTTAGTTTTCTCTTCCGTAATCGACACTACGGACATGTCTGAACGTGTTAATGCGTTTATCCGTTCAATTCGCGCCGACTGATTGGACATATTAATTTTATGATAAGAGTACAAGGAAGATGATGCCCGGAATCTATGAAACTGTATTAGTATGAAATATACTTGGTTTTAATGGAACTGAGTCTTTCAGCTAAATATTTTCCAAGAAAAAATGCAGCATATCACAGTACTTATTGAACCAAAAGCTTCGTAACGGAGGCCCACAATTACATATAAGAAAATACATGAGTATGGTAATGAAATGCAACAACTGAAATTGCATTTGTTTCGACAAATTGTTCCGATCGGCACCACACTACCTTGACCTTAAAATACCCATATAACTTAGTTTTCTGGGACTAGTTTATATATTAAGAGTCTTTTCGGTTATAGAAAATCAATAAATTATAGCACGTAATCAAAAATATAACATCTAACTAATATACACTATATGCCCAACGTTTGCTATGCGTTATAATAAACACTCACATTTTCTTTTGGCTATATTTTAAATTAGAAACTTGACATACAGCAAAAAGTTTATGGATGGTAGAGACAAGAACGACCAACTAGAACTCCCTTAATAGGTCAGTTTACAGATGCTAGAGACAAGGATGACAAACTTAAATGGGGACTAAACAAACATTAAATAACAAGTTCAAGAATTGACCATAATGGCGCTATTGTAGAAAAAGAGTCTGATGTGAATAGCTAAATACAAAATAAGGTTAATGTTAAGCGACGGATTTTGTCTTTGTCAACCAAAAATATGTAGCTATGAAATATTATATTATTTATTTAACTTGGCGTCATTTCAAAATAAGTAGGTTCTTAATTTTGCAAAAATTATTAGTCTTTTTAGTTCAATTAGATTTGTATTTTTTGAAGATATTTTTGTTTTTTATTTTATTTATTTATTTTACAACTTTTAATTATATGTATAACTACTAAGGTACTTTGCGAGTGACCAAACTAGTGTTAATTGAAATAGAGGAAGAAATAACGAAACCTTTAGAAAAAATTGAATCCGATATATTAGAAGTTCATGCAGGATCATAAAAGTAGATTATGGAGTGAGGTAACAGGAATGTCTTCTTGATTATAGACCCCATCGCTTCACTATGGTACGCGATAATTTAAGAAATGATATCGATAACCGTGTAACAGGTGGTTCGCTTTATAGCTTATAAATCTCCAACACCAATGAAATTAAAATGAGGTCTTGGAGACATCTGGAACCGAAATAGTCGGACTGTAGCACACGGATCACGTATATCTTATTAATGGGAGACTTCACAACTTTGCTAAAATGGGAACTATTGTTCTAAACCCCAAGAACAACATCCTCCTACATACATACCTCGGATGCAGTTTTCAACTCTAATCAACAGTTTTTATAAAAATTGTGGACATTTTCAAAAAACAAGTTACATGCAATCATTCTATATTATATTTCAGATCAGATACATTTTTTTTATGAAAAATGACTTTTTGTATTTTATAATAAAGTAGTTTTTCACATGTTGACAACTTGGAGCACTATAAGTACAGACGAATTATTTTTCTAATTTCGGATTGGTTCTATATAGAATACACGAAAAAACTATCATCAGCCCTAATTCATTAAAACACACATAATCTGTAAGTCCTATGTAATTCACCCTCATTGACGCATCCCTGGCTTCTGTGTGTTCAGAAAGCTCAATGATCAAATATGTTTAGTTGTTAGCTCATGGGAACCGTTCAAAGGACCCAAGAGGTCTTGATGATTTTTAGTTTAGTTAACATTTTTTCTTTTGAATTCGGAAATCTAAATACGAGTAAATTTAAAATATTTCAGATGTTCCGAAGTACAAAATATTAAATGGGTCAAAATACAAGTGAAAGCGACAAACGAACATAGGGACCAATTAAGGAACACCAAAAAAATAACATAATCTAACTTCTTTATTTATATTAAAATATTGAGTATCCTCGAAGCATCTCTCAAATCAAGTCCTTCACAAGAACAAATGCGTTTTATCTAGAAGATTGCTTGTTTGTATACAGAGACAAGCACATGCCAATGGAACTTGAAAATAGAACGCTACCAATTGCCCGTTTAGCAGTTTTTACAGTTTTAAAGCATTTTGAAAGTGTCAGTTATTTTTATAAAAAAATGATTTATTGGAACTAAAAAAAAATAATCATACTCAAGTCTCCTCAACGGAATATGATAAAGAAAAAATATATTATAAGTTTACATACAACAAGTAAATTACAAAAACGGACTTCAAGAATAAACAATAATATATTAACTAAAAAGCAAGAAACAGTATTTTTTGCAAGAACTATATACTTACTTTGACGTCGGTACAAAGTTAGACGAATGATAATATACCTACCTACTTTTGAAAACTCATTTTTGACTCGGCACCGACTGCAAATTAAGTAAATGTTGCCTTTTTAATTACGTTGTGTTATGTAATGATTTAGGACTATTATATCACTGCTGCTTGCAATTCTAACAAACCTTGTATTTTATTGAAAAAGCGACGTGATTATTTCGTTTTAGGTTGAAGATTACACAGTTTTGTACGAGGAACAACTGTTTCCTAAATATCTATATGTAATAGGTAACACGATCTGTATATGCAGACGAATTTAGTAAAAGTTAAATTTTATCAAACGATTAACTTTTCCAATTTAATAAAAATGTATTTACTTCACAATTTTTAGTGGTATAATGATATAACTAGATGCAGTTTTCTATTCTAATTAATTTTTGTTTTCGATATCTATATATAAATAGGCAAAGACAAAAGGGTTAGGTACTATTTTCTCCTCTGTCCCTCAACCCATTTACTTTATTTTTGTTTTGTTTAGTAGCTATTGACAAGCTTCAGTGCAGAATGGTTATATTTTTTATAATATTGCTTCATTCTTTAAATAAAATAAAATAAAAAATTCATAATTTAAGTCCACACTGTCAATGCCAAACAGTGCCGCCAGATTGCTTGGAGCGAAAATCGTAAGATGAATTAACTCGAAAAACAAACTAAGTTAAACAAAAAAGTTACAAATTTTTATCGGTTCCCAAAATTATTCCCCATTTTCACGCTATTCAGATTTCACGCATAAGAATTTATATTATATGATAACAATTATTTATTTGGTACTCGCAAGTTTGAAACTTTAATTTGTTTCTAAATATGGTTTGTCAACTAAAATTAGAATTGTGTATTGTGTGGCAACTGAACAATGTGTTTCAATAATATTTTATTATTTTGACATTAAGTTTTTAATTTATATTGTTTCTATTTTAAAGGCTAATAATTTCATAAAATTTAACTAATCTTACAAAGTCCATGATGTAAATACAATTAGTGAGATTTAAGATAAATGGTTATATCTGACATCATGGCAATATTTATGTTCTCGGCCATCTTCGTTTTGAATCGTTTTAGTGAATCTGATTATTTTGATTTCAATTTGACATAACATAACATTGTTAGCCGTTAGGTTAATGTACCCTTTCAATTCAATATGTGAAAATTATCAATATATTATTGGAAAAATTTAAATTTCAATGCACTTACAAAAATTGTCAACATCAAAAGTATTATATAACATAAATTATCAGCAAGTGCATTGTATTTCTTTATATTTTTGATATAATACAGAAAAGTCATCGTTAACTTTGTGTATTAAATTAAAGTTATTGAGATTATACATACAGTGTAGTTTAAGGTGTACTAATATGTAAGTACTTATGTATCTATTTATTTATACTGCATTTTCATAGTTACTTATGAGCTCGTTTCTTGCATTTTCTTCTTAGAAATTGAAATCGTAATTGTGAAATATCTGAATAACCGTAATACATTTCGGAAAACTAAAGTTTAAAAATATTACTTATGTTTAATATTAATTTATTATTTGATTTAACATGCCTGCAAAATCCTGCCTGTTAAGTCAGGGTGAATGACTTGCGTAAAATGAACATATTGGCATTTTAAATATGTGTATTTTTTTAAAAAACTATATGTAAATACACAAATGTAAAAGAGTAAGTTTTTTTCAATAATAGTATGATGGAATGAACATTTGTATATTATTTTTTTATTCAGGAACAGAACGGTATTTGATATTGCTTATTGATTATGCCTCAGCGTCCTACATGTACATTATTATCATTGGCGAAATAATTTATTACTGAATTATAATGGTACTGAACTATTTAGCATAGCTACACAAAAAACTGCAAATATGCAAATGCATATACGTGTATTATCTTGAAATTTATAAATGATTTTAGTCGAATCGATACTTTAAACAACATTTCCTAAATTACTTTAAAGCAAAATATATTTTTTGACATTTGCAAAAAGTGACACAAGACGAATTTATTTTAGATTTCAGACCATGCAAACCATTCTATGAAAATTTTTTTTTGATTTTATGAGCAGAAGGTAGAAACATTTTTTGTTTAAAAAATTAGAAAAAGTCGTTTTTGGTACAGTCCAAATAAAGAGAACACACTGTATATGCAGATGAATTTAGTACCTTCATCTTGGAGTCGGTTGACTAAGGTTTATTTTGATTTAATTCCAATGTATTTTCAAAATTTTCTTCAAAACGGTATACAAAAATCATTCAAAACATAGGTGACCACTTCTGTAATAATACAATACAGTTGCTTATATACAGGCAAAATAAGACACTGCTAATAGCTATTGACCGTAACTGTGATCTGCTTCTACACACATATTTATTTTCCAATGTGGTCTACTACCAAGGATAGTACTATCCTTGGTCTACTACAACCTTCGACATTCCTCTCATTCAAAAAATTAAATGTGTGTACACTCTGGTTGCAACTAGCTACATGAATATCACTTAACAGAAACAAATGGTGGATAAAACCAGGTTGCAAGTATGCTAATGCTATTGAGTAACCTACAAAAAGCATGTATTTGAAGAAATTCAGGCAACAATTTTGAAACTTTCTGTTAGATTTTTACATAACTACCTTGTTATCTAGACTTCAATGTACATCAATAAATATAAAGCCATTGACAACGAAGTCAAAATAGACTTTGAAACGTTTGGTGTTCCTTCAATATACGTCGTTTTATTTCGATTGTGGTGTTATTGCCCAAAAAAATAAAAGTATTCAATAGGTAAGTCAATACAAGCAACAGTTCTAAATCACTTTTAAATAATATTTATTTGTGTTTGTGCGACAGATAAATATTGTTGAAATTAAAAACAGAAATAAATTACAAATATATATTTTTACATAAACTGTTGGCATGCATGTGCATAAAATAACATTTCGTCAAAATTGGATGTGTTCTCCAACAATATCTGTTACTAATGAAATTAAATTTTCATATGACAACATATTTAGTTTTCGCTTTCAGGTTTGTTTCATAGAAATTGCACAACTATTTCCATTAATTCTTGTGAAAAACAGTGTCTCTGAGCTTTGAGCAAATCTTTGCAATGAACTTTCTTTTTTAGTATACAGTATACAGTGTACCAAGAATCGTATTTATAGGTGATTGGCGCTAGGAGGGACAACTCAAAGAACGTCTTTCACATAAACCTGCAACGACAGCCAAAATGGTTCACACAGATAACCAAAAAAAGTTTGGAATATGTAAGTCATCTAAACTTCTGATTTTTATCACATCAACCCCTCACACCACTATGCCGTCTATACTTAAATTCCCGTCTCATTTGTTCGTCCAATAAATCACAAAAAGCCATTAGAGAGGGAAGTTGACTCATCGAGAGCATTTCATAAAGTGTCAGTGTATGTTTTATTAGTTCCCAGTATCGGCTGCCATATAAATATATCACGCATACTATACACATATAACAAATATAACGGGAATTCAAAATAATCGTTTATGTAGAGCCGTTCATCCTCGATTCTGTCATAAATCTGTCAAGAGTGCTTGCTCGACGTCGACAGTCATATGTTCGGTTCACATGAGTCATAGTTGGCGACGCGACGTGACATTTGACGGATAGACGGACAAACGTTAAACGTGTGGTGATTTGGCTGTCTGCTTCCTGCGACATTGACAATGCAGTGCCGTTTAGATTATTGCCGGTAATCTGCATAGGAGTTGAATAATAAGGAATCCAATATATTGCCATAACTAGTGTATACTTTTTCTCATGACTAACGAGCCTCTAGCTTTAAGAAATATTCATCATAGTTATGAACAAGGGCAAAAAGTAATATAAAGGATGTGGCTTAAAATCCAATTATTATTTTTGATTTCAGTGATGAGCATGGATTTTTAAGATAAAAGTTTCTGCATGATTTCAAAAATATCTATTATACAGTTAACGAAATACTTAGGTACAGTTCCTTCCTTTTATCTGGGTTTACAATTATTTATTATATACCAACTGACATATTTGCCTTGTTAATAATTTTGCTAATATAAAATTGGTTTAAAAATGAGTATAAAAGTACCTGGTTATTAATTTAAGATAAATTAATTAATTAATTGGGTTTTCATTTGTACAAGCGTATCTGCTGTCTCCTATCGGTTTTACATTAATATCAACTCGTGTAGAGACTTTCGAATTTATTACTTTTTACAAAAAAAATTTGCCCCATCAGTATGACAAATAGCATAAGTGACAAACAACAATGGTTTTTTAGCTTTTCCAGAAGCCGTTTATCGATTTGTATCCAATTTCCATAAATCAAGCCCATCTAAAAGAACAAACTTCGAAAATATTTTTAAGAAACCTTAGGCTGGAATAAATTTTGCATAGATACCCAGGTAAGTCGTATCAGGATGAATGAAGAAATGGTAAAATACAATGTCAGGCAAATAAAGAAAAAAATATAGTGTTATTAGGGTCCATCAGAGCGTTTGTATTATAAAATGATCTAAGAATTTAAAATGAAAAGTGTGATATAATATTTTAAATAAGACTTGTAAATACCGACAACGGATTGAAAGACCAATTAGTGATGTCGTAAGTCCACCACAATAAAAAATACCCTAAAACTTGTGATATACACTAAATAGCCACAGAAAAAAAAAACACGTTTCTAATTGACCCGCTTAAATAAATAATACTACGTTCAAGAACATTAGCGATGCAGTAAGCTTGACAAAGAAGTAGGAACTTTATTATCAATAAAAAGCTTGAAATAAGAATATGACATAGTTTCTATTAGAACAAACACATTTTTAACTTTTGACTCTTTTTAACTACATGAAAGTTTATTTAAAAACACAATTTTATCACAATAATAAAAAATTAAAATTACATCACAAGCTATGAGTAGATGGCAGTGATAAAAAAATGGAATGTAATAGAGAAGAAAAGGATACTGACCAATATTTTCTTCACAGGCAGCTTTCATTTTTCGGCAGTATCTCATAGATATCCGCTGAGTAATGAAAAAAATACTTGATATCTTTTGACGGTATGGTTTAAACAACGAAAAACTATATAGCCTAGAAAAAATACATTTTTTGCAATTAATTAATTTTTTATATTCTTTACAATATTTCGAATGAAAAAAGTCCTCACACCCATCATCATATCTCCAACCCATTAATTGTTACGGTTTTTTTAACTGGAAATAGCTGAAATTCCTAATTTTTTTGAATGAAATAATATACCTTAAAAATTGAAATGCTACAATTTTTATTTTTTTATCAAAAATTTCAATTATATTAAGCAAAATAGCCTAAATAGTTTTTAAAAATTTTGTTCACTTCTATGTTTTTTTTACATTATAACAGCAATATACTTCCTATGCGCAAGCACTTTTAAGATCTTTATCTCACTCTCATCTCGATGTATAAGATGAGTAAGAGAAAGACAGACGACGCACTTGTAAAATTTTTTCGCGTTTTTTTAACGGTTTAACGTTAAAAAAAAACATTACTGTTTTTTGTTGATACAAATATTTTGGTTTAAAAAAAACATTCTGAGAATTTCTATAAAATTGTAACAGGTAGAAATTTTTCGCAGATTACGACAGGTGTACTTGTCCTTTTTTAACTTACTGGAAAATTAAGTTTAGAAGAGTTAACTTCTTAGACAGTATATGAGAATGATTTTTCGATAGATAAAAATAAATGTTAAAAATAAGTGTTTTCGTAAACGAAAAAAGTTATCAAAATCATGGAAAAAATAAATAAAAATTTCATTACATAAAATTATTAATCGAAAAAATTTATAAATTTATATGAGAAACAGGAATGTTATTTTTTTAACGTATTACCGCTGAAAAACCGCGAAAAATTTGCGTCGCCTGCCTTTCTCTTACTCATCTTATACATCGAGATGAGAGTGAGATAAAGATACTCCTCTCTCAAAAGTGCATGCGCCTAGGAAGTATATTGTTATAATGTGAAAACACATAGAACTAAACAAAATTTTTAAAATCTATTTAGCCTATTTTGTTTAATAAGTTGAAATTTTTGATAAAACATTAAAAATTATAGCATTTCAATATTTAAGGTATATTATTTAATTCAAGAAAATTAGGAATGCGGCGATTTCCAATTTTAAAAAATTGATAACAATTAATGGGTTGGAGGTACGATGATGGGTTGGAGATACGATGTGGATTTTTCTATCGAAATATTGTAAAGAATATAAAAAAAATAATTAATTGCAAAAAATGCATTTTTTCTAGGCTATATAGTTTTTCGTTGTTTAAACAATACCGTCAAAACATATCAAGTGTCACCTTACACTTTTATAATAAGGAAGACCTCCCGGACATTTAAAAAAAAATTATGACTATGAAGTTCTGCACGTTCAACAGCAATATTATTTTTCATTTGACGAAGATAGGTACGATGATTGTCAATAACACTTTGTAAAACAAGTTTTTCAATATTTTCAATAGACACTCTATTTTCGATTAGTCATTTTAAAGTAGATTTATTATAAGCATTCTGAAGAAGTACATATCTTGAACTCCTTCCGTCATCCTATGACACAAAATGGAAGTCATACATCTCCACTTTTTCCCAATTTCATACCTTTCCATATTAAATTTAATAGATTTTTTTTCCAACTAGGTTACTAGGTTACTTAAATATCACATTTATTTTGTACAATATTAAACTCTTAACAGATAGAACTAAATAAATAACAAAGTTTGGATACAGTGATACATAGCTGACAACAAACACGGCATTTTATTTCACAGCCAACTAAGTGAAAAACTGTTTTTGTTTAATAATTTACATTTTCTGTCATCCACTGATAGGCCTGTTTGTTACACGTGGTTGAAAAGTTCTTTTGACAAGCTATTCAATGACGTATATATACAATATAGCGACTATAAGAAATAACATAGGTGGCTATGATTAAACAAATATAGGAGGCCTAGAAAAATTTCGTTAACGTAAATCGATTGGCCGTAGTCGCTACCACAAAACTACCAAATTTCATAAAATTTGTTAACATATAAAATCCGCATATAGTTGCTTTTATCTGGGACACATGGTAGATCCGAAATTTTAAGAGTTAGGGAAATGATACTATAGTCATGCTTCGAATAATTCATAGCCTGACCACTCGTAAAAGACTCGCAATAAATAGCTACTTTATATGATAATCCAAATAAGGTCTCAAAAAAACTATATATATAACTTTCCACAAATATATGTAAGTTAATATTTAATCGTGTTATAAATTGTAGGGACAACACTTTAACAGAACTTAAAACCAGAACTCTAAGATGGTTTTTCCGCTCACAAAACAGCCGCACTAAAAATGCTTTAAATCAGATAGATGATATATTAGTCTGAAACCATCCAAAAATACTCGGCTTATTATCTATTCTTCCTGGTATAAATCAGTGATGTTCGTTGACAAGTGTTGAAATTATTCATCCTGTTGTTCGTTGGCTTCGTAGATGTTACACAACTCAACGGCAATGTCTGCTTGTGCTAATGGTATCCCGCCAAAATAATCGATTTGTAAGTAGACTCTCAGACATTTAGTGCCTCCAATCCACCATGACGTACGAGTGGCAGGTGTAAGCTGTTCTGTCACTCACAAGTCTCTAAACACTTGGCGTTTGGCCTCGGCGTTTGTCCGTCTTCGTTTCATGCGAGAGCGACAAATCCGGGCTGTCAAGTTAAAAATATACACAAATATTATTGCGGAATCGTAATTTTCGGACATTCGGTTTCTGGAAGTACTCAGAGTATCTGGTGTCTTTTTATTTATTATGTAATGATAAGTGAGCAAAAATGCTATTAACAAGTGATTGAGTTAATATTTCTTAGAAATTATTGCTTTAATTACTAGAATGGTCTAGTTAATAAATGACTTGGAACAATGCAAATTATAGGTATCACATAATCTTATAAAATTGAATTAATGTTTGAAATGTAGGTAGGCATTTGACCAACTGCTCATTAATATGTATGTCATAAAAGTTGTTTTCTCAGCATGGTAACAATAGAATAACGAAACGCAGTACCAAATTTTAGTTTAATTCCTTAAGGTCGTGGTAATATTTCATGGAATGAAGTTTTTATTTTATTTTCAATCCTTTTTAATAAGTACATATCTTCGAAAGTACTTTGAGAATTGTTGGCAAAATCGATGTGTGAATATAAAACCACATAACCAGGTACAATCATTTTGTCAATCAGCCTGGGCCACACTTACTACATAAATCTAGTTACAAATAATTGTGTAAATAAGATCTTCACAGTGTCGCTAGCAAACAGTATTAGTCTATTTTAGAATGTTGTTGGTATTCTAAATTTCGATCTTCAGTGTTTCATTGGAGTTATGATAAATTATCAGTGTTTTTGTTCTAACATCCAAATAAGTATTTTGATTTATACTAACGCAGGATGGGCTCCAGTACATTACACATATGTCAAGGCTAATGTCACCAAAGCCAGACAAATTTATACGGAAACATCTTAATTCAGAAGAATAACGAGTGTGCTAAGATTCAGAGGAAAACCACTAAATTGTTAGCCGAATATTTTTGATATATCAGTACCATATTCCAACCACAGGTAAACGTTTGTCAGTAGTGACTTCAATAGTGATGAGCGATATTTCTATACCGGCGACTGTCACCAGTGACTGAGATGGTCACTGTTATTACCGGCGACCTAATTTTCCGGTAAGCAGTGAATTGAGTCACTGCCTGCACGCTGCACCAAACCTCGCAATCCTCGTATAGCCGTATCGAGCTGAGATGGATACTGTTCTACCAGCGACCACAGACCGCAATCTAATTCTATGTAAAGCAGTGAATTGGGTAACTGCGTACACGACGCAAGGTATCTCCTATTAGTGGTAGTCGTTGTATAGTCATATCGTTATTTTTCGCCGGTCGCGGGTGTAGGACGTTTGTCTAGCTGTTTGTCTAGACTTGCGTTAAGTGTGTTATTTAATTAGTTTGAGTTTTTGGATTAAATCAAATTAGATATATTAAACACTATTTAAATTATAACAATAATTATTAGCAGCACTGGACAAGTGCAAGATGAGCCACGGTTCAAGGCCAAAATCTCTGATACTTAAAATCGCTCATACGACATACATTCATTTGACTTGATTTCGATTAACTTAACCCAGAACACCAACACACCCACACTGAAACAGCGACGTCAGTCACTGTTAAGAGAAACGGTGATTTGCCAGTCACTGTCACTAGTAAACTCATTGCTAGCCTTCAGTATTTGACACAAAATGTGCAATACCAGTGAGCAATTATGACGTTTGGTCGGAATGATTGAATACACTCTCATTTTTTCTTCCAAAAATTTATCAGGCTAATCTACATAAAAAAAGTCAAGGGTGAAGTACTTTTGGTGAGTAACAAATTCCTGGTGATATATTCGTAGGGGTTGTAGTCAAGTTAATGCAAAATAACATATGTTTAATGAACGGAAATCATAGTTTCGATCTATGTTCACGTGGGTAACAATACCGTTTTGGTATATTTGTTTTATCGGAACAACAGACCACCTGTAACAAAACTGCTACCCGAATATTAAAATTATCTTAATCTGTTAGAAACAAGAAAACATATAATTAAACTCTATTGCTTTTGCGTGATAAATAGCAAGTTTTAGTTAAGTTACTTTAGTGATTTTTTTTAAAATTATTTTGCAATTTTTAATGTTGAGTAAAACTTCTAAAATGGCTTTGCGAATGAGGAAACGACGGCTAGTTGAAATGGGATATGCAAAAAGGATAATAAGAATAATATTTATTAGAAGAATTAGTAATGAATGTCCACAAGATATCGAAAATAGAGAGTATTAAATAAAATAAGACGCGAAAGTTCACATGATGAATACTATACCTACCTATATGATACGGATTAATATAAAAACTAAATCTGATTAACACTGAGCTTAATCCGTAAGTGGTTGTCTCATGAATCCGAGAAGTTTCGTTGTTTACCTTCAAACCTAAGGTCCAATACCAATGAAATTAAAATACGACATTGAAGCTAAACTGAACCGAATTAGTCAGATTCCAGATCACTGATCCCTAATATCTTATCAAATCACCAATAGCAACAGCATACAACAAATTATAGCAAGCCGAAAGCCAATTTTAATAACGGTATCTAGTGTCTTCATTTCTAAAAAACGTCCTGGTAGATGGATATTCTTGCATACCTAATTGGAATCCATCTCAGTGGAACCGTTTTCGAATAATTACTGAACACATATAAATATATATGTTATGTTATTAAGTCGGTTAAAAACATAATCTGAACGAAATCAACAATGGTTCAAAAATATTTTGACAGGTCTAGAAATAACCTTTATGAGTTTAAATTATAATACAATTTGAGTAATTTTCTCAGACATATGAATTTACTAAAATGAGGAGTAAGTTTACAATCGTTGAGCATAAATTTCACTTGTTTAGAAATTTTATAGAACTGTTTATTAGTTTTTATCAACAAACTTCCAATATTTAACAAAAATCTTAGTAATTTGATTTACTATATTTTATTGTAAAATTACAAAAATAATTGTAGATTGAATTACTGTGAAAACATTAGAAATATGAAAATCTTTTTATTATTTTTAGCAATTTAACGGTAAAATTACACAATGCGTTGTAACTTTAGTAAAAATATTATTTCTTTTAAGCCATTTGTAATTTTACCAAACAGGTTGTCAAATTTCTTTACCAAGCTTTTTAAATTCACAAATATTATTTGCATTTTATATTACTCTTTTTTTTGTAAAATTACAAAAAAAATATTGCAATTTAAATTACAAGAAAAACATTAGAAATTTAAAAATATTTTTGCTATTTTTGCAATTCTATCTGTAAAATTACACAATGCATCGTTTGTTGTCGCAGCTTTTCGGAAAACTACGTTTAACACCGGCTAAATACTTTTGTTTCCTTGTTACATCTCCATATATGGATATTTAGTATTACTTAGAACGTCATTGGCTGCAGGTGTGTGCTATGCATGTAAAAGTGAACGTTGTTTCAGTAATTTCACTTCTTGTTTTATTATTTTAAAAGTTTAATAAAAATAAAGGTGTAATAAATATTTATAAAAATATAATATAGCCAATGATTAAACAGAAGTTAAAAAATTAAAAGAAATTAGGCTCAAGTTTAAATACAGTAGACAGCCTCCAGTGTTGTAAGTCAGTGCGTGTTAGTAGTTGTTATATTTCGATAGCTGGTGGAGAGAATTACAACTTGAAAGCAAGTGTAATTGTTAAATGGCTTCAACGCTACAATAGTGACATTGTAACGTGGACAAAAGATTGATAAATTTTTGGTAAGTAATTTACAATCAATGATTGTTTTATTCATGTCTTTCTACATGTCTCATATGAAAATTTGTCGTTTTATTGAATTCTTATCTGATATAACTATACTTATTTATTGATAAATCAATTTTTATGATTTTACATTATTGATAGTTTATTTATTATTTAATTTTGATTGCAGATTATTTCTACATATTTCTCCTCCAAAATGCATAAAGAAACGTGGTAAGAGGAAGGCAACCGAATATTAATCCTAAAGTCACTAAACTGACAAAAGACACTGAGTCCTACCTCGCTGATGATTATGAATAGAATATAATACACTTTTTACTTTTATATTACATCGATACTACATTCCTAAATTATTTCTGTCTATTTGATGTCATTTATCATTATATTTTATTTTATTTATCACATTATTACTATAGCTATATCACCCCAAATATTTTCCTTATTTTGAAGTGAATTGTCTATCTCACTTTCAGAAGGTCAACTATTCATTTATACTAGATACTAATATTACTACTATTCAATTTTATTGAATAAAAGTTTTTCGAAGCAAGAGTAAACTGTAGAGTAAAATTAGTTATCAACTGTTCTATTAACGCTTAGTAAATTTTATAAAAAGTTTTGTTATTTACTGTTTAGTAAATGTACTAAATTGGTTTTGTGTAAAAACTACACATTTTTGGTAATATTACCAAAGAAATTTTTAACAGTGTAGGTGGTTACATCAAAAATGTATTAAGGACACTGTTAGACAGTCGTATCTTCAGCATTGTTTATCATTTTCTTTGGGAGGGGGTGAAGAAAATAGAATAATATCTAGGTTATACTCCATTACAAATATTTTGGGAGGGGCATATGCCCTCTTGTACCCTGTAAATACGCCTAGGCTCCTAGGTAGAATTAGCATCATATGAATAAGTAGGTATTATACGCGTTTTATATTTATTTATACAGGCCCTCATTTATATAACGCAATTAAGTGTTTCCTCATTTTCAGTTTTTCACTCATGATTTTTATATCTGAAGTACATTTATTTCACAAATGTTTAAATTCGAAAAAAGTTGCTGTGGTTTATTATTAATTTCCAAGTTTCGATATAACATTCCCCAGTTTTAACAACTCCCTTTTTTCAAATTGTTTACCGAGAGCTAGTAAATAATCTATCGTGCTTAATATTGATACTAAATATTAAGACAAAAAAGTTTTGGAAAGTTGTAATGTAATTTACTGAAGAAGATTTCATATATTAAGTCAACGTATTTATGTAAAGTACCAAATTATACAAAAGGCTGAAGAATTCGAACGTCCAATATGGCCGTTTTCATAGGTGTGTTTGGGTAAGTTTAAATGCAAATAACCGGAGTTTAAACTCTATTTTGAATACGTGAATCCATTTTAATAATTCCTTCATGGACAGTGTATTGCACCAATTACGGCTGTGACCGTGGCACTCACGATGTAATTACATATTTAGATTTACAATGTATTCTGAGCTTAATGTCACCATTAGCATACCACTGCAAATGTTACAGAAGCTGCCGAAAGGTCGTGGGCCTTTTAGAAATCCGAAGACAAGCAAGCACTTCAATACGTTTCAGAATTAACGCAGATATGTATTAGAAGGAGCTTGTAAGTTGGGAATTAATATTATGTTCAAATCCTAAAACAATAATAAAAGTTGAAAGAAGAAAAATATATAGTTTTAATAAATGTTAAGTAGTAGATTATATGTATGTTTTGGTTTTTTTTCCAGTTTACTGGAAGGCGATAATTTTACGAAATATTAGATAATTGAAAAGAGAGTCAGACCTGAGTCCTAAGCGTACACGAATTCCATACCCATATTGTTAATAAGTTTACCTACCCCCCGTATAAGCGAAACTAAGGAAATCGTAAACCCCACACTCCTTAAATGATAAGTTCTAAGAATTTTCTCGAAACTTTTTTAAGATTTCAATTAGGTAAAATGAATCGCTGAAAACACCCAATTTAGAAAACTATAAAAAAATTCTAGAACGCCACCAACATTAAATATTGCTTTATCACCAGTTCGCTACTATTAGAAGAGGAATTACTGAATTAGAAACAGAACTGGACAATATCAAATGGGACGTCGATCTGAGTGTAGTCAGAAGAAAAGGCAAAAGCCAGAATCTCTAAAATCGGGTCATATATTTTATCACAAAAAAAAACGAAAAAAAAAAATTGTAGGAGAAGTAGACTTCTCATTAAACAAAAACTGTAGAAAAATGGCCTGTACACGAAAGCTATATCCAGAAGAGTAATTTGTACCAGCTTAGGATTAAACAACAGATATATATATATATATATATATATATATATATATATATATATATAAATAAATATATATATATATATATATATATATATATATATATATATAACTGAACTGATTTATAGAAAATGTGCAGGTATACGTGCATAAGAAAATATTGTACATCTTCTTCCAGCGCTAACTATAAATAGCAGAGCAGACTCAAATTCAGCATCTAGTGACATCGGCAGATATTCAAGATAGCCCTTCCCAATTCACTATCCTGTGCGGCAACTTAAATGCGAAAGCTGAAATTAAGCTAAATCCAACAGAAACCCTTCTTCTTCTGCCAGTACAAAGAGGAGGGACCCCACTGAACTCACTCCTAAAGAAAAATCTTTACCAAATGAATCGCTTCTTTTATATGAGTTACACAAGAGTTGGAACTGGAGAAGTCCAAAAGACAAAACAAAAAATGAAATCGATTACTTTCTTACAGATAAGGAATAAATCTTTAAAGACGTAACAGAATTAAATTGGTTCAGAACAGCGAGAGACCACAGAATACTTAGAGCTACTATCAAAATAAATACACGAGTAGAAAGTTATAAGATGGTAAAGAATCATATAAAACTCAGGACAGAACCACGGTATGGAGCAGTATCTGAAAATTTAATAAATAAAATCATAAAAGATATTCCAACACCAAACGATATCAATAGCTTAAATGACCAACTTGTATACATCATCGGCCAAGCACAAAAAGAATGTTGTTAGCGAATAAACTAAATCCATGATGAAGGAAAGAAGATTGTTAAAGAGTTTCAAGTACACATATCAATAATATAAAAAATGAAATAATTAGGGAAATATCAAAAATGGTTAGGAGAGACATAAGGAAATATAAAAATGGGAAAATTATATAAATAATTGAAAAGAATAAAAGCATGAGAGTTATCAGAAAAAACAATCACAAACAGTACAAAAACAATTAAGCCTATAAAGATGGGAAGGGAAATTAGTTACAAACAAAGAGGGATTACTACGCCTAGTGGTTGTAGTGGTGGTTTTACAGACTACTATATACAGATAAACTTAAAGGGGCGAAAAATATTTAGTTTAGTTTTTATCTTATAAATGAAAAGCGATAGAATAATGAAAATTTATTGCAGTTTTACCACAACGAAAATAATGCATATTTTTTCACTTTTTATTATTTATATTATTCTTTTCAACTAAATTTAAAGAAAAACTTACGCAACGAGTTAGAAAGAAATAAATCTGAATAGCCCGATTCATTTAGAAACTTTTTCATCTGTTGTATTTTTTTCATAACAATAATTTTTAGTATGAGCTAAGGTTTGCAGACAATATTGTCCTGGTAGCGAATAACTTGGGTGAGGCTAGAGATAGAGTACATAATCTACCAAACGAAAAAAAAAACTGTTTAGCATTAAATTTTAACAAAACTAGGATGCTGACTATCTGGTTGCTAGTCAATCAATAAATGTGGATGACAAAGATATTTAGATGAAGTTATATATACCTAATAAATGAAATAAAAAATGCTAGAGACAACTAAACAGCAGAACTGTCTCGAAGAAGGGGAAGGGCTAAGTTTAGTAAAAAAATTGTCGACGCTATGACTATTGACATAAAAATTTATGTAGTTTTATATTTATATAAATTAACTACCTACCCGAATTCTATTTCATAGAACAAATGGAATTATTTCTAATTAATTTCAAGAGCTACTGCTAATAAGGCTTTAATATTAAATAAAGTTCAGCTACCAACGATTTAAAACGTTCGTTTTTAATCAACAATAATTATACTAGAATAGTTAGAAAATGTGATACAAAAAACTATTTGGAAAGAAACAACAGTATTAAATTTTATGTTTTATTAAAAATAACAAAGAATCCATCAGTTTCAACTTATCTGCCTGCAATAAATTACAAACGTCTAACGTCCTAGAAAAACTGATATAATTCGTTCTAACGGTACGTCCATAGATGGATGGCCTTTGAGCGATTTATACCTATATATATTTTTGCAGATGTGCGAGATAGTCTCCATTACGCATATACTGAAGGCTATAAATTAGAAGCCCCCTGACAGATTTACATTTTGGTACTCTGTACCGTTGACATTATATAAAATAAGGTTAAGACGTAAATCACTCAGCGAACAAGGAAAGCAGGGCGGCGTTTTGGGGTGAAATGCACCGCGTCAGCAATGACCGCAACGTTATTCTATAAGCTATGTGTTAACAGTGTTGCCATTTTTACTCGGTTTGTTGAACTAAATATAAATTACAAATAAAATAAAAATAATAGAGTTAACAATTTTCATTTGTCTGAGCTTTGGCAATAATATTTATATATATATATATATATATATATATATATATATATATACATTTAACTAACGTATTCTTTAATGAAATGAAGATTAAATTGTAAATAATGTGAAATCACGGGCTCTTTTAGAAACATATAACATTATTACAAAATGCAAAAATCGTAATAACTATGTGCCTTAGACTATCGATATTTGATAAATGGAATCCTTGCCCTGAAGACAATTGTTAAATTTTTAGTGATAATTCAGATATTTAATTGAAAAAAAAACGGTTATTTCTTATTCGCATCCAATTATAAAAAAGAATTGAAGAGAAGGCTTTCTGGCTGCAGTTTTATCGCAAATTACAGCCAAAACGCTGGGTGGGTGTAGTTCTATTTATAAGCTCAAAAGGTGGTTTTTACGATTTGATTAATTTCCAGAAGCAAGAACGCACATCAGTCAGTCAGTCATTCATTCATTGACGTAATGTTCTTTTTGACATAAATCGTCCGTCCATTCGTCCAACCAGAGCCGGTTTCGACAGCACAGATGAATGACACGTGGGAATTGTGGATTAGTGACAAAGTGATGTGAGCCGAAACTTGACTGATATAATGGACAGGCGGATGCTCCTAAATTATCTTTTGATGGATTTATGTATGAAAGGTTGAGTGCAAATAATGATAGCTTGTAAGGTTTGCTTGTTGTTGCCGTTTACTGCAGCTGGCTGGTGATTAATTTTTGTCCAAATAAACGGAATGACATGTTTTGTTCTCTTTCACCAACACTTTTAGTTGAAGTCGGGATTTTTTAGTTTGCATTTTGACTAGTGGATAAGTCACGTTTAATACAAGCGAACAGAAATATTGTATATCACAGTGTTTTATTATAGGATTAACAAATAATAATCTACTATCATAAAATATTGTAATAAAATACTACAATATATTTCTAAGGTGTATCGTTGTAATTTTCACTACAAAAAGCAATTTTTATAGTAGAACAATCAATGGAGTTTGAAGAGGATTCTTTAGTAAAACAAGACCATTGAGAATTCAATTCCAATATGTAATACTAAATGAACCGAACAATATAACATGATTTACAGATATAAGGAAAGTATTACATTAAATTGTTAAAAACTCTAGTATTTTATTTAGGTAGAATTCCTAATCAAAAAAAAACATAATTAAAGGCTACCCAAGGATCCAAAGATCAAAATTAGATAGCTTTTACAACAATTTATTTATAAGGTAAATTCAAGGAGATTATTTTGACAAAAATGTTTATTATTCCATGATGCTGTTTTAGAACACCGTTATAGCGTATTTATTAATTATATGAAAAAGCTGCAAAAAAATTCTATGCAGAAAATGGAATGACAAAAACAGGAGAAAAAGTGTCGCCTTGCTTATGCTCCCCATTTTTATTGGTTTATCTTACCACATGACCTTCACAGTTCCATTTCTGTACCAATATTGCTTGTTTTGGTTATATTTCTTATTCAGATTATCCCTGTGATTTTATTTTCTGTTTTAATAGACAGCATTCCCCTGTTATTAATATTTTCACTTCAAGTTCTTAGTCGTCTTAAAGATATTTTCTTATTATGATTATAATTTCTTTTGCTATTTGTCCATATTCCTCATTTTATCTTCCTTAAACAGTTTTCTTCCTGTTATTTTGTTTCAGCATATTGGTTCAATTGTTCTATTTTAGCATGTATTTCTGCAATTTACTACAAAGCTTCTAAAAACTTATTGCTCGTTTTAGCTATACCATTTGAATAAAAATCGACGTTCTTCAGTTGTTTGTTTAGCTCTTTCTTAACATCCAATGCATTTAGCTTTGGAAAAAAGATAGAAAGATCATTTCGCCTGTCAAAAATTCCACTAGCATATTTTGCCTCCAATTCTTCCGTAATAGATGAATTAATTTTTGTATGGTATTCTCATTTTGTGGATGTTATGATATCACTACATATTATTAAACGAATCCCTCTGCCGCCTCGATATGTGCGCGGTGAGCTCAAAAATTTCTGAACAGATTTTCATGCGGTTTTCACCAATAGACACAGTGATTGGTCACGAAGGTTTACGTATATAGTTTGTCAAGCTTTTGTGTAAATTGGTTGAAATCTTGAAATATAACAATAATTGTTGGAAGTGTCGAAAAATGTCGAGCCACCTGGGAGCTTTCATCGAAAACGCTGCCTAATCTCTGTGAGATATTACAAAACAATGCTTGGTGGGATATTCCTCTTTTATAGATCCACAAAGTACTAGATGGCATATATCTATCTTTTAAGATAAGCTTATTATACGCTTTTTATCTTTTAAAAAAATGGTCACGTAGAATGTGTTAATTGGAAAACTATTTCGCCCGATACAGTACCTATTAATCCTTATCAACTTAAATAAGTTAATTAAATTACTTAATTCATGCTCATTATAATCTTACACCATCTGTACATAGTAGAAAACACAGTCACTTCTCGCCGTTTATCCCTCTGTACGGATAGATCTTTCAAACAATGTAAGGTTTATAGATAATTTAATTGTTTTTTGTTTAAATATGATGCTAATTGTTCATTCAACGCTTCGCTGCCATACTCAATTGGCCAGTTGGGTGCAGCGCAAGGCTAATAATGCGAAGGTCTCAGGTTTGATCCCCTTGGTTCACTGAAATTTTTTGTGGGTATTTGATTGGGTTTCTGGAAGGATTTAATTACTACTGGTAGGTGGCGCAATGATCGGGTTGTAGGAAAATGTTTAGAACTCCTGGAAGATTGGGTCCGTTTTGAGGAAATTTTTTGTGTGCGTTTTAGGGAGATGTATTCATAATTTAACGCGGTAGGTAACGAGCGGGTTGTAGAACTTTTTTTTAACTTCTCATAAACGATTGGGCTGATTTTGGTGAAACTTTTTGTGTGTGTATTTGAGTGTATTAGATTTACAATTTGACCCGGTAAAGGTTCTACGATCGGGTTCTAGATTTTTTAAATATATTTCCATTTAAATTAAACACCAATTTTAGTAATCCGTGCGAAGCCGGGGCAGGCCACCTAGTTTGATTATAAAACATTCCCATTTCTTCGTTTATATGAGATGATGTTTGCTCATAACATTGTTATAATTTTATCTTTTATTTTTGTGGGAATTGAATGATTGTTAACATTACACTTAGCATTTTATTGCAAAATTTACATATATATATATATATATATATATATAATGGTTGGTAATTTAATCCGGTGTACAGAAAGGCCTAGAAACAGACTGCTCTCAAATACCGAACTAAAAGAAAACATTTTGGTAGAAAACATACTTATTTTAAAATTAATACAGTCAACTTCAATTTAATCTTCCACTGTATGAACGAAGTTAAATCATATAAAATATTTCAGAGATCATTGCCAATATTTCTCTAAAATAAGATCAAGCCCCCTATTGTTCACGTAAATGACTTAAGAAACAAAAGCTTCTATTAGTCACAATTACCGGGTGATGGACCGCCGAACAGGTGCCTTAGAAAATATTTCAACCGTAGGAATGCGACAGACATTATGGACAGATAAATGTATAACAGACAGGCATATGTATGTGAATATAAAGTGCAGCAGTAACAAATTTAACCAGACTTAAGCCTTGCACAACTGAATCACTCATGTTTCTCTTTAATTGGTCTGAGTACACGTCTAAAAGCCATCTAATAATGTCTGATGATACTGATTTATGTGTCGACAAAGTACTTTATAGATTCCGGCTCAAAGTCACATCGAGATTTATACAATTCTTTGTAATTGGAGTTATTGAACGTGTGAATGTTATATGTAACGACTTGTAAATGCCCATTACCGGGTGTGAAAAATGAACTGATAATTCTTCATAACAAAGTTATCAATTAATATCGAAATAATGGGAATGTGCTTATAACATTATGTACAAGGAAAAACATGTATTCAAATACTGGTTACGACAACATCAGTTTCTGTGGATAGCTTATCCACGGAGTAGGTCTGCATAATGAATTTTTATTCTATAAATAAAAGTTTGGGAATTTAAGTAGGTAAAAATGTATGTCTTCTGAATGATAAATGTGGCATGGCAACTTTTTATTTAAGAATTTTTTGAAAATAACACCACAGTTGAAGAAAGTCTTAATATTTCCAAAAGCCATTAAGATGCAGAAAAAGAAAAATATATTTTACAAGGGTAGTTATAATGTTAGAACATTTATTTTAAATCGCCAAAAAATTATGAGAATTTCTAGAATGTAATCGGTCTCTAAAAAGCAGTGCAATTAACAACGAACACCAAAAAAACGGCAATTAAAAAAACAAAGCGTAAAAACGGCAGCACATAAAACATTGATAGGATTCCTGAATACACTCTGGGAAATAAGAAATAAACTATTTTCGATCACCTTATTCAAGGCAGACTGTACTACGAGTTAATCAGTTTAAATTTGCGGCGTGTATAGAATCGAGAGCGGAAGAAGTGAACAGCTGTTTTCGATATTATTAGTCAATTTTATTTTGTAAACAGTGAATTTATTTTGGTTAATAAAGACGTTTGAAACTAAAATGTTTGTAAATATAAACTATCATAACAAACTACTGTATTCATGTATACTATGTAGATTATGTATACAGGGTAGTACAAAAAATTCCAAGGATCATAAACCATAATATAGAGTCCTTTCAACTTGGAAGAAACTGTAATGTTGTTTTCAGAATTTTACGTGACGCTTCTAAGTGCAACTTTGGTATAAGATCCCAAAAATGTAATAAAATAATTTTGATGTTTCGGGGATCATAAAAGAAAGCCATATGTACTATCCCAATATATGGTTGTTCAAAATGACATGTCCACTAGTAAATTTATCCTTTATTATGGGGTAAAGGTAAAGGTTAAAAGTTGATAATCGAAGAAATAAAATCCCTCTGCTTCGCGGACCCATTCTTAAAGCGGGAACTGAAGATGACCTCAAATATTCAACATAATAGCAATTTCCATATGGTAATCTCTGTGCAAAAGACAAAAGCAAGCTCTTTAAGTTTTCGTTGTGTAGTATGTTATTTTTTGTTTAAGACGAATTTTCAAATTATATTATATCACCAATGCCTCAGGCATGTACGCAAACTTTCCGGACCGACAATTCTTAATGTAATTGTTGTAGTCATTTATTCGTACATTTAGTGCCCAGCAGGTCTCTCCAGTACAAAATCTCTTCAAAAAAATACACAATTATAGTTGATAAAATTTGATAAAATATTTAGTACTTTTTTGGGCAGTTTTAGTTTTATTTATACGCTTCTAGTTACAGTATTCGAGTAACTAGAAGCCTAAGCAGAAGAGAAAAGAATCGACCTGAAGAGGGCAGATGTTATTATCCCGAAACGTCGTCATTTTACCATCGATCCCGGCAGGAAACAGTTATCAACTACGCGTATGAATTCCCAGAATCCACCCAACACATTATATATATATATATATATATATATATATATATATATACTGAATATTTCAGATACGACCAAAGAATTATCGGAAAACTCACCCCGTAGAAAACTTTAATCAACTTTATACTGTGAACCCTCCCTTATAGCTTTCATTTCGCGTAATTCCGTTCAAATAGGCAAAAACAAAACACAGTAATCGTATCTCACCGAAAACAAAACGACTCCAGAACGCTGACAAGGTAGGGTCAGATCGACATCGAAGGGTGTAGTAGAGAGAATAAAGAAGAAGGATACGCAGCAGGAATAATGCATAATACGGCCGTAAAATATGTCAGCTTTCCCCTGAATTGAACGCTATCCTTCAAAGACTCGATGGGTAGCGGGTATGAGCGAAGGGCGGGGGTTAGATTTATTGGGCAATAAAGTATTATAATTAAACGGCAGAGAACCAGCGCGATGTCACTCCTGGGCCGAGCATGCCAATAAATCTAAAGGGTGCCATAAGGTGGCGGCAACAAAACGGCTTCAGTGGACGTAGCCCCACAGACCAAAGGTGAAACGATTTGATTTCATAGTAGATGTGGCACCTACGTCATAACTTTCAGAAAATCGTTAAGACAGACCTATCTGCTTTAATTTATTAAACATTATAGAAAATCATAAACACTTTCTAACGAAGATCGTTTGTACTTTTTATTTATTTTCGATTGAGGCTTTGTTTAAATCATTTCTGCACTGAATATTTCAAACTCTCATTGTTGATTTCCAACAAAAGAGTTTTTATGGCCTAAACGAGTAGTTACCATCACCATATATCAACAATCTATTTCAATGTTTCGTAAATCTGTAAAAAATAATGGAATAGAGCTACTGTAGGTGTTTATTGTCAACTAATTCAGACTTGGTGTTAAAATGTCAATACACAAATACAGACAATATACACTGGAAGAGTGCTTGATCATATTGTAGATATTTCTTTATTTCTGTACATCTCTAAATATGAATTTCTGAGAAAATCAAAATTATCCCTCTCCACTTTGTCTAGTAATATTAATTTACATTAAACACATACAACTTTGTGATGTCCAAGAATACTTTTCAACGACACCAAGTCTGCTAACCAGTTAGAAGACCACTATTACTTTATTTGCAGAGATAAGAGAAAAATTAGTTTACAAAGAATAATAAAATTTATGTCCGGCCAATAAACCGAAACTCTGATAAATACTATTATTTCAAATTCAACATGACGATGTTTGCCCAATGACTCTTAGAAACCCAGAAACAATTACCAGGATGAGGAAACTTGAAGGAATAATTTTCTTGCCACAAATTTCTGCAATGAGTAGTTGCCGATATGCACGCTTATAAATTATAGCTGAATATTTCAGATTAGGTGTAGGTAGTAGAATAAGATCTTCTATGGGTTGGACGTGACCTTAGAAGTTATAAGACAATACCTAGAAATACGTACAACAGTTGTGCAATCCCAATACCAGTTTAAGGTTCTGTCTCACAGGTCTGTACACATCCGTCGTCCGCGAAGACGACCACCAACGTTGAAACATATTAGGATTCAATCTAGTAGTGAAAACAGCAAATTTACGGACATTTCAACACACAAATTTGAATGGTTATTAGGTGGTATATATAACCTCCACTGACTGAACTAATGGGTATGCTTTCTTTCTTTGGGCATTTGCAGATTTTTATTTTATTACTTTTTATTGCACCATTAATCCTTTTAGCCTGGCAGTTACTCAAATTTCCTACTTGAAAACAATACGAAACCATTGATCCCTTGCAGTGGCGCTTTTAAAGTTACCGATCTTTGACGGATAGGACTGACGACGGCCGTCTAAAAACGTGTGAGACACCAGTTTGTTATATGCACACTTCCCAGAAAAATACCAAATATATAAGTGATCGAGAGTCACTAGAAACTGATAGCGTTCCCCCAACAAAAAATAGAAGAACTTCACGTAGTAAGTTTTCATGTCGAAATCAATTCCTCCAATTTTCAACTAGAGGAACGCCTTAATGGTTTATTGCAATGTAGCTTTAAGGACTGTTACTTTCAGAAATCTAACCGCTTGTTCATACAAGAATGTAAACGGACTACCCATGGCTTTCCGTTATAACCAACACTTACCAACATCTAGATGGAATGGTTAGTAGAACAATTACAGAAGCGCTACTACAACTCAAGTTCTGGCTCATGTACGTCAACGATACATTCATTATAAAGAAACACGGAGAATAAGAAAGACGTATATTTCTGGACTATGTAGACCATGCACCACAAGTCCATTAAATACACTATGAAGATAGATTTTTAGACCATCTAAATCATGAACCGTGGTCCATGCAAATGGGAGAAAGGGGTTGCTTACAATTCTTTGATGTAACGTGTCGAACGAATAGGACTGGCGTAAAATGTCAACTACAACTTTGAATCTCAGAAAAGACCTACAGACGACGGCATATCTTAGAATCATCATCAAGAAGCTTACAAGGAACTCGACAAATCAATAGGGCACGACGCTGCTGTAATGTTATAGTCAGAGATCTGTCTGAAAAACTCAAGAAAACAGGACAACAATATAGACACAGGGTGATATTCAAAATCTTCAACACCTTGAGGATTATGATAAAAAAAAATTCGGACACTACTGTCCTACTACAAAATTATGTATATTGTACTACTTGTATACAGGTGTTCTTACACAAGAAACAAATGACATTTAAACATCAGGGTTTGTGATAGGGATAACTACTCAAATGTAGTGCAATCCGGATTATCCTTTGACGCATGAACTGAACTTCACATTACCTGCTCTTAACCAAAGTAGCAGATAATGAGGAGGAGCAATACCACAATACTACATGAGGAAGTCAGGGAACTACGTGCCAATATTAGAGTGATGTTATTCGCCTCTTTTTTTTTCTCGATATTTACTAATTTTGGAACAAATATTTTGCCACATAATTCATAACCACAATATCCGCAAAATTGGGCGACATAAAGCAATTGTTAACCCAAAATCGTCAATGATTTCTCTGGGTGCTCCACTTTTTGATATTTGTACCCATTTGTACATTCTTGGGAACCAACCAGAAAAATACGACAGCAGTCTGTATTATATCGTAATCTCCACACGGTTCAGGGTGTGGCTGGTTGTGTCAATGACAATTAAACAAATATTGTAAAATTTAACTTTAAATGATTGACAAGTCGAATATATGTCTTTAATCTTTTTGAGTAATCTTGTACAGATAGTATGGCTGTTTTCTAACGTGATTGTCTGTGAAGTCAGTATAATTGGAGAGTTGTTGATTGGTGAATTTTATTAAATTCTTTATTCATGGTTTTTTTGAGAAAATCTTTTCCGAACGTATATTTCAAATAAACATTTTTCATTTTTGATTTACTGATATCCTAAGTTGGTTTTTGCCTCAATCATATAAAGATTTAATTTTTTGTGTTCCCCTTGTCTTCACGGCCTTCTTGGCCTTGTGTACGCGATTCATCCAGCTTGTTATGTTCATAAATCTCAATAAAAGCGACATTTAACTGATCCAACAAAAATCAAAAAGCGCCTATCCTACGAAATATATGTAATATTTTGACAGCTGACAATATAATCAACACATTGGCTGATTAGGGGGAGGGGATGGGGCGATGGGAGCGATCGCTCCCACCGAGAGCCTCAAAGTTAGTAAATCTAATATTAAACCAAGGTAATCCTAACTCCAAGAGCCTAGAAGAAGGTAACTTTTATGTCTTTAACCATCAGAATGACTCTGTTTAATGTAATAAAACAAGAACTCTGAGTTTAAGTTTCTATTTAGGTAAATTTAGTACAGGATCGCCCCCCCCCTCTCTTTCTTGAAGCATGACATGTTTTCCAGCAGTATAACAACAGAAACTCCTCATAACATTTTAAAATACCTTGTAAATATATGTATTGAGTATTTTAATTTATTATGTAGTTTAAACGAAAGAAACAATAATTAAATTTGAAGAATAAGAGATCGATGTGTTAAATGGAATATTATTCGATTATTTCTGCTTTTGAAAACATATTTTCATTAATTTACACCTAATCATCAATAATTTCTTATTGTGTTAGCTGTAGTATAATAACAAATAGTACATTTCTGTTTAAACGCGCCTGTCTAACACTCGGGCAACAACGCATTCCCACCGATAAAGTGTTACACTTTTCAAACGCTAGGAGGTCCAGGTGAAAATAACACTACTGTTCCCGTCACCATCATCACGAGAGAGATTTCCATTCGTGAGTGCTTGGTTGTTGGTGTTCTGACGGATGATACCACAATCACAATCTACCTCCTGCCACTCATCTTTCACCTGGACGCCCGCGATGGCTCGTTTGCAGTCGTTGATTAATTATGAAAATTAGTAGTGATATTATAGTCGGAGTGAGTCGATACGTATGTGTCCTCAGCAGCAACCGCATGAAACTGTATTTGAGAATTTATCTTCATTCATAAAATTAAGGTCATTTGTACCTGATTGTTATGACTAATTCTATTTGTACAGAGAAATTTCCGTGAGTTAATTTTTTTCCAAAAATCTTGAAAGGATGTATGATTATTGAGATTTGGTCTTAGCATTCCTTTTAGGTTTCACAGTATTTGAAATGTATAACTGAAACAAAGTGCATCAGGGCATTTTCAGATAACTGCGGTGTAGTGGTGGCCTTTCACTTAAAGTCTTTCTCAGTGAAGTTATAAGAGAAAGAATGATCAATTATTTTTTAACTGTTTGTAAGTGCAATAAAGATTATTTAGGTAGGTTTACTGAATATACAGGATAGTTTAAGTTGCATACATTACCCTGTCTACCTACATAATTGAGCTTAGTGTACGTCAGAAATATACCCACAAACTTTTTTTTCCAGCTTTAACCATAGTTATTGTTAGAGGCTGTCAGTTTGTCTGTTAATTATACGTCAATTCTTGTACTATTGCTGTTCACGAAAATTTCTTGTTTATGAAATAAAGTTGATAGTTACAATTTTATAAAAAAAATATTAGGCGATATTTTTTTAAGTTACCCTGCTACACTTTGAGACGGCTATAAAGTGCAAATACTTATTTTTATTAATCAATAGCTATTTTACGGGTACTAAATGGGCGCATATTTACCTGGGTGTTCATTAGAAATCTGAGATCCGTGGTAATGCGAAGAAACCTAAATCAGGAATATGTTAGTATGTCGAAACGTTACCAAATTGCCAACGATTTAAGGACACACGACAAAAGAAATTTATATATAATCATTTTTTAAACATACCACAATCTATGGTAAATCTGAAATAATATCTCCAACAAAATCCAGGAAGGTTATTAGTTAAAATTCAAAACTAGTAAGTCCATACATAAGATACAAAATGCACTAGTATTAAATTAAATTTTTTCATATAATGAATATATAACGGAAATAATATTAAACAGAGACTTAGCTGTTAAATGTATCAGAGTGTGAGCAGTAAACGAATACTCTTTTATAACCAATTCAAACTCACAGTACTTTTGTGTACAGAAACATTGTTTATAAATACAATGCAAATGAATTTGTTAAGAAAACAGCAAGATTAAATTTTCAAAGCAAATTCAATTTCTAGCATAAATTATTGAACGAAAAAGAAACAGTTTCAAGAACAAATACTGTTTATATATATGTAGTCATTTATATTATTCTGCTAAGGCAAAAAAGACAACTTTAAAGAACTAATCACGCAGTGATTAAATAATAATAAACCAGTGACTGGCATCCGAAAAGACTCATTCTAGTAAGCAGGTACTTATAAATAAATTTAACAGTAACTGTTAATCAGTTTTGAGTTGCTCTCCAATTATAAGGAATTATTCTCTGTCTTGATCAAGCTTGTTCTGCAAATTCGTTTATATTGAAAATTCCATAAATGTAAGGTTTATTAAGATTTAAACTAATTAGGTAAATGGTCGAATAAAATCCCTACTATACAATTTCATGTAAAGAAATCCAGCGGGGTGCCCCATCACCCTGTACAAACAGATCTCTTGCAATCTACCACAAAGTGGATGTGACAATAAAGTTCAATATATGTCCAATAAGGTCGCTGAATGAATTTTATTGCTATAACAAGTGACGTTTGTCCTTATTGCAGCCGCAGGATATCCAAGACGGACGGCAAATAAACTCAGACCATTCCACAGCAGATATTGTGGCATACGTAATGGGTAATTTCTTCTACTTGAATAGTCACATAATAAAGTTGTTTTTTTCTGCTTATTTAAACGCTATCGTAATTAGTTGAAATACTCGTTTATTCGATACAAAAGAAGATCAACGTATATTCATATTTTGCTCCTAATTATCCAAGGGCATTTGCCTAAATATTTTTATAGAGCTAAGCAGATGGCATGACCCCATTATATATACAAAAAAATGTCTTTATTATTAATAAACAAAAATATTTATTTCCCACTTAAAGCAAATATTAGCATTAAAAACAAAATATAAGGTTCAATCACAGAAACAAATCGAGAGCAGAGAATTAGTATACCTAATGTAACAAAATTTCAAACTTAAATCGGCATTCCATGCATATTAAAAATCGTATTCTCTATATAATATATTAATAAACAGAATTCAAATAAATCACTTTTTTAATGACAAACACTTTAAATTTCAGCAATTATTTATATCTATGTTCAATATATTAATTTGTCAAAATAAAATCATTGTGGAACAACAATTAAAAACCAAAACATCCTACTTGTTACAACTAAATTTAGGTAATGTTAAACAAATAGTGCAGTTAGAGATTCCATAACAACTCAAATTATAAATTACCAGTTAACTATAAATTCTATAATATTCTACAACTCAATAGAGATGTAATATATAAAATAACTGCAAATATAAAATTTACATACGGTGGAACTTAATAAATTGTAGTTAAAAAACAATTTAATAGTAATTAGTCACAAATTAAGGGGAATAAGGATAGATAGATAAGATAGATAAAGAGGGGGGTGACGACTTGGGAAGACGAAAAGAACAAGGTACAAATTAAATTGAAAATGGGAAAGACGAATTCTTCTTAATAAGAGTTTTCAGTAGGACCTAACATAACTCAACAAATGAGAGTAAAACCAACAATTTGAAACTAATTAGTAAGTAATCAAAGAGGAGGATGGATAGAAAACGAAAGCGATAATGAAGGAAGGAATGAACGGGGAGAGCGAGAGGAAAAAGACATTGGGGGGCTAAAACAGACGGAAGGAAGAAGACAACAAAGAAGGGAACAAATTCAACAAAAAAGGAAAAAGAAAGATTCTTCTGAATGCAAAATAGCTTTCAGCAGAGCTTTTAAGGAACATTTTCAAAATAAAACAAATATTTTTTCGATATTACGCGACATATATTTTGCCTTATGAGGATTTTTCAAGAGATCTTAGAATAATTACTAAACACAAAACGTAAAACACACCAAGTAAATATCTTAATGGAAGTTAATGATGTAAGCGTTAAATCGTCTTATAATAATAAACCTAATAATTATGAAGGTATTACCTGACTTACATTTAAATATTCCGGAGACACTATTTCTGACCAATTGTGAATCTAATGGTTAATCTATTCATTTGGGCGTATTAATCTATTTAAGGTTTGTTTCAGTTGTCTTTGGTAATAGGGCGGGTTCAATGTTGGGTAAAACACCAACCCAGGTAATTATAACACCAGAAAACTTATTCAATTCTTCGTCAATTTCGTAACTGATAATAAATAGTCTCCGAATTATAGTCTTCTTGTTAATTCCGTGCAGCATTACCGGCCAACTACAAAACTTCAGCTGCCAAATATTCCAGTTACGCTGATTACTTAGTCGTATAGAGTGAGTTTTTAATGTCTAATTGTTAAAATATATTCAGTTTTGTTGCCTTTGATTTGCTAATGAATCAGTTTTGAATTTAGCACGTCAATAAAATAATGTTTTTTTATACGGTAACTAATATTCCAATCATTTATAACTGAAAGGCGGTCAATATTAATACGATTAATCTAGTCGGTATGATGGGTAATAAATGTGCACAGAACTAAATCTAAAGAATGTGAAGCTGTTTATGTTGAACAAAACAGTAGACAAATTTAAAGCATACTAGAGACCATAAACTTTTAATGACCTAAAAATTTTAGAACTGATTTAAGAGCAACATAATGGCAACATCAAAATCTGGGTGAACTTTGAACTCAAATATGTATAAAAGCAAACCAACTCCATAGGGCCAAAGTTCAGCTTAATTCTGTAGATCCCAGTTTAGTAAATCACAATAGTATTACAGGTATATTTAAATAGCACAAGTTCACTTGCAGTTTTATTTCAATATGGGCCAAGTAATTTGCATAATTTACCGGCTCAGAAATATCTGCTAAGTGTTTTAAACAATTTTGTAATGTCAGTGTTCAACAAGATCACTTGAAAATACCCTAAAACGACCCCAAACATATGTGTCCAGTGTTAGCGATCATTTGCTTAGCAATATTTTATTTTAGGTTTTCTTTTTGTAGCCTTATATGAGGGTACATTGAAATATCTATTAATAAATGTTCCCATGCAACCTTTATGGTCTTAGTGGAATTTGTGCTCCTAATTTTGTATATTCAGAATTATTATTGAAATATATATATATACATTCTGCGAACAATATGGATTATTACTATTATTGTTTTGTCTAAGGGTGACTAAAATTTATAAGCAACTTTTGAATAATACAGTATTAAATATAATCAGGTTTGGTATATAATCTGTATTAAAGTATATACAATACAGTTGTTCTTGGTTTTTAGTCAATAGGTGTTTATTTTCGAATCGCATTCGATTTTAATATGTTGAAAAAGGACACATGTAGGTTTGAAACGTTCAAGTAAAATAACCACATATTGACCAAAAGCGAAGAATTTATTTAAACTAATACTATATATCACTGGGAAAAAATGTTGGAAATATATATATACAGATTGATGAGTGATATATATATATATATATATATATATATATATATATATATATATATATATATATCACTCATCAATCTGTCATAAAATGATTTGACGAAAGTTGGGCAACACTGCCACGTCCACCTACGATCTGCCCACGTGCTTGGGTCCCACAATTAAAACATGACTTATGAATGCTATTATCCCAAGCACACACATTTCACACACAACATAAGAAGACAACACACACCTATATCTACTCACCTTCATCTTCTGTCCATCTACCATTACTTGAGGATTAAAAATTATGTCGCTTATTAAAATTGATGGACTTGGTTGGAATCTTCGAGCGGATCGAGGAAATCACCTCACCGGCGAAACGTTGAAGGATGTGTCCGTGACACGACTCGAAATTCGAGATTGATCAATGTTAATTAGTGATTGATTTTGTTGAGCTTCATAAGAATTAATCGTCTCGGTCACTTTGGTCTGAGACTAATGAGATTAAGTGAAAAAACAAAATAAAAACTTCTATGTGAAAGTAGTGGTTTGTTCGTAAATAATCCTGCAAAATTTCAACAGTAACAATTTGAATTGTCGTTTGAAAATCTAGATAGAATGTATAAACTTGGACTTAATCTAATGAATGTTTCAATATTAAACAAACTTTATGACTGACAAGTAGTCATTAATTTCAATGGAGATGCTTGAGTAATGTGAGAACCCTAATACAAAAACATTTGACACCTTTATTAACCTAAAATATTGGGTAAAGTTTAGAAGACAATCGATGGGTTTTGAATTTTCTGCGTTTTAAGTATTACCTATATCAAAAAATTATATCTCTCCAGTGCGAGGTACTTGACATGGTGGCAAGCAGCCAACTGTTTTTGCTAAAGTTACAGTATACATTACCAACCAACTTTAATAACCTTTATGCGTGGATATAATATTTAGTTTCTTCTAACTACGAATATATATACATGGTAATTCAAATTCAACCTTGAACATTGAGATCTCGGAAATTACAGGAGACACAAAGTTTGATTCGGGCAAAATTGCGTAATTTAAGGCTTGACGAAATGCTGTTTTTTTTTAATTTAAATTTTCCGAATAAACACTTTTAGATTTGCCACCCGACGTTTCGTATTTCGGCCATCACCATCAACTTTTTGTGTGGATGCCACACTAGATTATTCCACAAAAAATGTTACAACTTGTAATAATTTGCTTTCTTAAAAACACAAACATTTTTAAAAAATCAGCCAAATGTTCAGCATAAAGTTTTGTTCTATGACTGTCAGGTTAGAACTCAATATATATTTGAACCCTTAAACTGTTTCTGTCGAACTTTCATATTGTGTACTAGAATTTCGTTGGACAAGTACTGTCATGTCAGTAAAAGAAAATTCTTCGGTGGAGTCAAGGCCACAAAGGTGATACATTTTTTTAAAATATATGTGAAATATAACAAATCTGAAAAGGTCATCGTCAGCTGAAAAATGTAACCATAAAAATGTGTTTCTAGTTTTGCGTTTCCTCGTCAGATAACGCTGCAACAAAATATTAAATCGAAAACTTTGTTCGATAGCCAACGCTCACAGTCAACTGCAATATTTAGCCTTTTCTAAGAACGAATATATGAGAAACACTGGACAAGAATAATAAGGAACGAAAACAATAACATTTTAATGTTAGAAGATCCAAACAGTCATACTTCGCCACATTAAGTAAGTAAATTCACTTAACCATGCAAATATTTGTATGCCTGATGACAATGCATGTCTAGTTTTCCAGGTACAAAATTTTATTAATTTAGTTAACCAAATAATTCAGAAAGTTTTCAATGAATTAATTCCAGTAATGAAAATTTATTATCATAAAACCTACCACATTTAACGTTCTGAATAGTGACGCAATGGTGGAGACAGCTCGTGTCCCTCACGTCTGTCTGCCACCACCAGACACCCTACCAATTCTTATTTCGTCCTCAGCCTCCTCTTAAGGGCTACTACTTGATTAATAACTAATTAATCGTCGCTCAGGTTAATAAATATTCAAGAAATTTTCATCTCTAAATTTAATCCAACATCCCTGTTTCAATAAAGTTCATAACATTTAACTCATCTTGCATATGTATATATGACTACTTAGTAGTCAAAAAAATTATAATAAACATCATAACTTATCTCTAATTAAGTCCGTATTTACCCGAATATGTTGTAAAAAGCTAATCAAATTGAGTAATTAAAAAGAAACAAATCATCACGTCCTTTTCGTTTCAAATCGATTAACACTGCCGTCACGGACTAGGAAAACTTTTTAAAGCTGGAGTGATGTTCTTTTTTATTGCAAATTTTTCAATACATCTTTGTCTTTGAAGAGGGACGTGCAGGTGACGGTGACGTGTCCATCGGGTGAGGCCTGTCTCTTTTTTGAACCCCCTTACTGTCTTGCATTGATCTGCCGGACACATACGGGTCACTTCTCGAGGTGGTAAAGACCAACTTTCGCGTTCGGGTCTAAAAATAAATCATTAAAATTGTATACGCCAGTTTCTCTTGATTAAATTACACGAAAGGTACAATGCACCTTATTTAGTTTAATGGGAATATTTTTTGTTCCAAAAGTTTTGTATAAGTTTCACAAAAAAACTGATTAGCAAAATTAGGAAAAATTAGTTAAAATATTTTTCATGATCCCTTATTAAGAATTCGATTGTTGGACGATTTACTTGTTGTCGTTTAACACTGACACGCTATTAGTGGAAACTTTAGTATCTAGTCAATTCAGTGATGGAAAACAAAATAAGAAGTTTTGGTTCTGTAATAAGAAATATTATGTCATTAGGCGGGTACAAAACGTGCCATTGTGTTTATAGAACTAAATTGTTAGAGGGACTAGTAATATTTAAGAATGCGAAATAGAGCTTCCATGTTCAGAAAAAAATATATTGGTGCGATAGTACCCAAAAAACTGAATGCTTGTCTCATAATACCGGTAACTTACAACAAGAAGCTATTATGGATTATTATAATATACATTTAAAAAGAAACGATTATTTAAAACAAAAATAGCATTTCAAACTGTAAATTAGTTCACAATGCATATTTATTTCCTGTAATATAACCAGAGCAAATATTTCACTTGCTTCATTGTACATAATTGTATTTAACTGCTGCCTGACCAAGCATTATTTAACGTTTTTATGGGTAAATTTATGGGGATATTGTCACAATACGAAATTCACAGACAGATGGACGAATATAAAGTAGTTAACTCACCACCAGCAAAATACCTTTCATAATGTGCTACAAGATAGGTTAGAAATTTGATGACATTTTTTTGAAAATGAAGAAAGTTATATCATTATGATGAATATATCCCTTGTGAACATAGACAGTTTTAAAAACAAACCCAAAACAGGTGAACAATTTTACAGTTTTAAAATGAAACATATATGATTACAGCAATTAATGTAGAGCAATAAATAAATAAATTCTCTGCTGTACAAACCATCAGCTATGGAAGCGAAACAAAAACACAAAAGTTAAGTGTTCACACTAGATAAATAAAGTTTTAAAATAGGGTAAAGGAAATCGTAAGAATTGGAGATATTACAAACGAATTGACAAAATTCGATCTGAGCGAAAGAATGTCAAAAACCATCTAGGCAGAATGAGAGAAATCACTGACCAGTTAAAATATATTATAAATATAAGAAAAGAACAAGTATAGGTATTCCGAGAAAAGATGTGTAACGTAAAAGGTAATATACCTTGAAACGAACAAGAAGAATACTGTTAGTTCAGTATGTTGTAAATAAAAGAGTAAACTCATCAGGCACTGGATTTCATCTAATCTGGATTGTATTTTTTTCCTGTTCCACCATCAGACCAGTTCAGTGACAGCATAATATTGTAGGGTATACAAAAGTCACGAAAACCCTACACCAAATCCAATTTATATTCTATTATTTGACTGTGGGTGCAGTTAAACTCAAGTTTCTAATAATAAGCATTGCGTTTGACAAATTATCAAAGAACTGTGTGTTCGTTGAACAATTATTCTGTTCACATATTGGAGTAATTGTAACCCCCAAAAGCCCTCAAAGAAGAACTGTTAGAACCCCTTTAGCGAAAATTGTAATATACATAATGTAGTATAATAACGATGGCAGTTGCCTTGTTTCAAAAATTTAAATGTTATCCTGTACAAAAACCATATGATGACCATTTACTAACATAAAATAAAGCGGCTAAATCGTTGCCCCTTCTTGAACGCCAGACGCATCCTGTTCCTGTCGCTACTATTCTCCACCTCTGCATCAGCGACCGGCCTGCAACGCGGGGACTGGGAAGGAGATAGGACGATTCGGAGGTTGAAAATGTCACTCGGACAACGCTGTCACTCTCGGAGACGTCTGGAGCGACAGCTCTGGAACGACGGAACATCTCGTGCCATTACATTCTCCCCTCAGTCGTCCTTACCACCCCCAAATCAATAATTCCAGACGGGATATTGTACGATGTACCCGCGGCACAGGAAAAGGACTTTTCTCGTTCTGACCTCAAACTTGCAAGCTGTCATCATTTCGATAGTCTGATGTCTGGTAATCATTTTGAATTTGAAATTATGTTGATTTGTCACAGTTTCATAAGAAAGAATGTAATAATATATATAATTAACTAATTATCGACATCCAAACATTCATGTTTATCTTTGAAAACCTCAGTATTTGCTAGATTGTGTTTTAATTTGAAAATATTTCAAACATATTAGGAAAATTTGTTTATATGTCGAAATACTGAACAATTACTTAACAGATACTGTAATCGTCTAACCCATTTATGTATGGTTAATTATGAATAAAAATTGACGAGAAAGATTAATGGAAATCCCATTCTGTTTTCTCTACTTGACTTTTATTTATGTTTATGTAACGATTTATTATTATTTAGTTTCTTAATTATAATTTAAATACGATAAGGATATTTTATTATTTACTATTATCGTATATAATTCTTAAAGTATTATTATTATGCTGTCTTGTTTGTCAGGAGCTAATTTGACTTATTACTAATATTATTTTGTCTTAAGTTATAAGTCTTTTAGAAACAATACTATTTATAGTAGCGAGATATAAAAACCGACATTTACAAATTTCGGGGATGTCGGTCTTTAGATCTCGCATCTACAAATTTACCGTTATGTATCAAATACAGAAATAATTGGTCGAGAGGACATTCTCTTGAGGGAAGCGCAACTGATGAAGGTTCCCTGACCAGAAACAAAATATATAATATATAATGTCTTGCATACTAAAGAATGACACCTCGAAGAGAGTATGCAATACTATTTGTTCTATTTCTAGGTACACCAACTTCTTTTGAGCTTTGTGGCGCAGTGCTTACTTACCTTTGAGATATCGTGTTTCGCAGTGTGCAAATTGCTTGTCAACTTATCTGTAGGTAACCTATCCTTTTATAAACAACATCTTGTGAAAAAACTATGACTAGACGGTCATGTTATGAAGATAAATGTACAGTTTCCTTAGCAAAGCTGGAGACAAGGACAGTTACTAACAAAACCCAACATCAACTGCAGTCCTATCAAAAAGAGATCGAGTCGGGAGCAATACAGTAAAAAAAAACAACGTAGTTATATTTTGCTGATTCTCGTTGTCGTCGTCGTAATATAAACTCACTTGACCCTTGGAATAGACTATTGGCAACTTGCATATCTCGAGCCACAAAAGTGCAACAATGTGATCATGTTACTATTCTTTTTATGAAATTTAGTGTTGTTTTTGGAATGAGTAACTGTTGATTAGGGAAGAGCATATTTACAGATAATTAATGAAACGAGTTTGGGTGTTCGTCCTGCTGGAAATATTACACAGTCGGAAAAAAATGTGAACGAAAACCAGAAAGTGTCAACTAGGCCTTACGAAAACTTAACCCTGGCAAATTAGAAATAACTCCTATGTTACGAAGAAGAAAAATAAGGTATTATTGTAGGAAGTGTTAGTCCTCCATCTAAAATATGTGGGCGAAACGACTATATAATTTGTTTGACTGAACGAGTAGTTGGCAAGCGATCAACAGTGTACTTATAGACTCTAAAATCACCACTTTGGGCTTTTAGAAGTAGAATCCTAGAAAGTACTTCGCAGGTACTGTAAATATGACAGTTTTGCTGTAGATCGTATTTGAGTCTCCAAGCAAGTTATTGAGTTCTGTACAACTAAAATAAATAAATAAATACATAATGTATAATTTTTAAACTAGGAACATTCACTGTAAAACAAAATCGCAAATTTTCCATTATATTACAAATTTAAATGTCGCTCTTCTCATCGGAATTGGCCACATGTAAATCGGAAACGTTTTGCTGTCTTGCCTTCGAGCATAATAAAATTCTGAATCTGCAATGTGTCAGTCAACAACCAAAATTAACTGGAAAATCGTAGCAAACATGCTCGGAATGTCTGCTTACTTGATTATTGGGTCCATTGCTCTATAAATCTTATTGCTACATTTTTTATGTTTGTCCAACCTTCGTCACTCACTTTCTTCTCTTCACAGTCAGCCTTAACTGAAGTGGCTACGAAAGTTTCTTGGACGTGAAGTTGACACCAAAATTGTTCATTTGTTTGACAAGGGATTTAAATAAAAGTCATCTAGTGAATTCGCGCATTAAATTGAGTATAAAAATTTGAAATATTTCTGTGGAGAATTCGTCACTGTTAATTAGATGTTTTAATTTAAAAACATATATTTGGTTCAATTTTAAAGACAACTGACTGATATTTTTTTACAGTGTCAGAATGCATTAAGTTGTTTACCGAAAAAAATATTTATAATTTCTCGCTTTATACCATCAGTTCTTCAGCAAAATCATACTGAGCAACGAGGTCCATTTGTCAGTATGTGGCTTCGTAAATAAACATACCTGTCGGATCGAAATAATTGTTGTTATCCACAACAGTTTGGTGTGATTTTTCGGCACATGGTATGTTCAACCTTATTACGTTAACAGTCAATGCACAGTGTACGATGTTTATAGAGACTCATACTTTCGGAACAATATTTTCAGGCAGCTGGAGCTACAAGCCACACAACTGGAGACACCATATCACTATTGCAATTTCCCGAACTTGTTATTTCTCCAAAGGGAGATTAACTTGCCCTTAGGTCGGGTATTTTTTTCCTGTAAAGCTATGGTTGATATAATTTTACTTCAATAATTAACGTGCTTAATAATCATACAGTTTTAGTCTGAAGTTGGCAGACAATGTAACTCGTTCCTCGAAGTTTTCTTGGACCTCCATCGTCTTGAGGTGGTTTATCTCACAACGTTTCAATAGCAGATACACAGCTATTGAAACGCTGTGAGATCAACCACTTCAAGAAGATGGAAGTCCAAGAAAACCTCGAGGAATCATGCAGTTATTCGGTAAATGGGGCAAACAATATGCGGCAGAGTGATGCAGCGCTGCTTTCTCGTAATGGAGATGTGAACGTTGAAATTGAAGTACCTAAAGTTCTGCATTTTTAATAAGAAACTTCTAAAATTAAAACCTTGATGGCAAACCTTTTAAAAGTAATATTCCTATCTTTCTTAGGGTGACAGGCCAGATTTTTTAAAATATAAACGGAAACTAACTACAGAAAATTAACTTGTATGCTAGAGATATTATTGATCATAAATGCTTCTACAGTATTATAATATTACGGATTTGTGGTTTCATATAAATGCTTCTTGAAATTATTGTATTACGTATTTTTAACAGACTTCAAAAAGGAGGAGGTTCTCCTTTGGTCTGTATATATGTACTGATATGTGTCTTCGGCTAGGAATCGAATACTTCGAGTAACTAGAATACTTCAAGTAACTAGAAGCGAAAGCAGAACGCTACGAGAATTATGCGAACCGACCTGAAGAGGGCAGATGTGACTCTGCCGAAACGTCGTCATTTTACCATGGATCCCAGCAGGGATCAGTTATCAACTACGCGGATGAATTCCCGACAGTTTGACAATCAAGGCAGCTGTTTTGTAATTTCAAGGCGTTCAATACAGGGCAATTTGGTAACCTACGTAAGAGTAACTCCTGTTGTAACAATTCTTTTAATACAGGGTGATTTGGTGACCTATTTGAGAGTGAAACTTTTTTTAAACATTCTTTCAATAAAAATTGTGTTTGTATGTTCGGAACATGTAACTATTTTATGCCTCCGTCATATTTTCCTAGCTTTATATTTTTATAACTAGACATTTCAAGTTTTCAAAGTGCAAAATTAGCACGATAGGCAATTTTTGGATGAGTAAGATCTCATGATTTCGCATATAATATGAATTGGTGGTGTAAAATTATAATTATACAGGGTCTTTCAAAATATGTTAGATGGTCCATAAGAGTTGCTACGCAGGATATGGTTAAAATATAGTGTCAAATGGAATTATAGTATAGTTAGAAAAAAAGCGAGAAAAAATAATTTTATAGGGCATCCCATAAGCAGTTGGAAATGAATGATAGCTGACATACAGGGCGAAGTAAAAGTATTGTTATACAGGGACGCTAAAAAATGTTAATAGAATCTTATACCTATAGGGTAGGTTATTAGCAGTTGCACCATTTACATGGTGGTTGCAATATAGGAAGTACTGGAATTATAATATTGTATTTGTATGTTCCGAACATGTAATTATTTTATGCCTCCGTCATATCTTCCTAGCATTACATTTTTATAGCTAGACATTTCAAGTTTTCAAGGTGAAAAAATTGGCATGGTAGGCAATGGTAGTGGATGAGTAAGATCTCATGATTTCGCATGTTAGTTTGATGCATAATATGAATTGGTGGTGTAAAATTATAATTATACAGGGTCTAACAAAATATGTTAGATGGTCCATAAGAGTTGCTATGCAGGATGGTTAAAATATAGCGAGAAAAAATAATTGTGTAGGATACCTCATAAGCAGTTGGAAATTAATGATAGCTGATATACAGGGCGAAGTAAAAGTATTGTTATGCAGGTCGCTAAAAAAATGTTAATAGAATGTTTTACCTATAGGGTAGCTTATTAGCATTTGCATTTATAGGGTGGTTGCAATAAACAAAATATGTTAGATGGTCCATAAGAGTTGCTATGCAGGATGGTTAGAATATAGCGAGAAAAAATAATTGTGTAGGGTACCTCATAAGCAGTTGGAAATTAATGATAGCTGATATACAGGGCGGAGTAAAAGAATTGTTATGCAGATCGCTAAAAAAATGTTAATAGAATGTTTTACCTATAGGGTAGCTTATTAGCATTTGCATTTATAGGGTGTTTGCAATATAGGAAGTACTGGAATTAAATTATATATGGTGGTTCAAAAAAATTTACAATAGGTGGCCATAAACAAATGCATATACAGGGTAGTTAAAACATATGGTGGTGTGAAATTATAGTTATACAGTGGGGTTTAAAATATGTTATATTAGGTAGCCTGTTAAAAGTTGCATATATAGGGTGGAGCGGAATTATAGTTATACGAAGTCTTTACAAAAATGTTACAATATAAATGAAAGAATTTGGAAACAAAATTGTTTGTAGAATGGCCAAAAGCGTTCGCATATACAGGGTTGTTGGAATATGGAATCGAGTGGAAGTTTAGCGTTTAGTTAGAAAAAAAATGTTTGGACGGGTTTTTCATAAGAAGTTGTACATATAGGGTGGTTGAAATATAGTAACACCATGTAAATAAGAAATATAAGAAAAAAATATTATGTTAGGGGAGTTTAAATTAGTTTACATAGCAAATGTCCGATTATTTGGATATATGTACGTTTATGATAAAACCTTGAATTTACGAGTAAAGCAGCTCGGTCACCCAGGTACTTATTATAATATTGGAACTAAATCTAAATGTTTGAAAATGAACAGATCTAAAAAAAGTGGAGATTCTCAATTCGTCGACAAAACAGTGAGTCCACCTCAGTTGAATGCAAAACTTTCTTAATTATATGTAGTAAAAGTAAAATTTTTGGAAATATCGAACAAGTTAATTAGATTTGTAAACTGCATCCAATTAAGTCATTATTGTCACTAAAAACTGCAAAATAAATATATTGAAAAAACAAAAACCTACTTCGAATAACCAAAAGTAAGTCAACTAAAAGCAAATAAAGACATTTAAAAAAACCGACTTGAAGAAAATAGAAAATTAACTCAGCTCTTCACTGCAAAAAATAAACATTTATTGTTAAATTTTAACTTGGCACCGACTTCAAAAAAAAGTATTTAATTGTTACAGACAAACAATATTATTTTATTTTTAGTTTGGTTACTTTTGTGTTTTGCTGAAGTCAGTTTTTGTTTTTTAAAAATGTTTTTATCTGGTTTTTAATCTGAGTTGCTTTTGTGTATTCCGAAGTTGGTGTTTTTAATTGTATTTATTTTTTTTAACGAAAATCGTTTAATAGGAAGTTCAATCTAGTTATTATCAAACCGTTTTTCCTATTCGTAACCGTTATCGTTACTTATTTCAACAACACAGAACTAATTGACATTTTCCACCCATATTATACCCCAATATATAAAACTGCTACGCCTTTATGAATTAAATAATCATTGAAGCCGTCGAGAATGAAAAAGGCGCCACATATCTCAAAGTAGATGGTCATCAAGACCATTGCTGGTGACGTTTTTCAGTCCATCAAGATCAATTAATTAGTTCTAAGGCGTTGTTGGAAAAAAGCGTCGATGATCAACATTAATCTTCGCTGTCAATCTTTCTTCACATTATCATCGTTTGAGTGTCAGTTGAGTACCCGGTCGGACCAGGTAAAAGCGGAGGAAGAAACAGTGGCGGATAGAAAGGTAGATGTTTTGTTATTTCTTCAATAATCTACACATAGAATATGAAAAACCCTACATAACAAAAACATTGTATTGTTACTATTACTAGGTTAATACAATGTTATTTCATCACTTTCATATGAAATAATCAAACTTTTGAGTAAAATAAAGAGGCTGATCATTTCATGGAGTCAAAATCAATTTTTTAATCTATACACCTGCTTTAGGTGGGTTCGATTTTAAATTTTACAAAATCGTTTCAAAGATGACCTGTCATACTGACGTAATGCATTTTCAAAAAATATTATTTACACCATCTTTCCGAAACATTTAAGAATGCTGCAGATAAAATTGTTATAGCACAAAAAAATTCCAAGATGTAATTCTGCTGTTATGAATATTCAAGAGTAGATATTGTTAACACGAAATAAAGTAATAAAACCATTGTCGATATAATACGATTACATACTCTGATTCTCGTCAGTATATCACAACTTCAACAAAATTAACTATTCATATTAATGTGTTTACTTGTCAGAATTACCCTACGTTACGCCTCTGTCATGACAGCAAAGAGAGAAGTCCAGGCAAAACCACAACGACTTTTTAATTATATATCAATGTTAAATTTATTTGTTCTTTGGATAATTTTAACGAACTTCACGAAGGTGAACTGACTTGGCGAGTGCTCGGCAGGTCTTAATTTATTGACGGAAAGTTCGACACATCTTTTGGTTTCAAATAAGATATATGGTCGACAAAAGATTCGCTGGAGATTTATATGGGTTATTTTGAAGCAAGGAATGTTTTTTCGTTTTTACGCTATTATATTATAGTTTTCGTAACATATAAAAGTATTTTTGTGTGTGTTTTATTCAAATATTTATAACACTGCTAAATTAAAAATAATGTTCACAATTTTAAAGCCTGTTAATCCGTGTATATTATTTTGGTTAAATCCAGCATAATTGGTACGGTCTTATACTCAAGGTATTAATTATTTGAGAACTAAATTGCTGGAATTAAATATGTTTACAAATCCTGAACTAAAAAGCATTAGTTCACTGCATACCTAGAGAAATATATAAAAATGATGCACTCCAAAAATATGATGTAAAATGAGTTTTACATCAAAAGCAAGCTATAACATTGTTCGAAATTGTTTATAGGAATTTTCAAAGACATTAATTACATTGTCACATGCAAGATTCCATATTGATAAATCAGACAAGAGTTGCAATCATTACGTTAAATATTTATTTTTTTAATAAGAAAAAGGAAAAGTCAGACTTTTCAAACTTTGGATATTACGAATCTTTTTAAAGAAAAACCTATTTATGACAGCTTATTTTGGAAAAGAAATGACATACGTTGTTTTGACCTTACCGTTTCACAATAATAGCATGTAGTTCAAAAATTAATAAGCACCTGTTGTGTTACTAATTATGTCAGAAAAGTCTTCGTTTACCTTACAAAAAATAAAGACGCAGTTACTTATGGACCCTAATTGTAATTACAACCGTAAAGATTCAAATCTAATTGAATGACACTTACATAAAAATTTTAATGGCAGGAGTGACTTTGAGATCTGTTAATATTTAGAGGTAAACATGCCATGAATGTGTAAAAAAATGTTTCACTTTGAATAGAATAGTTAAGAGGCTTAAACATTAGTGTTGGCTTGCGTGATATTTCAGTGTTTACAGAATTCATTAACCAAAAATTGACCTAATGATTAATTGGTTCACATTATATCAAAAAGTTTTTAAACACTTACCGTAAATTGTGTTGATTTTTCGAATGAAAATATTAACCGGTACACTTTTGCTCCTCATATTTGAGAACTTTTATTCATAGTCACACAAAAAACAAACATCCCAAAATTAAAACACAACAACAACAAATAAGAATCACATTTCTCCCGAATTGTTTTATTAAAAATATCATATGGTGGTGAGTTTTCCGTAAGACTTTCCAGGAGAAAGCTCGACGTCAACTGAAAGCTCGTTGATTTTCCTTGCTGCTCCGTCCGCCGCAAGCACTGAATCCACACTGTTTACATCGCGCGCCGTCGAGCCCTTCGACCCCCTGAAACGGAACGCAATCAACCCCCACCCTCAGAACGCAACCCTTCGAAGGGCTATTGCTGAAGTCAGAATATGAGTGGTCGTGACATTTTCGGCATAACCCCTACCACCAACCACTGAAGAAGTAATCTTCGTAACAAGTACACACATTATTATAGATGTAAAAGAAATCAGAACGAACACGACGAAAAGCACAAGACAGGTTCATCGATTGTCCGTGGTTCGGTAATGTGACTCGATCGGCAGAGTCTTACTACTACAGGTTATTGGTTCGGATCGTAGTAGACGCTGAAAACCTACTGTCACAAACGTCACGGAGTTTGACTTGACAAGAGAGCTGAGAAGCTGCTTGCTGCTTGGCTGGCGGTCCACAGAACCGCGGAATCGGTCCGAGATATTCATCGGGAGTGGGGGTTTATAAGCATGTGTGTGTGTGTGTGTGTATTTGTTTCATGGTGACTCGCTTTTGAATGGTGGTGGTATTTTTCTTTAGATGCGGTGATTGATTTCGCGAAGGAGAGGGAAAAAGATTTATGTATTTTCGTATAGTTTTTCGTTAAGTGAGGGGAATTCCAATTCAAACGAGTAGCGGAAGTCGATGCCGTTAACGCCTATGAATCACTTTACTTTTGTACATAACTTTTTCGTAGGAATATACTTTAAGATTAAATAATTTTCCGCTGTCATTTGTAATTTATTATTCAGTAATGGATACGATTATTCACCGTATCTCCTGACAGTTTTTTGAATTTTATTACTAGAGATTAATTTATTATATTTACTCCGATCTTCTAATATCAATGCTTGGAAAATATTTATTATAGTTGAGGAATATATAAACATTACTGTTGTCAGCAAGTGACATGACGACTATTTTGAATCAGTTGCCGGTAAAGTATGATAGTTCCTCTGGGTCATCTGTCTGCTTCAGTAAAAGTACTAGCAGGGAAAATGCATATTTTACAAATCACTGTTTAAATAAACGTTTTATTCAAAACAAAAATACAACTTATAAATGATGTTTAAGTTTAATAAATATCAACGAAATGTATTCAATCGTCAGTATATATGTAAAATACTTTTTTCTGTATTATATAAACATTATAGTTATGCAAATTGTCAGCTTATTACTGTTTAAATAAATTAAATGTATCAGGTATTCAGAATTAATTATTAGGTTAGCTGCCATGACATATATTATTCTACCCGATACTTCAGATATTTTTAATAAATTTTTTGAAGATAATTTACAGGATATAGTCTATTGGCGACATCAGGAGAGGAGAACAAAAACTCCTTATGCCTTATCTCAAAAGATTTATTTTAGAATTTTTCTGCATTCAAATATTTAGTTTTTTTAAGTTGTTTTTTTACTTTTAGTGCTTAAAAGCAACTAATAAAAAAACTATTTCTGAGGATTATAAATTAGTTTTCTAGTAATTTTCGATTGTTTTCAATTGCCTGGGAATTATTTCAAAATGAAAAATAGCCAGAATTCATGGTCGTCACCAATTTTGTAATTTAAATCATTTCGAAAAACGCATATCAAATATGAAAGAGGCTAGTTTTGGTTCGCTAAGAATTTCAAGAATGGCAATCCATCAACATTATTAAGAATTTCGAGAAGATGAACCCATGATGACACTCATCGGCATAGTACAGGGCCTAGACTAGGTACTACACATCACATTTATTGATGTTAAAAATAGACGGGACAGTAAACGTCAAATAAGAGATGAGCTAGTCACAGAAACGGATAGATAGTGTCCAATCTAGTCTCGTATAGTCTTTTAAATGGTGCAGAATTCGACAATTAGAAAATCTTGTACTACAGTGATTAATCTAGTTTTTGTTTGTGCGCCATAAGGGTTAAGCCTTTGCACCCAAAAGACGAAATACAGATTTGGCTGATGAACGTGACTCCAAAGTGTCGTGTTTTGGAAAACAAGTCTCTTGATTTCGTTAATAGCAATATGACTGCTCAGCTGTATATTAGTCAAGTGCAGAAACCAGTTTCATATCCATGCCTACAAACCATACCAAATGCGTTCAGACCTGAAAGTGGCATAGAGACCCTGCAGGGGCATCAAAATCAATTGATTTGTACCCCATCATCGATATGAATATAGGATATTTGGACATTCATCAGCAAACATGAATGATTACTGGGTTGCCAAGAGAACAATACGAATGAATAGTCCTCAATAGACCTGAAGACCAATGTCACCTAGAATAAAAGAGTGCATGAATTAGAATTTTCATTTCAGGTGGAAGAGAGTTGAATATGCGAATAGCCGTAATATAGCTTATCTTATTACTAACCGACAGAAATCTAATGGGAATTTAAATATTTTTAATTCTGGTTATGCTATTTCAATTTGTATATGTTTTGGTCAGTTCTTGATAAATATATAAAATAGATTCAGCAGCAAACGACTATTTCATATTAAGTGAATTTTCATGAATTCCAGATTGGAATGTTTTAATAATCTATTTTGTAGTTGTTGTAGGTGTAGATTTCTGTTAAGGGCACCCCGAAGCTAAATTGTCATAGCTCGCAATGCTCTGACAGATACAGATTAGATATTTTGTTTTGTTTATTATATAGTCAATATGATTCCTGAGACTGTAATCAATTATTGCACCTAAATACTGGCAGCACTCAACTCTTTTTATTTTCTGGTTGTCTAAATAAATGTATATATCTCTTGGTATACTATTGGAGTAGTTTCCGAACGTCATGAGCACTGTTTTTTCAATATTTAACGTCAACTTTTTGAAAGTAAGCCATTGACTTATCTCCACCAGAAATTATTCATTTTAGCTTCTATTTCAGTACTGCTTTTTCCTGGAGATATAATTGCAGTATCGTCAAAAAATATTTGTATAATAAATTAATGTTAACATAATTTGCTCGTCATGAGGTTGCACTTTTTTGGTCGCCAGTGAATTCAGATTCTTAACGGACGCCTATGCTTATACACGCAAGTGTGGATGAGTTGACTTGCTAAATGAGATTTTGCGTTAAACGACAACAGTACCCTGACACCACGACCATAACACCTATCATGGAGAATAGAAGTAAAAATTATTCCATGGAGAGAGAGAGAGAGAGAGACCGATTAATATTATAATTTAGTCCGAAGAATTTGATGTAAAATGACAGATCCTTTCAAATTAAGCGTGTTTCGAAGTCAGCTAAAGTCAATTACTTATTAAAAAATTCCGTATTTAACCATAACACAACCTGATTTGCCACTGTGTCAAGGTTTGCAAAATATGTTTAAATTAAAGCAATAAAATCAAATAAATCAATGTCATCGCATCCAAATCTGAACAGCCTAGCATAACATCTTAAAAATTATTAAACTTGCATGTAATATTATGACACCCTTTTATTAATGTTCTTTAGTGTCAGTTTTACATATCAAGAACGAAACTTGTTATTTTTGCGTCTGAATATTTACAAAAATGCCAATAAACTTACTTTGCAACAGTTTAAAATTTTAATGCATTCTAATCTATTCCTAAACAAATTCAAAACCGCAATGTTTCGACATTATCTATGTTCAGTTTTTGAACCGTTGTTTGCTATAGCGTAGTCTTATTGACGCTATCTGTCATTTGTCAACACGTTTATTTAATAGAAACTCTGTCTGATTAAGTTAATTATAGAATCTCTGGGATCCTTTTATTTGATTTTTGTCATCTTGATAAGTAATAAATCTTTTCAGAATGCCCATAGCAACTTACTGATAGATAGATATAGGGACCGTACATTAATTTGAGTCTGGGAATCCGAAAAATATAAATATCAAGATAATGATGTCGTTTTTAACAATTACATATTTTTTCTGTTCGTCATATTTCATATTATTTAAAACTTATAATGAACAAAGTAGAATTATAAAATAATAAGACACATGCCACTACGGACGAAATAGCATGGGCCAAAATCTTACAACTGTAACCTGTGTAGCGTCAAGCTTTTCCCTATCAATTGTTATCCCTCTCGAGTCACAATATCGCTACTTTTTGTGACCATCTTACATCACTTACTCTGTGAGGTGCATATGGTATAACATCATAACTTTTGGAAATGAAAAATCTCATTTTAATGGCATATGATCATGTTTTAAGGACATGTTAGTATTTATTCTAAAGTGCTATAGAAATAAAACCTTTAAGTATTTTTGGTTATGGAGAAAGAATGGGAAGTTTCACATCAACAAAAAATATATAGAAGTTTTGCCCATGTAGAAATGAGAATAGCATAAACTATTTATTTTTCGGATTTACGTAGACATTTTTCAGAACAAAATTTAGTAAATAAATCAACATAGAGAGAGAGAGAGCAAAATGAGAGGATCCCAGCTATAGTTGAAATAAGTTTATACATAGGCAGTATTTGATGTCAACCAACTAGCTTTAAAATATAATGGCGTATATTTACCAACGAAATATATGTAGTAATTATGGGTAAAACGTAAACAGGGGTTTCAGTATTCATTTAAGTGAAAATACTGAGAAAAATGTAAATATCCAGTTTTATTTGTTATTGCCCAGAACGGTAAATGGGTTGGAATTTTAAAATTAGCAATATTCCTGAACTTAGACGTAGAATAGTGGAGGAGTGTGAGCGGCTTACAACAGAGACTCTTCAAAAAGTGCGGGAGAAATTGGGGCTGCGACATTACCATTGTCATACCAACAACGGCTGACTATTTGAACATCTAGTTTAAGCACAAAGTAAATCTAGTGCTAATACAATATTAACGCTGTAAATGCAATGTAAATAATAATTATTTTAATTTGAAAGTTTGCAGAGGCATTATTCTGTAAAAAATAATCTGATTTAAAAAAACGATGTGACAAATGATAGGCAACAAAGACCTTTAAAAAGAGGTATCTTATGATACCTCTTTGTATTTAAACTTGTAGAAAATCTCTTCACCCCCATAAATATAAATGAAGGTGTTTTTTTGTCTTTTTCTTTTAAAGATATTTTGGGTGGCTAGTTTTGAAATAAAAGTTGTGTATATAGCGACGTATTTCTCACTTGTGCGATATTCATAAAGAGATAGGGAATGATTGATTTTATCATGACTTTTTTAGGCATAAAGGATGCTAATGTGACAATAAGAAAAAAATACCAAAGTGTTTTACATTTTCATGTCTTATTTTCAACACTCAGATCCCTTGCAATACTTTTGCATTAGAATAGAAGGTCGGTTGACGAACTGTCTCTTGGTAGCCAGTGAACGTGTGTGGCCGCAAGCACAGTTTCCCTGTTTTGACCGTTGCCGAGAGTGGTGCAACAGTGGCCGGCAGTTGCCCGTCCCTAGGGTTGCCGAAGTGTTGATGAGAGTTGCCGAGAGTGGATGGACTGTCTCAATTGTGTGGCCTGCGCTTCTATTGATACATTTTATTTGCATTGACGGCAACTTCCCTGGTGTGGAGTGGTGTGTAGTGGCATTGAAAGGTCTGGCCCGGCACAAACTGTTCATTTTACACACTAAAACAAGTTTGAACAACTAATCTCTCAAGGGGTAAACCTAAATCATTTGTTGAGCTTCACTATCAGTATCTTGGATTGGATTGATTTTCTGGATTGGATTGATTTTCTCTTCTGTAGATTAAATTGAATAGTTTTGTCCATTTTAATGAAGAGATATCACAAATGAAATGTCTAGGGTAAAAACATTGCAAACAACAAAATAATGGCACAATGTTAACGAAAAATGGTAGAATGGTATTTCTGCTTTAAAATGGTAGATTTTGCAAAAATTACTGTAAACTTTCAGCTTTAACCGTAAAGAGGGCAACTTTTCTCTTAATCCGATGATTTGTCATTTATTTATAGGCCTACTTGTTTCAACTGCAGTAAAGCACTCGTTTTAGTTCTCAACTATTTGCAAATAAAGAAAATAGTCGTATGTCTGACTACTTTTTAATAATTTTTTCCGAGTTCTTTGGGAATAACGCCACATAAACTTGAAAGTCTGTATATTTCAAAAGTCCAAACGTTTCAAGGTCTAAATCAGACTCCGTTTTCAATGGTATTAACACAAAATGAAAAAGAGATTAAATAAAACATTTAAAAAAATATATAACCGACTTCCACTTTTAACTAAAAAGCTAAAAATAATTATAACAAAATACAACTCTAGCAAATAAATAACACATTCAATGTTGTTAGGTACCTACCCAGGAAGTAAAAAATGTAAACATTAAAAGGTGTTCATTCTGTACAAATTAATTACCTACCAATCTAGTATATTTTGAAGTCGGTGCCAAGCAAATCTAAAATCCTTCATTGCGTACTTGTCTACTACTTCATGAAAATTGATTGTTGCTTGGCAATATACTAGATTGGTAGGTAATTAATTTGTACAGAATGAGCACCTTTTAATGTTTATATTTTTTACTTCCTGGGTAGGTACCTAACAACATTGAATGTTTTATTTATTTGCTCGAGTTCTATTTTGTTATAATTATTTTTAGCTTTTTAGTTATAGGTGGAGTCGGTTATATTATTTTTTTAAATGTTTTATTTTGAACTTTTTAGTTTTTTTGAACTCAGGTAGTTTTCATACTTTATTTTTTATGTTGAATGTATAACCTTAATAGACAGAACCAGGTAACATCGAAAGCCTCAACATTACACAATGATACATTTTCATTTAAATTGACAGGTAAATGTTTACGAACAAAATGTACTAGTACGCGTTGACTTAATAAGCCCAAAATATATTTATGCCTTATGGACCACGCCATGTAACCTTTTTTCAACTTTTTTGACAACTCTGTATAACTATAGATAAATCCACTCTGCCCTATGTACCAACCATCATGCACAAACGACTGGCCACAGACAAGCATAAATTTGTTAGCTACCTTCTGTAAACTATAGGACGGAGTAGAATCCATCCCATATTTACGGAGTCAAATCCGTCCTATATTTTAACCAAAGTGTATAACTCCTTGTGGGCTACCCCATAAATTATTTCATTTTTAACATTTTATATTATCGCCCTGTGTAACATTAATTCCTCTCCACACTTTATGCAACTTCTTATGGGCTATAAAAGAAATAATTTTTTAATCACACTGTATAAATATAAGTCAACTCCAGCATATATTTCAACCATCCTGTATATGATTTGCTTTATGTCCACATCATATAACAGTTTTTAAATCACCCTGTATAATTTTAATTTCACATTTTTATACCACCAAACGTCCAGTCCACCCTATATTCCAACCATCCAGTATATACAGCTGCCTATGGACCACTATCATTCTACTCCGTTCTATATTTCAGTCATCATATAAATGCAACTCCTTTTATCACTTTACTTTGTGATTTTGTTTGCTATAACTAAACACCCTGTGTATAAACGCACCAAATAGCAGTTTACAGTTAGGCCGGGAGAATGTGACAACCAAAAGCACCGTCTTCCCAAAATGGAAAAATTTGCATTTAAATAGGAATTTGCCTGGTATACAAACAAAACGAGCTTGGTACTAATTGACTTAAGGAGCCGAAAATACTATGCTTTACTACCTATATGCTTGAGATGTAAATAGAAAATTTTCAAATTCGCAATTAAAACTTCCAATGCCTAAAATTACGTTGGAATTAAAATATTTATGAGGGAATATCTGTTATGTCATTTCGATGAAATTTTTGATAAGAATTTTGGAATTTTCGGCGATTTTCTGCAGAACTGCAAGTTGCACGTCCCAGAAAAGCATATGAGATCACCTAGGGATCTTCCTTAATAGATTAAACGTTAAAAATCGACTAAAATATTAGGGAAATTGGTCGATTTCCATGCACGCATGTGTTCATTCACAAATTTCATCACTTTGGCAATAGAATTCTTTTCTAAAATTTGATCTGAAATGTTTAATTCTTTATCTGATATTCTTAGTTCAAAATGTTTGTACATACCCTATATCTTTTTCTAATTAAAATTTATTAAAACGATGAAATTGAATTCTGTCTCTCACGGCTGCGAAGCTTGTTCGTTCCAATATGCTATGGATTCTTCGACCCATGTAAGGTTGACGAAATCGTAATCCTTTCGGAATAATCTTCATCTCCCGACATCGGCACAAGAATATCAAGCTGTTTTTGGTTCGGACAAGTCTTCCAAGTCCTTAAAAGCTTTGGGAACAGCAGTTCCATGGCTGATTGCTAGTTGTTTTCTGAATGATAATTGTGGCATCTCTGGTTTTTATTTTTTCTGAGTTCTTTGGGAATAACACCACATAAACTTGAAATATTTCAAAAGTCCAAAGGTTTCAAGGTCTATATCAGACCACGTTTTCAATGGTATTAACACAAAATGAACAAGAAATTAAAAAAATTTAAGAATTAAAAGGATTCGCAAATGACAAATATCGTAATTAAATTGTGATTGCGAATACTTTTAATTTTCAAATTTCTTGTTCATTTTGTGTTTTTGTATTCCGTTATTTGTTCATCTAGCAGGCTAGCTGCCATTAGGGGTATTTCAGAGGTGAAAACCTAGTAAATGTCTAATTAATTAGTAAAATGTGTGTAGAAACAAATGCTTTATCTAGATTACTGCCACTAGGCGTGGCACAGCGGTGAAAAATTATTAGGATTCTGTAAATGACTGAAAACAGGTGGAAAATTATGAAATCGCTAAAATTATTTTTTTTTTAATTCTGCTAGCTTAATGTTTAACATAGCAGCGTCGCTGCAATCAACTGTAGCGTAGAGGAAAAAAATGTTAGGGTGTTAAAAAACTTAGTTAAGGAAGTGTCAAAAAATATGGCATATCAGGAATTGATTTTTTTAATGTACGTATGTATGTAGGATGGGTTAAAGTGGTGAAAAAGTATTGAAAAACAAGATTATATAAGATGGCATTGCCAGAATTAAGGTGGTAAACATTTTGAGAGAATATGTGAAAAATTATGGCATAAGTTGGATTGAACATAGTGGATATATAAAGTGAAATTATAGACTCTTCTAGAAAACTAAAGTAAATAAGTAAATGACGATCGCATAGACTCGAAATAAATAAATTAAGTGAGAACCGCGTCTGAATTTATTAAATGCTCGACTCCTGCTTTGTAGCTATTATCAAGAGACAAAAGCGAAGAAGGATTTCAGAGTCTAGATCAAACTCGGGGCCTCAATCTGCCTACTCCCCAAGAGTCACTAGGTAACTGAACTAAATTTGAATCTGCTTTACTTCTTTTATCTATAGTTATCGGTGGGTTAGAAGGGGGTGTCACGTGATGAAGGGGCTGTGTTGTGACTGGTTGGGTGTTGGTGGGCGTGTCTGCTTTGTTTAATCTGGCAATTAAGGAGATCCATGCTGTAGGAAGGCGAGAGCTGTCATCGCGTCGGTTTAGACAGAGGGTTTTTTTCTCTATTTCTATAGCTTGGCGAATAGTCGATGCCCTAAGGGAGTTAAGAGATCCAATAGTCCTACTGTCCTCGACGTTGATAGAGTGTCTTGTTTGGATATGATGATGCGCGAGAGCTGAAATCCGATTTTTTTGGCGAACTGGCAAACAATGTTCATATCCTCGATGGTTGATGCGCCTGTTGGTGCGAAAGCAGAAGGCTACGAGAATTATGCGAACCGACCTAAAGAGGGCAGATGTGACTCTGCCGAAACGTCGTCATTTTACCATCGATCCCGGCAGGGATCAGTTATCAACTAAGCGGATGAATTCCCGGAAAACACCTAAAACATATATATATATATATATATATATATATATATATATATATTTGTTTTTAAGTTTTCGCGGGCACTAAATGTTTTAGGTGGTTTTCGGGAATTCATCCGCGTAGTTGATAACTGATCCCTGCCGGGACCGATGGTAAAATGACGACGTTTCGGCAGAGTCACATCTGCCCTCTTCAGGTCGGTTCGCATAATTCTCGTAGCGTTCTGCTTTCGCTTCTAGTTACTCGAATACTAAGATTTTCTGAAGCGAGCGCGCTGTTATATAGTCGCGGCTCGGTGCCTATCGGGTGACACCGTGAACGGCTGCGTGTGATTGGCCCTTGGCGCTCAGTGGGCACGGCTCCCTCCTGCTGATTTGTTATTTCCGGTTGAGTTGTTATTGGACGGGTCCGGGCCGGTACGGTGTTTAATAGGATTTTCCAACAATTCAATAAGTTTTGAATTTCATTGCGTGCGTTTAGACTGTGAGGTCTCTTCGCTATTTCAATTGCCTCTCTTACGAGTCTTGATTTCGGGTGTTCTATATTTGCCAGTACTCTGGTGTTCTCAAAGTCTATTCGGTGTGACATCGTGGTGGCGTGTTCCGCAATGGATGTTGTTTTTTCCTGCTCTCTTACAGCGTTCTGGTGTTCATCACGTCTAGCTTGAATTCTTCTATTAGTTTGCCCCACATAGGTTTTATGACAGTCTGCACATGGAATCTCGTACACTCCTTGTTGTTCTAATGGGATCCTCGTCTTCGGAGTCCTCAACACCGTGCTTATTTTTTTGTCTGTATTGAAAATAGTATCGATATTGTGTCTCAGTAGAATTCTTGCAATACTGTCCGTGGTCCCCTTGACATATGGCAAATAAGCCTTGTTTGCCCCGGTTTTGACTTTAGGGCTCTTTGTATATTTCGGTCTGTAAATCCGTTTTGTCCCAGAGCTGTTTTTAAACTGTCCATTTCCTGTTTGATGTTATCCGGGGCTGCTTTGTTGGGGAACCAATTGAGCTTACTATTGGCCTCAAAGGTGCACCTTCTTTATGTACTTTTGGCAACCCATAGAATTTCGGACATCTCTATGGGTTGCCAAAAGTACATAAAGAAGGTGCACCTTTGAGGCCAATAGTAAGCTCAATTGGATCCCCAACACAACACCTAGCCAAATACCTAGCCTAACAACTTCAACCGTTTGAAGAGGGGGCAGACTCATATGTAAAAATTCGATACATTTCATCGAAATTCTTAAAAAAACGGTCTTGCAACCAGAGTGTCTTCTTGTAAGTTTTGACGTAGTGTCCCTTTTCACCAACATCCCTATCGACGAAGCCTTGGATATCATAATAGAAAAATACAAACCACCTCAACAGCTTGTAGACTTAACAAGGCACTGTCTGATGAACACCTATTTTGTTTACGAGAACCAACGATACAAACAAGTGGAAGGAGCTCCAATGGGATCGCCACTCTCACCAGTTATAGCGAACCTTTTTATGGAGAACTTTGAGGAGTTGGCACTAAGAACAACAACTCTTAAACCCAGTTTGTGGTTGCGATATGTGGATGATACATTTGTGATTTGGCCTAATGGGAGGGAACACCTCAATACTTTTTTAGATCACCTTAATGGCATCCATCACAAAATAAAATTTACCATGGAGGTTGAAGCCAACAATCAACTGCCATTCCTTGATGTTCTCATAAATAGGAAGCAAGATGGAACCCTTGGCCATGCAGTATATAGGAAAGCAACTCACACCAACAGATACCTTCATGCTAATTCTCATCACCACCCAGCCCAACTACAAGCCGTCGTCAAGACTTTAGTAACCAGATCACAAAGGCTAGCTGACCAGGATAACATCAAACAGGAAATGGACAGTTTAAAAACAGCTCTGAGACAAAACGGATTTACAGACCGAAATATACAAAGAGCCCTAAAGTCAAAACCGAGACAAACAGACGAGGAGCATGAGACACCAATAACCAAGGCTTATTTACCGTATGTCAAGGGGACCACGGACAGTATTGCAAGAATTCTACGGAGACACAATATCGATACTATTTTCAATACAGACAGAAAAATAAGAACGGTGTTGAGAACTCCGAAGACGAGGATCCCTTTAGAACAACAGTGAGTGTACGAGATTCCATGTGCAGACTGTCATAAAACCTATGTGGGGCAAACTAATAGAAGAATTCAAGCTAGACGTGATGAACACCAGAACGCTGTAAGAAAGCAGGAAAAAACAACATCCATTGCGGAACACGCCACCACGATGTCACACCGAATAGACTTTGAGAACACCATAGTACTGGCAAATATAGAACACCCGAAATCAAGACTCGTAAGAGAGGCAATTGAAATAGCGAAGAGACCTCACAGTCTAAACACACGCAATGAAATTCAGAACTTATCGAATTGTTGGAAAATCCTATTAAACCCCGTACCGGCCCCGGACCCGTCCAATAACAACTCAACCGGAAATAACAAATCAGCAGGATGGAACCGTGCCCACTGAGCGCCAAGGGCCAATCACACGCAGCCGTTCACGGTGTCAACCGATAGGCGCCGAGCCGCGACTATATAACAGCGCGCTCGCTTAAGAAAATCTTAGTATTCGAGTAACTAGATGCGAAAGCAGAAGGCTACGAGAATTATGCGAACCGACCTGAAGAGGGCAGATGTGACTCTGCCGAAACGTCGTCATTTTACCATCGGTCCCGGCAGGAATCAGTTATCAACTACGCGGATGAATTCCCGGAAACCACCTAAAACATATATATATATATATATATATATATATATATATATATATATATATACAATTCGTATATATATTTATATATATATATATATATATATATATATATATATATATATACCTTGACTGCAACGCTACCTATCGGATCCTTTTGGCATAACAAATTTATTTGCCGTTCAGAATATTAAAGTTTTTGTACGGACGAACCATCGATTATATTATGTAGAAATAAGTATATATATATATATATATATATATATATATATATATATATATATATATATATATATATACTCAAATTTTGTGTAAAATAAGGTCAGTAATGTTCTACTCACAATATTAACTTAATTTGCATAAACAAAACAAATGCTGACAGAAAAAATGATGAAATAGTGCAAAAAATTGCTATTAATTGAGCTACAAGCTTCATTGATGTCATAATCGAGTTTCGACAACCGAAAAAAGATGAAAAAGTCGTCCAGTTCTGGATGAAATATCGTCCTAGTGGAGTCCAATGAACATGACGCGCAACATACACCTGTATGAATGGAAATATCAGTGGATTCCGGTGAAATTATCCCCAAATTTATAGACGCAATGCCATCAAACGATGCCTCATTCGGGATTGATTTACCGCAGATTGCTCCTGCGACCACATTTATGTTTACAAAACACAGTGGATGGCGTTAGGCTCGTTCGCTCGTCCTGGTTGCCATTTCACCGCATGCACACACTCGAATTCAAAAAGCTATTTACTGCCTGCTTTTGACATTTATGTTGCCAGACTATTGTGCATGTAATTGTTTGCTATAGCTTTATTGTTCGTTTGTAGATCTTGATAAAATTCTCTTTCATAATGTGCCACTGACAAATGATAACCAGATCACATATTTAACATAGGCTTGGTATTGCAATTCCTAACTTTCCACCGTAAATGTGTGAAATTTCCAATAGCTGAAGTAAGAAAGGACTTCTAAATCATATTGGCCTGTTATTACTTCTAATCAAAATACTCTATTAATTTGTGTAATAATAATCAATGATAAAATGCGATTAATTGGCATAAAAGGCATAAAACAAATTACCCTTAAAACATATTTTCCCTATCTGCATAATCATTTTTGCTACTATAGACATCATTGTATAGAAATGAAAATGTTGCACACTGAACTATTGCATGTTCGTTTGAAGTCTTTATAAAAAGTATGATTTTATTTATAAAATATTCGTATTAACTTAAAGCCTACATTAAATACTTTCATATCAGTTTACATTTCAGTAAAATAATAATTAAACCCTAAGAATCTTGTTTCCAAATATGTTTTCGTTAGAAAATTCTTAAGAAAATATTTTGCTGATAATTGTTTCGGTCTTAATTGGATGAAAATTATTTTAATTAGATTAAAACAAAAAACACTATTATTTTCACGTTACCCGCGGTTTCATCCTCGTACGGGGTGGGAGTGTACAAATCTTTGCAAAAAGAAATAACTTATACATATATACATATGGGTTATACTATATAACAATTTTTCCAAATTTTTTGAAACACCCTACTTAATTATAAATCCACTAATCCCGAATATGTTTCACACCAACTCCAAGTCCTTATGGGCCAGCCTATATAACAATTTTATGGGAAAATTTTTTTAATCACCTTTTATAACTAACTCTACTTCACCCTATAGTGCAAACATTCTGTATATGCTGCTGTTAATTTGTTACCCAATACAACTTTTTTTAACACCTACTTATAATTCTACTCTACCCTATATTTAAGCTATTCAATTGCTTATGGTCTACGATATATAACAATTATGTCTGATATTTTTTGTAAAGTACAATTTCTCTCCACACTATATTTTAATCACCCTTTATATGCAACTTTTCTAACATTGTCTTAATCACACTCTAAAACTATAATCTTGATCCCATTATTCAGGTATTCCATATAGTAGGATGCAACTGTTCATGCCCTATATGGTTTTTTAAACTATTCAACCTAATGGAAATGCCCTTGGTGTGTCACAAATGTAAAAACACAGTTTGGCACCTTAACACCAAACCTTTATTTAAACACTCACCCAAACTGCAACTGATTTTTGGCCACCCTGTATAACTTTTTTTTGAACCGCCTTGTATAACTATAATTCTACTTCCTTCACCATTATCATCCTGTATATATTGCTGCCAATCAGTCAAACATCAAAACTTATTTTTGAACCATCCTGTATAACTATAATTTTACTCTAGAAAAAATACTTTAACCACCCTGTATCTTCATCTGCTTAGGGGCTACCAAATATAACATTTTTTAAACACTTAACAATAACTTTGCTCCATTCACTATCTTATCTATGCAACTGCTTATGAACTACGGTAAATAACCGTTTTTTAACCACCCTGGAAAGAATAATTTGTCATCATCTTATATTTCAACCACCCGCATATGCAACTTTTTCGTTTTAAGCACACTGTATAACTATAATTTTACTTCGATCCGCGTTTCAGATATTGCATATCTGCAACAGCTCATGTTCTCTCCTACAAAATATTTTTATCCAACCTATTTAACCACCTTGTATATGCAACTACTTATCGGCCCAGTATACATTTTTTGTACTTCGCCGTATAACTATAAATCCATCAATGCAGAAAATAAATTTCACCAAAAGTTCAACTGCTTATGGGGCACCCTATATACCTAACAATTTTGTTCAACATTTTTATGAATCACCTTGTATATATTACAACTACCCTGTATACGCTGCTGCTTATTGGTGAACCAATATAACATTTTTAAAATATTTAACTATAACATTTCTCCACCCTATATTTCAACTATCCTATGTGTGCAACTGATTATGAGCCACGCTATATTTTTATAACCACATTATAAAGTATAATTTCTCTACACACTTCATTTACAGCACCCTTCATTTGCCACTTTTTCTAACCTTGTTTGAATCACACTGTATAACTAACTTCACCTCGCCCCATATTTCAGGTACACCTTATATGCAACTGCTATATATCAAAATTTTTCTAGCATTTTTTACACACCCTGTATAATTATAACTCTCTAGACCATTCTACATTTCAATAAACTTTTATATGCAACTACTTATTTGCCACACAATATAACATTTTTGTACCATCCTGTATCCTTAGAATCCCACTCCGCCCTATATTTCAACCATCCGGTAAATGGAACAGCTAGTAGATCATAACAATTCTTTATAATATTTTTTAAACCCACCTGTACAGCTGTAATTATACTCTGCTATATATTTCAGTCATCCTATACATGCAAATACTCGTGGATATAGAACAAGTTTTTCACCACACCATAAACTATATTCGACCCCATCTTATATTTCAACAATCCTCTATAAACAACTGCTTCTCACATTTCTTCAACCCATTTGATAACAATAATATCTTCTGAACATAATTCAAAGATCCTAACTGCTTACATAGGACATTTTTTTCTAAGATTTTTTATCCAAACTTTATAAATTTCTACCATTTTTCAACCACTTGGTATATGCAACTATTTATGGCCCACTCAATATAACTTTTTTGGATCACCCCGTATAACTAATTCCACTCCCCTTTATTTCAACCACATTTTATATATCCAGCTGCTTATAGGACACCCAATATAACTATTTTTTAAATTTTTAAATCCATGTAATTCTACTCCGCACTAAATTTCCTATATACAGAACACCCTGTATAATTACATCTACGCTTGTTATATCAGTTGATTTTTTTTAAATCCAAACATATTACATTAGCACATTCCGAATTTTGAATAGAAAGCTAAGCTGATGCCAGTATCTAAAACTTTGTGCGTGCCGTGGAACCAATTGAATAATTCTTTTAGCAAACATGGTAGAAGTTTTTCCGCTATATCTACCGTTTCTTTCAATTTAGGGAGATAAAATTTCTACCAGATTTTAAGTTAAATTATAGGCTTTGCAATAAAATTCATCAAAATCAGTTCAGTAGTTTTTACGTGATGAGGTAACAAACAAACAAACAAACAGACAAATACAATTTTAAAATAGTATATAGATTGATAATTGTCTCGCACATCTAAGTGGCTTCGTCATAATACAATTTTAGACTAAATGCTAAATATCTAAACAGATTATATAGTTGTAAGAAAGTTATAATTGTAGGGAATTTTGGTCACATCATGTGACCATGTGACCATGTGACTCACATTGTCACTTAGGTATGATCATTTAATAGGTTCGGGGGATATTTAATTTTATTAATCTCCAGAGACTCTAAAAGGGATAATTTTCTACTTTTTTATGTAAACGTAATATTTCAAAAGTAGTTGGTGATATGTGATTTTCATTCAGTAAATGCCGGCAAAGGTTGATTTGTTGGATTTTTGAATCTCATAGCCTTTTGAAGTTTCAAACCATTTGGACTTAAATCACCTTCCTTTGTGACCGATATAGGGCAACTACCACATGTTAACTTTCTTGTTGTAACGTAATTAAAATATTTTGCCTTAACGAAAATCACAAGAACTATTTTACAGCAAACATTTTTTTACCCTTGAAGAATAACGTTGCTCAGAGTGATCAGAAAGGTGAATTTATAACGGTAGATTTCCCAATTAAAATCTACTTATGGGAGATATTAACTTGTTTAGATCAATTAGTGTAAATGGGAACTAAAAAAATTTCTAAAAAGTCAAAGCAGATTAGACACCCAACAAGCCTAGCAACTTTTTTTTATATAATCAAACATACGTTTCATAGGAATATTATATAGTCGGCAGTCGACAATATGACATATGAAGATAGAAAGAAATACTTTAATGGCACTTTCACCCAATATCTGTCATTATTTATACTACACTCAAATAACCGATATTGCTGAAATTCCCTGATGACCCTACATTTTATAATTTATTATACTAAATGAAGTAAAAGTGGAAGTCTACAAACTTCCAGTCAACGCCCTAGGAAAAATGAAATTGACTAAAATTAACCAAAAATATAGATTTTCATATCAAATATCAGAAGCTCCTTTGGTAGTAAAACTGACCTTTCTCCTTTTTCGATAATTTTATTTATCTTCCTCTTAACTAAGACTCCGTTTTGTTGGTATTTCCAAAACCTGTACATATAAATTAGAAGTACATACAATTATACATACATTTACAAAATCTGTTGATAGAGTAGAGTTTAATTCAAGAATGTTAAACGAGTTTAGTTTCCACAAAATAGATGATAGTTCATACATCCTTAGCCAAAAATAGTACAGTGGTGACCACATGAATGGGATTATTTTAGATATTTTATGCCCAATATGTAAAGATTTAGTTCGGAGTAACTGGAAGTTATAGGAAGAGCATTTGTTGTTGTTGACGGACCCAAAAATAATTAGAAATAGAAAAAAGGAAATTTTGCTTAAAAATGTCAAGTTTTCGATTGACATTTACTATCTTAAATCACTATTGAAAATCAGTTTGAGAAAACGATAAAACTAGAAGATTTCTGACTAGAACAAATTGGTACTTAAAGTTAAAATCTCACCGTCTAAGATATTTTTCAGCTAGCATTATGCTCATTCCCAACCACAATGTACCCATCTAACCTTTTAAAGTTTGAGACAGATTATTGTATTTGTTCTTGTTACTGTAATAAAATTTATAGATCTTAACTACATGTCATCGCTTCCCAACATTTTTAAATAACGTACAAAATCCTTTTTCCACATAAAATGAGTGAAGTTCTCCATAAAATGATTATGTTCAGGCCTTTATCAGAAGCTTTAGCTTTAACCAAAAGTATTCAGCAAACCTAAAAACGATAGCTGGCAGATTTTAATATATTAACTTTAATAGAGATACATTAACATCATTCGCTTTACCTTGTTAAAAAATAAAAGGAAATCAATATATTACAGATCTCTGATTTAATTTAAAAAATAACGCATTGAAAATCAAGGTCACCCAAAAGTTCTTTATTTGTTACAAAAATCAACAACTATTTAAAAAGTAATTTCGAAAAGATTGTTGAGGAGGTCTTGAATTATTTTGTCTATTCATTGGGTTTTCTCTCCTCCAAATTTTTTTCCTGTAACAGATAAGTATTTAAAAATTGTATATGTAGAACAAAGTATAGTAAGGCAATTTCGTAAAATTGCCCAAGTCTATACAGAGATTCTTCCTCATAGTTTTTTCTGAGAGAAAAAGATGTCTATAAAATGATCAACCAGTATTCCTGTATATAAGTAATGTATTGTATATTGTGTAATACTTATCTGTGTATGGAGACGTCTCAACTCCGAGTCTGGAGTCGTTGTCAATCGTTTAGTGTTGTTTTCGAGGTTTTTTTCTAAAAAATTTTCGTTTTGATTTTGAATTTGTTGTTTGTCAAAAAATTTGACACTGACAAACAACAAATTCAAAATCAAAGCAAAATTTTTTAGAAAAAAACCTCGAAAACAACACTAAACGATTGACAACGACTCCAGACTCGGAGTTGAAACGTCTTCATACACAGATAAGTATTACACAATATACAATACATTACTTATATACAGGAATACTGGTTGATCATTTTATAGACATCTCTTTCTCTCAGAAAAAACTGTGAGGAAGAATTTCTGTACAGACTTGACTATTTAAAAAACTCAGTATCCTAAATTTTGCTCTAAAAATGAAAATCTGCCGAACAAATATGTACCTATACATAGAAAGTATCGTGGTAAAACCTGGACAGAACTAGAATAGCAAATTGTAATGCCTCAAAGAATTGAGTCCTATGACTGATCTCTTTGTAATAATAAGAAAAGTTTTACAATAATTTATATTTCAACATAATATTCCGTAATTCTAATATACTTGTATTGAAATAGCCCCACTAACTAGAAAATTAAGAGTATCATCACTGCAGCTGATGAGACCATCTTGAATGTACGATGTCGAGTAGAGCTCTTATGTTCTCACTCTTCACATTGTATTTTGAGTATATGTTGGGAATGACCTAACCATGATTCAACATACATATTTTCAGCAATTTATCGCAAATGAATGTTCGTTCTCTTTCCTAAAGAGATCTCAACATTCGCGGTACCCATCTTTGACTTAAGTGTTTCATTTGAAGTCCTTTTTTCAAAATTGTGTCAACTGATGTGAGAGGCCAGTCTTGTTAACAATTTATTTATAACATTGACGTGAATGTCCAAGTCTTTATGACTGGCGTACCTCCGATCTGAAGCTTATCCATGAAACACCTCAATATGTAAAATCATGGAAGGACCATTCTCTGGTAGTAGTCTAGGGCCTATGATCAAACCGCATAGTTAAAAAGTTTTAACTGAAATGCAATTTTAATAGATGAATATTTCCAGAGGAATACAATTTTAATATGTAAGAAGTCAACGGTTATAAGTCATGACAGGAAATAGGTGAGTTATGTCAAAAATATATCATTATACGTTACCGGTTCCTAAGTTCGGAATTGGCTTACATACCTGTAACAAAAAATATAGTTCATATCCAGTAATATTCAACAATAAAAAGGTAAAATTTAGAAATGTGTAGATGCCCAAATTTTAATAAATAAATTTGATTTACATTCTCAAAAACAACAGTTTTTGCCTTAATATTAATTAAAAAATTGTTTGTATAAACTTAAAATGTCTTGTGTATTACAATAATTTTCATCTCTAATATATGTAAGTTATTTTAAGTAAATATATATTTCTCTGAGTTTTACAAAACTGACCTGACCCTTCCTCAAAAAAATTATATAAAAATGATAAAAAAGTACACTACAATTTATATTTTTCAAATTCCTGTCTAAAAACTAATTTTTTATTGATCAGAAGTTGCGTTTAGAATTATGATCCTACCGCTTAAATCCAGTAACTATAATTTAGTTCTGGAATTGACACAGAATGACGTTGAAGCAACTTAAATAACATGTCAATCAAAAACAGAGAACACGAAGCAAGTAAAGACGGTTGTTGGTTCATGTCGTGATGAAAATACGAGCTTTTGATGATGTGTCCATCGCACCAACATTTTTATCGGTAAAATGTATCAAAAGAAGTTTTACTTTGAAGTTTTCGTTTCCTGTAGCCTTCACAACGACAAAGAGATTATTTTGTTGAAGTTGCTTTAATCGGTTTTAAGAATTCACCTTGATGATATATTTATATATGTTTGCAGCTACATGATGGTACATCTTTTTAGTAAATAAAAAGCAACAATGTGAAGTATGATCTTCTATCAATCCCAAATAAATGAAAGAATATAATTTTTTTGATATTTTCGGAACTATCTTAAACGATGTTAAGTGAATGGTATTTTACAATTTATATTTTATTAATTTAGGGTATTGACAAACGAGGTCAAATTGGAACCGTGAGACGTTGAAATTTGTCAATATATAGTTAGTTTGTTATTTCCCTAAAAAACAGGAAAAGGTGTGAAATAAGTCTTTCGGTTACACTAATTTCTTTCAGTTAGATATTTTATAAACAGTGTTACATACTAAAATTTAAATAAATTTAATGATCACTGCAGTTTGAAATATTTTTCAGAATTACTTACCGGTTTAAAAGAGTTAGATCATTTCATGCTTTTTCTAGTATTAATGACAATACCTAGATTTAATCATTATTTGAGAATATATAAACTGCCCTACGGAAGGCCATATGATATAAAGCAACTTGGTATTTTACTAAATTACTTAAGTCTGTATTTTCTTTTGCATCCGCCCCTGTTTAAACAAAAATAATTCACTGCAATTCGTACTTACCGGTAGTTTAATGAAAAGTTACCATGTCTCTAACTGTTCTTAGATTCTAATAAATACTTTCTTTTGTTCTTATTGTAACGTCCAGTTACTTATAAATTGCCAAATAGTCAACAAATTACTCACCTAGAATGTGTATACTTCTCGCTCCATGTTTAAGCTTACTTAGGGTATTCTGGTATGAAAACAACTAATACGAGTAGAGGTTGATTATTAATACCTCCAGCGTAGGTTTCGTTTAATATAAGTACTAAGTTTCAACGCAATTGTCCTAAAAAAAGAATTTTTTTATGTTGTTGTAAGTAAGTTTTGTTTTTGTTTGCTTGTTTTGAGGGAGTTTCTGCTGACTATATTCTATAACGTTGGATTGATTTGGTGGAAGTAGTTTAGAGATATTAAAAAAGGAATATGGTTTGCGAGTCACAAATTGAAATGTCAAGGTTTCTACCATCATGTTAATGATATGTTTGTAATTAGGGTTTTTGACACCAAGATTTTTTAAATAATCATATAACGTTCTAAAAAAATGTTTAGTTATCAAGCGTATAGGAAAAAAGTCTTCAAGTTTGCGACTATTAATGAGATAACATATATTTACTGGGAAGATGGTGAATGTTTTTATTTGATAATAGTTTTTACCTAAACAAAATATTATATGTGTTAATTTGTTTACTATAAATATATATATATATATATATATATATATATATATATATATATATATATATTATACTACAGGTACTTTGTTTTTTAAGGTACTGTGTGTTTTTCAAATGCCTGTAAGTACACATTATTTTATTTGTTATTTATTACAAAAGTAGTTATAATTCTGGTATTAAATTAATGGTGTGGTTTTCAGGATTCGTCCACGTATTGACAATTTTGAGATCAACTCTAAAATGACGTCATTTCGACAGATTCATACATGTACTCCTCAGATTTGTTCGCGTTTTAGCAATACTAGTAAAACAAATTAAAGTGTGAGATTTATGAGAACAGAACGCCATTCAAATCTGGGATATTAATTATTACAGTTTAAAAAATCATATGTTTGTATTGACGTTATGTAAATGACTAAACTTTCTGTTGTTGGTACAGTTTAAACGGTATAATATAATGCAAATTACTATCGGCTATAAATGTTGCAAGAGATTAATCATATATAAGCTATTTCATTATTTCTGGAAACAAGCCCACATCTAAATACATTTGTAAACACCTACGTTAAAATATTAAGATATCAAACACTCATTGGACATAAATCAAGGTAAATAATTAACATTAACTTTAACGCCGTGGATTTAATCAATAATGAAACTAATTATTTAGGTATAATTCCATAAAAATACTGTGGCGTCAATCACAGCGACAGTTTATACGATTAGTGTATAGTAAATAGTTTATTTAACAATCGCATTGATTATAAACAATAATGCGAACAAATAATAAAATTTATATCAAGTTTTACGATTTTATTATGAAATTAGCTTAACTATATATTTTTTAATGATTCTATACGTACTAGGCGTCTTTTTCCAAACAATTAAGAGTTTCAGAATTGTTTATATCTTCAACATTCTAAAACGTTACATTCTTAACAGCTAAACAACTCTTTGTAGTTATATGTTAAGCCCGGATTCAATTCTCTTAAACCTAATAAATAACTAATTAACATCTTATATCGTGAATTCCCATAATATATACAGTAAGCCATTATTTTATTTGTATGTCATTATTTCTGCACGATTAGTCTAAAAAGCTGCTGGAAAATATTATTAACCGACTTCCAAAAAGAAGAAGGTTATCAATTCGTCGGCATTTTTTAGGGTTCCATATATACAATATACGGATACCCTTATATCACTCAGGATTTCTGCCTCTGTCACATCACAGCAATTTTCTCCTAAACTACTGGACGGAAGAGGTTGAAATTTGGTATCAGTGTATAGTTTGGTGACCCGATCAGGAGTACATATAGTAAATGATGAAATTTTGATTTTAGGGGTACTTCTGGGGGGAAAAACTAAAAAAATCGATCGTTCCCCCCCTGATCTCCGAAACTACTAAATAAGGAGAAACCATTAATATTAATTTTGGGGGGCAAATTATAGAATTAAATAAATATTTAAAATTAAAAAAAAAATTCAAACGCATCATGTAATATATCAAATGAAAGGTCTCATTCTGAGGAACACACAAATATTTTTTTCATATTTAAAAAAAAATTATTTAAAAAGATATTAAGAAAAATATACCAAAATTTACCCATTCCCCCGCCCCCTTATCTCCGAAACTATAAAACGTAAAGTTTTGAAAAAAAATAGAGGTATAGGTTCTGACCTGAAGTTTACTGGAAAAATAAGGAGAAACCTCTACTTTTAATTTTGGGGGGCAAATTAAAGAATTAAGTGGAAAATATATAATTAAAATTGTTTCTAACCCATCATATTATATATCAAATGAAAGGGCTCATTACGACGAAAACAAATATATTTTTTTCATATTTTTAAAATAAATTAATTAAAAGATATTAACAAAAATATAAAAAAATTTACCCATTCCCCCCTTATCCCCGAAACCATAAGCTGGAAAATTTTGAAAAAAAAATGGAGGTATAGCCCCTCATCTGAACTTTACTGAAAAAAAATCCTAACATTCATTTTGGGGAGCAAATTATAGAATTAAATGGAAAATATAAAATTAAAATTGTTTCTAACTCATGATGTTATATATCAAATGAAAGGGCTCATTATGACAAAACAAATATAATTTTTTCATATTTTCAAAATAAATTAATTAAAAAATATTAACAAAAATATAAAAAAATTTTACCCCCCCCCCTATATCCGAAACCATAAGCTGGAAAATTTTGAAAAAACAATGGAAGTATAGCCCCTCAACTGAACTTTACTGGAAAAATAAGAAAAAATCAGTAACATTCATTCTGGGGGGCAAATTATAGAATTAAATGGACAATATAAAATTACAATTGTTTCTAACCCATCATGTTATATATCAAATGAAAGGGCTCATGATGAAGAAAACAAATATATTTTTTTCATATTTTTAAAATAAATTAATTAAAAGATATTAACAAAAATATAAAAAATTTGAACCATTCCCCCTCCACCTTATCACCGAAACCATAAGCTGAAAAATTTTGAAAAAAATGGAAGTATAGCCCCTCACCTGAACTTTACTGGAAAAATAAGGGGAAACCCCTAATAAAAATTATAGAAATAAATGGAAAACAAAAAATTATTATTGTTTCTAATGGGTCATGTAATATATCAAATCACAGGGCTCATTATGACGAATACAAATATATTTTTTTTTATTTTTTTAAAATGAATATTTTAAAACATATTTCAAAAATATTTTAAAAAAATCACCCATTCTCCCCGTTATACCCCAAACTATAAGACTTCAATTTTTTTCTTTATAGGAAAAATATGAAAAAAATCCCTACTTCTATTATTTGGCCCCCAAATAATAGAATAAAACGGAAAATAAATTATTAGAAAACCCCCATAGTAATTTTAGGGACAAATTATACAATTAAATGGAAAATAAAGATTCAATTTTCAAACGCATCATGTAATAATCAGATAAAAGGCTCATTATGTGAATTACAAATATATCATATTTTTAAATCATTTGTTCAAAAGATATTAACAAAAATATTAAAAATCGACATAATTCCCACTTTAGAAACTACACTATTTAAATTATGAAAAATATATTTTATTTGTATTTTTTAATAATTTGAATAGCAGATTTAATAATTTATAATTTAAAACTTGACCTATTTTGCCCTTTATCTTCCAATCTACAGAGCCTCAAAACTCAGAGAGTATACTTCTCTGAAAGTTTATTAATAAAATAAAACACTAATGTTAATTTTTGGGGGCCAAATTAGAAAATTAAATACATATGTATTTAAAAAAAAATCAAGCGAATCCTGAAGCAGATAAAATAAAAAGTCTATGTGTGGAAAATCAAAGTGTATGTTTTTTATAAATTTAAAACGCGTTCTTTAAAAGATATAAAGGTAAATATAAGAAAATGCACTCATTCCCTGCTTGTCTGAAACTGGAATATTAGAGTCTTGAAGGTGGTACGGAACCCTAAGTATGCGAGTCCAACTCGCACTTGACCAAATTATTTTATGTATGCTCAGTGATTATACGAAAACTGCTTGGGAAATTTGGGCGATTTAAACGGCATATTACAGAAAGGAAGCATATAATTTTCTATAAATTGAGGTTTACGGTTGTCCAGAAAAAAATCTATATATAAATAGGCAAAGACAAACCGATTAGGTACCATTTTCTGCCTCTATCTCTTAACCGGTTTTCTTCATTTTTATTTGGCTTAGTAGCTACTGACGACCTTCAGTGCATAATGCTAATATTAATTTATAATATTGGTTCATTCATTAAATAAAATATAATAAAAATTCATTAATTAAGTCCATACTGTCATTGCCAAATAATTGACAGTGCCGCCGACGCCAGACCGTCAAAACTCAAAACATTGAGTAATTATATATAGAGGGACCGATCGTTAGATGCTTTTATATACTTAGTGCATGTACTTCTGGAAGTGGCATGCAAGCGTTGTTATTGTTTAGTGGTAAAACGGTCAATGTAGTAGATCAGTATTGATTTTTCGGACACGTTGCTGTAACTTTCATGTTAAATATTCTGTTTTTAATGTGAATTTAATTATTTGATTAATATATTATTATCACAACCTTTCCGAAGGTGTTGTGTAAAAAAATGTCAGACAGCGGACAATAGAGAATGTATTAAATATTTAAGTTCTCCTAGGGTTGTTGGTCCTTTCTTTTCTTTAATATTCCCGAACTTGATTGAAACCGCAAATGACGAAAACTTTTAGGTTGCAAAGAACAATCTTCCAATTATTATATCGAATATTTTGCCAGGAGCGGTTCCAGTCAAAAATTTGTCAAAAAATTTCGAATACCGATATTTGATTACATTTTTATTTTCTTTTTTTATCAATAGATTTGTCAATATGAGTGAATAATTTTGTTCATTACATCTACTTCTCCGATTTCTCTACAACTCTGTTTCTTATAAAAATATACTTTTTACAATGAAATAGGGTCGAATTTCGACCACTGGGCGACCACTAGTACTAATTAATGGACCACACTTCGGTGAATTTCAAAGAATCGTTGTTTTCTCTGAAACAGCTTAATCAATTTGAATATTTTAAATTGTTTCCTACGAAGAGATGTTCCAGCTTGATTTCATATAATTTTCTATAACGTAAAACATACCGTTTTACTGATAATCGGAAAAATGTTATTCAGGATACATAAGTTGTTGCGTATACCAGGTGATTGAAGGAAAAATGGAGTAAAACTATAGTTGTACAGAGTGGATAAAAACACGTTAAAAAAATTGTTAAATAAGTATATGCAGTATAGTATGAGTTATAGAGCGGAGGGTTCAAAAAATGTTAGAAGCAGTTGCATATACAGGATGGTTGAAATTTAAGGTGGAGTAGAGTTACAGTTTTACACGAGTAACAAGTAGGTGGTTGAAGTAAGGATTGAGTAAAATTAAAGTTATTCAGTGTGAATCAAAAATTTGTTATATAAGTATAAGTAGTTAGAATATGTGAATTATAGGACAAGGTATAATATAGTTATAGAGATGGGTTCAAACTTTAGAAGCAATTGTATATGCTGAATGGTTGAAATAAATGGTAGAGTTATATTATAGTTATACAATGTGATTCAAAAAATGTGAAAAATTTTGTTATATAGGCTGGACCATAAGTAGTTGCATAAATCGAATACTTGACATATGGAACAAAATAAAATTATAGGTGTACAGGGTGATTTAAACAATAGAATTATAGAAACAATCAATAGGGTGGAGAGGATTAATACTTATAGAGGACAGATGCAACTGCGTGTGGAGTTGAATTATACGGATACACGCTGCGCACATAAAGCAACAGACTGTCGATTTATTGTGCAGTAAGACGGATTGAGATACGGTTCGTGCATTGGATTCGTGAAAGCGTCTAAAACTTTGGGATCATATGTGAAATGGTTTGAAATATTGCAGTGGTACATGAGAACATTGCAGTTTTAGTGCATCTCGAAAGGATGGTTGATAAAAAAATATAACTGGGTAATTAATGGTGAAAGTTAGGCCAATTTTTTTAATGTAGCCTAACACGAGCATTATATGGAAAATGGGCCCCGGAATCTCTCCTGGTCCGGAAGACTGGTATTAACTGCGCACTATAGATCAAATGGTCTTTTTTTAACGGAAAGCTAATATTTCCGTAGAAATACCGATGCCATTCGCTTGTGTTATGCGGATTATAGGAAAATAATTAACAAAGTCATGATCCCGTATTCTGCTTTCCCAAAAATTAATAACATGTCAGGTCTTTCCCTAATTCTGAAACCTGCCATTATTTTTCACAAACTAATACCCTCGCACACGAGCTGACCATCCACAACCGATTTTATTTGTTTTTCCAATTTATTTTTTAAATAAAATGAGAATCAAATCACGATATAAATTTTCGCACAAAAAACCAACACAGCAAACAACCAATCGTGGCAGCGGTCAGCTGTAGTTAAAGTGAAGATGTACTAACCTATGCGTGTTTATACGCCACGTTGCCACATCACACTCACTGTAAAAAAGGCTACTTAACTTCTAACTTTTTTATTTTTTTGTTGGGAAAACTATAGTATATTTCTGCAAATGTTATAAAGCTTTTTGATTTGTTTTGAACCAAAGTATTGATCTTCAAATCCTTGAACTTAAACCGTTTACACCCTGTATATTTTGTATTATTTAGGAAATGTTCCTTAATAAAATGAACATCTAGCTTCACTGGTAATAAAAGCTTATTTCTTGAATATTAGGGCAATTTCAACTAGCTGAAGACACTTTGTACCTCCATAACATGAAATGGAGCCTCGTAACTAATACAACCTCTATTGAAGGTGGACATAAAATAAATCGGGTGCACTCCTCTATCATCTCATCAATAACACCCTTGGGACGCCGACACTGGTCAGTATCACGCAACATTACGCACAAAAATGATTATTGTTACATCCTGAAATGTCCCTGGAATGCTTTCCATGCCCATTGAATTTTATTTGTATAGGAGAATTAAATGAAGTGGACTTTAGTTGCTCTAACACGAAGGTAGCTGTTAGTGAAATGTCTATCAGTTGCGTAGATAGAAATAGTGCATTTGAGGGTTATAGATAAAAGGATTTTACATTTTTATTAAAAATCAGTTTTTAGAAAATAATCATATATTCTGTAGTTCTTCAGAATATATTTATAAAATATTTAGTCTAAGAAACTTCAATAGACAATCTGGATAATCTGAATTATAATAAGTCTAAAAACGAATCGAAATGTTTAAATATATCGGTGCTTTAACATCCTGAAAAGCCTAGATGTCGAGATTCATTTCGCGGTACAATTTTATGAATTGACATTAAAAGTTTCAGTTTATATAAATCCCTGTATTTTGCTTGAATTAATATAGGTTATCTGTATCAAAATTAGTCTATAACAAACTCATTCCATACTAAAACCGGATTGTTTAGGTGTCCTCAAAAACAATTTATAGAATAGAAAAACCTAATATAATAATTTAATTTTTAATTTTCTTTAAACTGAAAACAAATTCTACCAGTAAAACAACATTTTAAACATAAGAAAACAGTTAGACCACTATAGAAACATGGCCAGAATCAAAAAAAAAAACTGGATAATAAACCGTCGAAATACGGTTAGCAATGACAAAAATTTTTTTTTTTCAGGGAAGATCAGCAGCAACTGTTTATATGATTTAGAGCACATCTCTGCAATAAAAATAAGAAACAAATTTAATGCAGTACATAGTAAAATAATGAAAAATTTTGAACACAAGAAATACCAACACAGACGCAAAATACAGAAGGATTCGTTGTTAATAATGAAATCATTGGGAATAAATTAATACCAAATTAATAGCTGTCATGCTTGGAAATCTTACACATAATTTGTAAAGTATTTATCCATAACTCAATCAGAAATGTAAATGGAAAGAGTTAAACGCATGGCACAGCGAAAGTACCATATTACTCTTCTCCTTCATATGACAATCGGTTAAATGATATTAGCGATCATCATGGCTATTTGTACTTTAGAAGTCAATGTTGTAAAGAAAATGCAGTTGTGGTATTAAACCAAGTTCTTTAATTCTTTAGTCAAGATATTTATTGTCGTCCAGGTCCTCTTATTCCTAACACTTCCCCTTTGTTTGTTATTAGTTTGGCTATTGATCCAAGTACTCCAGTTTTCTGTTTTTTTTTCGGTTTTCTAAACCCGAACTCTATGTCCATATTTCCAAAACTCTAACATTTGTGATCCATCTGTTCATAGTTTCAATATAGCGACATTTCAAGTGCTTCAAAGATTTCACTTATACATTCTGTTTATGTCAAGGATTCTGCTTCATACTAGAAATATATAGCTGTGAAAATTTTTATTTTAGTAGTTTTTTTCAGGTAGCTTTTAAAAACAATCGACATTTTCAGATAATTAATTTTCTAAAATTCATTTCAAAATTGTCAATCACAGTGAGCACTAACGTGTGTACTTACCCATTTATTTGCAAAATAGCAACAATGTTATCAACTGAAAAGTACAATAAACAAAATCCTGTAGCATTCCTATCAAATGAGGGAAATTAACAAATATATTTTTTAAATTTAAATTAACAATAAAACAGAAATCATGGCAATATCCGATTTTTACTTTCGTTTGCACACCGTAATAAATAATTTATTGCGAAATGTCAGGATCCTTATTGCAAGAATATTAAGATTATGTTTATTTGTTTTGAATGTAGTAATTTGACGTGGTAGATAAGGGAGTTTTATATTATTGTAGTGTTATTCCCACTAAGAGCATAAATTGTCTTCTAAACGTTGTTTGTGGCATATTCTTGATAATATTTATGTTTTTTTGGGCAATAACACCACAATCGAAATAAAACGACGTATATTGATGGAAAACCAAATGTTTCAAAGTCTATTCTGACTTCGTTGTTAATGGCTTTATATTTATTGATTTAAACTGCAAAATGAAAATTTGATTCATGACATTTAAATTGACATTAGAAAATTTGTTGTTTTTAGATATACAGGTAGCACAAAAAATTTAAAAAATCATGTATTAGAGTTAAACAACTTTCAAATTAGAAGAATTTGAAAGAGTTGTCTTTAGAATTTATAAGCGGCGTTCCTAGGTACGACTTTGTTATAAGATAGCGCATTCGCCAAAAATGCGATCAAAGAATTCTATTGTTTCAGTGATCCCATTAACGTCATAAGGGAAAACCTAGGAAAAAATCTCATGAACTATCCCGATACTGGGTTGTTCATTAATAATTTCTTCCTTAATTGTCGGTAACCAGATACGAATTCTACAGAAGTAGAAGCGATACAATCTAATATCGAAAACAAATATAATTATTACACGAATTTTTCCAAAATACCAATGAATCTATCATGTAGAACGCTTTTGATAATGTATAAAGCAAGCATAAATGCCATGGTGGGTCATATTACGACATTGTTGAAAAAGCAATTGAGCACAATAGTTTTCCACTTTATTTCTGAACCTTTGGTGAATAATTAATTTTTATAAGAGGTGGGTCATGAGACTTATATAGCCGAACAATACGAACTATTTAATCGGAAGCGTTATAAAGGTTGATTTTGGGCATATCTGGGATATTATACTAACAAAATATTCTAATCTAGGTTAATTAAGCCCCTTATATAGAAATAAATTCTTAAATGTATAATAATTTCGAAATAATTATGTAAACTTATTATTTTCTTTAATTTCCCATTCTTCAAATGATATAGTGGGAAAATTAAAATAAATTTTATATAAATGGAAAATACGATTTCCAATTACTTATTCAATTTCAGATACTTTAAGTCCAAATTGTGACGAGTTTGTATAATTTAGGTATACTCTGTTCTTTTGTAGCTAATGGCATTCTCAGCTTCATATATACAAATTTTATTTAAAAAACTCATAGGAACAGATACTGAAACCCGTCTTTGCCAATTCAGTATTGATTGTTATAAAAAAATTATGCAAGTTTAAAAGTTCATTTATAAAAATACGAGTCTTTTAAATCAGTAAACCACATGAGCAAGCCTGATTATTTTGTACCTTATTTGTACATTTTTATGCAAAGTTTGCATAATGGTGTTCTTAAATCTGTCCGAAAAATGTAAATTTTCCGAATCGAAGTGAATTAACAGCGCACACATTTTATTCAAGCCAAACAGGACCAAAAGCTACACAACGGGCCAATATCCACGTCTAAACATTACCTGGCCCATAAAAAATCCAACTTCCCCATAGAGAAGGTGATCTGTATTCCGACTGAATCCCAGATAGCTCTGAGATACAATCGCTCCCTGTGAGAAGTCGAATATATTTGCGGGTGGAACAATATATTGGCTTAATGTATAGTAAATGAGCCCCGGGCTATTGCCCACTTTTCGTTTTCTGTGTTATACTTTGCCTCTTTACGAGAACTTTGTAGCGAAAAAACTGCAATTGATGCAAATTTACGTGTTTAATAAGGATTTACAAAATATATTATGCTTTAGTTAGTTTATCTAATGGAACATTTTAGTAATCTAGTCGTTTGTCGGATGAACAAAAAGTTTGTTATATTGGATTAAAATGAAAATGTTAGAGTTTTTCTTACAAATTGAAAATAATACAAAAAATATATTACTGAATAAGTACCCAAAAACAAACTGTGCCGACCCAAAAACGTTCTAAAACAATAACGACACAAAAAAGTCGAATATATTATAATAGGTCAAAGTTTAGAATTAAAAACTTTATCCACTTATGTCATAACACTAAAAATTGTATAATAAATATTCATGTCACTTTTTCAATTATATACTAGGTTTGACAAAAAGCATCAGTTTTGTTTATAAAAGTAAAGTACCTTAATTTTTTATAATGTCGCATATTGTTATCAAACAAAGTTATATATGTATATATATGCTATAGTACCAAAAATTGTATAATGAATATTTTCTTAAACAAAACACAGATTTATTATGAATGTGCTCGGAACAGATGTATTATTTGAATGCAATTCGAGTTAGATTAAAATGTCTGATAATTAACAGTCCTAAAAAGTTGAAAATCGTCTACAAAATAGTGGGACAAGCTAAGTTGGAATCATAAGCAAACTTTCTTACTATCTATGAATATTTAGAAAACAAGTTATTACTCTATTCTGTTCAACACTAAACGAGATTGGTCAAAATAATGAATGTTGCTTAAAATTAACATACCTTATTTTTGGCAATATCGAAAAAGTTAATAAGAGTTGGAAACTGCATTCTAATTAAGCCATTATTAATCAATCAATCATTAATCAATCAATCAATCACATTTTCAAATCAAGCCATGAAATCAAACTAGAAGGTGCCACGAATAAGCTTCAGAAAGCATGAAATTTCATCTGTATATATCAAATTTCCAGTAAATTCTCTTAGTTATATCAGTCAGTTATATATCATAGTCAAATTGTGATTTACTAAATTTGTCATTACGAATCTTAAAAAGTAAAGATTCTAAAGAGCATGTGAAATAACGCAGCTTCTTTGAAATAGGAAGAATTTTATTAATTTCTTCCTTGATTATTGGTCACCAGGAACTGCTGAATTCTATAGAATTAACGAAGATTCTTTCAGCTTTCGTTTTGTATTGTGTCCTTCTTTATGTAAAATGGTTGAATTTTTAAATTATATGTTTGTTAAACATTAAGGTCAAATTGTGATTTACTAAGATTGTCATTACGAATCGGTTTAATTTGTAATTCTCTTGTTCATTTGTGTTTGTGTGTTAATTACCGTTCAAAACGGTTCTCATTTAGATTTTGAAATGTTTGGATAATTTTAAATATACAGACTTTCAAGTTTATGTGGTGTTATTCCCAAAAAACTGTCTTTCAGAAAACAACTTATTTGAAAAATATCTTACTTGCACACAATTGAGGTTAACAAAACTACCATATCATTTTTATAGCACTACAGTAAACCGTATTCTGGAGAAACTACACAATATTGATAATTCGGGATTAATTTTAATAATTTTGGAACAATGAGGTATATAACATACAGATGTCATTACAGACAATGTGGTATATAAGATACAGCTGTCATTGTTTACTGGTTGTGACGATACTCGAGAAGCCTTGGCGGCTTCGATGTATCGATATAAAAAAATATACTCATGAACAAAATTGTCAACTGGTCTATTTCACAAAATGCTGCATGATGCAAGTTCATTTTTGCTTTTGGGTGGCCATCACATGATATAGATGTAACATACGTTACGTCACCAGTGTTAGCGTAATGAAGGAGTTTGCATCTTTTGAGGTACCCCACAGAATTTCTAATAGTCATTGCAACTGTTTAATGATGAACTTTGGCAATTTTGCAATGAGAAGGCCAGACAGTAAATTCGCCTGTAATGTAATAACAACATAAATAAAAAAAGTCTGATATGGAACGTCGGTAGCTATTCGATGCTCATCTTCTTCCTATCCGCCCATCACAAAAGCAGCAATCAAGTAAGTTGGCACATCAACTGCGAAGTACGTTGTGCCCCGTCCTGCAAGAACCACAACTCATATCTAATTGGAAATAGTTAATTCAGTTGTGGAATTAGATAACCCCCAAAGAACGTGTTGAATTATAGAACTTGTTAGCTACTATATGATTTTTCATAATGCATTCATCTGAGCATAAAAGTATCTAAATTGGGGAAAAAGATATTTTTTATGAAACTCCCAAAATGAGATTCTTCTGTAAAAGTCATCATATAACAACATTTGGACCAAATATACAGATGCCTTTTACGCAGTCTAATACAGAGTTGCTTGCCTCGTGCTGCTATTGAAATTTTCGCCAATCTCAAGGTTTTTGGCTTTGGTAATTGATTTTGTCACCCTTTTGAGGAAACCCTTAACGTGGTCTGTTTGTCGAAACTCAATATTGCGAGTAGACGATTAAAATATGTCTATTTGTTTGAGGTATTTAACATTAAATAAATTACGCACTTCTGCCTACCTTATCTCCATATCCAATCATTCGGTTTCTAAAAGTTTCATCATTGAAGTTATGACTGATTTAAAGATTATAATGAACATGATGTTAAATACTTAAGCTTATATTACACCAATTACTGTTAAAATGATTGAATGTGTAGAATCGTTGCAAAGACGATTAGAAAACGAATTTAATTTAATACTAGTAATTAGTTTATTCAACAAAAATGTGACAATTGCTTCTTTATTACATTAACTGAAGATGCTCCAGTATGAGCCAAAAAACTTTCACAATGTAACGGCCAACTTAATTTTGTTATAATTTAAAAAACTTGTCGATTAGGTCATTACGCTAAAACTAATGTAGAAACCTATATTACATCTATATAATGTGTTGGATACTCACAAATTGAAATTGATTAGGATTTTCTATCAAAGTCTTAAATTCCGGAAATAATAGATTTATATAATAAACATGCATCATACTGTATGCAAAACTAATTATTTATAATATGTAATTCGTGCAGATAAGATATTCTAGGAATTTTATTTATTTAGAAATCTATACACATGCCTCTGACTGAAATATATAAGAATTTTTCGTCGTATGTATTCCCTGAAAACTATATTACAGTTTTATGTATACCCTTGAAGAACAATTGTGCAGGTCTTACGAACGTTATACTAGTGCACTGTAAGATCTGTTAGATGGCGTACTGCCAAGAGAATTGCACCAGAGAAATGGATTCGCAAATGTTTCTTATTTTTATTATTAGACCATCTCCCCGCTTCTTTATTACCAGAAATTTGCATCGACTTAACGCTCCGAGACCATTGACGTAGTATATGAAGGGGTGAGAATGAGAAAAGTTCTGGAAATATTGAGGATAAAAAGCATAAGCAGTTCTGAAATTAAGAAAAACGATTAAATACAAAGGGACATTTCCTAATAATAGGCTATAAATGAAAATAGAATGCTTCTTCTTGTTCTGTTTTATTTTAGTATAAAATCAAAAAAAGGTCGCGAATAATAATACCTAATGTAGAAATACATTAATTTTGTCATGTTATGTGGTAACTACGGTATTTGAATCTTCCACAAAAAATCGCCATAAAGTGGCCCCAAAAAGAATTTTATATTTATTCTCACAGTTAATAACTATATCAAGTAGCATCTGCGGTATTAGATAGGTGACTACAACAATGTTTTGCTACGCTGCGCGTGCTTAGTTAATGAACTACTTTTCGGCAGTCATCCATTTCATTAAATTTACCGGTTTCCATTTCCAATATAGTAACTTATAATAGGTAATAATTATTTGCTTTGGTTGCAGTTCCCTTCGTATTAGCTACACCTTACTCTAAGTTTCTACCAACTATATTTCTCAAATTTTTTGGTTCAGGGTCTATATATCTTTTGTTGCTCATATGGTTATCGACTTGTAGTTTGTAAAGTGATTATTTAGTATTTAAAAGTGATTTTAGTTTACTCCTGCCAGTGCAGAATGCTAAAATTTATTTATATTATTGGTTCATTCATTAAATAAAATATCATAAAAAACATTATTTACGTCCATACTGTCAATGCCAAACAGATAACGGTAACAATGTCGCCAGATTGCTGAGAGAGAAAATCGTAAGATGGATTTACTTCAATATGAAAGACAAATTAAATTAAACTAAAAAGTAACAAATTATGACTCGTTTCTAAAGTTATTCTACATCGTCATGCTCTTGAAACAGAACCCAGGAAAATTTATATTACATATTAATGGCCATTCATTGGGCTCTCGCAAGTTTGCAACTTTCATTGTTTTGCAAATATGGTTTGTCAAATAACATAAGAATTATGTTGCAATTTTATTTCTGATAATATTTTATTAATTTTAATACTATATTTTTCCTTGGAAGACGGTCAAACTATTAAGGAATTATATATGGAAAAAGCGTTACCTCCTGTTAAATCATATAAACACCATCTTTGATAGTTCAGCATGAAGCGTTGTTTATTGTTCACTTGTTCAGTAGTAAAATAGTCAATGTAGTAGATCAGTATTGAGAGTTCGGACAAGTAGCAGTAATTTTGGTTTTAATTATTCAGAAAGTTTTTGTTATGAAATTAAATATTCTATTATTACATTATTTTCACAATCTGCAGAAGGCGTGGTGTAACAAATTGACAAACATTGGATAACAGAAAATTTATTCAAGATTGTAGTTTAAGGTTGTTGGACATATATATTTTTTTATTTTATGAACTTGATTGAAACTGCAAATGAAGAAAACTTTTAGGTTACAAAGTGCAATCCCACCAAAACCTTGGGGGTCACGCATTTTTTAAAATTAGTTGGAATAAATTAATTCTCATACATTTTTTTTATTTCAATAGGTTTGCCAATATGACATGAACGATTTGGGGGGGGGGGTTTCATGACGCCTTCTACTTCGGTTTCTATTCCACTTTACTTCTGATACATACTTTTGACAAACGAACCTTAATAATGTTCACAATTTGATGAAATAGGGTCAAAGTTCGACCACAATGCGACCACCAGTTTATTTTAAACAACTTGGGTGGTTCTCAATTTTTTTTATGAAATACTCTCTATTTTATTCCTAATATATGTATATGTTGTTACGAATTACTGAGCGATTTTACTTATAGAATGACAAGTTTATTCAAAATACAACACAACATATCTATACTATTATAAAATTGTAAGTTTGTCTGTTTGTTTGTTTGTTTGTTTGTTTGTTCGGGCATCACGTAAGAACTACGCAACTGATTTTGCTGAATCTTTTTTTTTTGTTGCAAAGCCTATAGTTTGACTTAAAATCTGGTATACATTTTATCTCCCTACATTGACAGAAGCGGTAGATATAGCAAAAAAACGTCTATCATATTGGGTTGTACACAACTACTCTATTGGTTCCAGCGCACGCCCCAAATACTTGCATCAGCTTAGGTTTTATTCAAAATTCCGAATATGCCAATGTAACATGTTTCGATTAAAAAAAATCAAATGATATATGAAGCGATATTTTACAGGGTGTTCTATATATAGGAACCTTAGAGCGGAGTAGAATTACTTGGAATTAAAAATCTTTAAAAAAGTGATATTTGGTGGACCTTAAGCAGCTGCATATATACAATGTGATTGAAATAAGAGGAAAGTGGAATTAGTTATACGGGATGCTTGAAAAGAGTTAAACTGAATGAGCCATAAATAATTGCGTATACCAGGCAGTTCAAAAACGGGTGGATACTACAAAATCTTTGGCTTATAAATAGTTGCATATAAAATGTGGTTGAAATAAGGGTAGAAAGAATTATATTTGTAAATGGTGGATAAAAATATCTTAGAGAGAGATATTTGAATTATTTTCTTGAGTTATAGTTATGAAATGTGTTAAAAAGTGTTCGAAGCAGTTGTTTATAAAGTGTTGTTCAAATATAAGATGGAGTGGAATTATAGTTTATAGGGTGGTTAAAAAAAAGTTTAATATTTACAAGTTATATGGATGGATTTATATTTAGTGGGCCGATTAGAAGTTGCATATACAATAGTTGAAATAGAGGTAGAAATAAAATTATAGTTATTCAGTGTGATGAAAAGAATGTTAGAAACAGTCGCAATTAAGAGGGGGCTAAAATATAAGCTGGAGACAAATTATAATTTCCAGGGTGGCTGAAAAAATATCAGAAAAATGGATGGATAAGATGGTTGAAATATATAGCGGTGTCGAGTGATAGTTAAGTATTTAAAAAAATGTTTTATTGGGTAGCAAAGCATATACAAGGTGATTGAGATATTTTGTAGAGAAAAATTATGGTTATACAGGATAGTCAAAAAAAGTATGAACAAATAAGTTATAATGGTTGACTAATTGGCGCAGTATAAACATGATGGTTTAAATAAAGATGGAAGTAGAGTTATAATTATACAAAGAGGTTAAAAAAATTAATAAAATTGTTATAGGGGTTAATAAGTAGTGGCAATTTTGGAGAATTATATTATAATGGGTAGTTGTATACAAGGTGGTTGAAATCGAAGGCGGAGTAGAATTATAGTTTTATAACGTGGTTCAAAAGATGTTAAAAAAATTATATAGGATAAATCATGAACAGTTGCATCCTACTGTGTGGAATAACTAAAATATGAGGCGAAGCAAAATTATAGTTCTACAGTGTGTTTAACACAATGTGAGAAAAAGTTGCATATAAAGGGTAATTAAAATGTAGGGTGGAGAAAATTTTTACTTTACAAGGTGGCTCAAAAATTTTCAGAAACTATTGTTATATAGCGTAGACCATATGCAGTTGCATAACTGATATATTGGGTGAACTAATGGTATAGTTAGGTGAATAAAAAATGTTATATATGGTGACAAATAAACACTAGCATATACAGGATGGTTGCTCTAAAGCGTAAAGTAGAGTTACAGTTATACAAGGAGGTTATAAAAAATGTCGAATAAAACTGTTATATAGAAATATATTGGGAATTGATGGATTTATATTTATAGGTAAACGTTGTGGGCCAAAGAATGTTATACTGGGTGGGTTAATTTATTGTTACGTATGGTGGTTCACAAATTAGAAAAAGTGGTTATATAGGATACTCCATGTTTCATAAGCTATTTCTTTTTGCACAGAATTGTACATTCTATACGCGGGTGAAACCGCGTGTACCGGCTAGTAAACTAAATATAATTAGAGTTTGACGTTTAAGGTCATATTAAAACTGAGACGAACGTGTAACTCATCTGAAGTAACTCTTTTGTGGCGGAACACTTCTTTATATGCTATTTGACGTTCTTCAGTTTTCTATACTGCTGCTAGAGATCAGTTTTCCCGAACTGTCTATTACTATTTGCTGCTAGTGATATCTTATATACAGGTTCCTACCTAGGGTGCATTTATATCTTTCCATGAGACTGCCGTTTAGTTCTGATCGTGCCGATTAGATGCGTCATCATCTTCGATGTAATGGCTTTGACGATTCAGGTAGGAACTACCTTTATTTTTGTCCTTGGGCGTTGGATGCGGTACACAACATCATTTATCCTCTTGCTAACCACATAGGGACCATCCCATGAGGGTGAAAACTTCGCCAACTTGACCTTCGTCCTTTGTAAACTGTACAACCAGACCGCCTCGTCTTGCTGAAATTCGGTGGAATTAGTTTTAAAGCATAACGGGTTTTCATCTCGGCACTAGCAGCTAGTAACCTTGCCCGTAATTGATCTGGATAATCATTAATTTCGATAGAGGATTCATATGGCGTCCCAAAAGCCAGGTCACATTTCCTTTCAGAATAAAACATGAGTTACTGTTAACCTAGTGCTGTCATGTACAGCGGATCTGTATGCGAACAGGAACAAACAAATGTGCTCATCCCATTCCCGTTGGTTACTGTCGATCACTTTGGAAAGTTGATTGTGGGATTGTGGAATTCAAAATTTCGACCATGGTAAGAATGGTGCCCCAAATGCCAAATAATCACGTTGAGTTAGTTACTAGATAAGCAATAGACCAAAAGTCTATAAAACCAACTACGATTTATCAGAAAGAGGGGAAGTAAATAAATAGATGTCAAAACTTAGTTTGATAATTTAATTTTGAACCCGATAATTTCTGTTTTTAACCGACTTCCAAAAAGGAGGAGGTTATCAATTCGTTGGCACGTTTTTTAATATATGCTCAGTGATTAAACAAAAACGGCTTGGGCAAATTTGGTGATTTAAACGACATTGTATTAAGGAATCTTACAGAAAGGTACCATAGAATTTTCAATAACGTGAGAATTACGGTTTTCCAGAAAATCTGACAAAAAACTGTAATTAAGGGTCTACATTTCATTGAATTTTAATAAATCTACACTGTTTTCTCTAAAACGGCTCAACCAATGTGAATAATTTAAAAGATATGTTCTAGCTTGATTCCGTATGATTATCTATAACATAAAACATACCGTTTTTCAATAATGAGAAAACTGTGGAACCTTTGGTATGTCACAGACGTATAAACATAAAGTTTTGTACCCTAAAACCAAACCTTTTCTTTTTTCACTGAAGGCACGTTTCAACAGTAAGGCTGTCATCATGAAGGAGTAAACCAAAACGTTTTGGTTTACTTCTTATTATTACACTTGTACAGGGTGGTTAATAATACCAGCAGGTGCAAATTAGCTTATTGAATAATATTAATAATTTCTATTAACTAATAAGTTTAAGCAGAATTATCATTCGCCATTTTTTAGAATCCATTCAGTGTGTACTAGCAGATTTTTTTGTTTAAATCAATTTGTTGTTTAATTTGTTTCGCTTTGACTGATATTTACAGTAGACGTATTTATCAAGCGTATATAAAAAATCAAATAAACAAATGATGCCGCGAAATTGGTAATATCTTTCAGAAAAGTTGATTAAAAACACAGATTGACAATTTTGTACAAGTTTTATTTGAAGTCAATGCATCTACTCAACCTGATATAAAATGTTCTTCAAGCTTATACTTTAAATAACCTGTCCGATGTCTGATGTGTAATCACTTCTTATTTTTATAAACTTGTTGGGTTTTGGCAAAGTCGTCTCTGTCATGTCCCCTTCCTGTCAGATTAGTGATGTCAGTGACGTGTAGTGCCTGCTAGGTCGCTAGCTCATCATATTACCTGAGACATTTTCAAGGACGAGATTGTCTACTTCAGTCTTCGTACTCTGCTTCATGGACGTCAGTTTAGATTTGCTAAAGTGTGGCCGTTAAGAAACAGAAAATAATATATAATAACATAATCTTGGCGAAATAACTATTTAATATTTGATGCTTCGCACATCAATAAGTAATGTTTATTATGAAGTTTAATAAATCAAATTAATTTGCAACAAGAAATATGCATTTTTGTATATGCAGTGAAGAACTGCAATGTCTGAATAAACAAGCGGTTGTATTTTGACCTCATTTGATATTAATAATTAGTGACATATTCTTATGAAATTATAAGAACACAAATTATAATAAAGATTATTCATTTTAGTTCAGTAAACATCTTCAAAAAATTAAAATTAAAATAAACTAAATATGACTTATTGAATACGAGATGGCTACTAGAAATTATATTAAACTTGCTTACATATCAATATTTGCAAAAATTACAAACAAGTACAGATTCAGCAGTAAACGAGTTAAATTTCTTTCGGATGGCCTCTTAACAATCAGGGCTGCGAAAAATTATTAGTTCTAAACGGAAAAAAATTTTGTGTGTTTCTATCTCAGTTACTTATAACTAATTTAAAGTAGAAATAGAGATCCACTGAACGAACGCTATAAAATAGTGTTTAGACGTTTGGAAAGAAAATTTGTAAGTATATTCTTATCAAGCATACGCCCCGTTTTCTCGCCCGTCCCCTCTCTAATCATCTCCATCACTCCCTATTATGGTTTCTATAGAGCAACATCCATTCGGAGAACTAAAAAAAAGAAACAACATTTTGCTACGAATTTAGTATTCATTCTAGAAATTTGTAACATGTTGTTTAAGCCCAAAAAGCTAATTATTTATTTCCGTTACAAATATGATTTCCGTTACATTTGTTTAATTACTTGAAAGTTTTGGTCCCTTTAATACTCTTTACCTTTTCCCCATGGACTAGTTATTGCTTCTACTGGGCTTACTAATTTGCAATAAGCACAACTGTAATGTAGTTTTCTGAATGATATTTGTGGCATGTTTTTCAATGTTTAGGTACTTCTTGGGAAATAACACCACAGTTACGAAAATTGCAATATGTATTATTGTCAAATATTTTTATTTTACATCTTAGAAGTGTGCCATTTTTTATCGTAGTTCCTTTAACCATTGACAACGGGGTCTGACCTAGACCCCGAAACGTTTGGAATATACAGCAATTTGGTGGTGTTATTTCCCAAGAAAGTACTTAAACATTGAAAAACTGTAATGGAGTTTTGTGTTTTGTATTACATAGATATAAATATATACTTGTTTTAACTAAAGCATAAGTCTCCAAACTTTCCAGCCTTAGGAACATGTGATTCATCTAATAAATGTCAAGGGTTAAATCCATTTTAAATTTCTGGATACCTGGAAACAGTTTACAAATTATTCAAAATATACTGTTTGTGCCGACAAAAAAATTTAAAGCATTGAAGATTTTGCAGCAATCTTTGTCCACGAATATCAGTACTGAACAAGAGGATGCAACTCGGGCAAGCTTTCGTGTGGCTTTTGAAATTGCAAAATGTGTAAAACCGTTCAAAGGTGGACAAATGATCTAACAATGCGTAATTGCAGTAGCCAAAGTTATGTGAGTCGAGAAGCTAAATTTATCCAAACCTTCAGTTTGTCAGCAAACACAGTATCTCGGAGGGTAGAAGACATCACACAAAATAAATTATTTCAACTGTCTGACAAGAATAGGCAAATTGAGTGGTTGTTTTCTGCCCTTGGATGAGTTAACACATGTGTCATATACTTCTAAGTTTTATTTGAGTGGTAGATAAAAGTTATGACGTGTATGATGCACTACTTCTTGCTACTTATATTAATCACAGCTCTATTAATGAAGAATATATTTATAAGGGAATTGAAAATGCCGTTAAGAAAAAGATCGTTCGATGGAAAAACTTGAGATCTATTACAAATGATAGAGTCAAAGATATGTGTGTGAAAAATATAGGAATGGTTACTCTTGTGTCAAAGTGTTTCATTTCGTTCCTCAACAGTCCTTGTGCAAGAATAAATATTTGGATACATCTGAAGTTGTAAAATCAGTGATATCAGTTGTTAATGTTATCAGATCCACTTACCTGAATCACCGACAATCGGTGAATTTATAGAAGAGATTGGAATGAAAAGCATCGCGCCTTCAGAGAATTACAAAAATATCGGAAGTTAGCATTCTATGTCAATTTGTCATAACATACAAACGAACTGATTTTGAGATTGCAAGGCGAACTTGTCCCTGACTAATGTCAAATCGTTCAGGCAAAAAATTATGAAATCGCAATTACGCAAGATATGTTTTTTTCCACGTATTTTTAAATGTGCAAAATATTCAGCCACACTATTCAGGCTATTTTCCTTTGAAGATCATTTTTGATACTCGCTGATCAGACACTGATGTCACTGCAAGTAAAATTAAGATTTTTCTTAAATCTGTCGATGCTGACATTGAAATTCTTGCCCCAGAATTTCAAATGGACATTACTGATTTACCAAGTTAGTGATATAATTAAGAGCACATATCAAAATCAATACTTTTTTCTAGTTTTCTAAGTCTTCCACTGGTATGTACAATTTGACATTTTTCATAAATAGTCCATTGAAATATTACATTTTATTGGGCTTAGCATGCATTTGTCAGAGGTCGCTATTTTATTTTTTAGATATCAAGGGGGGTTATAGATATAAACAATTGGCCAAGTCAGTGACAAAGAGTACATTTAATTTATGTTGACTTCCTCCAACATAAGATGCAGCTCGCTTTCATAGCAGCTTCCGAGTCAACCATCAGGTCCAGTCGTGGCTTAGTAATTATAACGATCCTGGAGCTGGAAAATATGTGGAAAAATATTGATGCCAGTGCAGAACTCAAAACCTCCAGCACCCCCTGACCTTCTAAAGTTAAGTTTCTGCATACGCAAAGGCAACCGTGAGGCGATGTGTGGAGGTCGAAAAGCAGGCCTGAAATGGAGGCACACTGTCCTCCATTGTTCTGGGGAGACTTGCAGCAACATAATGGAGCTCTCGAAATTAATTGAAGAAACTCATTTTGAAGATGAACCGGTGACAATGACGCTACTTCCTTCTCCGGTTCTCCCTCCCTCAAGCATTTAAAATGGAAAGCCAGCCAAATGCTGAGTCGCACCCCGGTCCATCAAAAAGACTGAGGACAGAGTAGCTGTGATTTAGAAAATCACCCTCTATTATCCCTACTGGGGATACAACATGAAAAAAAAAATTTTTTTCATTGATTTTGGCTTATAACTTTTACATTTTTCGTTTTACGGCTAAAAGTTACTTGACCAAAGTTGTAGACATTTTTATTTGAAATAAAAAATATATATATTTTTGAGACCTATACTTTGTCAGATAAACCATAAAAACCATGTAGGGTCCAAATGGTTTTTCTAAGTTGGCGGCCATGGTACAAGAGTTGCAAGCCCACAACCTTAAATTTACACTTACCCGTCCTCGATATCTAAAAAGCAAAATTGCGTCCTCTGACAAATGCAACCCCAAATGTAACTAAATGGACGAAAATTTACTCGTGGGCGGTTTTCTGTTTATGATACTACTTACAGCCATGAGAAAACTCTCCAAAATGAGCTACACAAAGAATTTGAGCAGACCTACATTAATCGATAAACATGGTAAATTTGCTTTAATTATTAGAACAATTAATCTACTACTAATCAGTGGAAAATTATATTGGCATAAATCTTATTAGTAGATATTATTTATAAATACGGGATATTCACTAGTTTATAATGTTAATGGGATCACTGCAGTTATTTGTTAGTAAGTTAAATTTTGTGGGTATTACATTTGTCTTTAAGCATTATATAAGTAAAGAAGATCGATTTATTATCATTATATGTTTTTAGTTGTTTCCTGAAGGGTAGTTGTAGCATCTTTAATTTTAATTAATACTTGAAATTACTGTATATTTTCGGGTTCTAGGTAAGACCCCGTTGTCAATGGCAATAAGACACTATATGAAAAAAGGCAGAATTATACAATTTAAAATTAAGATGTTCAATTACTAGTAACATGATGTGGACTAAAGCGGTTAACAACTCTGAGTCAGCAGATGTGATTTATTTAGACTTTAGAAGATGTTTTCATCAAGTTGTTCACTTTCGGTTATTATATAAACTTGAACAATACGGTGTTTGTGGAAAATTATTAGACTGGATTAAAGATCTTTAAAACGGTAGGTCAGCTGGCGTTCGAGTGCATGGCGAACTTTCTGAATCATACGAAGTAATAGATGGTATTCCTAAAAATTCAGGACTCGTGTCTTTACTGTTTAACCTGTTTGTCGCTGATTGGCTTTAGTGTTTGATTCCGATGCAGTGCTGTAAGTACCCTGAAGGCAAGGCCGTATCCAAGAATTTTTTCAGGATAGGTTTTCGGGGAGGGTTCGATAATTTTTTTATTGTTGAAGGGCTAATTAGGAGTGCAAAATGTATATTTTCGTTCATATATTTCCAGGATATATAAAATTTATTCTGATGAATAACATAAATAATTGGTTAAAATTGAATCTTTAGACCAAAAATTCCAAAATTCCGAGGGAGGGGGGTTTGAAGTGTGTGGTGTTGCACATTAGTCACAATAACCCAAACCATCATTACATTATTAATAACACTCGAATATTTCCAGATTTAAGCCATAGAGACATTGGATTAATTCTTTCTAAGGAGATGAAGTGGTCTGCTCATATTGCGAAAATAACTAAAAGTGCCAAATCTACTGCATACACTATTTTTCTGGTTTTTAAAAATTCTGCATACGCCTAACACTTGAATTCGCGGTGCCAGTTTGAGTTCCGTATTGTGCTAAACATATTCATTTACTTGAACAGACTTAACGTAGAATCCCGATACTGTGCCCTGTTCTTCATAATAGATTATACGAGGAACGCCTAGAAAATTTGGACATTACTTCCTTTACATACAGGCGCTTACGTGGTGATTGCATTGAAACCTACAATATTTTACAAGGTTATTATTTACAATTGATCTGAATAGCCGACTAAGGGATCATAATTAAAAATTGTTCCCGGAAAGATTTTGTACCTTATGTCGACAATTTTTCTTCATGTCCAACCGAATCCTAAGTTTATGCAATTACTTGCCCTCTAAAATAGTAAATGTTATTAATTGTTTTAAGAACTTATTCGACTGTTACTTTAATTATATACCCATATGGTTCAAATAATGGCTTACTGAACTTATGTATCAAGATACAGTTTTCTTTTTCACTGAAAAGTTGTCCGCTCGATGATATAAAAAAATCGTTATGTAGGTTTTTTAATTGTGAATTGAAAGTTCCGCACTCCATTCAATAATACACTTGAATTTTCGAGGAACTAGAAACGTGAGCAGACTGATACAAAATTTATGCGAACCGATCAGTTATCAATTAGACGGATGAAATCTCGTAAACCACCTAATACATTTTGTACTCGTGAAAACTTAAGCACAAATAACTACATAAATATATATATATATATATATATATATATATATATATATATATATATGATTTTCGTTGTTGTATCCAGTGTACATCCGTTTCTCGGTTTGTGCTCAAAAAAGAACATTTTACATAACATTTCGCCAAAATCTCATTTGGCATTTTCAAAAGTTGAAATCTGAAAACAGAATTTACTGTTTTCAGATTTTAACTTCTCAACTTCTTTACTATAATTTTTATTACGTATAGGATATTATATAAAATTTTAAGTCTAGTATTTTTGTCGTGGATTTAATTAATAATATTACACTATTCAATTGAGTATTTCCAATTATTAATAGTTTTTAAAAATACGAGAATTCCACATTCTTCTTTATTGTTGCCGAAGGTATCTTCAAATCAATAAGTCTTCAGTCATGCAACATTTTTATTCTGTTAGACGTAGGCTTATATTATCTTGAAGTTGAAGTACCTAAAATTTGTTGTTTGTTTCATTCACATAATCAAAAAGAAATGTTATAAGTTGATTAGATCACTGCATGTGTCACATTATCTCAAGAAATTTATCGCTTAGAACTTAAACTGTAGGCATTTTATACCAATACAACCATAGAGAGTACATTAGAAATACATTCTTAAAGCGATGGGTTTAGAAATACTATACGAATAAATTTTGAAGAGATCGAATGTGGCTAGGATCATTATTCTAACTATTATTGTCTAAAGTAAAAAAACAGAGTTCGATTGGATTGATGGAATATTATAATCGTAGATTAGGTTTGTTCACAGTTTATTGTAATTAGAAATATATTTTGAATATTATGTAATAATGAAGAAGCTATTTTAAAGTGAGCAGAATCAAACAAATGATTTTCAAGAGTCGGATAACAAGTTGACAATATTTGCCTTCAAATAGTTCGTTTGTTTTAACAAACGATCATATTAACATTTACGTTATGTTCAGGCAGGTACTACATTATTACTAAATGACCTATATATATATATATATATATATATATATATATATATATATATGCATTAGTTCCATAAACAAAAGGTTAGATGAAAGTTGTAAACAGTACTTATGACTGCAAATATTTCAAGGACCAACAGCTGTGAAAACAAATCAAACAGGTTTGTAAGATTTTGAAAAGTATAACTTTATAAAAAATGAAAATATTACTAGTTTAACACTCATTTTTACTGTTAACAACAAAATATTTAAAAAAACAATTATAAAAAACGTTCTCACTGGAAACATTTCCCCCACAAAATTTATAAACAAAGAGTTAATCAGACTTGAACCTGAGAACAAACCTTCCGAATCAACCCAGAACTTCTCTTATTTACACTGCTACTCAGGACAACCACATTACAGTTACTATATATACAGGGTCTGTCCGAAAGTTTGAAAAGAGTTAAAACAACATTCCAAACAAGAAATACACTGAAATCACTAATATCAAAAACAAAACCAACCAACAACACTCACAACTCAAAAAATAAGAATTACATAAAGAACCGAGTATTTGAAAAATGGAAAATTTGTGAACATGTTTGGGACCAGGCCATAAAATACAATTTGACAATTCAACTATACTTCATAAAGAACAACATAACACAAAACGAAAAATAAAAGAATATGCCTTAATTCTTTTGAATGAAGACTATTGTATCGCTTCAACTGCTGTAGAATTCAATCGTTTCTGGTTACCTACAATCAAGGAAGAAATTATTATTGGTCATCTCCTTTTGAACAACCCAGTATCGAGATAGTTGATAAGGTTTTACCTAGGTTTTCCCTTATGACGTTAATGGGATCACTGAAATAGCAGAATTCTTTGATCGCATTTTTGGCTGATGCGCTATCTTATAACAAAATCGTACCTAGAAACGCCACTTATAAATTCTAAAGACAACTCTTTCAAATTCTTCCAATTTGAAAGCTGTTTAACCATAACACATGATCTTTAGAATTTTTTGTGCTACCTGTATATATAAAAACAACAATTTTTTTTCTTATGTAAACTTAAATGTTGTAAATCAAACTTTCATTTTGCAATTTGCATTTTCAATACATATAAAGCCATTGGCAACGAAGTCAGAATCGATTTTGAAACGTTTGGTGTTTTCGTTCAATATACAGCTTTTTATTTCAAATGTGGTGGCATTCCCAAGAAAACATGCAGTAAGGATATTCAAGTTAAAGGGGGGAGGGTTCTAAAAATGTTAGAAGCAGTTGCATTGAAATATAAGGTGGAGGGGAATTATAGTTATACAGGATGGTTAAAAAATGTTATATAGTGTGGATCATAAGTAGTTGCTTATGCTTGGGCGAAGTAAAATTAGGTATACAGGGTGATTTAAACAATAGAAAAATACAAACAGTCAATAGGGTGGAGAGGATTAATACTTATACAGGGCGGTTGCAACCTCGTGTAAAGTTGAATTATAATTGTACAGGGTGACTCAGAAAATGATAGACAAATAATTTATATTGCGTGACCAATACACAGAAGCATATACAGGGTGGTTGCAATCTAGTGTGAATTGGAGTTGCACTAACATAATATAAAAAATATATAAATTAGAGAGAGGGAGAGATAAGAATACGCTAAAGTAATCAATAGAACTATATTCTTTTTTTATCAGAAAATAGTTATTCATTGCACACGTTTTCTAAACGTTTTTTTATTTTAAGCCAGTAGAAGTCGGTTCTTTTTTAGATATAAAGTAACTAACAAACAGTAAAAAGATAGATTCTTGTTAATTCAAATATTTGTTTCAGAATTAACTACTGAAGCAGGCCAGGCAGTACACGATATGTATATGTAGATATGACTAAAATTGGTTGTTCCCTAGGAATTTAATATTAATCAGATAGTAGGTTTTTTTATCGACTTTTTTATTGCAAACTGAGAAATATTAACATTAGACAAAATTGGTAGATTTATAAACTACTTTATACAGGTGAATAGCAAATTTGTTTTATCTAAAAAAAAACAAAAACAATTTTGAGGTACAAATATTCCGAAACTCTAAATTTATATTTAATTAAATTATAAGTTGACATTAGTTCAATAAATAAGAAATATATAGGCTCTCACCAGGTTATTTTTTGTAAGAGATACATTTCGCAAACTTTAGGTAGGATCCACTTATTGAAATCATGATCATACAAAAAATTCTTCAAGACAAAGTCGTGCCGCTTGTCGCTCAGGCATCCAGCAGTCTCATTAACAGTGTACAATTCACACGTGAAATTGATTAAAATAATTTGCAACGAATATGGCGTTGAACAGGAGAAAGACAATCATCTATTCGAAGGACACATGACAGATATTCTGTCTCTGTCTCTTTCAAGAGACCATCGTCTCCATCTTCTGCTGAAAGCGTGGGCATTGATATATGAGTGGCCTGGTAAGACGGAGGAACATCACCATAAGTCTTGTCGTTTTCGAGAAATCACCAGTTAGAGCCTCGACATATTAATGACATTATATTATGATAAAGAATATATGAAAGTCGTCGGAATAAACAAATCTATAAATAATAAATTCTTTTAAAGGAATTTGCGACGAAGAAGAAGAAATATTTTGGTCTTGATTGTATCAGATATACAATACAATTGGGGAAAAGTTTGAATTAAATTTATGCTAAATTTCGTATCGAAACTCATCTTTTAAAATTCCTACTGAGCTTTTATCTTTTACCAAAATTGATTGCATTTTTATGAATTGATTTTCCCTTTTATCATCATTATTATAATTTTTTGTTAACAAATTGGCATTACGATGTACACAGGCTGATTGAAGTTTAGTGTCCTAAAAAATTTTAGAGAACTAAGAAAGAAAAGTCTTTAAATATGTTGAGTACCCATAATAGGCCGTGATCATGCAGTTTCACAATGGCAAAGTTTGTCATTTCTACCATAAAGACTTTTGGAAAACTCAAACAGAATTTAAAATATTTCATATACAGGTTATTTGCAAGATTTTATTAATATTTTCATTTGGACGTAATTCTTGAAGGTGTGTACATATCTGAAAATCGAAGCATTTTAATGTTTTAAGAACATCTAAAGAAGACCTAGAAATATTGTAATATTATATCACTTCAATGAAATGTTCTACCGGTTCTAGAACTTACTTTGGAACTCTACATGATTTATGCAAAAAGACATATATAATTTTATTCACTTTATTTTCTAAAGGATTAGAGATTAGTATGCGAACATGCATGAACATTTTGGGGGTAAATCCATAGTAAAATCAAATAGGAGTGGCTTGCTTTGTAAAAAATTGACTTTTGACCATTAATGAATGTGTTTCATTGATGCATTCTATCAGGAGACTAGGTAGTATTTATCGATAATGCTATTTAAAAGTGTTTTAAGTACTTGCATGAGCTAACATGTACGACAAATCAGTTGACTGTCTCAGTTATAGTTGAAAATATAAAACGTTTTTGGAGCTGTGTTCATCTTCATAAACAATAAAAGAACGGTATAAGGAACTATTAACTAAAGTTACTAAAAATATCAGGTACCATTCGAAAATATGTTGCTATATTGTTGTGATAGAACTAGCCACCATGCGCTTGTAAAAATATTTTTTAAAAACCGATGTCTGCTTTCTATCACTACACTCTAAATTTCTATTTGTCTTTTATTCCCCATAACTTTTAATTTCAACTTCAAACACTCTTCAAACATATTAATTTTCTACGTAGAGTGTCAAATATAGAACTCCTAGTCAATTTTTTCCGTGTGTCACAATAAACCACTCATAATAATTTATGGCTAATTTCAGGGCAAAAAACATTTTTGCAAATAATTAAATCCACTCGAGATATAACCTTGTATCAAGATAAATGCCCCAGTATATTACTAACTGCGAATATCAGGAAGACAATAAAAATACAATAAAAAATGTGTTACCTATTGCTTATATTATACAATTTTATACAATTTTCTACAATTATAACTACAAATCGCACCAAATCTCACTCAATATCACTTAACTGGATAAACAGAGTGTCAATGTTCTGACAATTTTTTCTAGTCAAATTATTTTCACATGCACTCGAGATGAAAGAAGAGAATACGTGAATCAAATACTCACTGATATTTGATTAGTAATACCTGCTATGTCTCAGAACAGTGGAAAAGGCAAGGAGGGGTATTCTGATAAAACACAAAATATTAATCTCTACCTTAGACTAAATGCAGACAGTCTTGTAGATTAAAACTAAACAAATCAGTTATTATTGTTACGACTTTTTTTTATAGAAAATAACATTATACTTGATCAACAAAAGTAATATATTTCATTTCAAGGCCTAATGTAGAATGACATAAGCAAAGAAAATGTAATGTTTTTAAATAAGCAGGATAGCCCAGAAAATTCCGTACAATGCAATCCTGTCAGGATACGGTAATTAAGGATGAAGTTAGTAACTAATGGTTATCTTCTTTTGAGCAACCCCATATCGGGATAGTTGGTAAGGTTTTCTCTCGGTGTTTCCACTATGACGTTTCACTGCAACAGCATAATTCTTTTAAGACATTTTTGATGATAATACTTATAACTGACTTATAACAAAGCCGCCCTATCAGCGCCACATATAAATTATGAAGAAAACTATTTCAAGTTCTTCCACCAGCTTGACTACTATATCTTTGGATTTTTTGTGCTACCCAGTACATCTAAAAACGTATTTTATTATAATTCCACTGAAAACGAGATAGGATTCAGGTCCTGACACAGTCGGATGATTTTGTAATAAAGTTCTGGGCTATTTTCTCCAAAAAAATAATATATTCTGAAGATGCAACAAATAGCCTTTAAAGAAGTATTTGTTCATACCAAATATCCTATTTGTCAGATTGGAAGTTTGTGAGAAAAGTTCGTAAATAATTCATCACAGTTTACCCCAAAAGAACTTTTATAAATTGAGAATATTTAAAATATTGAACTGGTGACATATAAAAATATTAACATACAGACCTAATCAAATATCGTAAAAAATGTAGTTAATTTGTTTACTTCTACCACCAATGCATGCTCTAAACTTAAATCAGCTTTCAATAAATCTAATAGCCGTCACTCTATATGTACCAGAAACTGACGAGAATTGTGAATTATTTAACAATGCGACATACATTTAGCAATGTTTAAATAAAACACGAGCAGGTATAAACTCAATGTGATCATTAATCAGTCAACCATCGGGTCATGTGGGTACATCCATCAAATGCAATCGTCTGCGGGTATACTAAATACGTCAAAGCTACATTACCATTGCCTAGAATGCTGAAACGAAGTCATGAATATGTGTTTACAACCTTTATCTAAATATGTATTTGATGACTGTTTATAACAGTATAATATATGAGTTCAACACAAATCAGGTCATTTACGTTTGAGTGACTTTCAAAAGACAATTAATATAGGCACGTATAATTTTAATTTTTGGTGGTTTTAAAGACTCTTTTATACCGATTTACTGAAATATCTCAGATATGTAATTTTTAAAGAAAAATCCATAGATATCGACTTTTTGTGAAAAACCGAACATTACAAATAAGTAATTATTATTGATAAAATATGGCATGCATTGCAATATTAACTAAACGCATTTGTCAATAAAAATTTGTTTATTGAAGTGGTATCCACAAATTCCTGAATGCAATGAACAGGTGCATCATGTAAATTATCAAATTTATTCTAAGGTAGATGAACAGTTTCAGGTGATTGAATTTTTTGCCTCAATTGGTCTGTGGTTTCAATTTGGCGAGAAAAACGGTAAAATATTCTACCTATTTTTGTCATTTTATATCAACCATTTTTAATATTATTTTATAACCATCCTAATTTAAAGAACTTGACCTTTTTTAGATCACTTTCAAGGTCACTCAGAAATGTACAGTTTTCCACTGTGTACAAAATATCGGTTCCATACGGAAAAATAATCTGTAGGTCAATGTTAAAGTTATTTTAGAAACTTCCTTTTGAACCTTTTATTTGGTTTTTTTATCATACTGTTGGAATTCTCGGTGCATGTGTAAATTCAAGATAATTTAATGATTAAACTTGCAAATTTATTCAGCTGTTATTCCCTATATAGAGTATTTATTTTCTGCATTAGCAAACTTTAATTACAGTGGCATTATTAGCCAATATTAAAAATTAACCTGCACAGATTAGAATTATTACAGATATTGCAATAAAAAAATATGTATAGAGAATTTTAACAGAAAAGATGATTATTTTGGGTTTTTCTGTACATTTTTGGCTCCTACTAATAGGCACTCAAAAATAATGAAATCAGATTTAAAAAAGTCAAAACATGCTATACCTTAACAGTAATATACCACAAAGGTATAGACCTAAAAGTAATATACCACAAAGGTATATACCTAACAGAATTTATAGTTGCTAAGCTTTGCCCACCCAGTTGGTAAATTTCTGAAAAGACATATCCTTCTTCTGGGTATACTTTGATGCAACACCTGGCAAATAGTCAGAGTAGTATGTCGGGCAGATCTTCGCTTCTTAGATATTCTCTACCCAAATACAGCAACAGAATGTGTTCTGCTGGTGGAACGTGCACGCCTCCTTAGGATTTTCATAACATCCAATAATTCAAGATAAGAGATACCTACTGGTCTTAATCACTTATAACACTGCAGATTGTGATACGGGCTTATTTCAATCTTTCACGAGGACTCGCGCCATAACACCAACAATGTCCGGGTGGTAAGTATCAAATCTTAATTTAAGATGAATTTGATCTATATATGATATGTTTATTATGTATTCATATGTGAAAGACTAGTCTAAATATAAAAATTGATCTTTAATGATTTTATGGTATAATAATTGTTTTCTCTTTTTTTTTGATAAATTCCTCTGACTGTCATTGTGTACAGTGCATCCCCATTTTGGTTGAGATTGCCAGGTTACTCGGTTGTTATTGAAGATAGAGTCTTGCGGTTTTCACATACCTGTTCTACTTTTTTGTAAACTCAGGATGGCCATATCAGATTTTGCATAAGTGTTTCCATTTATAAGATACAGGGCGATTTTGATAATTTATACTTTTATAATTTTTATTTTTTGGGACCCCTTCTATATCTACGAAGTTATTAGAAATACTCTTGCGCTAAGAACTACGTCTAATAGAAAATTTTACATAGAATCCAGTGGAGTACTCATTTTTTTTTCCGAGTATGGTTTTGAAGATACTACACAACATTATATATGTTTAAATGGAACACCCTGTATTTTATTATTTCATTGAATTCGTTATTTTTTTCCATTTAAAATAATGTATAATACAATACACATGGTATTATTAGAAATGCTAAAAAACACTAAAAAGCTGAGTTTTTTGCTAGTAGGCCATATATCTTCCATTTAAAAGGAGAATCAAACATAGAATTCCATTTGAGATTTTTTATAGGAGTTTATCAGCAAAAAAAATAATGTTAACAATAATTCAATAACATGAAACACGAAATTTAGGTACTTAAAAGCAACTAATAAATAGTTAGACATCGTTCATTATGTATAACAAACAGAACAAGTATTACAAATCAAATATCTATCTTAAAATTTATTTTTGGACATTATTTATTACCTTATTGATTTAACTGTTCAAATTATTGTCCATTTTCCCTAACACATAATTGGCAAACCTTTCCATCTCGCATGAATCCATTTAAAATTATTATAGAATTCCGCCTTTCGGAACAATATTTTATCTAGTGAGCGCTGGAGAGAAAAACGCAAATCTGATCAAGCTGTCATTGTTAGTAACTATTGTGTTTTATCGTGTTTGAGTTTACAAGATCATTATATAAATAATTATTCGTGAGTTTGCTGGTTGATAATTGATAATGGCTGGAAGAGAATTCTTTTTTCAAAATAACGAAAAATACGATATGATACAATGTTTAAATCAATGTTATGAGAATGTTGAATAAGCTTTAGAACTATATTTCCACAGGTATAAAGTACGATATTTCAAGAAATCGCGTTTTTAAAACTTTCAGATATCCAGAGAGGCATCAACCTAGTCGAGCAACTATATTTAGACTAAAGAATAATTTACTAAGTTTTGGTGCATATTCTAAACCTCGATCAAAGGTGTATAACAAAGAAAATCGAGAAATGAATGAAATAAATGTGTTAGCTAGCGTTCATGCCTATCCCCAGACTTCTTGTGCGAAATTAGAAAATTACACAGGAGTTTCTCAATCACGGGTCCAAAGAATTTTAAAAAATAAAAATTTAAACCTGACAAAGTCAATATTGCCCAGCACTTATATCCTGGTGATGCAGCAAGACGGTTAAATTTTTGCAATTGGTTTTTAGACCAAACCCGAAGGGACAATGATTTTGTACGGAAAGTTATTTGGTCAGACAAATCTCATATAAGCAGTGCCGGTATATTTAACAGGCAGAATACAAGATAATGGTATGATGAGAACCCGCACTTAATTTTTGAGCGACAGCAGGGTCGATTTGGTTTTAATGTAGCCTGTTTCATACTGGGGACAAAAATAAAGTACCGCTTTTTTGAAGGAACCCTTACCGCCAATAGGTACTTGACAATCCTAGAAGACTTATTACCCGAAATATTGGAAGATGTTCCCCTCGCCTTTCGCAATTCTATACACTTTCAACAAGATGGCGCCCCTGCCCACAATTCTAGATTAATTGGGAGCTTTTTAGAAAATAATTTTCAAGGATGTTGGATAGGAACACATGGACCAATTAGGTGGCCTCCAAGATCACCCGATTTATCTATATCAGAGGTTCCAGTAGAGGAGGCAATTCTTCTTGTAAATAATGAAAATAAAAAGTTAATCTTAGAGGTATTGAATGTTGCCCAATTAAATGTTCATCTATAATTCCTATTCAAACGTTAACGGAAAACTGATACATGTTGATGTCTAGATTTTGTTATTGAATGTAGATTAACTTTAGGCCATACATTCCTGTTATGAAAGTTTTGAATTACTTCTCTTGAGAAACTAGTTTCGTCAAAAAAATTCAACAATAAAATATATCATCGACATTTATTAGGTGAAACCTTTGGGAAAAAATCATTCTCGATTATAACTGTTGTTCTTTTAATACCATCAGTATTTAATTCCCCTGCAATTTTCTTGTTACTTGTTTCAGGTTGCGCTTCAATAATATTTATTTTTTCCAAAGGTACGTACAGATTCATGTAAACTTTGATGAAGCCTGCTAAACGTACTGTGGTGAGGGGATCTACGATTAAATATAAAGACGACAAGTTTTCAAGGAATTTTCGTTTACACGCCCTTTATATACGAGGGTGAATCAAATATGAACCGGACTTTTCTGTTTCTCGCCCTGTAGGTAATTCGAGTGGCGTGACGTCTCGATATATGTTAGGTAGGGATGTTAAGAAGAGGGGAGTTCGTCGGTTTGGCGAGGCGTAGTCGATGCGCTGTTAGTAGCATCATGTGTTGCGCAACGTGTTGTTATCAAATTTTTTGCGCGGGAGGGCGTTAGACCGTCTGAAATTTTGCGTCGACTATCTGCACAGTTCGGCAATGAAACACTTTCAAGGACCCAAGTGTACGACTGGCACAACAAGTTTTCAGATGGCCGAGAGACAGTGGAAAATGAGCCCCATGCACGCCGTTCCACGACAAGCATCAATGAGGCGAATATCTACGCAATTCGTGAGCTGATTGAAGGCGTACTGCTGATCGATTTTCTGCACGAACGCCGTACAATTAATGCTGAGTATTACTGCGAACTACTCCAACAAGTGAAACTTGCCTATCGGCAAAAGAGGCGGGATATATCTATCCGAAGTGTGATTCTGTTGCATGACAACGCTCGGCCACATACAGCTGCATTGACTCAAGGAAAATTGAACAAAATGCATTGGGAAACTCTTGAACACCCGCCTTACAGTCCTGATTTGTCGCCATGTGACTACCACATGTTTGGGCCACTTAAAGAAGAACTGGGAGGCCACCACTTTGAGGACAACGAAGGTGTAGAAACGTTTGTGCGCAATTGGTTATCGACACGACCAGTTTCATTCTTTGAGAAAGGTATTAAAAAACTTCCGATTCGGTGGGAAAAATGTATACATAAGAGAGGAGACTATGTGGAAAAATAATATGTATTAAAATTTGTATTGATCGTACCAATAAATTTTTAAAACAAAAGTCCAGTTCATGTTTGATTCACCCTCGTAAAATGCATATCTACGATCTCGCACCGCCACGTAATGATTTATATTTTAAGTTTTGAATTTCAAATCGGTAAGTTTTATGAAAAAATACAAGAGATAAATAAGGTTCTAAACAAAAGAGGCTATCCAAATTTATTGATTTTCATACTCACTCACTTCAAAAAAAGGGAAAAAATATACAGATCATGTGTTTTCATAGTGGTAAAACTCCTATAAATCTTCATTATTCTACCGCTTTTCGTTTTTAAGATAAAAAATAAAATAAGTATTTTTCTGCCATTTTTTAATCGTCATTTCTCCCTAATGATTGACTTTGGACCAAAAGATTATACAACAAACTATCCTTTATCTTTAACAAATCCCCCCTAATATTTTTCGCAATTATTTTGAAACACCCTGTATATCTGGTAAGATTTTATTATTTGAATTAGAAACCTTGTATACTTCTTCTTACACAACTCGCCTACATGTAATTTCGATAAAAGAATTTTTTAGAAAACAAAGTTTCATGAAATAGTCTATTCTAGTTTGTGTGCAAAGTGTTATTAAATTAAAACCACTTTCTCTTCAAAAAGTTGATTATGATTACAAAATATTTCTTCTTATTGACGCGTTAATATAGTTGTTAATCTGCAATTAGAACAATTAACAACAGATTAACTATGTGTACTCTTTAACAAATCATAGAGTTACGTCCTGTTAATAATTTCTTTTTATAATCTATATATAAATAGGCTAAGACAAAACGATTAGGTACCATTTTCTCCTCTGTCTCTCAACCGATTTTCTTCATTTTTGTTTTGTTTAGTAGCTACTGACGACCTTCAGTGCAGAATGCTAATCTTAATTTATAATATTGGTTCATTCATTAAATAAAATATAATAAAAATTCATTATTTACGTCAATAATGTCAATGCCAAACAAATGAATGTGCCGCGTGCCGCTGCCGCCAGACTCAAACCATTGAGTAATTATATATAGACAGACCAATGCTATTATATACTTAGAGCATGTACTTCTGGAGGTGGCATGCAAGCGTTGTTATTGTTTAGTGGGTAAAGTAATCGTTGAATATCATAATTATACAGGGCGATTCCAGATATGTTAGAAATATTTTTTTTAATGGGTGGCACATAAGCAGTTGCATATTTAGGGTGTTTAAAATATAGAGTAGAGTGCAATTATAACTAATAAAATAATTATATAGGGAAGCCTATTAGCGGTTGAATTTACAGGGTTCTTGGAATAGAAGGTGCAGTAAAATTACAGTTATACAGGGTGGTGCAAAATATGTTATACATAGATGCATATACAGGGTGGCGGAAATGGAAATGCAACATTTCGTAACCCATAAGCAGTTGTATATATAATTAAGATGAAATATAGGGTAAGAGGAATTATAGATATACAGGATGGTGATAAAAAATGTTAGAATAGGAAATGATTTATAGAGTAGACCACGAAGAGTTCCATATATATATGATTGAAATATAGGTCAGAGTAGAATTATAGTTACAGAAGATAATTAAAAATTTCATAAACAAAAAGAGTAAATATGGTGGGTCATAGGCAGTGGCATATACAGAATGGTTTACCCGGTGGTTGAAAAATGTTAAAAAATATTATGCGTGGTCCATAAGCAGTTGCATATACAGGGTGGTGGAAATATATAATGAGATGGAATTATTATAATGAGGATTTTAATAAATGTTAGAGAATTGAGTGCAATTATAGCTATACAGGGGTGTTAGAAAAAATAAATATGTAGGGTAGCCCATTAGCAGTTGAATTGTTGTCATATTAAATTAAGAATTACGAATTTGAACACAAATAAAGTTCTATGAATTATATCTGAAAAAACTTGAATTTCGTTACTTATTTGTAGAAGCGAGATGTAAGACCGACATTTAGGATTTTCGAGGAAACTATCACACAGAGGTTCCGAATCTGTAATTGCTGTTCTCCCTAAAGTCCTAGGATAGAATGTCACGATAAAATTTTCATGTTACTTAACCTGCCAGAGATATTGACACAATTGGTCGAATTTCGACCACTGGGCGACAGCTAGTCTATATATAAATAGGCAAAGACAAAACGGTTAGGTACCATTTTCTCCTCTGTCCCTTTACCGATTTATTTGATTTTTGTTTTGTTCAGTGGCTATGGACGACCTTCAGTGCAGAATGCTAACATATATTTATAATTTTGATTCATTCATTAAATAAAGTAAAATTAAAAATTCATAATTTACGTCCACAGTGCCGCCAGATTGCGTGGAGAGAAAATCGTAAGTCGGATTGACTCGCATAAGAAAAACAAATTTTGTTTGGTCCTGAAAGTTATTCTTCATTATCATGCTATTGAGAATTCACCCACAAAAATTAATATTATATGATAATGACAATTTATTGGGTACTCACAAGTTTTTCTAAATATACGTTGTCAACTAAAATCAGAAATTTGAATTGCGTGGTAACTGAACAATGTTTTTCCGATATTATTTTATTATTTTAACATTATACTATTAATTTATATTATTTCTATTTTAAAGGCTAATAGTTTCACACAATTTAATTAAGATTACAAAGCCTATGGTATAAATACAAATAGTGAAATAAAAGATAAATAGTTAGATCTGACATCATCGCAACGGTTCTAATTTCTCGACCAGTTCACAGCCAACCACATTGTAGCAGATTGAATTTCAGTTTGACATTTCTTAACAGTTAACCGCAAGGTTAGGGTACCTTCTCAATGCAATCAAAAAATTATCAATGTATAATTTTCAAAATTTCAATTTCAATGAACTTACAAAAATTGTCAACAAATAAAGGTATTATTTAACATAAATTAACAGGTGGTGCATTGTATTTCTTAAATGTTTGATATAATCCCCCGATGAAAACTTTTACGTAAGTAAACTAACTATTGAGAGATTATAAAGCTAATTGATACATTTAATTTCAGATCCTCTCAAGTTGAATATGTTTTTTTATTTTATGCCATGTGCAAATAAAAATTGAATAAGTATTAGTAATATTTTGCTGTTTTATTCGATATAAGGTAATCTTTTAAATTAATTTTAACATGTCGTTTAAAATATTAGCAGTCAGTCAAAAATTGTTAAATGTTCTTTTAACGAGATGTGATATGCTGCAAATATATTTGTACTTATTTATCTAACAATATAATACATATAAATGTTTTGTTTATTTACATATATCTTAATATATGTAATTCTCGCAAACTACACAATGACTGTCGAAATTTCGTTTCAAGGTTTTGGCGTCTACAAACCGATTGCTCGGGAAAAATCGTATTACCGAGACAGAACTAGATTTTGACAATAATTATGACATCTCAGTTTTGAAATTTCAGTTTCAGTACAGGATGATTTGGTAACATACTTGAGGTTGAAACTGCTCTTGAAAAAAATTTCCAATACAAATTGATGTGTAGAATCTTATAAGATTTTATCGCTATTTAATACTTTGTAATGTGTTATGTGTTCTCATGTTCTAAATTGACTGAGATATAAGGCGTTGTATATTATAATTACACAGGGCGATTCTAGATATGTTAGAAATCATTTTTTTCGTGGGTAGCACACAAGCAGTTGCATGTATAGGGTGTTTAAAATATAGAGTACAGTGCAATTATAACTAATAAAATAATTATATAGGAAAGCCCATTAGCGGTTGATTTTACAGGGTTCTTAAAATAGAGGGCGCAATAGAATTACAGTTATACAGGGTGGTGCAAAAATATTATACAGAGATGCATATACAGGGTGGCGGAAATGGAAATGCAACATTTCGTAACCCCTAAGCAGTAGTATATATAGGGTAGATGAAATATATGAATTATAGATATACAGGATGATTATAAAAAATGTTAGAAAAAGAAATCATTTATAGAGTAGCCCACGATGAATTCCATATATATGATAATTGAAATATTGATCGGAGTAGAATTATTGTTACAGAAGATAGTTAAAAATTTCATAAACAAAAAGAGTAAGTACGGCGGCTTATAGTCAGTCGCATATACAGAATGATTTACCGGGTGGTTCAAAAATGTTAAAAAATATTATGCGTGGTCCATGAGCAGCTGCATATACAGGGTGGTGGAAATATATAATGAAATTGAATTATACATAAATGTTAGAGAATTGAGTGCAATTATAGTTATGCAGGGTGGTTAGAAAAAATAATTATGTAGAGTAGCCCATTAGCGGTTGAATTGTTGTCATATTAAATTAAGAATTACGAATTTGAACACAAATAAAGTCCTATTAATTATATCTGAAAAAGAACTTGAATTTCGTTAGTTATTTGTAGAAGTGAGATGTAAGACCGACATCTAGGATTTTCGAGAAAACTATTACATAGAGGTTCCGAATCTGGATCCGTTCCGTGTAATTGCTGTTCTCCCTTAAGTCCTAGAATAGAATGTCACGATAAAATGTTCAAGGTACTTCACCTGCCAGAAATATTGACACAATTGGTCGAATTTCGACCACTGGGCGACAGTTAGTATAAAAAAATGCAAGAAAATGTTCTATGTAGGGGTTATGAAAAGTATGACAGTATTCAAATTAAGAAATAAATTTAATTTTTTTTAGTTATTTTCCAGACGCATTGAAAAATTAATCACATGCTAATTCAAGGAAAATTGTCCTGAACAAAGCCTGATCCTGACAACTAGTTTGTATGAGTAACATTGGTTTGAAAATTAATTATCTAAAGCTTGCATTTTATGTTGGTTAAGTCAATCCTAAACCAGAAAATTAGTAAACCTGGAAACGCAGAAAAGTGACTGAATAGGATAAAGTTCATTCATACACCTTACAGCAATTGAAACATTTTTAAAACTCATTAATAATGCAATGCCATGTAATATTATATACGTATTGATATATTGATGATGTTAATGAAGTGTTTCTTAACTCAATATAGTTTTTGGGTCACTGCAGAATCAGATAAGTAGTCTCGACATTTTTAAATTTATGACAATTTTAAAAAGTTTTGTGAAGTAGTAAAATGTTTTCAACGAGCGGCATTCCATCACGCGATTTGATGTGAATATGTCAATAACCCCTTAAGTATTTTGAAGAGCGTACTAGAAATACCAAGAGAACTGTTAAAATAAATCTTAGAGTTAATTAAGTGATTTATACCAATTATCATAAATTTTATTTATGACGATGGAAACAGGTTAACCACTTTGTATGTTCTTAAGGCTGATCGACATTATTCAGTGATTGTAATTTATAATTGCTTTATGTTAAACACAGGCCTCCCATCATAGTCAATTAAAAATGTACTTCCACATTCAAAATTAAAATATACGATACTATAAAAAATATTTGCTCACGTAGTTCACGAAATAAAACTAATAGGTGCTTTTCATTTGTGTCAACCGCATTTATAGTCTCCAGAGTACCTTCAACTATCTATAACACCTAAGTAGTCAATTGGTGTTTCACACATTAATGAGTGCTACTATGACAAGAAAACCTCACATTTTAGAATAATTAATTTTTTTTTGATATTTTTAGTTATTGGGTTTTTATGTTCACTATTTAACAGAATACTTGAATAAATAAAAAATATGCAAGTAATAAGTAATAAATAGGTTTATTTTTTCCGGCAAATAAGAACATTTTTTTCCTATAGTTGTTAGTGGGTACTTTAATTTACTTGAAGAGTGCTAGCAGGCACACACAAAGAGCAAATTTTGGCAGCACCTAAATATAACGACTTCTTTTGTACTTGGTCCAGAATTTATATTTAAATTTTGTTTAAAAGTTGGCAGTATCATTGATTTAATTTTGCTAGTAATTGCTTGAAGTTTTTCTTGGCTAGTCGGAAAAGGTAATTAGTGCAGTACCACTTATTTTATATTAATTTGAAAATTTTAGAATATCTTATATAGGATGAACAACGAGACTAAAATTTGAAAGACGCTAAAGTATAATTTGGTTTTGTTTTTGATATTTTAGGTTTCTAAAAGAAAATAAACAGTAATAAAATACATACTTTAGAAATATCTAAATGAATTCAGTACCCCAATTAAATTTCTTGTAATTCTTAATACTTAATTTACAATGCTGATTCCGAAATTTTACGTTTTTAATCAGAACATAAATGGAAACATTTTGTATACTTACGTCTGCCGTGTAGGAAAATTTAATCTGATAAGTTTTTCTCCAAATAATAAATAACACGTCTATAAAATATCCTTCAAACATCACCAACACTCCTCAGTGTTATATGCCATTCGTCCTTACTCATGAAAAGAAAGTTGTTTTCAACAAACGAACTTCAAAGAGAGCTCGCCTGCCTGTTGACGTTTGCATCAACTTCCGTCTGATTTTGCTTTGCCGTCCCTATCGACAAGCCGTCAAATGCGGATGGACATAACCATCAGAACTCGAAGTTTGAATCCGAACATGAAACCTTTTTAGTACGTGTTCCTGGTTCGTTTAGTGATTGATTGACACATTATTTAATCGTTGTTTCTGGGGGATTTTCTCTCTCGCTCTGTTTATACAGACGAAGAAGTCGTTACAGAAGAAATAATTAATATTCTTATGCCCGATTGCACAGACTGATGAAGTGTAATGATTTGGCAAACAAGATGTTTGATTGGACGTGACTTTCTTTAAATAACAACAGATCTGGCGTTAAAATGGAAATATTTGAGAAAATACACTTCAAGATTTTTATGAATTATGCTTTGTTTGATAATAACCGTGACGTCGCCCGAAAATCTATATACAAACAGGCAAAGACAAAACGGTTAGGTACCATTTTCTCCTGTGTCTCTCAATCGATTTTCTTTGTTTTTGTTTTGTTTAGTAGCAATTGACGACCTTAAGTGCAGAATGCTAAAATTTATTTATAATATTGGTTCATTCATTAAATAAAATTTAATATAAAAAACATTATTTACGTCCATACTGTCAATGCCTAACAGATAACAGTAATAGTGTCGCCAGGTTGCTTGGAGAGAAAATAGTAAGATAGGTTGACTCGAATGTGAAAGACGATTTAAATTAATCTACAAAGTAACAATTTTTTACCCGTTCCTAAAGTTATTCTACATCGTCATGCTATTGAAATAGAACCCAGGAAAATTTATATTACATAATAATGCCCACTCATTGGGCTCTCGCAAGTTTGCAACTTTCATTACTTTTTAAAGATATGGTTTGTCAACTAAAATAAGAATTATGTTGCAATTGGTGAAATTATTTCTGATAATATTTTATTATTTTTAATGTTATACTTTCAATTTAAAGATTCTTTTAATTTTTACCGTATAAATTTCATATCATTTGAATAGGATCACTAAAAATTTGAATTAATGCACTGATTGTAATATTCAAGACAAATAGTTAGATCTGGCAGCACTGAACTCGTAGCTATGTTTAATATAGGGCCTTGATTTGAATTTCGACATTTCAGAATATTGTTTGGTGTAAGATTATTAGTAGGGCGATGGTAAACCTAAGTTGTAAATTTAATGTGTAAAGTTCAAGATATTAGTTTCACTCACTGGGAAATTTTTTTAACAAATGTGAGTGTTACTTATTTATCAATAATTAACAACAGGTGCTTATATTTCTTTATATTTTCCATACAATACAGAAATACTCATTGCTGACTATGTGTTTCATTCAAGTTAATGAAATTGTACTAAATCTTAAAGATTTTGGCTGAAGGTTAATTAATATGTACTTATGTTTTGTAGTTATTTTGAGTGCAATAGTATGTACTAGCGATCGCCCAGTGGTCGAAATTCGACCAATTGTGTCAATTCCTAACAAAATTCAAGTTTTTATATGCAATTAATAGGACTTTATTTGTGAGCACATTCTTAATGCTTAACTTAATGATATAAGGTATGGCAAAGAGGCAGTAAGTGGAAATTAAAGACAAAAATTTGGTCAACATCAAATTTCTTAAAATTAAATAATTCAGCTGTTAACCGGTAGGATAATATAACAAATAAACGTAACTGACAATTCTATTTGAATAGAAATTGTAAAATAATCTGTTTCATTTTACTACTAATACTTATTCAATTTCCATTTGTATGTTTAATTAATAGACATAGGTGACCGAGCTTTACTGGTAAATTCAAAGGTTCATGAAAAATGTTGGTAGGTACATACCTATATAAATATAATCGGATATTTGTTCCAATTTATCTCAAGATGAAGTGATTCAGTTTAATTTCAACTCTCTAACACTCATTATAATAATTCCACTTTATAATATATTTCCACCACCCTGTATATGTAACTGCCTATGGACTACCCAATATATATATATATATATATATATATAATACACTTCGTGTATGCAACTGTTTTTGGGCCACCCAATAAAACATTTGGTTTCTAACATTTCTGGAATCACCCTGTATAATTATAAGCTACACCGCCTTATATCTCAGTCAATATGTAACTCAGTCAATGCATATGTTATATAATATCTCAGTCAATGCATATGTAACTGCTTAAGGCAACATCATTGAGGGCCTCAAATTAACATAAGAACAAATAACTTTTTACCCATCCAAAAATCGCCTAACCATCACTTTTACTGTAAATCTTGAAAGGTTCAACTGTAAAAATGTAATGCTAGAAATATATCAAGTAGTGATAAAATTCTTATAAGATCCTACACATCAGTTTGTATTGAATGAAACATAATTGTCACAATCTCGTTCTTTCTCGGTTAAACGAATGATCCCGACATGCCAAACCCCAAAATAGTTCCGATTGCGAGAATTACACATAAATAAGATGCATGTAAATAAATAAACATTATAGGTATTATATTATTAGCTAAATAAGAAAAAATAATTTGGTCAAGTGCGAGTTGGACTCGCATACTAAGGGTTCTGTACCACCTCCAAGATGCGCAGTATTTAGTTTTCTAATTTGGTCCCCAAAAATTAACATTAGAGTTTTATTTTACTAAAAAACTTTCAGGGAAGCCTTTTATAATCTACTGTCTGAATTTTGAGGCCCTCTAGATTGGAAGATAAAGGGCAAAATAGGTCAAGTTTTAAATTATAAATTATTAAATCTGGTATTGAAATTATTTAAAAATACAAATAAAATATATTTTTCAAAATTTAAATAGTGTAGTTTCTAAAATGGGAATTAAGTCGATGTTTAATATCTCTGCTAATATCTTTTAAAAAAAATTATTTAAAAATATGATATATTTGTAATTCCCATAATGAGCCTTTTATTTGATATATTACATGATGCGTTTAAAAATTGAATTTTTATTTTCCATTTAATCGTATAATTTGTCCCTAAAATTACTATGGAGGTTTTCTAATAATTATTCTTATAAATTTCAAGTGAGCCCCAGTACCCCTAATTATTTTCAAAATTTTAGGTAGTATGGTTTCGGAAATAAAGCGAAAATTGAAATTTTTTTATATCTTTGTGTTAATATCTTGTAAACAATTAATTTTAAAAATATGAAAAATTTATATTTGTATTCCTCATAATGAGCCCCTTCATTTGATATATTGCATGACACGTCAAAAAAATATTTTTTATTTTCCGTTTATTTCTATAATTTGGCCCCCAATATGAATATTATAGATTTCTTCGTATTTTTCCTGTTAATAAAAAAATTAGGTTTTATAGTTACCCCAAACTAAAGGGGAGAATGGGTAATTTTTGTAATACATTTTTTTAATATATTTTAAAATATTTATTTTAAAAAAATTACAAAAATATATTTGTATTAGCCATAATGAGCCCTGCGATTTAATATATTACATGATACGTTAGAAACAAGTTTAAATTTTTTATTTTCCATTTAATTCTATAATTTGCCCCCAAAATGAATATTAGGGGTTTCTCCTTATTTTCCAGTAAAATTCAGCAGAGGCGCTATACCTCTATTTTTTTTCAAAATTCTACAGCTTATGGTTTCGGAGATAATGGGGGGGGATGGGTAAAATTTTTTGTTAATATCTTTTAATTAATTTAATTTAAAAATAAGAAAAAAATATATTTGTTTTCGTCATAATGAGCCCTTTCATTTGATATATAACATGATGCGTTAGAAACAATTTTAATTTTATATTTACCATTTAATTCTGTAATTTGCCCCCCAAAATTAAAAGTTGAGGTTTCCCCTTATTTTTCCAGTAAACTTTAGGTCAGGTTCTATACCCCTATTTTTTTTCAAAACTTTACGTTTTATAGTTTCGGAGATAAGGTGGGGGGGAATGGGTAAATTTTGGTATATTTTCGTTAATATCTTTTAAATTATTTTTTTCTTAATATAAAAAAATATATTTGTGTTCCTCAGAATGAGACCTTTTATTTGATGTATTACATGATGCGTTTTAAAAATTTTTTATTTTTAAATTTTCATTTAATTCTATAATTAGCCACCCAAAATTTATATTAACGGTTTCTCCTTATTTTTCCTGTAAAGTTTGGGCAACGTTCTATATTTACTATTTTTTTTCAAAATTTTAGGTTCAGTAGTTTCGGAGATCAGGGGGGGGAACCGTCCATTTTTTTTAATTTTTCCCCCCAGGAGTACCCCTAAAATCAAAATTTCTTTTTTTGAGATATGTACTCCTGATCGGGTTACCAAACTATACCTTCATACTAAATTTCAACCTCTTCCGTCCAGTAGTTTAGGAGAAAATTGCTGTGATGTGACAGCTGCAGAAATCCTGAGTGATATTATAAGGGTGTCCATATATTGTATATACGGAACCTTAAAAATATATTTGCAGCACATCACATCTCGTTAAAAAAACATTAAACAATTTCTGACTGACTGCTAATTTTTAGATAAGTTGTTAAAATTAATTTATAAGATTACCTTATATCAAATGAAACTGCAAATTGATTCGTCTTATTTTATTGCTAATACTGTAATACTTATTCAAGTTTTATTTACACATGGCATAAATGTAAATAATTAAAAATATATTTGCATGAACACATCTCCTGAGTATTTTAGTACCTTTTGATAATGGCTGCATATGCAGATTGTTATTAGATTTGTGAGATATTCATGACTAAAAGAATATACATACTTAATTCTTGTGGTTCGGAAACCAAATGTTTCAGTTAACTTTAGAATCTCTAAATTGTGTACTTACATAAAACTTTTGATCGGGATTCTTCTTTAAATGCACAAACTTTGTTACTATAAACACATTCATTCTATTTGGTCACTTCAGTAATTGCTGTCGTCATCGTTATTGTAAAAAATTGAAACGTAATAAGTGAATAGAAAAGAAGGCTTTTACAGCATACATCTATGTAATTTGTAAGTAAAAGTCGACTATTTTTGGATTGTTTTGGAATATTTTTTATACCTCGCAATTGTCTACAATTGTATTTTTACTGTTGACTGACAAATTTACATTAGATTAAGCTATTTGTTCATAGTGGGCGCCAGTCACTTGAATTTTATTAATAATTTATCTCTAAATAACTTATTTTAAAAGATATAAATAATGATTCTTTATATATTCTGCACTGAAGGCCGTCAATAGCTACTAAACAAATCAAAATTAAAGAAAATCGGTTGAGAAACAGAGGAGGTACCTAACCGTTTTGTCTTTGCCTATTTATATATAGATAATACATTCATACTAAGTCTTGAATTGGTTTATTTCATTTTCTTAACTAACTGTGAAATGCCAGAATAAAGTTCATATTTCTTATATTTCTTACTTTAAGACTATTGAAATTTTTTAGTCTCAAAGCAAAAAATATTTGTGATAAGTGTAGGTAGGTATTAACGAATGTTTTAAATATTACATTTAACATTAATTTATTATTTAATATGATATTAATATTTTTAAAGGGTTTTATTTTTTATGTTAAAAGTTATAACACATTTGAATATATTTAAAAGCCGAATCTTTCAATTATTTTTGGGTAGGGAATCCGTTTTTTAATGAAAAGTCTATAGTAGGTGTTTAGTTCCCCTTTGATTGATCAACATAGTTATGAATTTTACTGGTCAGCATAGCATCTATTTGGGGTACAAACCTCTTTAAACTTCCTTCATAGAATATTTATTCGAAAATGAGTGTGCATTAACTAACCTCTTATGAATGAAGAATTCGACCTCCGGGAGGACCTTGATTGTACAGAAGTATACCCCCTTAACTTCACCTAAGCCAATCAAGTCATTTAATTTCTGCTTCATATTATATTTTAGTCTAGTTTGATAGTGTTTTACAATTATGTGTTGCTGGATGTAGTTTAGCCATCTCTTGGCTCACACTGAAACAAGACATAATTCTCTCTGATTTATTTGTTCGTCACAGCTTAACTCATTGGCACCACCAAGTTGTTTACCGAACAGTTACTACATATGAAGTTGAAGAATGGCTCGGCTCAAGTATACAAACGACCTCGCGTGAACGAAATTTTTATCGGCGTAAAACAATGTTGTGCGTATCGTGAGACTGGGAAGGAATCTTCTAATACTAACTGCTTGAATCAACTTATGAAGCCGTGTGCTCTATATTCAACAGACAGGCTGAGAAATGCACCCCATCTGTCATACTCTCCTAATTTGGCAGCATCAGATTTCTACCTTTTCGGATCTTCTTCAAAAGCTATGTTAAATAGTATACAATTTGTCAGAAATTACCAAGAATATCTTCTAATATAAGATGGGACTGTGGTATCAGGAAAATAACTGTCCTAACACCTAAGAATAGAAGCCTATAGATACAAATTTGAAACCAATTTGTAGGAGAAGCTACAACAAAAACTCTTATAATATAGCAGAATATGATGAAGATGGTATATATATATATATATATATATATATATATATATATATATATATATATATATTGTTTGCTGTATGTTTAATCTATTCTATTTATCGACCAACTTTCTAGTTCGCCAGTAGTAACCGAGTAAGCAATCGTCGCAGAAAGCACTGATAATAAACAAATATTAAACCCTAAAATTCAAATATAGCTGTAAAAGCTTTACTCCTTAAAGAATGATAAACGAAATTGTTCAATTGATTATTACCAGACATCATAAATACCAACCTTTTACAACAGCACAAAAGTAATATTTAGTAACGGTTATCATTTAATATATCTGTTACAGATAAATAAACACAATGATTAAGTATTACCTTTGTATTTATTTACGCCATTTCGACAATTGAGTGTTCATTCTTGGAGTAAACCAAACACTTTCTGAACAAAATATTATATTAGTTATTTCTAATTAAGTTAATATTGATCAAAATATTTTCACAAGTGTAAAACTCTTTATAATAACCAATTGCCCAGATTATATCATCAGCCTCTTTAAACAACTCGAAAATGTCACTTTATTCCAATTACTGACTTAAAGAAAAAATCAAGTGACGCAGAGGTGATTCGAAGTCAATTTGTCAGCATGTTATCAGGATCAGCAGCAGAACTAAGAACTGAGAAGGAAACATGAAGAATGTTCGAAGAAGAGGAAAGATCCGCTGTCGAGCATGAATAACAAACGTAGCGTGTAAGAGGGACGATGTGACACAAATGCCAGCAGCGGCGGAGATTCTGTTTTGTCCATATTTAGAATTTCATATATATATAAATATGATACATTTTTCAAAACATTTCTTGTTTTTTACGGTTACATGAATACGTTTGACTCATAATTCGCTTCTCATATAAACTTCAAAGAATATTCATGAATATACAAACTTATGAAATATTTGGATTTTTTGCATCTGACTAGAAAAGATTTATTTATTTTCAAACCCCACATTTCCAAATGTATTACACTTACAAATGTCAATGACATGACAAAAAGAGCGGCAGTCAATTGAGACTGAACGATGGAAGCGAAAGCTTCTTACGAATTATACATTTCGTCTCTTGTTATATCCCTGTCTCTGGTTTTCTTTCCTTGTGTCATCAATAATAGTGCATATAAATTTCAGGAGAATTAAAATACTTGGCACTATTTTGTTACGACTCGAGTATTAAGACTAATGTGTAATTTAATTCGTAATTTAAATATAAGTGCCAAATGAAATTTGTTGAATTATAATATTTCGAACACTAATTGTAACATCTTAAATTAAAAATCGAATCAGTCTTATCAATTATAACTATTTATAATTAAAAAGTCAACCCCAATAAATCATACACCTATTTCAGCAAGCAATAAAAAATTTGATGATTCATTAACTTGCCAGTTGAAGCTCATGTGAGCGACCAAAAATCAATATCTGATGAATTGTAAGTGCGGCAAAAAATATAACAAAATGTGTACAAAAGAAACTTAAGGTTTGGTTTCAATTTCATAATACCACAAAATGATAATTTTATGTTAATGCTCGTAACTAATAAGATGTATATGCTCTTAGGTTCGCTATTAATAATAATATAATAAAACGATATTTTGTTTATGTTTTGAGTCACATCAAGTACATGCTCTAAGACAGTTATTAATATAGATTGCAGCTACGTCCAGAAGTATACGATCTACAGTGCCATATTAAGAAATTTAACTATGTCTAAAGTCATTTTTCTTCCAGATTTAATTAATAGTGGCGCCATCTAGTGACGAAAGGTAATACAAATACAACAATATTAATTCTTGAATACAACTTTTTGACCTTTTAAATGTTAAGCTTTTCCACGCAATAAATTTCAATTATTTTTCAGACGTCTTAATGTAAAATTACTTTATAATATGAAGCCTTCAGACGTATGTCAAGTCTCTAATTTAAGATACCGCAAAGAGAGAATTGAAGTTTTTATTAGAACGAACAGTATATTTTGTGCAGGTTATTTTAATTGGATGTTATATTAGTTTATTGCCTAAATATTATTGATCTTCTATAAAAGAATAGGCTGTTAATGTATTACCTGGTACCTGTTTCTTACACAGAGAATTAAACTGTATTGGTATTTTAAGATCAATGTATTGTGTGGTGTCGGTGGTGGTGTCAGTCATGTTGTCGGGCGCGGTGTCAGTCGTGGTGTCGGTCGTGGTGTCCGACCGAACGTGTCGGAACAAATGAAATTTCAAATTATGCATTTCATTCCCTTGCTCATCTATTTTCATACGTGTAAGTGTGGGCCTCCGTTCAGAAGCTTTCGCTTCAAAAAGCAAGCGCAGCAAATGTTTGGAAAACTGCAGACGCTCCATGTCATATGGTCAAAAACTATTGCAGCAGCGTGGAATAGTTGACTGAGCTCTGAGAATTTGAGAATGTGTTAATCTATCCTCAAAGGAAAGTCACAAGACGTTAGATCGGGGGACTTAAGGGAGAGACTTAGTATATCAACAAGCCCAATAGAGCGATGCAGAAGTTCTTAAAGAACACCGGCAGAGACGCTATGTAGATAAAAACAGTGTCAGTTAACACCTGGTCCAAGGGTCGTCATATATAATACGAGTTTGATAATTAATATTTATTCCATCAAATATATAACTTTATGTAAGTGAAAAAAACAGAGACAGGGAGCTGTGCTGGAGAGGGTTACCTTCCTTAATGTTTACGATATACGAATGCCTAGAATAGATGGTTTTATACGCAACATTGTTGGCACTTTCAACGAAAGAACACAATAATCAAACCCAGAAGCGAAACTCTCCGTTGCCACCAGATACAATTTTCTTGGCGCATGTGCGACAACGCCATTATTATAATTTGAGGGTAAGTTCAATGAACCACAGAATTATAAAGTATTATAATACTATTTCGAAGTTCAAAAATGTATCCTATTCTCAGAGTAAACGCTACAAAAATAATCCTATTATTCATAAAGAATCTGTCTAATGCATGTTACTTGCATATACACAATATTCAACTATATATCAATTATCAAACATATTGTAACTATGAAGTGAAATTCATCGTGTTTAAAACAAAACAGACCAAAGCAAATATTAGCACTAAGTATTATAAGATTTATTTATTATTCACAATGACATCAGAAAGAGTTATACAAGTGAGGACAGTTGGTCAAAAAAATTTTGCAAAATAAAATATACTTTAAGATTGTGAGTTGGACCTATTTCTTCCACACCATTTAAAGTGGTACTTTTGATATATCACAGATATATAAACACAAACCTTTATTTTCAAAAGACTTCTGATTATTTTTTTTTTATTCAAACGCCTCTAAAATTACATTTTTCAAATAGGTTGTTCCTCTTTTAATACAAATTCGTCCTTATATTTAATTTACAGTTATCACCCAAATATCCTTACTTTCAAAGTAATGGCCGATTTTGTTCAAGGTCACGAAATCTTGACCCCAAAACATCAAAAGTTCCAACAAGAGTTTCGCTTCTGGGTTTGATTATTCTGTGACGAAAGTGTGACAAGAGTTCACAGTTCATTGATCGTGTATCCACACATGTAAATGTTTCAATGGGCTACTACTCCATCTTGTTGACAGGCACAATCTAGGGAATCAGTAGCTAAATACTTAAACAAACATAACTGCTATATAGCCATTTAACCAAAAATAAGAAATGTCAAGTGTTGTACGGAAGGTGCTGAAAATCGTAAAAATAAAGGTAAAAATTATTCGTCTAGTGTGTTGAGTTATGTCAAGTTTGCAGCTTACTTAAGCTGTTGATTACTTAGGACAAAAAACAAGTTACCCCATAGAAAAGTCCTAAGATTTTTAAAATGAATAGCAGCTAATTGGCAAAAGAAAAATATAATTAATTCAGATTAAAATATATATTTATTTATAATACCATAAATTGAAAAGTATAGTTTAATACTTTTAATTTCTGTCAAAAAATGTTTGAATTGTTGTTTATTACAAAAACATTGCTAATGTTGGTAAAACAAACACCCTAGAAGTGCTGTTTCACCACATTGCAATATAATTAATCCAAACGTAACATATAATACATCACAGCTTCTCAATAAGCACCCATTGGGAATCACACAAATAACTAAGGCTTGAAGTTGCCAGAAAATTAATAGATTAGTCATTTTGAACTAGAATAAAATAAAATTGTTCTAAAAACTAAATTGTACGCTACAAAACAGATTATATTTGAAGACGCGAGATGTAAGACCGACATCTAGGATTTTCAAGAGAATCAGTACACAGAGGTTCCGAATCTGGAGCCGTTCCGTGTAATTACTGTTTTCCCTTAACTCCTAGGACAGAATGTCACGATAAAATTTTCAGGTTACTTCACCTGTCAGAGGTATTGAATACTCTCTTCGAGGTGTCATTCCTTTGTATGCAAGACAATATATATTATATATAAATATAATATATATAAATACATAAAGAAGTGTTTGAGAGGACATTCAATTGTGGGAAGCGCAACTGATGAAGGTTCCCGACCAGAAACAATATATATTATATTTATATATGATATATATTGTCTTGCGTGCAAAGGAATGACACCTCGAAGAGAGTATTAAATACCTCTGACAGGTGAAGTAACCTGAAAATTTTATCGTGACATTCTGTCTTAGGAGTTAAGGGAGAACAGTAATTACACGGAACGGCTCCAGATTCGGAACCTCTATGTACTGATTCTCTTGAAAATCCTAGATGTCGGTCTTACATCTCTCTTCTTCAAATTTAACGAAATGCATCAAATGCATAAAGAAGTGTTCGAGAGGACATTCAATTTTGGGAAGCGCAACTGATGAAGGTTCCCGACCAGAAACAATATATATTATATTTATATATAATATATATTGTCTTGCGTACAAAGGAATGACACTTCGAAAAGAGTATTCAATACCTCTGACAGGTGAAGTAACCTGAAAATTTTATCGTGACATTCTGTCCTAGGAGTTAAGGGAAAACAGTAATTACACGGAACGGCTCCAGATTCGGAACCTCTGTGTACTGATTCTCTTGAAAATCCTAGATGTCGGTCTTACATCTCTCTTCTTCAAATTTAACGAAATGCATCAAATGCATAAAGAAGTGTTCGAGAGGACATTCAATTTTGGGAAGCGCAACTGATGAAGGTTCCCGACCAGAAACAATATATATTATATTTATATGTAATATATATTGTCTTGCGTACAAAGGAATGACACTTCGAAAAGAGTATTCAATACCTCTGACAGGTGAAGTAACCTGAAAATTTTAGCGTGACATTCTGTCCTAGGAGTTAAGGGAAAACAGTAATTACACGGAACGGCTCCAGATTCGGAACCTCTGTGTACTGATTCTCTTGAAAATCCTAGATGTCGGTCTTACATCTCGCGTCTTCAAATTTAACGAAATGCATCAAATGCATAAAGAAGTGTTCGAGAGGACATTCAATTGTGGGAAGCGCAACTGATGAAGGTTCCCGATCAGAAACAATATATATTATATTTATATATATTATATTTATATATAATATATATTGTCTTGCGTACAAAGGAATGACACCTCGAAGAGAGTAAAACAGATTATAGTTCGAAAATAATATAAAAAAAGTTGGTGTAAGCCGATTATATTGAAACACATATCATGTCAACTGGCTGGAAATCCTATAGATATAACTCTCTTTTCCTTTGCTATTGTTTTCTATAAGACTATAAACCCAATCCGTTAACACAATTATTTACAGCACTATTTTTTATGAAAACGTAGTGTTAAGTCGTCTTTTGAAAAAGTTCTAAACTTAATAACACCTTATTGGTTAGTTAGTACAAAAAAAATTCGATAAACTAATGAGGAAATGAAACAAAGCAATGAAAAATGGCAAAAGTAAATACTAGAGGTAGAAAGAGAGTTCCAAAAAAGAAGAACCGGGAATAATAAGAAAACATATGAAATGGAAACAAAATTAACCCTAGGAAAAGATTTTCATAATCAAAAATGAACCAAATAGGATATATTAATAATTTAGATGGAATTATGAACAGGATGAGGCAAATTAATATTGAAACTGGAAAAAGCTTTTGGGCATATTTCTGGGGAGAGGCTCAGAAAATCACCTTTAGGTATCGTTTGGGAACTATAATGACAACAGAGGCCATATGGTGAAGTACACATTGGCATTAATTACATCAACATAATAAATTAAACCCTTTATTTATTGAAATTGAATATATCAAATTAATAATAGCTTTAATATAACAATTTGAAAATAATTGAAAAGAAACATACCACTACACAATAACTACTTACTTACATATGCACCTACTAATTACCTGTATCAAACAGGGCTCTAAGAAATAATCCCTCATTTAAGTTTCAAGTAACTAAGCACAGACACAATAGTTGCTTATTATGTACAATTTGTTTATCTACCTATCCAAAATATTTTTTAAGTTGAGGCCAAGCAAACTTAAAGCATTTATTTTTCACCTATCTATTTTAATTTATTAATTTCTCAGATTTTCTGAAAATGGTTGGGTTATATAAATTTTATAAAATAATTAAAACATAATATACTTCAGTTTATACTATCCAGGTTCGTCAGGTCTTTTGGAGAAATCGGTGAATGTACATGAGATAATGCAGGTTTGTCTCCGATATGAAATTTAATGCCTGTTTATCTAGAATTGTATTCTCAAAGAATCTCGTCTATTATACAAAAAAAAAAGAATAATTGAATTGGGTGACAACTAACAAAGAATTCTGGTAATTATTATTATTTTCTTTATTGTAAAGATTGATTCTCTAATCTTATAATAATATCAGCAGTTATATCATTTTTAAGATTTCACCGGGACATTTCATTTTACAATATTATCAGATTAATAGCTTAAAACATAATAACTCAACCGACTATCTATGTACTCTCTTCATTTTTACATATAAATATAACGTGTAATATTTTTTTATATTTTATTTCTCACTATTACAGTCCTCTTAATTTTACAAGTTTTGCTTTCTGGGGGAAGATATATAATACTTATTTGAAAGTCTCTTCTTATGAACTAATTTTAATTTCAATCTCTGTTACGATCAGGAAATATTCAAACATTAATACTAATGGACTTATTCAATTTGTGGAGGCATATATTCATTATTATTTTTACATGAATTTAAAAACTTATTGCGCAAATTTATTTGAACACACTGTATATTAGAATCATTGAAATCTCCGACAAACATATGTCACCGAGTTTCCGCGGCGTGAAAACCCAGCGGGTGAAGAGTGTAACTTGCTAAGCTGAGGCCGTCATTCGCATATGCAAAAGAGAAATGGAAAAAGAGCTATACTCGTGCAGGACGAAGAAGGCGATACTCAGAATGTATAATATAGCCACTTCAGTCCCTTTTGGATAATAACTCTGGGAATTTATGAAGATGTGTTAATTAATCATAAGGAATGGCTTTTATAAGCAACTGTAACGAGAAGTTATGACATATAAAACAGTTGGATTTATTCACGAAAGGGAGAGAAATGCTGCTTATTTCGATCAAATTTATTGGTTTCGATATCCCTGTGATAATATTTTTTATTTAAAGCGTAAGACACTTTTCTTCTATTTATGAATATTTGCTACAGAATATCAAAATCAGGTGATAACACGTTAGGTTTTATATAGAAATAGAAAATGTAAATTATATATTTTTTTTAGAGAAAAAAATATAACTATCAAACGTTTAGAGGTTATTTAAAAAATATATATAATTTCAAATTTGACAGTTAACAAATCATTTTTAAATCATATAGTTTTCATAACTTCTAATTATAAAATAATTCTATAACGAGGTTTGATAACACTGCAAGATCTACAGAATTCAGTAAGTGTGCGGAAGGAACTGTTTGATTCACATTAGTTAACACGCCTTTGGTCATTTTGTATAAATTGTTTGAAAAATTCACTTTTTCATTAATCAAGATATAACCATGGGATCTTCTCTACTAATTTCTCGTCTGTAACAGAAGAATATTTGCAAGTTGTAACGGAACAAAGTTTAATAGGAGTAATTTCGAAATGTTGTTCAGATTACTGGTTGTCTTTTACAGAAAGTGTTCCTTACAGATGTTCTGAGAGAACGAATTTTCTGGAGACTTTTTTTCTTCCTGTCTACAAACGTGTACTTTATATTGTTTCAAAATTTCCATTGTGAAGACATTCCAACTTCAAGTCTGCAAATGTTGTCAATCGCTGTAATTTTTCCTTGTGTAACTGCCATATTTATTAATTTGGCAAACATAAAATTGTACTCCTCAGCCAACATCCAAAAATACCGCATAACAATAATATAGAGTGATTACCACACTTTTTCCATAACAATTTTCAAACATTTATCTGTCGCACAAAAAAGTGAGGGGAGAACAGTCCAATGAGCAGTCAAAATAATGTTAAATAAATTTTCTTACAAGGAGCCTATGTAAAAGTGTATCTAAGGCGCATTACTGACAGTGTCTAACTTTAGCTCTAATATATCTTAAGGGCACCACACATTACGATGATTCACCTTGGTTTTCATGGTGGCGATGAAAAAGTCGTGCCAAAACTGACGATGAAACCCGACGTGATTCGTCGTTAGACTGCTGTCACCATTCTGACACACCCACACACACAAATCGGTTTTGACCAGGGTGTATTAAGCAGGTGGGCCAATAACGCTTTTAAAAGCGAATTGTGACTCGTATTTAAATTAATATTATAAAGCAGTACGAAGTGAATTGTATAAAAAATGTCAGAGAGATTTGAGACATTATATCTATCGTATTGATTATCTCTTTGGTCAAATAACTTTATGTAATTCGGTCTCGCTCCTCAGACCCAAAGAACAGATCGGTGGGTTCAAGTGAATTATTGTTAAACAAGTTAGATTTTTGGTGTTAAACAAATCACAGACAATTATAATGATTATATTGGCAGCAGAGAAAAATACTCGCAAGAACAACATATTGAGAATCAGTGTCACAATGTCTTTACACGTTAATATTTTTGGACGTATTTGGTGTTAACAGGCAGTTTATATTTATTTACCAAAAATGTGCCGTTAACTGGGAAATACAGGTTTAGAAGAAATAGGCAAGTTAAATAATCACCAAATAATTACAAGGGTTGTGATTCTTATTTAACATTTTAGGTTTAACAGGCCAAAATAATGATTGAAATTGTGAAAGCTTCAACCCACAGTAATATGTCGTTAGATTCAGCTCAACAGAATTCAAAAAAACCTAAATCTGCAGAATAGAGATGTAGTTTATTTTACAAAACTCATAGTTTATTCAAATATAAACAATTACAATGAATCCGTCTAAAAGGTTTAAATCTAATATATTTTAATTGGTAACAAATACTATAGATATAATTGATAGAGAAACGGAAATGTAATAAATAAATACAAGGTTTCTTTACATATATACAACTTAATAAGACATTAAAGGGGGTTAACAATTTTAAACAAGTTATTATTCTTTTACACTGTATGGTTAAAATTAAGCAACTCAAATTTAATTCGGGTTTTTTGTGATAATCCATTGAATTTTAGATTTGTGGTGTAAAACAGTTTTATTCAACTGCAGTATAAAAGGTTAGCATGTTTTTCAAGAGTAGCAATCAATTTTAGTTACAAGTAGGTAAACTTTTGCAAAAATTGAATATTTTATTTTTTTATTTTTAATTTTATTTAACACCTCCAATCTGTTTTAAAACATAAGGAGCTGAACTACGAAGAAATCATAAATGATAATAAAGCCTGTTCAGTGGTCGAAATGTCAAATATGAAAACTGAAATATTAATTTTGTAAATTTGTGTTTGGCATACGCATAGAGGTATTTTTCCTAAGAGGGCAGATGGTCAGCTGAATGGTCACAACAAGAGCTGTCATTTCTACTAATTGTATGACACTCACTAGAATTTTAGGGGGGATGAATGTATGTATTATAACATATACGTAGTAACATATATCAATTGATTTCAATTTCAGATTCACTAAAACAAATGTGATTTTCACTTATTCATGTATATGTTTTAATAATATTAAATAAATTTTCACGCAAGTAGGTACAGAACAGCGTGTACACGCCGGTACAGATGGAAATCACATCAGTAATTGTCTTTTATTACTCAAGCTAGTTATAAACATCAGCAGTTTTTATGTATTGATTGTATATTTGTAACTTTAATAATAAATGACTCACCACTTGACAGTTTCATTTTCTGGTAGATAAATCAGAGTTTTTAGCGGCAATAAATAAATGAAATTGATTTTGATAATTTTTGATGAAACTATTTTCATATCTATATATGTAATAAACAGATTGGGGCAACATTGAAATCGTGAGCGAAGCTTGGTCGCCCAGCTACTTCTTGTATAAACAAATGTTTGAGATTCGAAATTTTTTGTTAATGGTATTTTCGATATTGCTCTTTTTCACTAAATTAATTTTAAACCGTTGCACACTTCCAGTTATACCAGTGGTTGACCATAAATTTGTTATTGTAAATGGAATTGCACATTTTTTAGGATGAATTTGTTACAAAGTCAAAAATATAAGGAATGTTATATAACCACTTCATATGTCTGCGACTCACAGTTTCCGAGATAATTTATAAGAAAAAAATAGAATTTTATAAATTCATAGTTGCGGTTGCATTGGGATCTTTACTATAAATTAAATTATCTGAGAAACTGACAGAAACATCAGGTGAATGATGAAGATAGCAGATACATAGCTATTGAAATGTTGTGAGATCAACCGCTTCAAGTCTATGGAAGTCCAAGGAAACTTCGAGGAAAGGTTAGAAAAAGTTGCAAATGAAGGGTGCTTTAAATGAAGTCTGGAGAGAAACTATACTTTATAATGTGGTTAAAAAAAATATGAGGAAAAATTGTGAAATAGCGTGTCTCACAATCCGTTGCACATATACATTTGTGACATACCAAAGGTTCCACACGCATTTCTGTTAGAGTGGATCGAAAGGTTTAAAAAAATGTTATATGGGGTATGAACAGATGCATCCTACTATATGGAATACCTGAAACATGGGGCGAAGCAAGATTATAGTTTTAGAGTGTGATTAACACAATGTTAGAAAAAGTTGCATATAAAGGGTGATTAATTGGACTTTACAAGGTGGCTCAAAAAATATCAGAAATAATTATTATATAGCGTAGACCATAAGCAGTTTCATAGCTGAAATATAGGGTGGAGTAGAGTTATAAGCAGGTCTTAAAAAAAGTTATATTGGGTAACAAATTAACAGCAGCATATACAAGACGGTTGCACTATAGGGTGAAATAAAGTTACAGTTATACAAGGTGATTCAAAAAAATGTGGCCCAAAATTGTTAAATATGGTGGTCCATAAGCACTTGGAATAAATTCCAATAGACCTCGACAAAACAGTCCGAAAAACATAGTTGATCCAATATAACAGTACATCGTTTATTTCGGACTAGAACTTTTAACACGTTCGTTTCAGTTATAAAATACTCCAGTGTAGTTGTTAGTGATCCATACCCTAGAGGTTCAAAATATCTCTCAAACAACTGACCATTCACCTCCCTTTTACATTTAACTATAACTTAAAATAGACTTTAATATCTTGATATTGATTATCGTTTATTCGTGCAAAGTTGACTGTCGCACTTGTCCTTTGGTGACACACGAATTGCGATCACCATCAACTTTTTACACATATCTATAGTAATGTACTTAGTAGTAAAATGAAGCAAAATTATTGACATTTAAAAACATTTTGTAAACTGTAGTATTATAATTGTTTATGTAGATTGAAATTACTCCTTCGAAAAAATAAACCGCGAGTTTAAAAGACAATGTTTCACTTTTGCTTTAAACTGATCAACTTTTAAATTTTTGAGTTTTGCTGGCAATGCATTCAGAAATTTTATACCATAATAGTCAGTACCAATTCTCGTTCGTTGCAATCTGTGGTAACTAAGAGCTAAGTCTCATTGTTTCCTTGTTATACCAGAGTTAATATCATTGTGTGTGTTCTGTACTTCTGTAGCTGTCTTGGATCTGTTAAGGATAAAACTGCAAGGTAGGATAAGTAGTCGAGTGATACATTTCCGCAAAGAACATTTTTTTCTCGATATTCAAGCAATATATTAATCTATATATATATATATATATATATATATATATATATATATATATATATATATTTGTTTTTAAGTTTTCGCGGGCCCTAAATGTATTAGATGGTTTCCGGGAATTCATCCGCGTAATTGATAACTGATCTCTGCCGGGATCGATGGTAAAATGACGACGTTTCGGCAGAGTAATTTACTTCTAGTTACTCGAGTAACTAGAAGCGAAAGCAGAAAGCTACGAGAATTATGCGAACCAACCTGACAGATGTGACTCTGCCGAAACGTCGTCATTTTACCATCGATCCCGGCAGGGATCGGTTATCAACTACGCGGATGAATTCCCGGAAACCATCTAAAACATATATATATATATATATATATATATATATATATATATATATATATATATATAAATTCTCACCAAGTTTGAGGTCTTATCTCAATTTTAAGTAGATACTTACAATTTACTTTTGAAGTTTTCCCATTTAAAATGCAAATTTCTAATGTATAGTAACCTTTTGCAATATTGTGAGTGGGTATGATGGACCGTATGGGGAATTCAACGCTCTTCAAAATTGCTTTGGTGTTTTTTGTGTAACTCGCACTCGTTCCCCAGTAGGAGTCATTAAAGTAAAATTTTTGGAAAGATTGGTTTTTTTCAATTTTTTTGAGCTAAGCGCAAAAAGTAGGGGAAAAAGGCTAACTGGTAAGAAATACTTCTCCGACCAAGATTTAATAAATTTACTGACATTTTCATATCTCAAATATCTCAAAACGTAACAGTCAGAAACCATAACAACTCGAGAAAAGTTATTATTGTAGGGAAATATGTTAGTAATGAATAAGAAAGTTGAATATCATTATTAGTTAGCATTGATCAATTCATAACGTTTTGAGGTATGAAAATTACTGTAAATTTATTAAATCTTGGTCAGAGAACTATTTTTTACTAGTCAGTCTTTTTTTTCTCCTTACTTCAAAAAATTGTAAAAAAACTGTTCATTCCAAAAATTGTACTTTGTTTACTCCTACTGGCGAACGACCGGGAGTTACACAAAAAGCAATTTTCAAGAGCGTGGAATATCACAAAAAAATTAACAAATAAAATTTTATTAACAAATTCTTGGAAAACATAAAGTGTATTTATAAAACCCCTGAGAATATTCATTCAAAAGCAACCAAATAATCCAAAGTAGCAGCAACTGAAATAGATTGAGAGACTTTGCAGATGTCTGGCAAGATGTGAAAATCGGCCAGCAATCCGAACTTCTAGATGCGATGACGACGAAGGTGGAAGCACGTGCTCTTCATCGAGTTATCTGCCCTTCTGTCCTCCACTTTCCCCCAGATACGCCAGTGTTACTGGCGCTGCTGTTGCTAACTGACATTTTTACAGGCAAACTTGTTATTGATAGTCGACAGACTAGAGACAATCAAGCCGAACCGGTCGGGATCTTATTACTGATTGTCACATAGATCTTTTTATTTCTTTATTCTCTATGCCACGCGAATTCTGTGCTTGTGCTGGTGGGTAGGATTAGAATGTGACAGCGCGTTATATATTTTATCGTTTTGTATAGAGGAATATGAATTCTGTGTTTGTTTATAGTAAATATTTATGAGACGTCTGCTTGGCATGTTTTATGAAAGAAGTATTCTGCTCTGAGGAACTGGAACCTGGAACTATTGGATTATAAGATGTTTATATTTCTTAAAAGTCTTTCAGAAAAAAGGGTTTTTATTAAATAATATCCTGAAACTCTTTCTAATAAACTGAGTTTAATAATAAAGCAGAAAATAATGTCGATATCAAAGTGTGGTCTAAAAAGTTGGGTTCTAAGGAACTACAACGTTGATGAATTTTTATTGCATGAATAGCTCAATTGTCATTTAGAATGAATAACCTCAGTACTATGAAATTAGAAGGTTTTTTTGAACGTATCTGGAAAATAAAGCAACATTTGGGGGTACTGTATAAAAACCAGGGAATATGATTTTTTATTAAAACAGCTAACTAAAAAATTAAAAAAAAGATTTAGCTCGAAAAATATTAAAAAATAAATTTAATAAAATCTTTAATATTTTTTATGTTTATGCCAAAAAATATTTCTGAGCAGAGAAGTATATTAACTTTCCTACAAAATGACGGGTTTTAACAGTTTTTTAATGAACTTTGACTGATTTTTTAAACGAATCATTAACTACTTTTTCTTAGAAATTGCTCTTTTGTAAAGATAAGAAATGGATTAATATTTTATGTAAAAATATTTATAATTTAATACATATATATTACGTCAAAAATGGAATAATTGCGATTTGCATAACCGAACTTCCTGCCTTGGGAAGTTTGCTCAAAAAAGTGGCTGGCAGATGCATCACAGATTGTGATGGACGTTGTGGTTGCAGAAAATTAGGAATTGCTTGGTTCATATTCTGTAAATAATATCAAGGATTCAACTGCGATAATGCTTAAGAAAAAGAGTTATCAACATAATTAGACGAAGAAATTGATATCCAGTTTAATAATATTATTGATGAAAAATAAAAATCAATCGTATTAAATAAATATATTTTTGTAATGTACACATATGTAAAGGTTAACAAAATCTTTTCACATAAACTTATTTTATTATATAAAAGTAATATGTACGTCAAATTTTCAATAAGAAACAACCATCCAATTTTATATTTACAAAAGAGCAATTTTTAAGAAAAAATAGTTAATTATTTGTTTAAAATATATCTATATATAAATAGGCAAAGACAAAACGATTAGGTACCATTTTTTCCTCTGTCTCTCAACCGATTTTCTTCATTTTTTGTTAAGTAGCTAATGATGACCTTCAGTGCAGAATGCTAATATTAATTTATAATATTGGTTCATTCATTAAATAAAATATAATAAAATTCATTATTTACGTCCATACTGTCAACTGACAGTGCCGCCTCCGCCAGACGGTCAAAACTCAAAACATTGAGTAATTATATATGAAGGGAGCGATCATTAGATGCTGTTATATTCTTAGAGCATGTACTTCTGAAAGTGGTATACAAGCGTTGTTAGTGTTTAGTGGTAAAATAGTCAATGTAGTAGTCAGTAATGATTTTTCGGGCGCGTTGCAGTAACATTCATATTAAATATCTATGTTTAATGTGAATTTAATTATTTGATTAATATATTATTATCACAACCTTCCCGAAGGTGTTGTGTAAAAAATTGTCAGACAGCGGACTATAGAGAATGTATTAATTAAGTTCTCCTATATTGTTGTCCTCTTTTCTTTAATATTCCTGAGCTTGATTGAAACCGCAAATATACGAAAACTTTTAGCTTGCAACGAAGAATCTTCGAATATTTTCAAATATTTTGCCAGGAGCGGTTCCAGCCAAAATTTAGGGGGTCATTCATTTGTCAAAAATATCGACCACCCATATTTGATTACATTTTTATTTTCTTTTTATTTCAATAGATTTGTCATGTATATATATATATATATATATATATATATATATATATATACGGTTATTTAACATTAATGAGTGTAAGCATTAAAACGATATACCTAGTCAAAAATTCAACAATAACAACAACAACAAAGTTACAACGGCCATATCTATAAGTTAACTTTCTCAAAAGTAAAATAGGACATTTTGTAGGAAACTCAAATTATTTGTCTATGTTTATAAATTATGCATGTTTTTGTTTCATTGTTTTTACTATATTTAGTTGTAAATACAATTTTTAATTTTTTATAACAAGCTATTTCGATAGAACATTACATTATCTACAAACCTTTTCCCTAAAATATTGTTATATACTCCGTGGGTTCAATTAAAATTTAAAAATTAATTTTCACTCTCACTTTCTAGAAACTTTTATTTACATCAAATATACAGAACAGCTGATTCGAATATCACAAATATAATACAACATAAGCTCTTCGTCGCACTAACTAATTGCGCGATTATAAGTCGCTCCTTTTAAAACCAGCATCGAAAACTCTCGTGCAATCCATTATCAATTCTACAGCTGCCGAGCCATTTCGAGATCAATTTTTTTGTCCTAAAAGCGATCGATGTCGTAGTGGAATGAAATCAGTGTCGGCTCAGGGAAATTTCGTTTCACCGCCCCCCTTTAATTCTGATCGTCTCGGTCAGAAACATCCTCTCCATGGTAGGGAGCGAGTCGATCTAAATGGACCACCTTCAACTTAGCCCTGGGGTTTCGACGAATCCGGTAGACGACGTCATTAAGCCTCTTGACCACCTCGTATGGACCATCCCAGGCTGGTGTAAGCTTTGGGGATTTACCCTTGCTCCATTGGGGGTTGTACAGCCAGAATTTGTCCCTGTCTTGGAACCCGACTGAATTGGCCTTGAGGTCGTATCGCGTCTTCATCCGGTCACTGGTGACCAACATCTGCGTTCGGGCTAATTCGTGTATTGCCAGCATGTTATGTCGGAGCTGGTCGGCATAATCGTTGATGTCTTGGGAAGGTTCTTCGGGGGAGCCAAAAGCCAAATCGCAGGGTAATCGAAGCTCTTTTCCGAATAGGACCCTGGCTGGAGTAGGTCCTGTACTATTATGTAAGGCTGAGCGATATGCCAACAGAAATAGGGGAATATGCTCATCCCAATCACGCTGGTTGTTGCTGACGACCTTGGATAGGTGTTGTTCCAAGGTCCTGTTGAATCTTTCCACCATTCTGTCTGACTGTGGGTGCAATGGTGTTGTACTCGTTTTCCTGATCCCCAACATCGTGCAGACCTTCTGGAATACATTCGATTCGAAGTTACGCCCCTGGTCTGAATGTAGTTCCATCGGGACGCCAAACCTGCTGAATAGCTGTTCTACTAGCACCGTCGCTACCGTGGTTGCCTCTTGATTGGTATCGCATATGTCTCAGGCCATTTGCTGAAGAAATCAGCCAGAATGTATTTGTTCCCCATCTCAGACTCGGGAAATGGACCGGCGACATCGATAGCAATTCTCTCAAATGGGACGCCTACATTGTACTGCTGCATTCTGCCCATGGTCCAGGTCTTCGGGCCCTTACTGAGTGCACAGGTGTCACATTTCCGGCGCCAAGCTCTGACGTCTTCAAAGTAATTTATACGGTAGTATCGCTGGCGAACTTTATCTAGGGTTTTGTTCATGCCCAGATGGCCCCCGGAAATCCCATCATGTACTTCGGTCAGGATGACTGATACCTTTTTCTTAGGAACTACCAGTTGGGACTTGGTTTCTCGGCCATCAGTGCTTTCCCAAACTCGCTTGAGCATTCTATTCTCTACTGTTAGAGAGTCCCATTGGGCCCATAACGATTTCAGCACGCCCGAGTATCTAGCTACCTCGTCCCATCTTCTGGATAGGGCATCGGCATTATTGTGCAAACGGTCGGCACGGTGTTCCACCTTGAAATCGTATTGCTGTAATTTCTCCATCCACCTGACCAGTTGTACTTCCGGTGTCTTCATGTCCAGCAGCCATTTGAGGGCGTTATGATCTGTTTGGATTAAGAAATGACCACAATAGAGGTATTTGTGGAAATGGTCCCCGCCATTATTATTGCAAGAAGTTCTTTTCTGGTGACGCAATAATTTCTTTCCTGTTTCGAGAATCCACGGCTGTAGTACTCGATCACCCTCTCTTCACCATCTTGCACCTGGGATAGGACGGCCATCAAACCTGTGTTGCTGGCGTCGGTGTCTAAAATGAACTTGCCGGGCTGTGTAGGAAAGGCTAAAATTGGGCTGGAACATAGTGCTGCCTTCAGTCGTCTGAATGATGTTTCGCAATCATGATTGCAACGGAAGGTCTCTTTTTCAGTGGACTGCCGATGTAGAGGCGCGGCAATGGTGGCAAATCCTTCAACAAATCGCCTGTAGTAGGAACAGAGGCCCAAGAAGCTTCGGAGTTCATGCTTGTCTCTTGGGACTGGCCAATCACTGATGGCTTCTATCTTGTCTTCGTTGGTGCGGATTCCTGACTCGGAAACGACGTGGCCCAAAAACTCTACTTCTTTTTGGAACAAGAAACACTTCTTCGGGTTGAGTCTCAGGTTGGCGTTATTAATTCTGGAGAATACTTCGCCCAGGTTCTTCATATGGTCGTCGAATGTCTGACCCATGACTAGAATGTCGTCGAGGTATACTAAGCACGTCCTCCATGTTAACCCGCTCAGTACATACTCCATTAGCCTCTCGAATGTTGCGGGAGCATTACATAACCTAAAGGGCATGACCGTGACCTGAAACAGCCTTTTACTAGTGGAGAACGCTGTCTTCTCTCTGTCGTTTTCGTATAGACCAACCGGCCAATATCCACTCTTTAAGTCAAGTTTGGAGAACTAACAGGAGCCTGCTAGTGTGCTCAGAGTGTCATCAATTCGGTTTAGTGGATAGCTGTCTTTCTTGGTGACGTCATTCAGGTTTCTGTAATCCACGCAAAATCGGGTGGTTCCATTCTTCTTTTTAGCTAGCACGACGGGAGGGGGCTGATGGATGGCTCAATAAATCCATATTGTAACATGGACTCGATGTTTTCCTCGACTGCCTGTTGTTGCCCCAATGGCAGTCGCCTAGGTGGTATTCTGATGGGTTGAGCCTTCCCCGGTATCTATTCGGTGCTGGATGATGTTGGTGCGACCGGTGGTTCCAACTTCACTGTTAAAAATTTGCCAGTGCTTTGTGATAATTTGCTTGGCTTTCTTCTGTTCCTCTGGTGTCAGGTGTGTCAAATGGTCAGCAAACTGTTGTAGGAACTCTTTACTGGGCCCTGTCTCCTTCACCGATGTCTGGTACTCTTCTTCTCAATTGATGATGGTCTCGACTGGCTCGAAACAAGCTATCTCTTGACCATTGGCAATTCTGATGTCAACTATAGCCCGTCCAACTAAGTAGTCATGAGCTGAGTGTACGCAGCTCCCAGGATTTCTGTCTAGATTTTGCTACAATTTTTATGGAGGTCGATGAGTTGTTAACGGGCCGTGTCAATACAAATTCCTCATTTAGAACCGAAGAACATCATATCTCGGGTCGAACATAAATCCATGCTGGCTAATTAGGTCCATACCCAGTATAAAATCATCCTCAATATTCGCCACCAGGACCCTATGCCGGATCATGTTGTCCTCTATCTGTAGCACGACATCTGCCTCACCCTGTATTGATATGGGACTCGCCAGTGACTGTCCTGAGCTGGATGTTGTTGTTAGCTGGCCAGATCTCCGAAGCCCTCAAGACCCTGGACCTGGCGATGGACACAGCGACGCCGGTGTCGATGGTGATGGTAATTGCTCTGCCATAGATGGTGCCCCTGATGACTAGGCTGCTGCTATCTCGGCAAAATCCCCGGATGGATACTGTCCTGGGGGCAGGTGGAGGGTTAGTCAGCATTCGCCCTCTTATGCTGACTGATTGGAGTTTCCCTGGTTAGTAAGGTAGATTTGTTTGCTACCCCTGGTTAGTGATCTTTCCGGTAGCCTTACTCTACAGTCACGTTGAAAGTGTAATGTCCGTCCACAGCGGTAACATGCCCCTCTGGTGACAGTTCTTTGTGACCGCCTAATCTCTGTTTCGAATTCTTGGAGGCTTTCACCGGATTTTTACGTTTTCCCACTGAGCTGGACTTAGTATACCTGGCTCAAGGATTGATTGTCGTATCTCTTGTCCAGAATGGCGATGATTTTGTCGAAATTGCCTTGTTCATCGACTGGAATGCTTTGGAGGAGTTCTAATGCCGGTCCTCTTACGGAAATGACAAGAGACGTACATTTTTCTTGGTTATCCCATCCATTAGCTAGCCACGGCTTCAAATTGCCGTTTATACATGGGCCAAGATGAGCTGCCATCAAATGTGTTTGCTAACGGAACCTTTGGTACTCATGGTTTTCTGGTAATTTTCTCGCTGTAAGTCCTGTTGCATTTTTTTGATTTCTGTTTCTACCTTGTTTTGGATGGCACTCATTTTATCTTGTACTTCACTTACATCATTTTGTATCGTGTTTTTAATGGAACTGATCTCAAACATTACTTTATATTAACTGTTTCATTAACTTGCATTAGTTGTTAAAATTGCAGTTGTCTTTTTTCTTCAGTTCATTTCCTCTCTGTTCATCTAATAATTTAAATTCATTTTGTCTCTGTTCTTCTAATATTTTAATTCATTTTGTCTTGTTAATTCAAATTTCGAGAATAATCCCTCAATTAAATTTTGTTGTTTTTCTTCCATCGTAGAAACAAGATTTGTTGTTTTTTCATCAAAAGATTTTACTAACCTTTGCTGGATTTTTCTTGATGTTGTTTCTCCTTCTTGTCACGTTTTTCCAGAATCTGCGTTATTTTTTCATCTAGTCCCTCCGTAACCTGTTTGACCATTTTTTTGGTAGTTTCGTCGGTTTTTTCCATACTTCGGGTTTCCATAAAACAAATTATGATTTTAATTTCACTTAATCCTCCACTTCTGATCACCAAATTTGTTATATTCTCCGTGGGAGAAACTTTTATTTACATCAAATATACAGAACAGCTGATTCGAATATCACAAATATAATACAACATAAGCTCTTCGTCGCACTAACTAACTGCCGCGATTATGGGTCGCTCCTTTTAAAACCAGCATCGAAAACTCTCGTACAATCCATTATCAATTCTACAGCTGCCGAGCCATTTCGAGATAAATTTTTTTGTCCTAAAAGCGATCGATTCGTACTGGAATGAAACCATGGCCGGCTTAGGGAAATATCGTTACAATATGGCCCCAAATTTTGCTTAGTTTTCGAGATAGGTATACTTAGAAAAATCGTAAGGGTTGCATTTTCAATCCTAACTCCAATTTCCAGCCTCTAATTTAATAGCACTCCTCGGTTTTTTCATTTCGGATAACCAATGGAACTATTCATGGAATAAAAAAAGTTCAAGTTCCATCCCATAAGTCATAATCAATAGCCTACTAAGTTCATGCTGACCAGTAAATACAATTTTGAAACAGTTAATTATAACTATTTATGGATTTAAATGACACGATAATTTTTTGAACGTAGATCTGATTTATTTATGAGTGCTTTGCTGGGAAGTACAGTAAGTAATTTCGCAAATGGGGACTATACCTTTGACTTGGACATACAAGATAGTTCGAACAGTGAATGTAATTTTTTAAATGGAAACAGATATTTCACATCAGAAATGGAGAGATTTAAGAATTTCGTTATCACCATTTAAAATCGTGTAAATGAAAAGGGAAGCAGCATTGACAAATCATGTAATATTTTACTTTAAAATTAAAAAATGCATTATAACTATATATTATGTTATATATCACGTTGACTACCAAGCGTCGCATACATGTCTTTTCTGAGCTGGCGGTCTGCAAATGCCGCTGTCACTATCGATTCTGGTCTGCCTGTAGGTCTGACACACCAGTATGTCGCGTGGTCTGTAGTTCGAGACCTTATATCTATTGATAAAACAACCTTTCACCATTTTCGAGTCTATAATCGGTAGCTAACCTACATATTCATAACACAATTTTATTAATGTTTAAGTACTTCTTGGGAAATAACACCACAGTTACTAAACGGTGGTGTTATTTCCCAAGAAGTATTTAAACATTGAAAAATATGCCACAAATATGATTCAGAAAACAACAATTTTATTACTCTCAATAACTCAAATGGCAATAACCAATGCTCTTCATGAGGCCCTACTATTGCAGAGAAGTTTAATTTCAGACAGTGTATCCCAAACAAAAAGCCAAATATGGAATAAAACTTTTACGAAATATGTAGGTACGCCGGTTTCTTACTCAATATCTTGTGTACTGTGGAAATGGTACAATGAATAATGAAGACGGTCAGGTTTCTTCCTTTATTTATGAATTAACGTGGCAATATATGAGAGAAGGACATACACTCTTCACGAACAATGTTTATAACAGGATGAAGTTGCCAGAGACTCTGCATGAGAATAAAACTCACATTGACGGTACACTTGGTAAAAATAAAAGAAATATGGTTCGTGTACAAAACTAGGAAAAACGAAAAGTTCTAACAATCTCTACTAAACATACTGCTGGAATACCGGAAGTCGCCCATAGGAAAGGATCTATAAATCCAAACCACTGGCTTTCATTGACGCTAACAATTACATGTCCAGCATAGATCGATGCGATCAAATAGTTGCCTATTGCTCAACACCGCAGAAGTATATACGCTGGTACATCAAGATATGTTTTCACCTCCTAGATGTCTCAATTTAGAATGCTTCCTACAAATACCACTAGATTCACTCTAAAATGATGAAATAAGTACTTGCAATTCAGAGAAGATGAATAATATTTCCAATGAAGGACGACAAAGAAGAAACAGCACTTCCCAAAGAAAATGCATAAAGGTACGATACTAAAAATGCCAAAAAAAGAGAGAACTGCGACTATAATATATACATGTGATACTTGTGTGGTTTTAACATTAATCATATAGACAAATGGGTATATAAATTTAGTTTTATATAGCAACTAGAGTAACTCGTCTAGTTTTTGAATGATTATGAAAACAGTTGGAGTTTGTGAAAAATATTACTTTTGGAGAATCTAAATAGTGTTGATGTTTTGAAATATGGACAATAAATAGTTCTTTATAGTCACCTATGAAGTTCATTGGTTTTATTGTAGAGTTCCAATGAAATAAAATAAAAAAATTAAGAACATAACATTGCTCCTGTAAAGATGTAACAAATTAGTCCTAACACACAAGTTTTATATAACAGTTAATTCCCTGTATAAAATCTGGCTGCAGTTTAAATCTTACATACAAGCATGCTGTTGACGTTAACTTATTTACTAAAAATTAATAGTCGTGTTGCATAGATGACTGACTTCGTCATAACAGGAAGTTAAACTAAACGCAAAATGTTTAAATTTATTACAAGGTAATAAAAGAAATATGAGAAAAAAAGAGTCAATTGAGACTGAACGATGGAAGCGAAAACTTCTTACGAATTATACATTCCATCTCTTGTTATATCGCTGCCTCTGGTTCTCTTTCCTTGTGCCATCAATAGTAATGGATATAAATTTCAGGAGAATTAAAATAGTTGTCACTATTTTGTTACGATTCGTGTATTAAGCCTAATGTGTAATATCATTCTTAATTTACATATAAGTGCCAAATAAAATTTGTTGAATTATGATATTTCGAACATACTTCACTTATTTAATATTTTGGCCATATGTAACTTATAATATATTAAATTAAAAATCTCATCAATAATAACTATTTATACTTAAAAAGTCAACCCCAATAAATTATAGGTACACCTATTTCAGCAAGCAATAAAAAATTTGATGATTTATTAACTAGCCAGTTGAAACTCATACCCGATCAATTGTGAGCGGCAAAAAATATAATAAAAGGTGTACGAATGGTTTCAATTTAGTAATACCACAAAACGATAATTTTGTGTTAATGCTCTTAAGTCATTAGATGTATATGCTGTAAGGATCGCTATTAACAATAACTTAATATAATGTCCAAAGTCATTTTTCTTCCGTGTTTAATTAATAGTGGCACCATCTAGTGACGAAAGGTAATACAAATACAATAATATTAATTCACGAATAACTTTTTGAATTTTTACATGTTAAGCTTTTCCAGGCAATAAATTTAAATTATTATACAGACGTGTTAATGTAAAATGTTTATTTTATAATATGAAGCCTTCTGACGTATGTCAAGTCTCTAATTTAAGATACCCCAAAAAAAATTGGAATTTTTATTAGAACGAAGAGCAAATTTTGTGCAGGTATTGTATTTTAATTGAATGTTATATTAGTTTATTGCCTAAATATTACTGATTTTCTATAAAAGAAGACTGTATTGGTCCCTGTTTCTTTCACACAGGTCAGTATAATTTAACTGACCTACACCCAGCCCACTTCCTCCGAAATTCCCAGAATTAAAACCTTTTAATTATGTTATTACTTTACCTGAAGTTTTTTGTAAGAAATATAAATTTAGCATTCATTGTATTCCCAATTTCTGATGAAGCCAGACTTGGTGTCAAATTTAAAGAAATAAAAAGTGAAAATTTAAACAAGTGTTTGTTGATTTTAAGTAATTTGTCATATTTATTTAATAATCAAACCGAAGCAACTCTCATTTCTTGGTCCTAATTTTCAGTATAATAAAAGATTCTTTCAACTATTATTCACTTTATTGCTATCTAGTTTCATGCATTCTTGAACAATATTTATTTATTATATAACCTTCCTGCCAAAATTTTCACATAATTCTGTCTCTTATTACAATTTCTTATTCAACTTTGTAATAAAATTGGACATTTGGCATTTAGTTAACATCACAGTATTCTAACGAAATTATTGTGGGAAACTATTATCATTCTGTAATAAGTAACTGAGAACGAACAGTGTTTTTACTTTAACAAAATTAAAATGAATTTTAGTCACTTAAAGACTAACAAAAACATTAGTTTAGATCTTCAACTTAAGACTGCAATTAATTCAATTCAATTATCCACAAGCAATAATTGATTATCAGAAATGTTTGTTTTGGGAGTACTTTAAGAGACATGAAAAACATTTCTTAGAGGAAATTATTACTTAAAATACTGATTCTAGCTTAGTGATATTAACAATTTTATCACAGAAGAAAACAAAATTATTAGTAATTCACTAAAAATTGATTTGTCACTCAACAACACAAATATGCCTTGTATTATTATAATTGAAATTACTTAGTTACAGTGAAATGTAGGAGCCACTTCGATCGACGCGTTTCTTCCAACATAAAAGACGTTAATTGAGCATACAGGTGGTGCTTTACCCTACCATAAAACGTCATAAAGTATTACTTCGCATGTTCATATAGTATGCACAATACAAGACAGTCGGGCTCCGTCTCATAAACAAGACATCTCGTATTTATTTTTTACGGTTTGTACGCCTCGGCATAACGAGTACATAAACCTCTGTATAAATAGTGTTTAAGTTGTCTCTAAGTGTCCATAAAGCATAGGACTCGAGTCAGATTAGGTTATTTTATGAGGGGCGTCTGCCTCCTTCGTCTGCTGAAGTTATTCTCTACTGGTCCTATTCAGATATTATGAACATCAATAACGGAATCTTATTTTAGGTTCCATATCATATATCACATTATAGTATGTTAAAAAGTTTTATCGGTATGAAGTGTTTCACACTGTTGAATAAAATAATGAATACAAACAAACTGATACACAATCTATCTCAATTATTACCAATTTGGTATCTTTTAACCAAGGTAATTCGGAATATTTTGACAACAATAGTAGATGTCATTTTAAAATGTATATAGTTTGATTTCTTACAAACTCGTATTATTTTCGAGATATAAGATAATTTCTGTCTTCGAGAAGGCATGAAAACTACATATATGCTGATGTTGAACCCAGAAGCTTAATTTAATTACAGTTGGAGGCAGCGATGTTCTGACTCTAAAAACCATTCTAGAATATTAATTCTTCAGTTAAATAAACGAAATTATGTATTCGTGACTAAATTTGAATTAGTATAAAATAATTTAAGGAAGTTCCTAGACTAAAATAATAATAAAATATTTACTAAAACTAGTGCTACTATCAAAAAGGCAGTAGATTTGTGAGCGATATTATTATTAATAACCAACTTCTTAATAACTCTTGCAATGCAGTTTACTGCAATCTAAGCACCAGGATTTTTTGCTCATAATGTATTGTACTATTTACAAAAATGGCTTTGTATCCCTTAGTTTGTTTCATTGTGGTCGTATCTATTTCCAAATTATATGTTGTGTCTCTTTACCTAAGGGATCGTATGATTTGGTATTCAAGATCTCTCCAATCATACGTCAAATGACATTGACCTCTTTGGCAGTCCTGCTATATGTGAATAAACCCTATCTGGTCCATGTTTATTTCTAATCTCGGGTTATTGTTATTTTTAAAACAGATAAAAATATACATTCTACCCAGGTAATAACATACATACCTACCTACTACTTCGTGACCTATTTACAGTAGACGGACAAATTGAAATTTTAGGCAGCTTGGGACAAGGACCACATAGGTTATTGTTATGTTATTGTTAGTGTACCTCATAAAACATTTTTTACATTTATTAGTTAGTTATAGTTCAGGGTGTAGTTCTTTAAAAATGAAAATGCCGACAATACAAGTGTAGAAGAATTGACTTTATTTTTTTATGTCTAATACCTACTCACCAATCGCGATGACTACGGCTAAAAATATTAAATGGGTACATGATAAGTGTCTGGAGATCAACACGTGTGATGCATATATTAAGCAAATTGTTGAGGATTCTGGCTTATCATAATGTATAGTAAATAGTACATAATGTATATTCTCAGAATGTCGCTTGCAATTGTTAAAACGTATGGACAAATTTGGATGTTAATTAGAAACAGCAAATAGTATCTATCATTTTGTGAGAGTTACTGAAAATTTATCTGAATTTCGTTGACAGGTAAATAATTACGGATAAGAGTTTAGCATTGGCGATCCTGAAATAAAGTTAGAAGTACAACGTGAAAACAAAAGGACTCCCCACCATAGCGTAAATTCAAGTTGATTCTATGAGTTGGTAATGAAATACTCTCAATTTATGAAATGTTTTTTTATTTCTATATATCTGTGTAAAGCAATTACTATTGCTTTTAATTTTTTAGCAGAAATTACGTGACGATTTCATAGACTTATGTTGCGGAATATGGCGTCAAGGTGTGTTATTTCACCAAAACAATCGTTCTACTGATACTCCTGCCCTTAACTATGCGACTTCTAGTTGGTATCCCCAAACTTGAACGCGATAAAAAGGTAAGGTAATCTTATGTCAGCAGTAAATAAATCGTTTGCAGAGGTCGAAAAAATAGTCCTTCGAGATGCTATTGTAAAGCTTGTGCATTGCTGTTACAAGTTCGACAGGTTTAGAGGGATTTTTGTCAAAAAACATATTGATTAGGCCTCGTATAAAGAATTGATATAAAAGGATATTAGGTAATCAAAAATATGGAATATAAGTAACAAAGAGGAACCTAAGCCAAAATTATATATGTAAATGAAATAGGAGTTGTGCCGGTTTGCTCACGTTTCTTACCCTAAATAGAAGTCCTACTGCTTTGCTCAACTCCCTTACCCACTCTCATTAGGTCTGCCCAATGCATAACTTAGCTTTAACAGAAAAAACCAATAAATTATTTATCCTGTTTACAGAGAAAGTTGGTCCAAAAACCAAAAAAAAGTCTACATTATGAAGTCGGCACTATAAATCAGATTATTTTACAGACAACAAATAAAATGACTTATTTATACACCGTGGAATAGTATGTCTCCTTAACATAAGGAAGAGACAAATAATATATATATATATATATATATATATATATATATATATATATGTGTGTGTGTATAATGTCCCAAAATACAACGTCAAGCCGAAACCCAGGAGTGGACCAGTTTATGACTACCCAGGGAAAAATATTTGATAAACCGGAATCACTTTTTTGAAAACTTCCAAAAAGGATAGCACAGACTACAGTTTTCAGTACTATAATTACAATTATGAAAATATAACTGTTGAAATGTTTCTATCGGTACTCTAATTAATTATTTTATAAGGTTCAACCTCAAATTAAACCGCAATATATGTTGTTTTATAATAAATATACATCATTGTATAAAAAATACACCTAAACAACACCGGCAAGTTATTGCAAAAGTTGGCACCACTAATGAAGTTTGAAAAATGATATAATACTACTTCCAGAATCCCAAAATTCACGACATTTTTGAAATAAATACATTAAAAAAAACAAAAACCAACTTCAAAAGAAAATTAACTAAAACGTATAAAATAATTTTTTACTACAATTAAATATTGTTTATGAACTGCCAAACGAAAGTGAAAATATTTTGGGAAATACTATGTTTAGTTGTACTTCGCAACTTCGATGTTCAAATTGGTACCGACTGCAGAAAAAGTATTTAATAGTAGCTAAAATTTATTTTATACTTGTTAGTTAATTTTCTTTTGAAGTAAAATATATTTATTTTACAATTTTAAGTGATGCACTTTTCGATTCTAATAAACTTTCTCGATATTGCCTAACATAAGGTATTTTATAATTTCATTAAATAGCTTGACCAACCTCGTTTACTGTTGAATAGAATGACTTGTTTTGTAGATATGTGTATGTATTAAGAAATGTATATGATTCTAACTTAGGTGGATCCACTATATTGTAGACATCTGAGTACCATCATTCTTTACGTCTGTTAATTATACAGACATTCATTCAATAGTCTCCCCTCCGCGGAATCTTATAAAAAATCGTTAACCATTTTAATTGACATAACAAAATGGGACGTAGTTTTTAATTACAATTAACTTTGTCTGAACAATTTGAGTTGTTATTAAAAATAGAGGTACCTAACTCAAACAAAATTTATATTCTTTATCAAACCTAGTACAAAATTTGGAAAAGTGACATGAAGATCTATTATACAATTTTTAGTGATGTGGCATAATTAGATGCATTTGATAATTCTTGTTACCCTTGTTTGATAAGATTTTTATATACTAGCGGTCGCCCAGTAGTCGAAATTCGACCCTAATTAATTAAAATTATGAGCTGAACATTATTAACGTTATTTTGTCTGTATAAGATATAGAGTTGAGGCGAAATTAGAAAAGTACGCCAGGCCTTTGCTATCCGTATTATTTCATTTGGATTACATTTATAGAAATAATTCATGAAATATTTTTTATTTATGTATATAATTGTAGGATTATTTTTACATAAATATGTCTATGCAACATGTTCGATCTAATTACCGGCGGATTTTTTTTGTAACCTAAAAGTTTCCGTTTCCGATTTTAAAAATAGGGATGACAAACAACCCAATGAAAACTCTAATATTTAATGACATTTCCATTATCCGCTGATTGATGATTTGTTGCACAACACCTTCGGAATATTGTGAAAATTATATTATATTAATGACAGAATTATAATCAACAAAAAATTACAAATAATATTTTCTACGAAAGTTAGTACTACATGTCCGAAAAATCAATCCTGATCTATAATTTTCAACACTAAATATTTTCCTATTGAACTATAGGCAACTCCAAAGATAGTAAAAGATTATCATAACTTGTCTGAAACAGCGTTACCCAGCCACTGCCGTGTTTATCATTTGAAAACCAACCTAGCATATATAATTACGCAGTGGTTTCTGTTGTCGTGTAGAGCGTTTTGGATTTTAAATTGTTTGAACATTTAGGTTGTAAGTTTTAAAGTCAGTAGTGTACGATTTCAAAGGTAATATGTATGTAAAATAAATATATTTTACTCTAGAATAAATAATAACCTAATATATTCAAACAAATCTTTAAAATGTTTTTAACAGTCAGAACTTTGCAGCAATGGGACCATGTAATGTAAAATTAATTAACTATAAGATACCCACATTGTTAGAAAACATTAATTTTCAGTATGATTTTCTATATAAAAAATTTACTTACCATAGTATTAACCCATGACGATTTCTGTTTTATGTAGAAAATATAAAGAAATAGGAATCAGATACTGTTAATTAATACAACTATTTTTTGAGATTTTTTTTCTGTGAATTGAAACTGAAACCTTGAAAATACTTTGAAATCTTGTCTTACTGAATTGAAAACTTTTAACCCAATCCCTACAAAAGTAATGAAATGTCAAAATTTCAATAAAATTTCCGGCAGATGGCTAAGCATTCAGTGTTGTCAGATCTACCTAGTTATCGTGAATTTGTGCATAATTTCACAGTTTTCTGTAATCTTAGTTAAACTTATACGAAAGTTACGCAACAAAAATAAAAGCACTCTAAATTAAAAGTATAAGATTAAAATAAAGAAGATATTAGAAATAAATTGATGAGGTGGAACATAATTCTGATTTTAGTTGACAAACCATATTTACAATGCAATGAAAGTTGCAAACTGCAAACTTGCGAGCGCCCAATAAACGGCGATTATTATGTATGATAATTTTTCGTTGGTTTTATTTCAATAACATGACTATGTAGGCTAAGTTTAGTTTTACATTAAATTTAGTTTGTCTTTCACACTGTTTGGCAATTGACAGTATTGAACCAATATTATACATTAATTTTAGTATTCTGCACCGAAGGTCGTCTGTAGCTACTAAACAAAACAAAAATAAAGCAAGTCGGTTGAGTGACAGAGGAGAAAATGGTACCTAACAGTATTGTCTTTGCCTATTTATATATAGATTATGAAAAATAAAGGCATTTTACCTTCAAGCAAAATTAATATTTGCTGACAAACTTCATATACAGTTGAAAAAGTGGCATGTAATGATTACAGTATATGTTTCCGACTATGCTAATATTTTTATTAAGAATAATTTTTTCTCTAAATAATATTCATAAGAACGTTTTCCGATTGAATTCAACTTATGAAGACACACTGTATATAGAAACCAACTGAGAACCTCTACCTTGAAGTTGATTAACAATTTTTAATAATACAGCACAATTGAATGCAGTTTTCAATTCTAATAAACTTTGCTTGATAACAATTTGAGATGTTATTAAAAAATAAACACTTAGAAAAAAAGATATATTTTTTGAAACATGTTGGAAAAGTTACAGCAATACTTATTATACAATTTTTAGTGCAATGGCATAGGTAGATGCAGTTTTTAATTTTAATTACTTCTATTTGATAACAATTTTATATCTTAACAGAAATGAAGATACTTTAATTGGTAATAAAAAGTTCTATTTCATGAGACACCTTCTCTACATTTAAAAAAGTCACATAGAATGATTACTGCTTACGTTTTAGACAATGTAAATCTGTTTGTGAAGAATAACTTTTTCTCTTAAATTTATTAATAAAAAAATCGTTTGTTTTATAAATACACACTGTATTTACATGTTAACTGACATTTATTTTGATTAATTCATCTTATGTACAATTTACCACAAGTTCCGAACAGTTAGTACCATCAACTTCATCAATGCTTACTGTATAAAAATGTCGATAAAAAAGTTTTTCACAATTTTCTAAAAAACGGTACAAGCAATGTTATTGAAAAACAATATGAGACCACTTCGGGATCCCCTGGAACTAATCTAATTCCTTTTTAATCCATTATACCCCATGTTGCGAGCAGAAAATCTTTCTATATTTTTAATACCAGCGACTCCACCAGAGTTTACTGTATAAGAAAGTCAGTAAAAACTTTTTTCCCGATTTTCTAAGGAACGGTACAAGCTATGTTATTGAAAAAAAATACGGGACCACTACGGGGTATCCCGGAACTAATCCAATTTCTTTTCAGTTTGTCCCATGTTTCGAATAATTTTTTTTCCATATTTTCAATATCGGCAACTCCACCAAGGCATACAGTATAACAAAATAGGTAAAAAGTTCCCCATTCTCTAAGAAACGATACAAGCTATGTTATTGAGAAAAATATGGGACCACTTTGAGATATCCCGGAACTAATGCAATTTCATTTCAATTTGTCCCATGCTCCGAATAATTTTTTTTCTAAATTTTCAAAACCGGCGACTCCACCAAGGCATACAGTATATAAGAAGAGGTAAAATAGTTTTTGCCCATTTTCTAAGAAACGGTACAAGCTATGTTAATGAAAAAAATATGGGACCACTTCGCTATACCCCGAAACAGGATCCAGTAAAAATTGAAATTCCTTGGGCCGTTTCCGAGTAATCGTTGAACATAAAAAAACATAACTCCAAAAACACTTTTTGAAATCGGTTAATTACCACAACATTGATAAATGCCCGACATCGTCTTAAAAACGACCATTTCACCAGTAGTGCATAGCGTCGTGAACTGAAGCATAATTAGGTAATTAATCAATTCTTCATATGAGTTTCCAAGAAATCTTATCTTACAGGGTCAATAAAAAAAGTGCAATGGATTTAAATCGGAAGAACACGGTGTTCATAAAATTGAACCCCGATCCTTCTGCATATTCTTGATTCACATATTCATTTATTGAACTTTTTTGACTGCAGTTGCCTGAAAGATAAGAATTCTCTGAAATACATATCGACAATTGCTGAATTACAGCAAAGAATCTTAAATTCTGTCACCTTTTTTGGCAAATTTATGCACGCTGGCGAAAAGGTCGATTTTAAGACGATGTCCTGCATGTATTAATGCTGGCGGCAAGCAGTTTCAACATTTGCTCTAGAGTAATAATAAAATTTTCGTAACTGTTTATTTGAACTTTCACATTAGTTTTATTTCAAATCCGTCGAGAATTTTAGAGTGACTTTAATAGTAAGTTCTTGTTCAGAAAACTAAAGTAAAAAGTAAAAGTAGAATCATTAAATGGGGATTTTGGATGAAATTTTTTACGGTTTTGCAAACTTCATTGGTGGTGCCAACTTTTGTCATAACTCGCTATAGTACTGTAGGTAAATTTATATTTTTTGTGATAAAACAACCTACCCTGTCGTTTGAATTGGGATTGTAACTTAGAAAATTAAGTTACTAATACAAATATTTCAGTAGACAAATTTTCAAATTTGTAATTATAGTACTGAAAAATGCAGTAGAGAGTATTCTTTTTAGATGTTTTTGAGAAAAGTGCGTATGTCTTAAAATAAAAATGATTTTGATGTTTTCAGTTATTTTTCCCTGCGTCCACTCATGGGTTTCGACTTCTCGTTGAATTTTGAGACACGTTGTATACACATTTGGTACAAGACAAAAACCGCTCTATTTAGCGAATATAATAGGTAAAAATTGTATATAAATGAACTTAAGGTATAGACTTCCTATGCTTTAGCAAACTGCTAGTATATTTAGATGTACGAATAAACAGTTCCAAAAAAAAAACAAGCACAGATATATTTTTAGTAGACTGGTCGTAAACTTATATAATATATTGAAATTAGGCTTAATAAGCTGCAACAAAATAACAGAAATCCGGAAAAAACGAAGTTACAAAACCGAAAGTATTCTTAAGGGTTACCAGTACCAGTAAATAAAAACTGAGTTGATTATAGTTGACGAACAGAGTATTCAATACAAGTGCGTAAAGTATAAGTATTGACAGTATTTTTACAAATAGAATACCCAAAAAGACATAGGAACTCTACTTATAGTGAAGGTTTCTTACAAACAAATATTTCAATAACAATTTTAATAAACAAAATTAATCGAATTGAAAAATAAATTCATTGTTGATCTATTACTTACTAAATCTTATCTATGCAAACCAGCTAAATTGCAATGCGCCAAGTTGAAAATGAATTCAAGAAACCTAATAATATACTTGGCACCTGATAAATTTTGAATACAGAAACAGGTCCTTGTATTATTAAAGCAAAATAATTTTTAACTCTATTACATTGTTTCAAATCCAATCATCATAAATTTTAAAATCAAATTGATTTGAGTCGTATATAATTAGTATATAAGTCATAAAGTTCGTATAGATAAAGTTCCATTTTAACACATCTATACAAAATTATTATTATTCCGCTTTCCTAAAATCAACTAAAATATTAATTACATTAAAGCAGGCATAAGAATAAATTTTAAAGTAAGTATATTTACATGAAATACCCATTACAGAGTGACTGAAGAGAAGTCAACAATATTAGAATTTTAATCATAACATCTTACTTGAAAATATTATAGCCTCTTATATAGTATCATGTATATAGACTACAGACAGTTAAACAAAGCATCACAAAAATTAAGTTTTATAATGACATTTCCTTCGGGTAATGATTAAAAATCGATCGAGTCTGTCACACATCTTTCCCCTCCTGCTGCACTATCAAGTGTAAGGGAAAGGGGGATACTTCCCAATGTCGACAATCGCCCAACTCGTATGAAAAATAAATTCTAAATAAGGAACCATAAATATGTCAAAGTGACAAGACGGAAAAGTACGGCAGCATTAAATTCTCATACCCGCCCTGAGCTTGATGCTTTCAGAACAATAAAACTGATAAAATACTTAGGGACATTAGTGTCACGGTGCTGGGGATGAAAAGCTGCCTTCTCCTCCGCGCCGCACTTCTGTTTTGTGTGTATACTCTTACACGAACCAACCAAGGAGGTCTTTATTATTAGTCGGAGTAGTTTTGAACATGAAAGAGTTATGATAATACATGGGATTTTTCGCGGACATTATGAGTCCCGAAACGGAAAATTATGCGTTGGATAAAATGTCATTAGATGAAAAATTATTAATGCAACATTATCTAAAAGTATGTATTCAAATGATATTTTTTTACTTTTCTGAATATGAATAGCAGCTTAATAGCACAGTCAAAATGTGTTTTTTTTTTCTGTAAACAACTGCAACTGCCTATACCACGATTTGTAGAGCTGTTCATAGATGATTAAAACATAAAATTAATCTCCAACTAAATATAAGGTAAATAAGGTATAAAACCGTAATTTGTTTTGCTTGTCTGTATACATGACGTTCCATTTTCCATCCTCACTATAGGGATTTCCGAAACTACAACAGTCATGGTTTAAGAGCTCTGGCTACATTAAATTGCTATATATAAAGAGCATTGGATATTTGAAGTTTAAGAGGTTGTTCCATTAGCGATCCGAGACACCGAGTAACAAGTCTGCCTGCGCGCATAGGAAGATTAAGTCGAGGCCGGACGTTCGAAAGGAAGAAATTTTAGAATAAAAAAATGATTTACCTCACAAATGAAAATTACGTCAGAATAAATTATTTAATACAACAAAACGCGTAGAGTTATTGGCAGAGGATTTCCTGGATGAAAAAGGCTTGGCAGACCGCAGCAAAAGCCACGTTAAATCAAGATAACCATTTGTTTCTATATTCTAGTAAGCTATATACAACAAGGCAGACGAAAAATCCGAAGACAACGTAGAGGCAGATTGCGATGAACAAAATTGTTATTGAAAATCTATTTAAAACAGCATTTACTAAAGCATAAAAAACTCTATTTAAAACTGAATTTTTTTACTAAAGCATATAAAAATATTCTCAATATTTATATATTCAATTTCCCAATTAACATCTAATTCCTCTTTGCTCTCAAAATTGATTTCATCTTCGGACTACATGACGTTGAAAATAACATAAATAAAAATGACAGTTAACAAATAAAATGTTTAAAGTGTAGGTAACAATTTGTACCTTCGTGCTCGTGGCAGAAAAATCATTTTACAAAGTAAGAAATTAATTTGTTCACCGGACGCAATGAAGAAATATTCCAGGCTTTGAGCTATTTTTGAAATCAAGTTAATGACATTAATGAATTTCTCCTCAAAAAGTTTCTATGCGTCATTGACTGTGGATACATTACAACAGTATTTACCAAGTTTAAAGGTTTTTTATTTGTCAAACGTTGTTTTTATTTACAAATTTATTTTCAAAACATATGTCCAGGGCAAGTCCGAAGATGACATCGATTGTGAGAGTGAAAAAGATTTAGAGTCCGATGAGTAAGATCTGAGCAGCGAAACTGAATTATAATCTTGGAGAATATTTTTATATACTTTTGTTAAAAAATAAATATTATAATTTTAAACAGCATTTTAATACTCTCTTCGAGGTGTCATTCCTCTTGAAAATCCTAGATGTCGGTCTTACATCTCGCGTCTTCAAATTTTAATAGACATTTTATTCTTATAAAATAACATATATTCCAGTTACGCGTAAAACGGAATTTACATGTTAGTGTGTAGTTTTTTCGTCTGCCTTTTATATAGGCTTACTTAATATTATACGAATACATTTAAAAAAAAAATGTTAATGAGGTTTATCATTTTTATCAACTTAACTTAATTTCTCTTTTGCTGGGATCTGCAGTCTTTTTTTTTCAAGAAATCGTCTGCCAATAATTTTCAACGTTTTATTGTATCAAATACGTTATGTTGATGTAATTTTCATCTGTGAGGTAAATCATTTTTTGCATTGTAAAAATTCTCACTTTCGAATGTCCACCCCAGCCTTAATCTTCCTATGTGCCCTCTGACTAAAAGTGAGGTAAAGTTAAATGACGTAAATCCATGTACACGCCTAAGAATATTCCATTGAGAAAATTTCGAATATCCGAGTATATACGTAGAGATACAGAAAAAAATGTGGAAAATTGTTTTATATTTTTTTGCTTTAATTTTTAAGTAGTTCAAAATTAATCACATTTTTACATAATCACATTTTCTTAGTAGTAGTGTTTGCGCTTTGCTACCAGATGTTTCATCCTCCAGTCACCACCGTCAATTTTGTTGTTATTCACAGCCTGCATGTAAGATGTTTTGCTTTTTTGAATACAATACAGAAAAATGTATTTAGTTTTATGTCGAACGACGACAACAACATCAAACTATGTTCAAGATATTGGACGAATGTATAGCTAAAATGAATTTCGAATGAATAACAATGACAAAGTAAAATGTAAAGGCGAAAAGTACAGCTACTTTAACTGTACACTTTGTTATAGCATTTCATTTTACACTGCTAAAATAAGAAAAAGTTCTCGAAATGAACTAGTTGTAACAAAAAACCTCTATTCAAATAAACAAAGACGACAAAAAGTATTTTCTGCACAAAGATTGCTTGTATAAAAAAGTTTCTAGCCCTGTACTAGGACAAACAGAGAGTGACTGCGATGGATTATATATGCGACCGTACGCAGTGAATTCAGTAGACAGCAACGAATTGGAAAAGCTGATATCGAAGTATGAAATAATATAAGAAAAGTAGTTAGTGAAATTTACTTGTGATTTTGTTTATAAATAAAGACGATTTACTTATGGTGTAACTAAATTGTTTGAACCCAGGGACTTCTTAGCAATTATGTGTCAGAAATGGGACTAAGTGGATTTAAATCCCAACTTAATTATATATGACAACGAGAAGAATAGAGCCTATAATGGAGGAGATAGCGAGGAAATTTTCAAAGTAGTTCCCGATAAATTGAACCAAAAACTAAATACGATCTCGAAGAAACGCAGCGTGATTCCAATTGGTTGCTCGCTTAGCCGTCCACAACAGCTCCGGACTGTCACCAGCCAGAGAACTGCTATGAAAGGAGCTCAAACTACCAGTAATTTGGCCTTTGGCTTACCAGGAGAACCGGCCAGTGATGTTAACAATTATGTCGACCTACTCCGACAAATCATGATGACCACGTACGAACTAGCCCGAACACAGATGTCGGCAAGCAGCGATCGGCTGAAAACATGTTACGATTTGTTATTAACAATAAAATGATTTCTCAATTAATGTGATGATTGACCAATATGTTTTAATACTAGGCGTGCCTACCACTACCACGCAATATTGAAGTTATAGAAGAAAATTCCTGCGGAACAGTCATATTGTGGCAGGTATTTCAGAGTAAAATATCTACCATCAATACCAAATTGGCGTTGACACACAACAAAATAACAAAACTGAAGTTATTTGTGTTATTCATAACCTATGGACCATGCATTACTTTAACGGCTTAGCAGCGAAACCAGATAAAAGGAGGTATGCGTGTATGTCCGTTTAGATTTCATTGTAAGGTAAGCTAATTCGATGTTAACTATATTTTATTAACATATTTTATATTCTGTAAGAAAAGTACATAAGGATTAACAGTTTATAATTACGTATTTGTAACTGTTTTATTATTTCACTAATATTCAATTAAAGTTCAAAGCAATAAGCCATAGGTTTCAAATGCATCAAAACTAAAAATAAGGCTTTGTGAATCAACTCCAAGAACAGAAGGCACAAAAGAACCGGGTGACACGAAAATTCTGGTTGTTTGTTGTTGACAGTTTATCATGCAAGACGCGAAGCATATATAACAAACTGCAATCTGGAGGAGACGGAGTTACTACACCGCAGTTCTGACAGAAAAAATATCGCACCAGAACTGAGTTGTGACAGCATCACTCTGGAAAAGTCATATAACTCTACCGAAGACGTGACTGCTTCTTGTTAGGAAAATTTTACTGAACAAAATATTTGCAAAGTGTTTATCGCTCTTAAGATTTGTAGTTTCTTATAAAAGCAAACTTTGTTTTATTTCGACAACCGATGTTAAAACATTTCTTAGGGTGTATGTATTTTACGACAAAGATACACAAATAAGGGAGATGTCTATAAACAAATAATTTGGTCAAGTGCGAGTTGGAATCGCATACTTAGGGTTCCGTACCACCTTCAAGATTCTAATATTCCAGTTTCAGACAAGCAGGGAATGAGTGCATTTTCTTATATTTACACTTACATCTTTTAAATGAAGCGTTTTAAATTTATAAAAAATATATACTTTGATTTTCCACACATAGACTTTTATTTTATCTGCTTTAGGATTCGCTTGATTTTTATCACAATACATATGTATTTAATTTTCTAATTTGGCCCCCAAAAAGTAACATTAGAGTTTTATTTTACTAATAAACTTTCAGAGATGACTTTTATAATCTACTGTCTTTGTTTTGAGGCTCTGTAGATTGAAAGAAAAAGGGCAAAATAGGTCAAAGTTTAAATTATAAATTATTAAATCTGTTATTCAAATTATTTAAAAATATAAATAAAATATATTTTTCAAAATTTAAATAGTGTAGTTTCTAAAGTGGGAATTAAGTCGATGTTTAATATTTTTGTTAATGTATTTTATACAAATGATTTAAAAATATGATATATTTGTAATTCACATAATGAGCCTTTTATCTGATATATTACATGAAGCGTTTGGAAATTGAATCGTTATTTTCCATTTAATTGTATAATTTGTCCCTAAAATTACTATGGGGGTTTTCTAATAATTTACTTTTCCGTTTAATTCTATTATTTGGGGGCTAAATAATAGGAATTAGGGATTTTTTTCATATTTTTCCTATAAACAAAAAAAATGAGGTCTTATAGTTTGGGGAATAACGGGGAGAATGGGTAATTTTTTTAATATATTTTAAAATATTCATTTAAAAAAAATTAAAAAAATATATTTGTATTCGTCATAATGTGCCCTGTGATATGATATATTACATGACCCGTTAGAAACAATTATATATTTTTATTTTCCATTTAATTCTACAATTTTTCCCACAAAATGTATAATAGGGGTTTCTCCTGATTTTTCAGGTGAGGGGCTATACTTATAGTTTTTCAAAATTTTTCAGCTTATGATTTCGGAGATAACCCCCCTTATCTCCGAAACCATAAGCGAAAAATTTTGAAAAACTAGAAGTATAGCCCCTCACCTGAATGGGTAAAATTTTTGTTAATATTTTTTAATTAATTTATTTTATAAATATGGAAAAAATATATTTGTTTTCTTCATCATGTGCCCTTTTATTTGATATATAACATGCTGGGTTAGAAACAATTTTAATTTTATATTATCCATTTAATTCTATAATTTGCCCCCCAAAAAAATATTAGGGGTTTTTCCTTATTTTGCCAGGAAAGTTCAGGTGAGGGGCTATACCTCCATTGTTTTTTCAAAATTTGCCAGCTTATGTTTTCGGAGATAGGGGGGGGATGAGTAAAATTTTTTATATTTTTGTTAATATCTTTTAATTAATTTATTTTAAAAATATGAAAAAAATATATTTGTTTTCTTCATAATGAGCCCTTTCATTTGATATATAACATGATGGGTTAGAAACAATTTTAATTATAATTTTCCATTTAATTCTATAATTTGCCCCCCAAAATAAATATTAGGGGTTTCTCCTTATTTTTCCAGTAAAGTTTAGGTGAGGGGCTATACCTCCATTTTTTTCAAAATTGTCCAGCTTATGGTTTCGGAGATAATGGGGGGGAATGGATAAATTTTTAAATATTTTTGTTAATATCTTTTAATTAATTTATTTGAAAAATATGAAAAAAATATATTTGTTTTCATCGTAATGAGTCCTTTCATTTGATACATAACATGATGGGTTAGAAACAATTTTAATTTTATATTTTCCATTTAATTCTGTAATTTTCAAAACTTTTCGTTTTATAGTTTCGGGAGATAAGAGGGGGGATGGGTAAATTTTGGTATATTTTCGTTAATATCTTTTTAAATGTATTATTTTTAAATATGAAAAAAATTTACTTGTGTTCCTCAGAGTGAGACCTTTCATTTGATATATTACATGATGCGTTTGAAATTTTTTTATTTTTAAATTTTTATTTAATTCTATAATTTGACCCCCAAAATTAATATTAATGGTTTCTCCTTATTTTTCCTGTAAAGTTCGGGCAACGTTCTATATTTCCTATTTTTTCAAAATTTTAGGCTCAGTAGTTTCGGAGATCAGGGGGGGAACGGTCGATTTTTTTAGTTTTTCCCCCCAGAAGTACCCCTAAAATCAAAATTTTTTCTTTTACGATATGTACTCCTGATCGGGTCACCAAACTATAAATTGATACCAAATTTCAACCTCTTCCGTTCAGTAGTTTAGGAGAAAATTGCTGTGATGTGACACAGGCAGAAATCCGGAGTGATATTATAAGGGTATCCGTATATTGTATATACGGAACCCTAAAAATAACTCTTAATAAATTAAAATATGTCAATGAAACATTACATTTTCAAGAAAAAATGACCAATATGATAAGAGGCCTTTTTAAGTATATGTTGTAGTAACTATTGTGTAAAATAAGCGGATTGAGTAACCCAGGAAACATGATAGAGTACTAAAACTCTTTTTTAACCGACTTCCAAAAAGGAGGAAGTTATCAATTCGTAGTTACGTTTTTTTTATGTATACTCAGTGATTATTCCAAAAATCTACACTGTTTTCTCTAAAACGGCTCAACCAATTTGAATATTTTAACTTGTATTCTACAAGGAGATGATATCACAAATATTTTGGTTTGTACCGTAAAGGTCTTAAAAAAGGAAAGGAAATAAAATTATTTATTTGTGATATCGGAATGTCCGACCATTTTCTGGTTTATAACCAAAAAGGCTCTAGAAGCATGTGAACTTGGTAAGAATTTTGGGGTGAAAATCTCTGCAATAGATTTTACATCTTTAGGACCTTTTGTAATCATTTACATTTGCACTTTAAGGGATTTTGATGTACAGATTATAAACAGGGGTAACGGAAAAACATATTTATTTTCAAGAAACAATGTCGGAAACCTATTATTAAAAGTTATCAATCGATTGCATTACCATTCATTTCCTTCCACCATTTCTCATTTAGTGTACCTTTAAAAGGAGATAGAATTGTATGAACCTAGCAATTTACCTTGCAATTTTGGAGGGAAAGTTCAAGCCTTCGATTGTACTACATTAGTATCGGTTTAAAAACCCATTATTTTTATTTTGGAGAGACAGTTCATGTCCTCGATTGTACCACGTTAGTATCACTTTAAAAACCTACTATTTTTGTACCCTAATGTTGTTCTTATATAGACCGGTAATAAAAAAACATAGTTTTTCTGCAGATAATTCAATATTTGTAATCCACTTTGAATTTATACAGTGTGGAACAGCCAAATGGAATAAATTCGATAACGAATCAAGGAGGGGTGTTGGGAAAAACGTTTGGACACGTTGATTGGTATTTTTAAATGCGGATTTTTTCAACAAAAAAAAATTATATAGGGTGTGTCATGTGACAGTGGCCATTACAAACTTTCTTATTTTAAATGCAAGTCCTTGTATATTATTTATTTTTTGGATTCTTCAGAAAATTCTAGACATAATTCATGTACAATGTCCTACAGTTATCTTCAACTGTATACAATATTAAGTGTTTTCAGACTTATTACAAAAATTAACATTAAAAAAAGAAAATTATTTTATTTCACAAATTCGCTACAATTCACTAAAAAACTAATAAGTAAATTCTTAGTAATATAAAAGAAACATTAATGTCAATGTAGGAAATGTTCAAATTACTCAACATCTCAGGCGTGACTGATCTAATCGCAAACGTGATTCGTCTTTTCAAGGCATCTAAGCTGAGAGGTTTAGTTTTGTATACAGTAGATTTAACATATCCCCACAATAAGTAGTCCAATGGCGTCAAATCAGGAGATCGTGCTGGCCATTCTATAGATTCCACGCCTCCCAATCCACCGATTTGGAAAAATTTGGTTCAGGTATTGCCGGACATTGACTTCGTAATGGGGTGGTGCTCCATCTTGCTGAAACCATATTGTATTGGCAGGAACTTGGGGGTTTACTGGATTAGGATAAGTTTGTCGAAGTTGGCACAACATTATTTGGAAGCAGTTCAAAATATTTATCTCCATTCAAGTTGCCATCAATGAAAAAGGGACATATGTTATGATTTCCAACAATTCCTGCCAAACATTTTCAGGATATTGCCTATGTTTCTCTGTCATCCAGTGAGGATTCTCATTAGACCAATAGCGGCAATTTTGACGATTACCATGACCGTGAAGTGTAAATGTGCTCTCATCAGAAAACATAACATCTTCTAATTGGATCACATTGTTATCCAACCTTACCATCATTTGTTCACAGAAATACGTTCTCCTATTGAAATCGTCTTTCATGAGCTCCTGAGTCGGCATCATTCTATAGGGATGCATTTTACTTTCCTTTAATACTCGAAAAATTGATGTGGCTAACGTTGAACAGTGGTGGTGCCTTTCGAGCAGAATGTGTGGGTTTTCTTGAAACTCAAGCATAATATCCAATGTCCTATTATCACTTAGAGCGTTGGCAGCTAATTTTTTATTTGTCTTACATGATCAAGCTCGCGAAACTGCTTTTCTATTTTGCTAGTTGTTCCTTGGGATACAGGCGGCAAATTTGGAAAATTTTCGTGAAATAAGCCAGAAACTTCCATTTGTGTCCGTATATTATCTCCATAACTAATCATTTGTATAATGGTTATTTTGTGCATTTCTGTTAAATGAACCGTTTTTCTGATGTTATTACGTAAAGTTAACGAAATTCAAACAACAATAGCACTGACACTGGTCACCACTATCATGCAGGCAGACAACAAGATGCTAAGGCTATGAAATCAGTGAAAAGGAAAGCAGGAATGGTTTTTGCTTACTGTCTCAATATCAAAAGCTATATGGGAATTAAGAATTGAGTGTAATGTAGCGAATTTTTGAAATAAAATAATTTCCTTTTTTTAAATGTTAATTTTTGTAATAAATCTGATAACACTTAATATTTCTGAAACAGTTGAAGATAGGTGTAGGAGATTGTACATGAATTATGTCTAGAATTTTCAGGAGAATCCAAAAAATAAATAATGTACAGAGGCTTGAATTTAAAATAAGAAAGTTGGTAAAAATGCGCATTTAAAAATACCAATCGACGTGTCCAAACATTTTTCCCAACACCCCTCCTTAATTCGTGATCGAATTTATTCCATTTGGCTGTTCCACACTGTACTACAGCTGCAGAAATTCAAAGCAATTTTGAGACTAATTATCTGAAATGAAATGCAGAAAGATAATCGGGCTAGTTTTAATATGATCAACATTTAATAATGACTTCAGTCCAAAATTTGTAGTAGTATAATTTTTTTCTGTATAGAAAAGTTCGTTATAGTCAGTACCGCATAAATTGGTGCATTATCATAATAAAGAACCTTAAGATGTGGGGAAAATTTAGATCGTATGGACCTATCTACATGACGTCTTGGCTAGCTGGTATAAATTCATAATAGACAATCTGATGTCTAAAGTATTTAGCAAGATGATTAGGTTTCATTAACTGAGTTTTTGCTTGTTGCCATTTGAACAAAAGACACACATCACTAACATTTTATTTATTTATCATATAAATGATCTAAAAAATTCATTTTATACTAAATTAGTATAAAATTCAAATAAAGTAGAGGAATTTATTTATTTTCTAAATGTGTCAAATATTTATTTGGTATATACATTACAACAAAAGTAGTAGTAAATGTTTCATCCTAAGAACATAATATTTTGATATTAACAATATCAGCAAGAATTCTACATGAGCAGCAATTAGTTACCTCCTTACCACTTAAGAAGATTTCAAGTGTTGTTGTTGTCTAGGGATTTTGTATCCAGGAAAAAAATTGCAAATTATTGTTTACCAGAAAATGTATATCTAATTAACTTTCACAATTTACACACATCATGGGTTGACATCATAAATAACGAAATAATTGGGCCAGTTGCTTTACTTAATAGGCTTAATCATGACTGTTTAAACTTTATCGTTATTTGCCGGAATTGATTACTTTGCATTTCTCATTTGGTACCAGCCTGATAGGGCATCGCCACATTTTACATCTGATATTCTAGCTTAACCCAATGACACATACGTCATTCGTCCTGAGTGATTTGAAGGAAATAGTTTGTAGAACACCTGTTCATACAAGATATCAAGCATCTAACACCCAATGGATTTAAAAGAATTAAAGAAAATAGTGATGGTGGTAATTTTGATTATTTTCATTGGTTGACAATTTTTGAATATTTTATTGTTCACTAAAGGTAAATTATATTTGTTGTTACAATATGAGAATAATAAATGTACTTTTAGATAATAATTTTGAAATAATTTTACATATGTAAATTATAACTCGCTTGAATATATTATTATATATGATTTAGAAAGTTTGCCATATTGATTTAAACTGTCAAATGCTTCTCTCATTCTTAATTGTAACAAGATCAGCCTTCGTGCTATGACGAAGCACTATCAACATCTGCAGGAATCCTTCCAATTGTTCTTTCTCATTTTAACGATCGGGCCAGAACTGTCTGTCTATCATATGTCAATCTGTTGCGATGCCACCAATCAATGATAAGATGGAGATAAAAAAGAAGATATTTGCTTGAAGATGTGGATCAAGAAATCAACTTTGATGATGATTATGATGATGTTGCTCTTTTGGTTGTCTTTTGAGATCACAAGAGCCGCGCGATTGGATATGACAGTTGGTTAATTATAATATAAATAAAAAACTTGTGGAATAGAACATTCACAGGGCATATGTTCTTTATGACAAGGTCATGTTGTATTGTGTTAATATATTTTAGTGAATATTTGCGCACAAATTTAGTATCATGTTAACATTAATTGATAACTATTTTCTATCAATAGATAAAAAAATATTTTTTGCAGTTGTATTTTTAACTCTCTGTTAGCGAAGAATGTAAAAGTACTAATTTTGTTTACAATATCATAAAAGTGAAAATTCTTGAATTCTTACCGAACATGATTTACTAGAGATACGTATTGCAGAAAGTTAAAATCTTGATTTTAGATCCCCATGTACTCAACTACAAACATCTAATTGAATGAGAATATAAGTGGTCAATAACAAAGTTTACTGGGCACTGACGCGTAGGTTGATGCCTTTATCCTTCTCTCAGAATTGATATTGTCTAATGGTATGATGCACCACTTATTACGATTGACTTTAGCTCTAAATTCACACTACATTTATAATTTCTTTGAATCGTCATACGATTTTCGCTAACTCTATATCCCAACAAGATCAGTAGAGTTATATTAACGAACAGTTTCTGCATAAAGGTTTTGTTGGTTTTTGCTAACTGAACTTCTTTAGTATAGTAGAAATGTAAAATAACCCTTATTCGTCCAAAAATTTAAATAAATCTCACTTAATTGTTATGTTCACCATTTCAAAGAGTTGTAATCATGGTTGTGTTTGTCTTTTTCTTGAACATACCGCAATGTTGGCTATTAGGGACTAAGATAGTATACCAAATTTTAAGTCAACTGTTGGGTAAAATATAACTGTCGCAGCGAACTATTTTTATTTACATAATAAACACACAAACGAATAGTGAAGACTCTTAGGCTTGTGCTTCAGAAAAATCAAGACCAAAACCAAGACTAATACAATACTTTCAGTTACAAGATCCAGATTGAATGAACAAGAACACGCACAGGGACATTCCTTTTGTGGGTATCACCATATTTAATTCTCAGTTCTATTGTGAATTTGTTATTATTATTTTGTATTTGCTTGAGAAATAAATATTATTTTACTACTAATTAATTTTAAAAGACCGAGAAGAAGGCCAAGCATGCTAGTCAAAACCAAATAAGCAATACCCTAGCTTAACGACCAAAACTTATCATTATCTTCCTTATTATTAATTAATTTATAAAAGTATATAAATACCATTTACGTTTAAATTTTATAAAATGATACAGATTAACAAATTTTAGTATTTAGATTTTGTCAAAATTGTTCTTGCTATCCCAAAAAGCATTACAGATCTAATTGAGTGTGTGAATAAATATATAGAAAGTGAAGAATCTGAGTCTACTTTAGCAAATGTTTTCGGCACTAATTTAATAGATAATATTATTATGACCCAGAAAGCTACCGAGACAGATTTCATATGTATATACGAGTAATTGCTATTTAATAACAATTTTAATAAAATTTAATATTCGCTAAAAGGAATCATTAAATTAATAATTTTAAGTAAATATCATTTGTATAAATCTGTTGTCTACACGTATTAGTACTTATGCACATTTCTAATAACAGATTTACAACATAAAATGTTTATGTCTCTTCAGAACCACTGCAAACACCTCTTGATAAGGAATCATAAAGTTAACGTGTTGAGACTGCTGAAAAATCAATTCAAATATGTTTGAAAGTGCAATACAGAAATAAGGCGGTAGGTACAGACAGCTATGATGAGTGAGAGATATTTAAACTTCTGTTGTTAAAGTTTCCACTTCATCAGGATAAAATTTTTCTTTTAATGTCACTATATATAATTTTAAGCCTTCTAAAAATGAAATTAAATCTGCAAAAAAAAAGATTTTTTGTCAAAGACAAATCTGATAGTGATGTCTCGTCATTTGTGCCTTCTGCCTCAACCTATTCAAAAAGTTTGGGCTGTAATATAGAAATATCAGGTATACATCTAGAAATTAGAAAAGCTCAGTATTTAAAGAATACATTATCTCTAATCCTCAATAAATCCTTGTCATTATGTAGAAATTTCTAAGGAATAATATTTTTTCATCCAACTAATTCATAAACACTCCTCCTACTGGGATAGTAGAATACATATTAAAATAAAAATTAGATTGAATAGTATTCTTTCAGAACTTGAGGATATTTTTAATGTCTCTCTTATATGGTAGTAAGTTATTTCTTAACAATATTTCCTTTATTGCGAGTGTCTTATGCCCCTATATAGTAAACTTGGATAAGTAATCAGTAATAAGTAAACGAAATATCGTTTAGGCATAACGTTTATAACGTAAGCTGCATAATAGTCTGTTTAGAGATAGATATTCAAAAACCTGAATCAGGCATTGACATGGTCTGACTATAAAAAAGAAACACTGTAAAATATTTGATATTTGCTCCAAATGGTGTAATTAATGACATTTCGCCTGGTTTTGGTGGCAGAACAAATGATTTTACAATAATGGGGATCTGTGATTTTATAGATAAATAAGAAAAACTTTGATTGTAGCTGATAGAGAGCTTAAACATATGGCTGAGCAGCTAAATGTTAAAGGTTAACATTGTTAAGACCACTGAGCGTGACTGCTGGCTTGACATTTTCAATGGCTGAAGTTTGCCGAACAAAAATTATAACAAGTTTGCGGGTAGATGCTGAAAGAGAGACTTGTACGAAAACTCAGCACTCTGTTAAACTCAAACATACTTGGAGTACTTGATGATGTTATTGTAATAGCTTGTACCCTTATTAATTTACATTACTCACTCATTAAGTGATATTAGATTTAGCTCTATAGAATTATTGCTTCCCAGAGTAAAATCTGCACATTTAGTGTCTTGATTGAAAATGAGGTCCGCACCAAACCTTACGATCTTTGTTATTTTCAAATATATACACTTTTTGTTTTCAAGTGTGGTATTGTTTCCCAAAAAATTTATTTATTAATTCTTTCCACATTGCTTATATTAGGTTAAAAAGGTCATGACTAACTTAATTAACCGATCAATTCGGCACGTAGTTTTTTTTTGTATGTATGTTACCTGATTTCTTCTCCTCTTGTACACCGATTTGAACGATTATGGTCTTGTTTAATAGAGTATATATCCGAATTGGTGCAACTAAAAATTTCGGAAAAGAATTCTATTGGTAAAGTGATGAAATTTGTGAATGAACACATGCGCGCATGTAATAGTAATAGCAATCGACCTTGCTATTACTGAGAACTTTTGTACTAGCATGTTTCCTTTATAGCTAATAGTTGAGGCGTTATCAAGACAAAGTCTTTATTTTTCAGATTTTACTAATATTAACTTTATTTACAAAGAAACAACGGCTGCATTTTTTAAACTATTATTTTTCCATTCAAATCGATTTCCCATGCAACAAAACCTAGTCACCAAATTTACAGGTTTTCTTGCCATGGAAAGAAAATATTTAGTTGGACTATTTAGATTATATGCAGGACCGTACTACTTACTATTTTTTTAAATCTGATAATTATTTGTTCTTTTAAAACATTGTATTTAACTCAACATATAATATATAACTGTATTGGCCTTTATCGACATGTTAAAAAAAGTACAGGTCCGTATTAAGCACAAACGAAAAGTAGCAGTGAAGTTTTGATGACGCCATATTATCTGACAGAATGTGTCTCCAAAATTTTTCCTTAACCGTTTTCTGATATTTTTTAAGTAACACTAAAAACGACATTCACGTAATATACAAACAAACAAAACCTATTTTTTGTATTTTCGATTTTTCCAGTTACATTGCTTTTCCACTCAAGAAAAACAAGAAAAACAAGTCAAGAAAATTATAGATATTCTTATCAAGAAAAGAAATGAATAAATTGGACCTTTTAGGCTATAACCAGGACTGTACTATTTATTTTTACTCTGATGATTCATTTTCTCCCAAAATGTTGTGTAAAACTTAACACATATTATATCGGTGCATTGGTCTTTTAATGCTTTATCGAAACTTTATCATAAAGTACAGGTCCGTGTTTAAAAAAAACAGTTGATGCTGGCTCAGTAGAAAAAAAATTAGCAGTGAAAATTTGATATCGCCAAATTGTGTGAAAGAATGTGTCAACAAAATTTTCCCTTTACCGTTTTTTTTGATAGTTTTTTAAATAAAAGTGGTAGAGGCAAAAAAGAAAAATGATTTTGGTTTAAGTTGTCGAATGGGCTCTACAATACGCAAGTTTTTCTTCATTTAACAGCGTTTCTATCTCTTACCGTTTCATAGATAGCATTGTTATCCCTTCATTTGTGCGACACCCTGTATATTCGGTAAATCTAATCTAAAAATAAAACTCACATAAAAGATGATATATTGACACCGGTCTTCAGATGAATAGAAACCTGTTTCGTCACTAAGCAAATATTCAAATTATGCGGGGGTATGAGGAGTCTGAATTATGAAATTTAGAAAATGTTGCAAATATAATAACAATCAAATAAACTGACTGAGTAAACATCAGAATACCCTCATTCCCTAAAATAGAGGTGGAAATGTAAGGTGGTGGAAAAGTAACCATGGCAACGAACGCATATCAGATAACGAAAAAAGATGAAACATAAAATCTGTTTCAATGTGATGCATTTGCCTCTAATCATTTCGCGATTATTTTGAAAACAACAAACTAAATATATTAAGCCAGAGTGGTTTTCACCAATAAGATGATAGAACAGTGCTAAGAGAGATCAAAGATATTGCAATATAGTCCGTGGGTTCAATTTAAAATCATAAAACTAATATTCACTTTCACTTTCCTAGAACTTTATTTACATCAAATTATACAGAACAGCTGATTCACAATAACATTACGAATACGCTCGTCGTCCTTTCTAACGAACTGCTGCGAGGATGGGTTCTCCTTTTAAAATCAGCGTCGAATTCTCTAGTACAATCCAGTGTCAATTTTACAGTTGTCGAGTTATGATCGAGATAAGTTTTTCTCCCGTCCGAACCTTCTAGCTATTTTTTTATATCCCAGCGATCGTTGTCGTACTGAAATGAAACAGGGTCGGCTTTGGTAAATTTCGTAACACTGCCCCCCCTTTAATTCTGATCGTCCCGATCAGAAACATCCTCTCCATGGTAGGGAGCAAGTCGATCTAAATGGACCACCTTCAACTTAGCCTTGGCGTTCCGACGGATCCGGTAGACGACGTCATTAAGCCTCTTGACCACCTCGTATGGACCATCCCAGGCGGGTGTAAGCTTTAAGGATTTCCTCTTGCTCCGTTGGGGTTGTACAGGCAGACTTTGTCCCTCTCCTGGAACCCGACTGAATTGCCCTTGAGGTCGTATCGCGTCTTCATCCGGTCACTGGTGGCCAACATCTGCGTTCAGGCTAATTCACGTATTGCCAGCATGTTATGTCGGAGCTGGTCGGCATAATCGTCGATGTCTTGGTTCTTCGGGGGAGCCAAATGCCAAATCGCAGGGTAATTGCAGCTCCTTTCCGAATAAGACCCTGGCTGGGGTCAGGCCTGTACTATTATGTACGGCAGAGCGATATGCCAACAGGCATTGGGGAATATGCTCATCCCAATCACGCTGGTTATTGCTGACGACCTTGGATAAGTGTTGTTCCAAGGTCCTGTTGAATCTTTCCACCATTCCGTCTGACTGTGGGTGCAATGGTGTTGTTCACGTTTTCCTGATCCCCAACATCGTGCAAACCTTCTGGAATACATTCGATTCGAAGTTACGCCCCTGGTCTGAATGTAGTTTCATCGGGACGCCAAATCTGCTAAACAGTTGTTTTACTAGCACCATCGCTACCGTGGTTGCCTCTTGGTTGGGTATCGCATATGCATCAGGCCATTTGCTGAAGTAATCCATTGTGACCAAAATGTATTTGTTCCCCTCTCAGACTTGGGAAACGGACCGGCGACATCGATGGCGATTCACTCAAATGGGACGCCCACATTGTACTGCTGCATTCTGCCCTTGGTCCGGGTCTTCGGGCCCTTACTGACCGCACAGGTGGCACATTTTTTGCACCAAGCTCTGACATCTTCGAAGTAATTCACCCAGTAGTACCGCTGGCGAACTTTGTCTATTCATGACCAGGTGGCCTGCGGTAATCCCATCATGTACTTCGGTCAGGATGGCTGGTACCTTTCTCTTCGAAACTAACACTTGGGATTTGGTTTCTCGTCCATCACCGCTTTCCCAGACTCGCTTGAGCATTCCATTGTCTACTCTTAGAGAGTCCCATTGAGCCCATAACGATTTCAGCACGCCTGAGTATCTAGCTACCTCGTCCCATCGTGGCTTGGGTGCCCCTCTCGTTTTGAGTGACAAGATTTGTTCGATGTCTGGATCAGCCATTTGGTCTTGGATGCACTGTTCCGTTGTCCAGTCTTTATTGGCCTGCACTCGGGTCTGCCTGATGGAGATACCCTCTCGCTGTTCCGTCTTCAGACAATATCCGCATTCCACTCTACAGGGTCTTCTGGATAGGGCATCGGCATTATTGTGCAAACGGGCCGGCACGGTGTTCCACCCTGAAGTGGTATTGCTGTAATTTCTGCATCCACCTGGCCAGTTGTCCTTCCGGTGTCTTCATGTCCAGCAGCCATTTGAGTGCGGCATGATCTGTTCGGGTTAAGAAATGACGACCATAGAGGTATATGTGGAAATGGTCTACAACCCTTATTTTTGCAAGAAGTTCTTTTCTGGTGACGCAATAATTTCTTTCCGGTTTCGAGAATCCTCGGCTGTAATACTCGATCACCCTCTCTTCACCATCTTGCACCTGGGATAGGACGGCCCCCAAACCTGTGTTGCTGGCGTCGGTGTCTAAAATGAACTCGCCGGACTGTGCAGGAAAGGCTGAATGATGTTTCGGAATCCTGATTCCAACGGAAGGTCTCTTTCTCAGTGGTCTGCCGATGTAGAGGCGCGACAATGGTGGCAAATCCCTTAACAAATGGCCTGTAGTAGGAATAGAGGCCCAAGAAGCTTCGGAGTTCATGCTTGTCTCTTGGGACTGGCCAATCGCGGATGACTTCTATCTTGTCCTCGTTGGTGCGAATTCCTGACTCGGAAACGACGTAGCCCAAAAACTCTATACTTCTTTTTGGAACATGGAACACTTCTTCGGGTTGAGTCTCAGGTTGGCATTATTAATTCTGGAGAATACTTCGTCCAGGTTCTTCAGATGGTCGTCGAATGTCTGACCCATGACTAGAATGTCGTCGAGGTATACTAAGCACTTCAAAATCGGGTGGTTCCATCCTTCTTTTTAAATAGCACGACGGGAGCGGACCATGGGCTGATGGATGGCTCAATACCTCCATTTTGTAACATGGACTCGATGTTTTTCTCGACTGCCTGTTGTTGCCCCAATGGTAGTCGCCTAGGTGGTATTCTGATAAGTTGAGCCTTACCGGTATCTATTCGGTGCTGGATGATATTGGTACGACCTGTGGTTCCATCTTGACTGTTAAAAATTTGCCAGTTCTTCGTGATAAACTGCTTGGTTTTCTTCTGTTCGTCTGATGTCAGGTGTGTCAAATGGTCAGCGAACTGTTGGAGGAATTCTTTACTGGGCCCTGTCTCCTTCACCGACGTCTGGTACATTTTTTCGCAATTGATGATGGTCTCCACTGGCTCAAAACAAGCTATCTCTTGACCATTGGTAATTCTGATGTCGTGGTTGGACAAATTCATGACTCTAATTGGTACATCTCGACCGGTTTTAACTATAGCCCGTCGCAGCTCCCAAGATTGCTGTCTAGCTGCCCATGAATAATCTGATCCGTTCGACCGGGAATTCTAGCTGAAGACTTTGCCACAACTTTTATGGAAGTGACTGAACTGCTGACGGGCCGTGTCAATACAAATTCCTCATTTAGGAACCGAAGAACATCATATCTCGGGTCGAACATAAATCCATGATGGCTGATTAGGTCCATTCCCAATATAAAATCGTCCTCAATATTCGCTACCAGGACCCTATGCCGGATTATGTTGTCCCCTATCTATAGCACGATATCTGCCTCACCCTGTATTGACATGGACTCGCCGGTGACTGTTCTGAACTGGATGTTATTGGTAACTGGCCGAATTTCTGATGCTCTCAAAACCCTGGACTTGGCAATGAACACAGCGGCGCCCGTATCGATGGTGATGGTAACTGCTCGCCCATTGATGGTGCCTCTGATGACTGGGCTGCTGCTATCTCGGCAAAATCCCCGGATGGATATTGTCCTGGGGGCTGGTGGAGGGTGAGTCAGCATTCGCCCCCTTATGCTGACTGGTTGGAGTTTCACTGGTTGGTAAGGTCGGTTTGTTAGCTACCCCTGGTTGGTGATCGTTCCGGTGGCCTCACTCGACAATCACGTTAGAAGTGTCCTGTCCGTTCACCACGGTAACATGCCCCTCTGGTGTTAGTTCTTTGTGACCGATCTAATATTTTGTTCACACCAGCCAGCAGCGCTTGAAATGGTGACTCTGACTCTTCCTGGTTGAAGGAAACTGCTCGGACCCTCGGCTTGGACATGTTCATGACGGCCTCTACTTCCAAAGCCCGAAGTAGAGCTTCATTACTTTTCTTGACGCCACTTAGTCTTAGATTTCGTTGTACTTCCACATCTCTGATGCCGTTTATGAAACTCTGTGTTGCCAACTGGTCTTTCGTTTCCTCTGGCAGGTCTGGGTAGGACAAGTGAACTAACCGTCTAATCTTTGCTTCGAATTCTTGGAGGCTTTCACCGGATTTTTGCGTTTTTCCACTCAGTTGGACTTGGTATACCTGGCTCAAGGATTGATTGTCGTATCTCTTGTCCAGAATGGCGATGATCTTGTCGAAATTGCCTTGTTCATCGACTGGAATGCTTTGGAGGAGTCTTAGGGCCGGACCTCTTAACGAAATTACCAGAGAAGTCGATTTTTCTTGATTATCCCATCCATTAGCTGTAGCCACGGCCTCAAATTGCCGTTTATACATGGGCCAAGATGAACTGCCATCAAATGTGGGTGGTTTGCTGACGGAACCTCTGGTACTCGTAGTGTTCTGGTATTTTCCTCGCTGTAAGTCCTGTTGCATTTTTTTAATTTCTGTTTCTACCTTGTCTTGGATGTACTGATTTGGTCTTGAACTGTGTTTTGAATTGAACTGATTTCAACTTTTACCTGGCTTTGGATGGAATCGAGGTCATCTACTTTTGTTTCAAGAGTTTCAACTATTTGCATTCTGTTTCATAACTTGTCTTACTATTTGCATTAGTTGTTCAAATTGCAGTTGTCTTTTCTCTTCAGTTTCGTGTCGTTTTAATTCAATTAATTTAAATTCATTTTGTCTCGTCAATTCAGTTTTATCTTGTTTTTCTACAAATTTCGAGAATAATCCTAATTTTGTTGTTTTCCTTCCCTGGCAGTGACAAGATTTTTCATCAAAATATTTTACTAACCTTTGTTGAATTTCTTCCTGATGGTGTTTTTCCTTATTGTCACGTCTTTCTAGAATCTGTGCTATTTTTTCGTCCAGTCCCTCCGTAACCTGCTTGACTATTTTTTGGTAGTTTCGTTCATCTTTTCCATGTTACGAGTTTCCATAAATTAAATTACGATTTTAACTGCACTTAATCCTTCACTTCTGACACCAAATTGCAATATAGTCCGTGGGTTCAATTTAAAATTATAAAACTAATATTCACTTTCACTTTTCTAGAACTTTATTTACATCAAATTATACAGGACAGCTGATTCACAATAACATTACAAATACGCTCGTTGTCCTTTCTAACTAACTGCTGCGAGGATGGGTTCTCCTTTTAAAATCAGCGTCGAATTCTCTAGTATAATCCAGTATCAATTTTACAGTTGGCGAGTTATGATCGAGATAAGTTTTTCTCCTGTCCGAACCTTGTAGCTTTTTTTATATCCGAGCGATCGTTGTCATACTTAAATGAAACAGGGTCGGCTTTGATAAATTTCGTAACAATATTATGATAACATTGATTTTAGGCCGCCAAAAAATAAGACACAAAAACAGCCTAAACATAAAAAAAACAACAGCAACGGCTGACCCAAAAACTTCGATTAATGAAAACAACTGAGTCGACGTGATTCCTGAATGCAATATACGTACACTCTGGCATACCAGAAGGTATTTTCGATGACACTATTGAAGTCCGATTCTCTTATGAGGCGAGCTGTATATACTTTGTTTTGTAAATAAGTTTATTTTGGTAAAATAAAGACATTTAAAGTGAGTGTGAAATTTGTGCTTTTCAACCCACGGAATCTATTGCAATACTATAAATAATTTACTGTAAATTCACTAACGATATTTTTATATTTTCGCACCCAGATGTCTCACTGTCACCTCTAGAGTGGAGGATATAATCGGTAACTGTTCCTCATCGTGAGGAATGATGAACGAAATGGTTTTTGAGATCGTGTTCAAGATTGAGCAATACCGATTATTGTATTTTTTAACGATTTGTAACGTTTTTGCACTCTCATCCCTCATTTACAACTCTAATTTATGAGCTGATGGGATTCTGAACAATGTTTCTGCTCTATATTGATTAGCCTAAAATGTAAGAAAAATATGTAACAAGAGCGGGTTTTTTAGATATACCATAAACGATTCCTTAGAATAGCGGAGGATGGCTTACTTAAATATGTGTGACCTAGGCTTCAGTTTATAAGGACGACTTGCATCGATGCCTATGAATGAATAATATGACGTTTATACTGTTGCCAAAATTGAATTCGTTTCCGTCATTATTTATAGAGTTATTATTTTTGAAGCGATAGCTTTTTAACGCAGGCCCATACTTACTCATAAGTAAATAGATCAATATGGTGGTGAATTGGCAGAATTAAGACTTAGTACCAAGATTTCGTTCCGAAACTTATTTGACCATGAAATACCCATTCAGCTCACTTTTCTATATAAGAAAGAGGCACGAGGTTATACACTAAGACTCACAGTTTACAACAAATCACAATTATATATACAATATCAGCACAAAATTTGGTTTTCGTTCTCATAAACATCAAAATGTTCTATTTGCGAATTTTACTTGACTTATATCAGAACACAACAAAAAAGGGCAGCGTTACCTGCTGTGGTTACCACGATGCCATTACGTTTGTGTGTTGACCAAGTTCGTATTATAATAATATTTTTGAATAATATTTAAGATTAGATATATTTATATATGTAGGGTGCAATGTACATTAATAACGGACCTTATGATATATGCCTACTACATATGACTTTAAAAGTATAAATAAAAAAATATAGTTTTGTGGTATTAGGTATTGTCAAAAAATACTTTGAATTTGAAACAAAACGAAAAGTTACCTTTCTTTGCAGGTTTGTCTCTCTTGGTGTTATTTATGAAATCATGTTTGAGCAAATTGCAAATATGCACACTTATTATCGTAATTAAAATACATATTTCATAGGAATTATATTATTTTCTGTTAGGTAAGTAAGGGGTTTTAAAAAGTATGGTAGACCAACAGCCGTATTCTGTCATTCGTTATGTTATAACGTTAGTACAGAACCCAAAGTTATTACAGGTTTGGTGATTTCGAATCGCTTGTTGCACGGCTTTTTGCGTACAGTGACATATGTTTCGTTCCGTTTAGACCATAAGGACTTTTCATTACTCATGTTTGTTCTAAAACAGATACATGTTTTATTATTTATTAGATTAAACTATATTATATCACTTATTTTGTAATTAAAGTGACCTTGATATACATTGCCAGAATATTAAATAGATTAAGTAGATTTAAATTATTGTAAATTCACAAATTTTATATTCTTATTAAAAATTAACTTACACGTAATAAGTCAGTTATATTTAAATTAGGAACTAAATTAATACTTGAATCGTATCAAAATCGTAACAATTATTTTAATTTTCCTGACTTTTTTGGCCTTCAATCAGATGACAGGAAGAAAAAGAAACAGAGAAAGGGCGATAACGAGAGAAGGGAAGTATATTACGTAAGAAGCTTTGGTATCCATTGTTCAGTCTCAAACTACTGCCGTTTTTTTCTTTTATCAATCACCACTCGTCGATGCGTTAACAAAGTGCATTTTTCAAGTATACTGGTACAAATTCTCAACATTCAATAGTTATGTATGGACAACTTTAATTGTAGACGCTTTCACGAATCGAATGCAAAAAAACAGCATCTTGATCCATCTTACTTCATAAAAAAAACATGGTGAGGCCAATTTTAGTGCTTTATTTCCTCGACAAATTTTTCAAAACATTATCTAAACCTTCAATTGGTATATCCAAACCTTGTAGTTTTTAGATTCTTCTTTTATTCCAAGACAATGTCCACAATTAAACCATATCATTTTATTCAGATAGTAGATCAAATCAAAGAGCAATTATGATAAATCTTTCAATTGATAGTTGACAGTCGAATCGTTTGTAAGCGGGCCGGTAACCTTTCATATTCGATGAACCGAGCGATGACATCTGGTCGTTGATCTATTGAAGGATACCAGCGTTTATCTATTGATGGTTCCTCTTTAGTTAGATGTATCGATTTGTAATCCGGAGATAATTGGGATAACTGTCTGGTTAATGTGCACAGAGCAGACGTTGTTGTTATGAAATTAAATTGACAGCGTTCCATGACGTAATTTAATCATAGTATCCAAACATGTTCCAAATGTTGTCATAGATTATTTTAAACAGCTGCGTTTTTGACAAATTTGATGTGAGTGTATGGACTGAAACTAATAATTTAAGCGTACCTAATATAAATTTGATTCTTCTATTTTCAGTTTAGGTTTGCCAGTGAATAATAAATACATACCTACTCAAAACTACAATAATATACATATATAGAACCTCAGAAGTCTGATGTCTTCTGAGTATTACAAATGTTGGTTTGACTTAATCGTAAAAATTACGTAATAGTAAATATTATTATAAATAGTTCTTACTTGTTGAAGGGAAGTTTGTTTACATGGCCAACGATGTTAATTTGATATAAGAAATTAATGGTCAAGTAAAAAGCAGAAGAAACAAATGTGGCGAAGAGATTTTGATTAAAGTTATTGTCAAATTGGAAAACCAAATTAGAAAACTGAACAAGTAATAAAAGTATGAAATGAAAAAGAATAGAATATAAAAAATGTCGAGCTAAATTTCAATAAGAATAATTCCAACAATTGTAGCAGTTAATACAAAATGCCAATTTACTAGTTAATAGCAGTATACCGGAAATCCAATTAGAAGTACAGATATCTAGAAACACTTACTTTTAACACCACAAACCTTTAATTGAGGGTTTTTCTAACCTGGGGTCTGGGGCAATAATTAAAAAACGAAAAGACTTGTAATTTCATTAAAAGGGTTTGCATTAGAATTACGACGAGCACAACAGAAAATCAGCAGTTAGATTTGGACAAAATACTCTCACTTGTTGAACCCAGGTATAACCACTAAAATCATAGTCAAATTTACCTAGCGCAACTTAGGACGAGAGCATAATTATTTAGGAAAACAATAGGTAGAGGCGGCCTTCAGCAGAACTAAACTCAACCCAGTAATGTTTGAGACTAAATGAATTTAAAAAGTGGAACAAAGCTGTCTTATTTGAGTAAGGTGATTAAGCAGTCATTACTTTAGCCACGTTTCCTGAGATGAAGACGGTGAAGAGAATTCCACATTAAATAATGTTTCCAAGTACTGCCACAACAGTCACCATTCAGATACAGCCAACATTATAAAAACACCTAAAAAGAATTTGAACAGTTGCTGACAGATTATAAATCAAGGATGCCGCCAACAGCAAGGATGTCACCATTATATTTTGGGCGTACTGCTCTATACATTCTTTTTCTAAAATGTTGAGGCCAACCAATTTCCATCTCATATTAGCCTTCAAACAGTCGCAAGTGAGACAATGTGTGTGGACAGGAAAAAGTTCATGTTGCTATAGTTGGGGAAATCTAAAATTCGACACCCGAGATTCCCATATGAATAAATTTTAGCGGGGTTGCCAATTAGTCAACAGATACAAGAGACTCTAATATAATAGATCAGATTATCCTTGGTTAGTTGTAGGCAAACCGTGGAGAATTGATAGAACTCAGACAGGTAACAAGTGAATAACAAAGGAGCGAACCTTAATAGAAGCCGGACATGACATAAACATCTGCTTGTTGAACCTGTCGAAAAACGATACTAAGATAACTAAAGGAGAAATCGCATGTTTCGAATCAATACAGAAAGAAGGTGCCAGTCTGCGATAGAAAATTTGGGAGGCCATGAAGTAACTCTAAATTCCCAGATACCTTAAAGCACCCACAAAAATATGCAAAAGGAAAACACGATCTCGATCGAAATACGTAACCAGTTAGGGAAGAAAAACAAGACATTGAAAGGTTTATTGCAAGCTGCCACGTCCCCTAGACCCTTTAAAATATGCCTAGAGTACACACTAAAACCCTAGAAACGCAAGTGCCATGGGGAAACCAGTAAAGTACCTCGGCTTTTAATACCCAAAGAAGTCACATAAATCGTAAACCGGATGTATATGTCAAACTAGAACATGTATCCACATGTAGAGACTACAAAGAAAATTATTTCTGATACCCAGATAAAAAGTTTTATGACACAGGGCGCTGAAAATTCGATCCTAAACAAAAGAGAATAAAATAAAACATGTACTAAATTATATCAAGAGTAAACTACTCCACTGGTATTGCCATGTTCACAGACTCGATTTCATAAATATTGGATAGGAGTCCCATAGGAAGATCAAAGACAGGGAGACCCCCAAGATAATTCAGAGAGGAGGTGGAGGAAGGATTATTTACCCTTGACGCTGTCTGCCCTCTCTTAATCGGTCTCCCCAATGCTTTATGTTATTCTAAACTCCACCTTCGGGATATATATATATATATATATATATATATATATATATATATATATATATATATATATATATTGTTACGAAATTTACCTAAGCCGGCTCTGGTTTCATTCCAATACGACATCGATTTGGGAGGACAAAAAAATTAATCTCGAAATAGTTCGGCAACTGTAGAATGGACCCGCCTGGGATGGTCCATACGAGGTGGTCAAGAAGCTTAATGACGTGGTCTACCGGATCCGTCGAAACCCCAGGGCTAAGTTGAAGGTGGTCCATTTAGATCGACTCGATCCCAACCATGGAGAGGATGTTTCTGACCGGAACGATCAGAATTAAAGTGAGGGCGTGATACGAAATTTACCTAAGCCGGCCCTGGTTTTATTCCAATACGACAGCGATCTTGGAGGACAAAAAATTTATCTCGAAATAACTCGGCACGAGAAGATTCGATGTTGATTTTAAATGGAGCGGCCCATCATCGCAGCAGTTAGTTAGTGCGGCGAAGAGCTTATGTGGTATTAATATTGTGATATTCGAATCAGCTGTTGTGTATATTTGATGTAAATAAAAGTTTCTGGAAAGTGAGAGTGAATATTAGTTTTTAAATTTTATTTGAACCCACGGAGTTTATAACAAATTTGGTGATCAGAAGTGCAATATTAAGTGAAGTTAAAATCGTAATTTGATTTATGAAAACCAGAAGCATGGAAAAAACGGACGAAACTAACAAAAAACTAGTAAAGCAGGTTACAGAGGGACTAGACGAAAAAATAGCCCTGATTCTGGAAAAACGTCACAAGAAGGAGAAACAACATCAAGAAGAAATTCAACAAAGGTTAGTAAAATATTTTGATGAAAAACGTAAAATAAAATTAGAAAATCTTGTCACTACGATGAAAAGTGAACAACAAAATTTAATTGAGGAATTATTCTCAAAATTTGAAATAATAAGAAAAAATGAATTTAAATTATTATATGAACAGAGACGAAATGAACGTATAATACTAGAAGAAAAACGACAAAATGATTTTACAATATAGAAGAAAAACAAGGCAAAACGGAAAAAAAAGACAACTGCAGTTTGAACAATTAATGCAAATTGTAGCACAAGTTAATGAAACAGTTAATGAAAGAATGCAAATTGTTGAGTCGGACATAAAAGATATAAATGATGACATTAAGAGCATAAAAAATACCGTGGACACTCTTGAAACCAAAGTAGATGACCTCGATTCCATCCAAAGCCAGGTAAAATTTGAAATCAGTTCTATTCAAAACACAGTTCAAGATAAAATCAGTGCCATCCAAAACAAGGTAGAAACAAAAAATTTATAAATGCAGTAGGACTTACAGGGAGAAAAATACCAGCACATCGTGAGTACCAAAGGTTCCTTTAGTAAACCACCCACATTTGATTGCAGTTCATCTTAGCCCATGTATAAACGGCAATTTGAAGCCGTGGCTACAGCTAATGGGTGGGATAATCAAGAGAAATCTACTTCTCTGATAATTTCGTTAAGAGGTCCGGCCCTAGAACTCCTCCAAAGCATTCCAGTCATCCTGGACAAAAGATACGCCAATAAATCCTTGAACCAGGTATACCAAGTGCAACTCAGTGGAAAAATGCAAAAATTAGGAGAGAGCCTTCAAGAATTCGAAGCAGAGATTAGACGTTTAGTGCACTTGTAACACCCAGACCTGCCAGAGGAAACCAAAGAGCAGTTGGCCACACAGAGTTTCATAAACGGTATCAGAGATGTGGAAGTACAAAGAAATCTCAGACTTAGTGGCATGAAGAAGAGTAATGAAGCTCTACTTCGGAAGTAGAGGCCGTTATGAACATGTCCAAGCCGAGGGTCCGAGCAGTTTCCTTCAACCAGGAAAAGCCAGAGTCACCATTTCAAGCACTGTTGTCTGGTATGAACAAACTATTAGAACAGTCACAGAGAACTGATACCAGACGTTGTGGACGGACAGGGCACTTCCAACGCGACTACAGAGTCAGGCTACCCGAACGATCACCGACCAGGGATAACCAACAGAACAGCCACATGTCCAGGGACCGTCAGCCAGTCAGCATAAGGGGGCGAATGCTGACTAACCCTCCCCCAGCCCCCAAAACGTTATCCATCCGGGGATTTTGCCGAGATAGCAGCAGCCTAGCCATCGGGGGCACCATCAATGGCCGAGCAATTACCTTCACCATCGACAACGGCGCCGCTGTGTCCATTGCCAAGTCCAGGATTTTGAGAGCATCAGAAATCTGGCCAGTTACCAACAACATCCAGCTCAGAACAGTCACCGGCGAATCAATACAGGGTGAAGCAGATATAGTACTGCAGATAGGGGACAACCGAATCCGGCATAGGGCCTGGTATTGAGGACGATTTCATACTGGGTATGGACTTAATCAGCCAGCATGGATTTATGTTCGACCCGAGATATGATGTTCTTCGGTTCCTAAATGAGGAATTTGTATTCACACGGCCCGTCAACAGTTCAGCTACCTCCATAAAAATTGTAGTGAAACCCTCAGTGAGAATTCCCGGACGAACGGAACAGATTATTGATGGGCAGCTAGAAAGTAATCCTGGGAGCTGCGTTGGAATGGTGGAGCCCGTACACTCAGCCCAGTAAAGAATTCCTACAACAGTTTGCTGACCACCTGACTCACCTGACACCAGACGAACAGAAGAAAGCCAAGCAGTTTATCACGAAACACTGGCAAATTTTTAACAGTCAAAATGAAACCACCGGTCGCACCAACATCATCCAGCACCGAATAGATACCGGGAAGGGTCAACCCATCAGAATTACAGAAAGCTGAATGACATCACCAAGAAAGACAGCTATCCACTACCCCGAATAGATGACAGTCGAACCACACTATCAAGCTCCCGTTGGTTCTCCACACTAGATCTAAAGAGTGGATATTGGCGGGTTGGTCTACACGAAAACGACAGATAGAAGACAGCGTTCTCCACTAGTAAAGGGCTGTTTCAGTTCACGGTCACGCCCTTTGGGTTATGTAATGCTCCCGCAACAATCGAGAGGCTAATGGAGTATGTCCTGAGCGGGTTACATGGAGGACGTGCTTAGTATACCACGACGACATTCTGGTCATGGGTCAGACATTCGACGACCATCTGAAGAACCTGGACGAAGTATTCTCCAGAATTAATAACGCCAACCTGAGACTCAACTCGAAGAAGTGTTCCTTATTCCAAAATGAAGTAGAGTTTTTGGGCCACGTCGTTTCTGAGTCCGGAATCCGCACCAACGAGGACAAGATAGAAGCCATCCGTGATTGGCCAGTCCCAAGAGACAAGCATGAACTCCGCAGTTTCTTGGGCCTCTGTTCTTACTATAGGCGATTTGTTGAGGGATTTGTCACCAATGCCGCGCCTTTACATAGGCAGACCACTGAGAAAGAGACCTTCCGTTGGAATCAGGATTGCAAAACATCATTCTGGCGACTGAAGGCAGCACTATGTTCCAGCCCAGCCCAATCCTAGCCTTTCCTACACAGTCCGGCAAGTTCATTTAGACACCCACGCCAGCAACACAGGTTTGGGGGCCGTCCTATCTCAGGTGCAAGATGGTGAAGAGAGGGTGATCGAGTACTACAGCCGTGGATTCTCGAAACCGGAAAAAAATTATTGCGTCACCAGAAACGAACTTCTTGCAATAATAAGGGCTGTAGACCATTTCCACAAATACCTTTATGGTCGTCATTTCTTAATCCGAACAGATCATGCCGCCCTCAAATGGCTGCTGGACATGAAGACCGGAAGGACAACTGGCCAGGTGAATGGAGAAATTATAGCAATACGATTTCAAGGTGGAACACTGTGCCGGCCGTTTGCACAATACTGCCGATGCCCTAACCAGAAGACCCTGTAGAGCAGAATGCGGACATTGTCTGAAGACGGAACAGCGAGAGGGTATCTCCATCAGACAGATCCGAGTGCATGCCAATGAAGACTGAACAACGGAACAGTGCATCCAGGACCAAATGGCTGATCCAGACATCGAACCAATCTTGTCAGTCAAAACGAGAGGGGCACCCGCGTCACGATGAGATGAGGTAGCTAGATAGTCGGGCATGCTGAAATCGTTATGGGCCCAATGGGACTCTCTAAGAGTAGAGAATGGAATGGAATGCTCAAGCGAGTTTTGGAAAGCACTGATGGCAGAAGTCCCAACTGGTAGTTCCTAAGAAAAAGGTTCCAGCCATCCTGACCGAAGTACATGATGGGATCACCGGGGGGGATCTGGTCATGAACAAAACACTAAACAAAGTTCGCCAGCGTTACTACTAGGTAAATTACTGTGAAGCCAGTAAGGGACCGAAGACCCGTACTAAGGGCAGAATGCAGCAGTACAATGTGGGAGTCCCATTTGAGAGAATTGCCATCGATGTCGCTGGTCCGTTTCCTGAGCCTGAGAGGGGGAACAAGTGCATTCTGGTCTTAATGGGTTACTTCAGCAAATGGCCTGAGGCATATGCGATACCCAACCAAGAGGCAACCACAGTAGCGACGGTGCTAGTAGAACAGCTATTCAGCAGGTTTGGCGTCCCGATGGAACTACTTCAGACCAGGGGCGTAACTTCGAAGCGAATGTATTCCAGAAGGTCTGCACGATGTTGGGGATCAGGAAAACGAGAACAACACCATTGCACCCACAGTCAGACGGAATGATGGAAAGATCCAACAGGACCTTGGAACAACACCTATCCAAGGTCGTCAGCAATAACCAGCGTGATTGGGATGAGGATATTCCCTATTCCTGTTGGCATATCGATCAGCCGTACATAATAGTACCGGCCTGACTCCAGCCAGCGTCCTATTCGGAAAAGAGCTACGATTACCCTGCGATTTGGCTTTTGGCTCCCCCGAAGAACCCTCCCAAGACATCATCGATTATGCCGACCAGCTCTGACATAACACGAATTAACCCGAACGCAGATGTTGGCCACCAGTGACCGGATGAAGACGCGATACGACTTCAAGGCCAATTCAGTCGGGTTCCAAGAGAGGGACAAAGTCTGGCTGTACAACCCCCAACGGAGCAAGGGTAAATGTCCAAAGCTTATACCCGCCTGGGATGGTCCATACGAGGTGGTCAAGAAGCTTAATGACGTGGTCTACCGGATCCGTCGAAACCCCAGGGCTAAGTTGAAGGTGGTCCATTTAGATCGACTCGATCCCAACCATGGAGAGGATGTTTCTGACCGGGACAATCAGAATTAAAGTGGGGGCGTGATATGAAATTTACCTAAGCCGGCCCTGGTTTCATTCCAATACGACAGCGATCTGTAGAATTGATACTGGATTGTACGCAGTATCGCAGCAGTTAGTTAGTGCGGCGAAGAGCTTATGTGGTATTATTATTGTGATATTCGAATCAGCTGATGTGTATATTTGATGTAAATAAAAGTTTCTAGACAGTGGGAGCGAATATTAGTTTTTAAATTTTAATTGAACCCACGGAGTTTAGAACTATATATGTATATACGAAATACAAGAACAAGTGAAGAACACCGTTCTATCAGAACAGATCCACCATTGATGCAATATTCTTCCTACGCCATATATCAGAGAAAGCTGTTGCTTTCAATAGTCTTAATGAACGCAACAGCTTTATGTACTTTATGGATCTTACGAAGGCGGTCTACAAAGTAAGACTGAGAGAAGTGACGAACTTACTACTTAAGAAATAGATTAATAAAAGAATTATTGCCACCAAAAACTAATACAAACATCAAAATCTCAATAAAAATAGTCAATCAAATAACGAAAACAATACATGTCGCAAGGCAAAAACTTAACCATGGACGAAATAGTAAAAAAAGTTAAAACATGATTATCTTGTAAGAAAAAATGGAAACACTCATCATTTCTAAAGAACCAAGACGATGTAAACTAACCATATGCCCTGAAAGTGGGAACCAAGTAATGAAATGAAAATATTTAGGAGCACACATCACCTGCATAAAAAATCAACAAAAGTAAAAGTTAGTTTATATAAGAAATAACTCCAAAAATGATATATGCAGGAGGAACATGAGCCGAACCCACATTAATCAAACGCCTAAGAAGCAAAGACATAAGGGAACATTGTGAGGTTGCTCGACGTTGTAAGATTTATACGAGGAGGAAGACGGAATTACATGTAGAGAGGATGCCGGAGGACAGATTTCACAAAATAGTGAAAAATTTGAAATCAACACGATGTATCCATGAGGACAGCCATTAAAGAGGCTAGATACTATTGCTAAAATAAACAGGACTATAGTCCTAAGAAAATAGAAGAATATATATATATATATATATATATATATATATATATATATATATATATACTTATATATCTGTCAGAAACCAAGAAACAGAGAGTTATTAGCGTAAGTTGGACAAATGTACGTTTTATTAATGTATTAACCTTGTTAGTCGATAAAACAGTTATTATAAAAAATCCCTAAATGAGTTACTCAATATTTAGCTCCAAAATTTGGCTACTAACACTAAACTTATATCAATCAATCAATGTATTCATATCAGTTAATTATCTAAGAGAAACGATTCACGTATTTCATTTACAGATATATCTACAGACTTTGTCAAAATTACTACTATACTGAAACAGAAAGCATATGGACATATATATTTCACAAAAGTGTAAATTACACAACAGTCCACATTGGCAACACATTTAAATTTTGAAAATGGAATAATTGAAAAGTTTGATTGACGTACATATTAAACATCAACTGTTGTTTATATGTACTATAGCTCAACATATTCAAGCTTCATATACAATGGTAATGCTAACGAGAGAAATCCAATGAAAAAGCTTATGTATCATAGGTTTCACTGTGTCATAGGTTTTACTGTATTTACTGAAAAAAATTTCATAGCATATACATTATGACGACGACCCTTTGAAGTTCTTAGAACTTGAAGGAAACATTATTATTACATATGACCATTACTTCTTTTGTCTTGCTAATAATCTGGTTTAATTGTTATGAGTATGATTATGAATTTTTAAAATATGGAGGCAATCTGTTCAAATCTGTTAAGCAAAACTCGAAAATGCGATAGCTATATTCTTGGAAGAATAATTTCTACAATATTTCTATATTATTAAATATTGGGTATAGAAACATTAGTTATTAATCGTTTGTATCAGTCTTTTGAGCCAAAATGTGATCAAGACAAACAAGAATTAATTCACTAAGGTCATTATTGCAAAAAGCCTTGATGCCTATTTCTTCCTGTAATCTGGCGAACCAAAACGTTCTATATTAAAATATATAATTAAATTTATTAATAATAAACTTCATTTCTTACAGGATAAACGTCTATATGAATTGCTCATCTCCGTTCAGATACAAATTACTTCTTCGGATGAATGTTGGCATAATATTTATTTATGTGAGGTTATGTTGTCACTGATTGCGTGCAATCGAGTGCGAAGGAAGATCCGACTGTAAATTTCCATTTTTACGTTTCCTTTTTATTGAAATTATGTGGTTATTTACTGCTATTAGACCGGATGAAAATGATATTCGATATTTTTGATTTGTCGTTCAGCACGAAGCCATATTTCGTCAAATTATGTCGCCATTATATACGTATTTTATTATGTTTGTCAGTTTTGTATGCACCAGTAAGATAAAACAAAGAATAAATAACTCTCAGGACAATTGAGTAGTGCCTACCAATCAAATTCAATTAGTAAAACATGTAGTACTGTTTCATAGAGTTCCAGATACAGGCTTTAGTATTTTAATGCGTAAATCACAAAGAACAAAACTTGGTACGCACAGAGAGAGAAAATAGTTTTAATAAAACTCATCAATTGATCAAATAATCCCAAAAATTGTGCACAGAATGATTGAAAGCTGAGGAATCATCAGGACATTAAATAGTAAAATTAAATTACTTTCTGCACTACAAGTGACCAGAAAGGAATGAAAAGTAGTAGGTAATGGTAATCTCGTGAATCCCTTTTTATCGAGATAGTTCATAGGATTTTTCCTAGGTTTTCCCTTATACCAATAAAAATCTTTGATGGTATTTTTGGAAATTATACTATCCTAGAGAAAAGTCGCCCCTAGGAGCGCCAGACACAAATTATGAAGACAACTCTTTCAAGTTCTTTCAACTTAAAAGTGGCTTGACTATATATTAGTTATGATCTTATGACACTATAACAAAGCTTTAGAAGACCTCACAAAAAATTTATTTTCTCTTTATAAGATATAAAGCGCTTTTGACAGACCTAAAGGTAATAATATTATGAAAATTTTGTTAAATCTGTAAATGGAGGAAAAAATAGAACAGAATTTAAAGATCTAATCGACAGTACCGAAGTTACCACCGTGTTTATTAAATTAAATTATTCAATATGATTAGGAATCAGCCTGGATAACTAATTCGTTATCATTTCAAATCAGAAAGCCCGGCTATAAAATTATTTTGTTGGAGTTTAAAATGACCACAATCAAGATATAGGCAAAAAAAAGGAATCATTAAAATTGGTTAAAAATCAGTGTAGATATTACATAATATAAAAACATTAAAAAATATTATAGAGCTAACTATGAAAGTTCATTTCCAATTTCCACCCTTAAGGGTGAATATTTTCTTCAAATTAAATTGGATCACTCTGCATAAATAGTATGTTCAATAAATAATAAAGAATTATTAAAATCGATTCACAATCAGCGAAGATATTCGTAACATAGAAAGAAAAATATTAGGTGTATTGAGTACTATTTTTGAAAACCATCTTAAATTGTCAATAATGTTCTAATAAGTTCGCAATACGTTTTTCTTTATCGTTTTCGGTATTTTAAGAAATTCCGGAAATAAAATCAAATAAATAAATTCTGCTTACACACTAATATGAGGTCACGTGATTCCAGGAACATAACGAATGTAGCATTGCAACTTGCAAAAAAAGGAGGTTATCAGTTCGTCGGAACTTTTTTATGTATGCCCAGTGATTATTTCAACAACGGCTTGGGTAATTTTAATAATTGAATCAGCATTGCAATTAGGAATGTTACAGAAAGGTCCATATTCTATAAAGTGAGATTTATGATTTTCCAGAAAATCAGAAAACACTGTAATTAAGAGACTATACACTTCTGTGAATTTCAATTTTTGCTAAAACGGCTCAGTCAATTTGAATATTTTACATTGTATTCTTCAAAAAGATGTTCCAGCTTAATTCCATATAATTTTCTATTACGTAAAATATACCGTTTTTCTGAAAATTGGAAAAATATGGGAAAAAAACGGTGAAAATCATTGTAAATGTCAAATTTTCATCAAAAATATCTAGATGTCGGTCTTCAAATTTAACGATATGTATCAAATACATAAAGAAGTGTTCGAGAGGACATTCAATTGTGGGAAGCGCAACTGATGAAGGTTCCCTAACCAGAAACAATATATATTATATATATTGTCTTGCGTACAAAAGAATGACAACACGACGAGAGTAAAAATATCTAGCTTAAATGTCAAGATATGCTATGAAAGTATAATATATAGCGTCTTTGTGTAGGTTTTCATTTGACGAGGCTTAAAGTCGAGTGAAATATATCAAAGAGAAAAATAAAAAACGATCGTTTCTTTACAGTATACGGCAGTAGGTGTGTGTGTGCGTGGATGGAAATTCAAGCAGCAAGCCTTTTGCGCAGTTGAGATACAGGGCGAACTAAAATTTCAGTTATTCATGTAGGTTCAAAAAATCTACAAGTAAATGTGTTGCATATATAGGATGGTTGAAACATAAGGTGGAATCGAATTAAAGTTATACAGGGTGGTTCAAAAAAATGTTGTATTGGGTGGCACATAAGTAGTTGCGTACACTAGGTGGTTGAAATAAAAGTGAAGTAAAACTACAGTTATACAGAGTGGATCAAAAAACGTTAAAAAAAAGTTAAATAAGTATTTGCAGTAAGGATATTTGAGTTATAGGGCGGAGGGTTCATAAAATGTTAGAAGCAGTTGCATATACAGGATGATTGACATATAACGTGGAGTGGAATTATAATTATACAGGGTGTTTAACAAAAATTTTATAGTATGGATCAAAATTAGTTGATTATACTTGACATATGGGGCGAAGTAAAATTATAGGTATACAGTATGATTTAAACAATTGAAAAATAGAAACAGTCAATAGTGTGTAGAGAATTAATACTTATACAGGGCCGTTGCAACTTCGTATGGAGTTGAATTATAGTTGTAAAAGGTGGTTCAGAAAATGATAGACAAATAATTTACATTACACTTATAGAAAGTGGTCCAAATAATAAAACGAATAAAAAAGAATTGTACCTTATATGAGATAAAAAAAGAATATATGTCTGAAAATAGTGATTAATTGCACATGGTTTCTAAATAGTTTTTATTTGCAGCCAGTTGAAGTAGGTTATTTTTTAAATATAAATTATTTTATTGTAGTATGTAGACTATGTCTGTGCTGTAATTAGGTCATATCTATCAGTAATATAAAATTTTAATATAATTACGTCAAATTTTAATTCAAAATTATTTATAAACGATGTTTAGTGCTATTGTGCACAAATACAGAAAAAAATATTTAAACATTCGAAGGAATGAGATGATTCGAAAAAAGTGATTGTAACCCCCTGGTATAAATTCCGATAAGGTCGTGATCAATTATATATGTACTTGACATGACCATAAAATCACACACTAAATAAACATTACCGAAGAAAGGGTCAACCCTAAAGTCTAGTCACTGATTTTTTTTAAAGGATTTTTTTATTTTATTTTAAACGTTCTCCATTTCTATTTAGGATTTCAATAATCCACATTTTCTTTTTTATTCTTGAGTCTACTATAAGGTGTTGGGTAAATGTTTCTTTTATTTTAGATTTGGCGATTTGCTTTTTTTGTTACTTATGGGGGAATGCCCAAGTATATTACATGTGCTAAAGTACTTTGAAACAAGTGATGGGAACAATCCTCATAAATAAGATTTGTTTTTTTTTTAAATATGTTCGCTGATGTCTCAATTTAACTCTATTATTCAGTAATTTCAATACCCCGTCAATCCCCTCCTAAAACTTTTCTATGTTTTCATCTAACCTTTTGGTCCGTAGTATGATTACATATTTGTATAACGATAACACCAAATGATTATTCATATATCTATTGTATTACATATATAGCATAGAACTGATGCTGATTATAGCTATATAAATAATTTTGAGTTTCCTGTTACTGTTGATAACTTCTTGATCTTGACCAGAAAATTTTACTAATTTGGCAGCTATGCACATAGTTTTCATGTTACATGTACCGATTCTCAATCCGAACTTCACTATTTAAAGGGACTATTCTTCACACCCCCTACCCATATAAGAGCTGGAGTAGAGTAGAGGACATTAGTATTTGATTTAATCCACAGCAATTTCCTGAGAAAAATATAGTCAAGAAAATCTGACGTTGCCAACCTTGATATTTGATTTCCCGCTGGAAATAGTTTGCATTTATTTTCGACAAAATTGATCGATTGAAAAAAATTACATAATACCCGCTAAAATAAATGTATTTTTGGCTTTTTAATTCTTTTTTTTTAACTGAATAGATTTTATTTTAAGAAACATAACTTGCTTAGCTCAACAAATTTTGTAATTATTAATCTTGAACAAAAAAACATTTTCATTTTTAATTTTTTTAATATTTTTGAAAAAATAAAACTGGTTGACGCAACAGGTAGAGTAATGTACACATATCAGGAAAGGTCAACCTAAGGCGAAACTTATAAAAATGGTCACAAGCAGATGGTAAGAAATTTGGAAATCATATAAACATATTTAGTCATTATTTTATTATTAAGTTTTTATTCGTTTGAGGATTTAAACGGTCATCACCCTTTTCATTTAATAACTCCATATTGAGCAAAAATAATAATTAAAAATAATAAAGTAAAAGCGGTAAACAATTTATTGTAACTATAATATGTACTGAAGTTACCGCGCCTGGTTATTAGATGTAGATTGAAGTGGAGTTATTACTTATGCTTGTTATTTTGCTCTAAACTAAAGAGAAAGATCAGTGTATAGTCTAAAATTCATCGACTGATAATGTGTAAAGTTATGAATGATAACTGAACGAGACGCCATGTGATACACTGGTAGTTTATCTATTAACAGTTGAACTTCTTATAAATATTTTAAGCTAGTTCATGACTCTGATAGAGTCTAAGAAATTGCACTCAGCTTGACAGCCTAATGCGCGAACTATTCTGAAACCTCATCGTGCACAATGATTCTAAGTATGAGTTTGCTCGTTTTAACAATACGTCGAATGGGAAATGGCAATAACTCCATAAAATAGCTTTTAGAATCATGCACATATCGCTGTTGTACCTATACATACGTGAGGTAAAATAAACATGAGGTGATACAAATTGGTAATAGGATTCTCAGTGGTACGTCCTAACCTGTTTCAGTGTTATTGTAGTGTTCTGTATATTAGCGTAACCAATGATCCGTGCAAAACGAAATAACCATTGGAAAGCTTTATTACACGTTCTTTATCCAACATTTACATCATATTCGTAAACTCATTTGATATAGCAATAAGTAGCACAGGATAAATTCGTAGTAGTAGCTTTGACAAGGTAGGTTTCAGTCTTAGATTAATTATGTGACAGCGAAAGTGATCTATATTTCAGCTTTTCATTCGCTTTTTATGATAGGTCATGACCAAGATAAAACTTTTAATTTCACTGTCATTAGAGGGAATTCAGGAATGCAGTTATAAAATATAAAATAATTGTTATTATTTATATTTGCAAATTTACTGTTTGTTTTGCTGATTGTTAGAATTACTGTAGTCTCTAGAGAGTAATAATAAAATATAAATACAGTTTTAGAATTAATTATTGTCCTTTTCCTTTACATTCAAATAATTTGATGCGTGAAAACTATCTTCACATTCAAGAAAGATATTTAAGAATTGAGAGTTTTATTTCAATAGCGATTGGGCAATAAATATAAAAAAATATTCACATACAATCAAACTTTCAGAGAGACTTAACCATGCGGTTGCAACAGATATTAGGGTTTGTGATAAGAATCATAAACAGCATAAAAATATATTTTTTAATGAAGTGGGTAGAGTTAGCTTCAGCGGTTATGAGTATGAACTGAGAGGGTTAGAATACTGTCTAAATTTATGAAATACTCGACGTTTCGACTCCTGCTTTGAGCCATTATCATGAGAGGAAATGAAACAAAATGAAAATGAAAAATCGAGTTCTAGATGAAATTTGGTGTCTCCGTCTGCCTACTTCCCAAGTCTCAATGAACGACGTTTCGACAGAGTCACGTCTGCCGTCGGTTCGCATGCTTCTGGTATCCGTCTACTCACGTTTCTGTTTACGTTGTATCGAATATTTTCTCTTTTGTGGTTTCTTGATGTGTATGTAGCTTTTATGTTGTGTTCCATTTTTATTGTGTTGTTCATCTTGGTTGATTGTCTACTGAATGCTCATATTTCGATTTAGTGATCTACTGATTGATTCGTACATTCCTTTTTATTCCATATTTCTATGATCGTTTTCATCTTTTTTTTTGTGGAGCTGTATATATGTTGGCTACCCCTTTCTATAGCTAGGGATGGTGGTATGATTCTTCTCTAATTTAAGTTTAAAATGAATTTATAGAAAACAAAGCAGTAGAAGTGTGAATTGACACAAAAAAATGAAATTTTGAACAGAACAAGAAGTAGGCGCATGACATTATATTGTATAGAAAACAATCAATTTATTGACAGAAAATTTGGAACTCATTTATCAGAAAAAACTAATTTTCTACATGAACGTCTAGAAATTAAGGAAATATTTTCATACATACTACTGTAATAGATCCACTTTTGGGATACCAATAGGCTAGTAATAGTGTGCGTGGAATATTTGAAAAGATAGATTATTATAATTAATTTGCAGAAATTACTACAATGAAAATAAATAATATATATATTTAATATGTTCACATTTCAATTTCCTCAATATCTAAAAAGGCGAAACACAAATATCTAGTTATTTTGAACTGCTTAAAAGATATGTAGATATTATTTAGAAAATTCTTTTTAGCGGTATTTATAATAATCAAATTAGGCTCGATAACTATGGGAACTTAATGATATTAAATTAAAAAAATGCATTTCTTCTGAAAAATATTCTTGGTTATGTGTCCGACCATCATCAAAATGCTGAAATGTGTTAATACAATGATGTGTAAAATGGTACGTGTGCACACGAAGGGAATGGAGACATAACTATGAGCTTTATAAGACTCAACTGAACGCCAAGATAAATAATTAAAACGAAATATTTTTGGTCAAACGATTTGTAGATATTTTGAAAGGCTTAAAACTAATTATTCAATGTTTTCGTTATTATAAAATTTTCACATAAACACATACAAAGTAAACGCCCCATTGCTGAACCATTATGTTGATTATCTTACAGCCATTGCCAGCGGTTCATTCTCTTCCTCGAATGGCTGTATAGAACAGTAACACAAGAAGGTTCATTATTATGGTCAGCAAGGGGGTTTTATATATTGTTATGTAGTCTCGTTTTCGTGAAATACACAACAGCATTTTATAATGAAGAGTAGAAAAGCACATTGGAACATTATTTGGAACGGTCGGACTGGACCGGTCGTGCGCATTCCAATAAGACAAAGTGCTAACTTTACTAACGTTCTGTGTGGGTAGTGAAACACATATCTTCCCTCCTTTCTATTTTATTTTTTACTAGGAACAAGAAGCTCAAGTGGAAGTTATAGTATGCAATTGGATCGATATGGAAATAATTTTCCCATTTTTATGGTAGATTCGGGTGAATTTGAGACGCTTTGTGCAAGTGTTGTGATTTCGCATATTTAGAAGACGATTTAAAACATTTAAATTTAGTATCATTTTTTAAAGAAAATTCTTTAAAAAATGTTCAACCTGCAGTGAGAAGAAAATAATAGTTTTGATCTTGAAACAGACCTGAAAATACTCCAATGAGTCAAAAGAGGTGGTCTGATAGGCGTTTTAGGGAACTAAACATGTTGAGACTTGAAAGAAGATGTATTTGTGACTAAAATAATTTCAAGATATTTCAGAAGTTGACTGTATCTTTGTTATTTTAAATTATACTTATTAAGATGAATTCGTGAAAAAATTAAGCTGTCATAACCATTTTGTATGCCCACGACGAATATACTGGTGGGTCAAACAAAATATATATATATAGCACAAACCACAAGATCTTAACTGGGAATAACAGTCAAGTGGTACCTGTCCATCTTGTTAAGATAAAATAAAATTAAAAGAAACGATTCTTCTAGGATTGCTCAATTATTTTTATCTCGAAGAAATAGTCTATCCGGCATAATTTTCAACTCTGTCACTTCAACGACAACCCACTTATCAAATTCTCTTTTCAACTGACCAGACATAAAATTTCATCGATTTCACATTACATTTATCACTCAAAAAAGTTAAAGTAGTAAGTACACGTCTTTTTGCAATACGTCAAGTATTTAATTTTTTCTGCTGTGGAATTTTCTCCGTGGAAAGCTTTTATAAATATTGTAGTTTATTTCTTCCGTACAAGTAAAACAGAGTATTTACCTATTTTCTTTCAATTGAGTAACTCGCAGAATTTTATCTGTTACTAAACTTTATTTTCAATTTTTAAAATAGTTTATTCTAGTGCAGAACCAGTTTCGATGAATGAACTGTATTATGAAAATGATACCAACAGAAATAATTGAGCTGGTCGAAAAATGTAGCGAGACAAAATCAGTGACAAACCGTAAAACAATAGCTCCAAATCGAAGGAAGTTAGAAATGAAGAGTGGAATTTGCTGTTTTTGGGGCACGACAATAAGGACCCTACATTAAGTACCAGACAACTACTTTTACTGCGTGGCATATCCCGTGAGAGTATTCGCAGAATTTTAGATTTCTACTCCTTAAAATTCATCTTGTCACTAAACGCAGATGATTTTGACAGACGTTTGCAATTTTTTGAGATCCTCGTCAAGGTGTTACCAACTTTCACCGGGCTGTAAAATGGAGCTTTATGACGATACTGGCAACGAGGCTGAATTTGTCCCAAAGAAAAAAAGTAATTTTCAACCAGATTTTAGATTTTTAAATAACATTATGAAATTAAATTTCCATCTTAAAAAACTAACTTTCAGCAAACCTAAAATTTTCTTGGTATCCACATTTCCCTGTAGCATGAGGGTGTCATTTGCTCAAATGGGTTCATTATGCCTATTAAATAAGCATTCTATTGAAAATTTGAACTAGTTTTAAAGTTTCCATCTTCTAAAATTTCAACAAAATAATTTTGCAAAATTCTGTGCAATATTGGGGATCCTACGGAGAACGATCCTGATGTTTCATGAGCTTATAAAGAAGCATTTTATATTGACATAATATTCCTTCAATGGATGAGTATCTGAGGTTGAAATATATAGTTGTTAATATAAGTTCGGAAATGCAAAAATGTGCAAGAAGCTTAATTTCATTGTTTTACATCAAAAGTTTAGGTATAGCTTTCGGCGCTTGAAAAGTTTCAAATTCTATCAAATTGCATGTAATTTTTATTATATATAAGAGCTATGTAATGTTTATGACTTTGTAACATAAATATAATAAATTAATTAATTCTGAATTGAAATAATGGTTACAAGAGTCTGGTTGTTTATTTTTGCAGGGTAAATTTTGCAGGGACAGAACTACTGTAAATTTAATTTTTAACAATTTTAGTAGCTGTCAATTGTCCTTCGCACACTTGTGATGTTAATTTGAGGGGTCTGATTATTATAAATAAAAATCAAAAATAATTCAACGTTATCAAATCAGAATTAACAGCAAAAAATATGCCGTTTGAAAAATTTTTTTTTCTGGAACTCTCTATATAAACAAAAATGCTAAATTTTAGTATAGTATGAGCCTCAATTTTCTCATCAACTACAGCTGATAAAAATTCGGAGCCATTTTTTGAAAAGATTGATTGATGTTGAGTTGAGTTAGAGATTCATTGTTATAAATTAAATTATCTCTGAGACTATTTCATCGCTACAAATATGAAAAGTTATAGTCTACAGTAATAGTTACTATAATATAAACAAAGCTGACAAATTTGTATAGTCCCTAATTTATTAAACTTCACAATTTTGTATTAACTTTTTACCATCATGTAAATTTACTATTTTCTATACAAACCAAATAACCGCGTTCCACACCTGTTCGAGAGCTTCTATAACTTATTTTGGGCGCCCGGAAGGCAACAATGTGTTGGACCGATTTACTATGCAAACAGAAAACCGGAATAAACAAGGAGGCGATCCAGTACAAATACGAAAGGGAAGGACCGCCACAGCAAAACACTCTTGGATATTGTATTCGCTGGATCATATGGACCCCAATACGATGAATATTGGGACTATCAGCATCCAAATGACAGAATTTAGGATATAAATGTACCCTGGCTATAGTTTTCCCTTACATATAGGAGCTCTATCACCCCGGTGTATGCGTTGCGTCGGCAATGCTAAATTTTATGGTAGGAAGGTGATACTTTCGTTTGTGTAATTGCCATTGTTCGGTAGGTTCTCTTCTAAAATGCATGAAATTTGGGGTTATTTTTTAACATTTTTGAAGAATATTGATCTATTTTAACAAATATAAAGTTTTTTATATTTTTACATTTGGATACAATAACACAAGCCTTGACACCTTCGTTATTACTATTTTCAGGATATCTTAGACAACTAAAATATGAGGCAGCTTCTTAACAAGTTAACATACAAATCACAACGAGCGAAGTAAAACTTTTTGTATATATTGCCTTATTATTTAACAGAGTTATTATTATGTCTGTAATTAGAAGTTTTTATTTACTTTCACCTGTACCAGGTGTCTATCAAATATTATAAGTGAATTTTAGATTTACTGACGTCGGAGTTGAAATTTTGCCTTAGAAGACAATACATGGTTAGCTAAGTGATATCACCCAATATACAATATGGCAGACTCACAAAGATGGCAGGCCAATTATTTTTATGCACTTTCATTAAATAAGCATCTAATGAAAGGGTTTGCTGAGAAGAATAAGAAAAATAAATTATATCACTCTAAATTCAATATGGCAGATGCTCCAAGATGGTGAACAACATTCTCTTAACCATCACAGTGTTGGGGATCAAATGATGCGGTTTGCCGAGAGAAACGTAATAAAATTAAAATTATAAAAAAACAAGCTTTTGTATTGCTTGGTTAGCTAAGTGACTTCATTCTAACTCCAATATGGTTGAATCTCAAATATGGAAGACCACTTGTTTTTAATCTACCTCCACGATCTAGATATCAAAGAAACTGGTTTGCTAGAAAAAAATGCGAAAAATAAATAAGTTAAAAGATAGCAAACATCATTTTCTGATCTAACCCCATGATATGCGTATCAAATTAAAAAGGTTGCGGAGAGATATACGAAAAATAAAATGAAGATACGCTAAATTCAATATAACGGACGATTATACTGCTGACTGAGGAGTATAATAACATTAATAAAATAACGCTGTTATAACATTTGCGTAATTGAGGGTGTGCTCGGTGGCCAAATACATTTAAGTCTAAACAATTATGAATTTATCTTATATGGTTAAGGACCTATTCGATTATTGTTTTTTTTTTAATTTAAAAATATCTAACAACCTTGAACGTGTGTAGTTTTCTAAATGGAGAACGAAAAAGTATTGTAAAACAAGCATTTTGTAAGAAAAAAAGCCGAATTTGTATGTTCACACGAGAATTAGTCATATAATATATATTTGTTTTTTCGTGTTTTATTTTGACTTGACCTACGCTTATTTATGAATTTTTTCGAGACTGTAATAACGATATTTTTAAATGTGTCATTGTCGAAGAAAATTTTTTTTGTTTCGGTTGGGTTAGACTAATGTCCGTAAATGTACGATAGTACACTTATTTTCAACTAATATGCGCAGTGCAATGAAGCATCGTAAGAACGTCCAAGCAATACTGAAGAACACCCCAACCTTGAAAAATTTTATATGCTGTGGATGTTCATGAGTTTCGTTAAGTATAATATAAGGCACATTGAAACTGACTCTAGTGAGTACAGTGATCAAAACTTCAGAGATGTGCACCTGTTTCAAAAGTTGAAAAGGTAGGCCTGATGTATTCAACAACTAAGTTGTCATCATCAAGGTTTGGTTTACTTCATCAAGGAGTAAACCAAACATAGAGTTGTTGAAACGGCGTTGGGTGTTTAAAATAAAGGTTTGGTGTTAGGGTGCAAAACTATGTATTTACATTACATTACTCCTTGATGGAGTACACCAAACAGTTTGGTTTATTCCTTGATGATGACAACTTAGAGTTGTTGAAACGGCGTTGAGTGTTTAGTTTGGTGTTAAGGTGCAAAACTGTGTTTTTAAATTTGTGACACACCAAAGGTTTCACAGCATTTCCATTAGTAACAGAATGTAGTGTTCCAAATAAAAGCACTGCTAGTAACTGTACATTAAAGAGTGATAGAGAGAACCATTTTAATGGGAGGTCTTTATACCATACAGTTGATGTTGTAACTGTACTGTAGCACTATATAATGGTTCCAATGTTTTTATAACATCAAAAAAGACACAACGAAACTATTATTAATTCTAGTATACTAAACATTTTCCAAACACAGTGAAAAGTAAGCATGCTACAGATAATTTTTTTTCACCACACCAGTTTTGATATAGCCTAGAAGGTAACTTATTAGTTGCCTTTAATAACGATGACTGTGAAAAATAAATAGAAAACATTGTCCTTGTTTATTTTATTGTGAACTTCAAAGGGTAAGCCAAACCTGGTAAATGTCTGTATGTATGAGAGCTGTTAAGGAGCGTACAACAAAGACCGGACTATTGCGATTAGTATTCAAAAATGCAGCTACAAAGTTATTAATATTTTATATCTAGTCGGTTAATTTTTTATATCTAATAAATTAGTTGTTTTCTGAAGATAGTTGTAACAACTCTGTTTTTTATATTTTCTGAGTTCTTTTGGGAATAACACCACATAAACTTGAAAGTCTGTATATTTCAAATAGTCGAAACGTTTCAAGGTCTAATAATAATACCATTGCAAAACGGGGTCTGATTTAGACCTTGAATAGTTTGGACTATTTGAAATATACATATTTTCAAGTATATGTGGTGTTATTCCCAAAGAACTCAGAAAATATATAGTAGATATTAGATTATATTGGGTTTAAAAAATAATGTCTTTTTCATAATTATTTATTGTTTCAATTAATTGCATGTGGTAGGAATAATAGTAAATAAATAATTTGGTCAAGTGCGAGTTGGACTCGCATACTTAGGGTTCCGTACCACCTTCAAGATTCGAATATTCCAGTTTCAGAAAAGCAGGGAATGAGTGCATTTTCTTATATTTATCCTAATATCTTTTAAAGGAAACGTTTTAAATTTATAAAAAATATACACTTTGATTTTCCACACATAGATTTTTTATTTTATCTGCTTTAGGATTCGCTTTGATTTTTATCACAATACATACGTATTTAATTTTCTAATTTGGCCCCCAAAAAGTAACATTAGAGTTTTATTTTACTAATAAACAGAAATGCTTTTTATAATCTACTGTCTGAGTTCAGAGGCAGAAATCCTGAGTGATATTATAAGCGTATCCGTATATTGGATATACGGAACCCTAAAAATGTGTCTCAAATCAAGGGTCGTTCGCTAAAATTGATTTAAAAAATTATCAAGTGTCTGAATCCTTAGGGTTTAAAATTTCGATAACAAGACAAAGCTCTACAAAAAAATGTACTTTAAACAAAGTAGATTGTATTACTGATGTGACTTTTTAGACTTATTTAGTTGAACTTTAGTTGATTGAGTACGTAAATGGGATATTCTCATTATTGTTTCCCAATTGTGCTTATTTAGACAACTTGAGCTAATTCAAAGTAGATTCAGCAAGTAAAGCATTAACTTATTTAAATCTATAAAAATTCAGCTTGATTAAGCAAAGTCTACTAGTAATCAAATCAACATTTACAACTATTATAAGGTGTTAATGATGGTTCAGATCAGAATTTAAACATGCATCATTAATTTTTGTGGTACATTTAAGTTAAATACATTTTACACGATTCTTAAAATAACTATTAATTAAGTTAAGTTGCTTTTACTAATTTGTGGTTTAAATGTAACTATTTATAAAATTTGTTTAATATCGTTAAATAAAATATATCATACTAAAATGGCATCTATGCAAAATCGGTAAACAGTTAAATATACGCCAAAACCGTTATTTAAATAGATGAATAATGTGACTGACGGACGGTGGACAAATACTGTTTGTTGCATTATCCATCATGAATATTTAAAAGTTTCGCGACATGTGAAATGACAGAATCATATGTCATTAACATTTATTTACAACACACCTTGTACTGGGATTCGCATTGTCTAACAGAGTATTAACAGTTTTAAATTATTATTAATTACAATGATGGTGGTGTGTCGTTTATGTCAGCAATTAGAAACACTCCTCTCTTTTTGTCACAATAATTCCTAATCATCTCTAAATACATACAGCCGTCAGTTATTACTCCGTTTTCATATAGTAACAGGTTAATGAAATGAATTTATGTCTTTTCCTAACTAACCTTTATATCAACGTTTTTTGTTTGTATAATTTAACATTCTTTATTATCTGTGATGGATTTAATTCTTCACAAAAATTAGTTTTCCTATCTTCAACTCAATAAACTTTGTATATTTAGGTAGTAGGTATCATGCATATGTTAAGAGATTTTGGAGGTAGAGTTTAAGAAAATAAACGTATATTTCTTAATTTAAAAAATACAAATTTTTGCTGTTGTAAAGTTAATAAAACTGATCGTTTCAATTCCACAGTCGTATTATGATACATGAGACTGAAATAGGCATTCAGTTATGTATCAGGTTTTTAAAATGAATATAGTTGTATAGTATAGTCATATAGTAACCCGACACACTCACAATCTTGAAAAGTTTATTTATTAATGGAACCATTTTTACTATTTCATAATTGTATTAAGGGTGCTATTTTCTAACACTGCACTACGAAAAAACCTAATTACGAATAAATCCCTTACTTGTGATACCTCATCTTAAAGGTCTCCACGAATGTATTTCATTGATACCCTACAAAGCTACTTTTGATCACCTATTTTTCAGTTAATTAAGGAAACTCTAGTTAAAATATATTATTTTACTATTAATTGAATCAGTTATTATTAATGTAACAAATCGTGAAAGTCATTCCTATTACTGTCCCGACAACAATCTTAAAATTAATTTAAAAATGTTCTTCTGTCTCTAGAATTTTTTCGTGGTCTTTATTGTTAAATGAATAAACAGAAATTTTTAAAGGCATTTTTACCATTTCTTCTTTTTTTTCAGATATCCGTTGTATTAGCTGCAGTCAACAATATTCATAATAGTAATGGGTTATAGCTTAGTTGAGCGTCTGGAGATCTTAATATTTCGTTTCCAGACTCAAAACCATAAGCACACATCTATATTCGTCAACTCGTAGTTAACTATCAAGAAACGGGATCGGTTTGGAACAGCAAAAAGAATCAACCAAGATTACTTGACGAAGCAGTAAGTTGAAGTCTTGGGTCAATTTGCAATCAATTCAACCTTGTCTTCTCTTCAGGCAGGAATATCACACGAATTGTACTGAAGTTGAATAAATTTCATCATTATAAAATTTAAATCGGTTATCGACCAGGACTGTGATAGAAAGACTGAATTCTCTGAGATTATGTCTCAAATAATAGAATTTAATCAAATTTTCGTTACTTAACAGAAGCATATTTGATCAAAAGTAGCTTTGTAGGGTATCATTGAAAAGCATTTATTGAGAACATAGAATATGTGAAAAATGTTTGCTTTCATTAACCGGATACGTTAATAAAAAACATCTACACGAATTTAGTAGTTCAAACACAGTTCTCTCGGAAAATGAATGTTTGGACTGGTATATGAGGAAATGCTATTGACGGGCATTTCTTGATTTGAAATTGAAATTCCTATCGAGCCTCTAAGCAAGACGGCGCATCGCCGTATGATGTAGTCCCTGTTAGGCAACGGTTAGATGATCACTATCCCACTAAGTGAGTTGGATAAACATAGTCATTTGGATGTCCACCTAGATCTCTAACCTAACTTGACGCCACTCAATTTTTTCTGTGAGGTGACCTGATTTCGGGTGTTTTTAAAACACATCCTGAATCATTAAAGGAACCGCAGAAACAGATAATTCAAGCATGCAAAGCTATTTCCAGAGAGTCTTTTGCAAATGTGCTTCAATGGATCCTTGATCAGCTGTATTATTGTCTCCAAAACAGTGGGCATCATTTTCAACACTTCTAGTATTAATAAATTAATTGATAGTGAAATTAACCGAAAATATTTGATCAAGAGTAGCTGAGTAGAGTCAAATTGCAAATCATTTAATGGGAACTTTAAAATGAGATATCATATGCAGGGGTTTGCCATTTAACATTACTGAGTCGGGGTGGTTGGGGGTGACGAGGTAAGTCATGCCGGATTACTTAATACATCATTTTAATTCACCCTCGATATTATGGAATTTAGTTTGCAGAATTTTTTCTATTTTTTTCTATAGGTACCGTAATTTGGTAATTGTAAGTTCCAAATGGTCACGCTATATATATATATATATATATATATATATATATATATATATATATATATACAAAGTCCGAGATAACAGCTGATTAAATATTTGACTCAAAATTTTGTAACTGGTGTCATCTTATTATAACCGGTAGAAAGAAAACTCTTCATGTCATTCGAACAGCTATCGGAATGTGATAAACCACGTTTGTCTCGAAATGAGGAAGGATTAAAGAGTATTCCAAAAGCTTTTCTCTTTCTACCGGTTATAATATGTGGACACCCGTTACAAATTTTGACTCATATAGGCAAGATTTTAAGCAATTTATAGAGCTTCCATAAAAGGGAAAGTCGCTTACATGAGCGCTTAAAGTTCTGGGCTCCGATCACTTATACTCAAAGAACGTACTGTTTACTTGCAGAAGGGTAAAAGTATCCATTGAAGTACTATATATAATATTTTACTTTGTTGGCTTATTGTCATATGCTATCACAAGCAAGCAAACGGTGTGATTAAATGGGACGAAAATGATTTGTGTTTTGGTTGAACTTTAACTTAACTTTGGATGTTTCAAGAATTGTACATTCTTGACTTATCCAAAAAGTATAACAATATTTGTTTCTGAGGTACTGTAGTAAAAATCATAAAAGCAATTTCATATTAAACAGAAAGCAATCATAAAATTGCACTACTCATAGATCTGAGAGATCTACCGCATAATATTTTTGCAAATAATTCCAACAAATTTTGAAAAATTTCCATCACATAAAATCTACGTTCGCTTAAAATATCTTTAAAATTAATCAAAACAGCCTAGGGTGAAGGTTTTTTAGAGCTCATAAATAATTCCCCAATGCGAGCGCCATCTTTTCTCTCTTGAAGTAATCGTAATGCAAGCAGACGAATAGAACGAATGATGTCGATGAATGTCTGCCGAGAATGGCGGGAGAAAGGCATTCAAGAAAGATCTACGAGTTTGTTGTACTTTTCTGTAGTCGTTTCATCGATTTTCCAATTCAGAAACGTACTGGGAAGAATTCTGTCTCCACACAATATGAATATCGCTTGTTCTATTCAGAAAATTCAGTATTGTTTGAACCTGAAATGAAATGTGAATGCATGTTTTATGAGAAAAGCAATAAGCAATAATTTACTTAACAAGTAGATTCTTCAATGTTTCAACCAATACATACATGTCTTGACTGAATTTTAGTAGGGTTTATTCTTATCGCTCAAATGTTTCCTCAAGAAGCGTAAACTAAAAATGACAGTGTTCATAAAGAAAACAGAAGTATATTATTCGTAAGTTAGACAGTTGATATTATTGATTTATATTAGATTGAAAAATTATTGGTAGTCACTACAACATACAAAATACAAACAGACTGCATAGTAAAATTTAAAAAAATAAACTGTCATTGTCAAATATCTCACCAACACCTGTAAGAGCAGCACCTATATGGTTAATAAAATACAATCTGGGGAGCGAATAGACGCCTCTGGAATAAACAAAACAAAGCTTGCTTTGTATCCAAAATAACGCCCTAAAGTAAATTATATTAAGTCTAATAATTATTAACAGAGTGTTGCCTACCAATATTTGGTTCAAAACTGTTTAGCCAAAATTTTATAGAATTCTTTATTTTAACACGTTCGTTAATAACGTATTGTAATAATTCATATATATTATAGAGTTGTCAAAGTAATGGTCGCTGATGGTAACGATTCACTGAAAATATCTCGAATTTGTGGTGGCGTGTAGCTGGGGGACGAAACGTCGCGCAGCAGAAAGAAAAAATATCTAAATCAATTGAAAATAGCATAAAATAGAACCAAATTATGGTTCAGAGATGATCTAAATTGAAGAAACTTAACTATAACGATAAGTACTATCTAATTCTATGCTACGGGAAAACTTTATATCAAACAGAACTTTAATGCTAGACGAAGGAAAAAGTGAATGCCGCACCTAGCAAGATTAATCTACGTATTAAATACGTCCTAAGTACTTTACATTAGATTCGTTCAAAAATATAATTTCCACTTAGTATGCGAATCCTATTGGGCATGTGCAAGTGTGTGATAGGGTAGGGAGATGAACTAATATCTGCGCGTAGCGGCGACCGCATGAACTTTCACAGCACTATAGCCAAAAATATCAATGGTAAATGTTGCATTATTATTTGTGAGAATACATAAACAAAATATAAAGATATGCACTTAATAAAAAACAAAATGATAGAATTGAAATAAATAACATAGTGTAAAACACTGCAAGAAACTATGGGAGGGGAGAATCGTAACAGATAATAATTTGGTCCAGTGCGAGTTGGACCCGCATACTAAGGGTTCCGTAGCTCCTTCAAGATTCTAATATCCCCGTTTCAGACAAGCAAGAAATGAATGCATTTTCTTATATTTACTCTAATATATTTTAAAGGTAGCATTACTAAATTTATAAAAAATATACACTTTTATTTTCCACACATACAGTTTTTATTTTATGTGCTACAAGATTCGCTTGATTTTTCTAGAAATACATATGTATTTAATTTTCTAATTTGGCCCCTAAAATTATCATTAGAGTTTTATTTTACTAATAAACTTTCAGGGAAGCCTTTTATCATCTACTGTGTAGGCTCTGTAGATTCTAAGATAAAGGGGAAAATAGGTACAGTTTTAAATAATAAATTATTAAATATGTTAGACAAATTATTTAAAAATAGGAATAAAATATCCCCTTCATTTGATGTATTGCATGATGCGTTAAAAATATTTTTTTATTTCCCATTAAATTCTATAATTTGGTCCCCAAATTTGTATTAGGGATTTCTTCGTATTTTTCCTGTAAACAAAAAAATTAAGTTCTTATAGTTTGGGGAATAAAGGAGGGAATGGGTATTTTGTTAAATATTTTTGTTAATATATTTTGTAAATATTCATTATAAAAATACGAGTAAAACATATTTGTATTTGTCATAATAAGCCCTTTGATTTGGTATATTACATGATGCGTTAGAAATAATTTTAATTTTATGTTTTCCATTTAATGGTGTCATTTGTCCCCTAAAAATAATATTAGAGATTTCTCCTTATTTTTCCAGTAAAGTTCAGGTGAGGTCCTATATTCCTATTTTTTTCAAAATTTTATGGCTTATAGTTTCGGAGATAAGGTAGGGGGAATGGGTAAAATTTTTTATATTTTTGTTAATATCTTTAAAATAATTTATTTTAAAAATATGAAAAAAATATATTTGTTTTCGCCATAATGAGCCCTTTCATTTAATATATTACATGAATTTGAATTTTATACTTTCCATTTAATTATGTAATTTTCCCTCCAAAATTAATAGTACTATACTCCTTATTTTTCCGGTAAAATTCACATGACGCCCTATTTCTCTAATTTTTTTCAAAATTTTACTTTTTATAGATTCGGAGATAAGGAGGGGGACCGTCAATTTTTTTAGTTTTTCCCCCCAGAAGTACGCCTAAAATCAAAATTTCTTTATTCACGATATGCACTTCTCATCGGGTCACAAAACTATACACTAATAACAAATTTCAACCTATTCCGTATAGTAGTTTAGGAGAAAATTGCTGTGATCTGAAAGAGGGAGAAATCCGGAGTGATATTATAAGGGTATCCGTAATTAAATATACGGAACCCTAAAAAAGAAATAGAAAGAGCAGATGTAAAAGGTCCAGATGATATATATTTAGAGTAACTGTGAGAAAGTCTTAAAACTACAAAAAATAAACAGAAAAGCAACAGAAAGCGACTTTATAATCAATGCTGGAAAAACAATAGAATACCAGAAGATTGAAAAAAAGTAAAAGTATTAAAAAATCAATATTTAAAAACGACGATCAAAAAGATACTAACAACTATAAAGTGATAAGTTACTTGAATCAGCCTACAAAATTTATGCCAAAGATTGAAACCCATAACAGAACAAATAACTGGAGAAGAACAAATCGGTTTCACAAAAAGACGTTGAACAATAGACGGAATATTCACACCGCAACAAGTGCCAAGAAATGAAGTTCGTGAGAAGAGTTAAAGGTTGTACGTATATGGACACAATAAGAAATGATTGCAAAAGAAGTGAAGTGAACATTTTCAGCATAAACGAAACAATTACAGAAAATAGAATAAAATGGAAAGAGCATATATAAGAATGCAAGATGACAGAATTCATAAGAAAGCCTAATACCTGAAATGCAGAACAACAAGAAGAATACATCGAAAAATAGTGGTTTTCAATTTTGTGGTTTCCAAAATATTAAAATAGTTTGGAAAAACATAGTTTTGAAAGTACACATTCAAATACAAGGATAATTAAATACAACAGATATAAACATAAATGTAATAGAACTTAAGGATTTTTTATTAGACTAATAAAAAATTTTTGCTTTTTAGTGGACGACAATTTAGTTGAATTCCAAACCGGCAGGGAATATTAAAGAAGCAGTCCTGATTACATACGTACCTACAACATATTTTTTTACCAAATTGTGAATAAACCTACAATTTTATAGCATAAATATCTCAGATCTGTCCAAATATCTCTGCTTGTGTCAAATAGCTTCTCCCATTATCTCCTAACTCTTCTATCTCGACAAGATGATTAGCCTCATCTAGAGTTTTACCCTTTGGCACAATTAAGTATTGTGCTTACCAAATTTAATGGCTAATATAACACAATAATATATATTTGCAACACACCAGAGGCCCTCAAAGAAGAACAAATGAAACTTGGAGAAGAACTTTTGACGAAGGGATATACGAAAACCATCATTAACAAGGCATTTGGACAACGGGATAAACCACCTAAGCAGGAAGAGGAAACCACGATAGCAACCGTATTACTACCATACACTAAAGGCTTGTCGGAAAAACTTAAACGTATTGGACACGGATATGGAATCAAAATGGATTTCAAGAGCTACAACACCTTGAGGAGCATGATCAAAAAAACAAAGCCCGATAATCCTGCAGTACCAAAGACACTGTACATACAGCATACCCTGTGAATGTGACAATCTCTATATTGAGGATCACTAGCGAACACTGGACACAAGAGTTAAGGAGCACCGCATAGATACTCAAAGGGGAGAGCTAACAAAGTCTGGATTAGCTGGGACCAGGCAAGGGTAATTCACAAGCAAGAACACTAGTATAAAAGAGAATTCATAGAAACGGCATCCATAATCTCTAATGAGAATATAATCAGCGAGCCCAGCGTCCAAATTGAAAATGTTTGGAGACCTCTTCATGAGCCACCGCTACCGCTACGCATCACCGACAACCAGTCGCCAGGTACGCCGACGCTGAAAAGGCGAGACAGGAGATTAAGCCACCCAATGAGTATGATTAGTTAAGAGTATAAATACGAGGGATTATCTGAATTTCCCATCATTCACCTGATGGCGATAGAAGATCCAAAGAAAAGTCCCAGGAAATTTCGAGAAACGAGTTACACCCATACCTCGCTTTACGGCCTAAATACGTTCCACGAAACTTGGCCGTGAAGCGAAAAGTCGTATAAGGAAACAATTATTCTAATACAAATTCAATGGGATCAGTTCCAAATTTGTTAAATATGTCACATAGTTTAACATTCGAAATGCATTTTATCTTTTATTTCATTTAGCTATATCAAAAATATCATAAAATAATTACAGACTCCAAAAACCAACAATAATCTATAAACAAAAATAAAACAACTTCATGTTCAACAAAATATGTGTATTTATACATACATAATTTTTTTAAATGGCTTTAATCTGAAGACGATGAAGAAATGGTAACCTGCAGATTACTGTCATCATTTTTGCTGGTAAGGATGGGCCTGGCTTAAAAAAATTGTTCAACGTTGTTTGTCATGCCTTCTTGCCTATTTCGTTCTTCAGTGATTTATAACAGCTAATGGTTTGAGTTAATTCCTCGAGAAACTTTAGCGCTACATTCGACGTCAGGATCATTTTCAAGGGGGATGTTTATTCCTTGTTGGAAATAGGAAAAAGTTTTCGACAAATTTTTTGATGTTACAACAGGCTCTGTCTCTTCATCAAATGTCGGTTCTGCTTGCAACTGAATGAGTTCCTCATACGAAAGGGATTTCCTATCAGCTTCAAGTAGATCAAGCACATCACGTTGATTCAAACCTTCAAAGCCGAGATCATGTACTAGATCCAAAATGTTTTGCCTAAATTCAGGAAGGAAATTAACTTCTGCATCAGTACTTTTTACACATTCTGGCCAAACATGCTTCATTGTTGTTAATTTTAATTCCTTCCAAGATTTACCATCGGTTTCCCTCATAAGTTGTAGGAAAGTTCGGCGTAAGTAATCGGCCTTGAAAGTGGCTAGTGTACCCTGATACAATGGTTGGATCAGAGCTGTTATATTTTTCGGAAGGTACTCAATCATGATATCTTCGGATAGTTCGGATAAATTAGTAAGATGCGCTGGTACATTATCCAAAATTAGCTAAACCTTGTTGATGAAATTATTGTCTCGCAAATATTTTTTCATTTCTATACAAAAGTGATTTTTGAACCAATCGTCAAAAGTAGCTTTAGCCATCCAAACTTTCTTGCTGGATCTCCATATGACGGTTAATTGATTTTTATTGTCCTTTAAGAGACCTTGGATTTTCGGACAAATATATTAAAAGTGATTTTAGCTTAAAATCATTCGCGGCATTTGCACCAAGTAGCAAAGTTAATCGTTCTTTAGACACCTTATAACCAGGCGCAGATTTTTCGCCTACGTTAAAAACTTGTTTAGGTTTATAACTACCTCTTTCAATAATTCCCTTTAAAATGATTTTAAAATGATGATGTTAGGTGCGGCCTCTTCGGCGCTAGCCGTTTCACCTTTCATTTTCAAATTATGCAAATTAAATCTATTTTGAACAATCAGTAACAAATATGTACGTAAAACACTCAGGACAAGCCTAATCCAGCCTCTTTATGAGCACACACTAAATAACGCTCTAAACAAGAGATTGCGTTTGCGCAAGATTGGCAACATGTAGATATATCGACATCAAAAGTTTTTTTGCCGTTATAGCGAAACATTTTAAGCCGTGAATTAAAAACGTACCTTAATTGAAGAGGGCTGTCATAGCGAAATGCCATATAAAGAGCGGCAGTATAGCGAGGTATGGGTGTACATTGTATAGCAGCTTCAGACTAACACAACACAATGACCTAAAGTTAATATTTTTAATGCAAAGATCTTGTTGTTACAAATTCACTAAACTCAACTCACTTTATCGAATGTAGTCTTATTTGCCTAAATGTATGCACTGGCAATGTTGCGTTCGAGAATTTGCACTTACCCTGCTGCCCAAGATTGGGAATATGATACTTAAACGCTTACTGGAATAAAAGAGTACTAACTACTATCCTCTTCTATGAGTAGAGTTCTCCGTAAAGAACTTTTGAGACAACTACAGAGTCAGTGATGATTTCAGCATCTAAAGCAACTTTAACTTGCTTAATTTCGATAATCTTTTAATTTTTGTGCACTCATCGAGATCTTTGGATGTAAATGTATTAGTTTATAGGCATAAATTTGGATCCAACAGAAAATTAGTTGTTCTTGGATGCTTTTGAGCACTCACTATTGTTTTGTCAAACGCTATTATCTATCATATTAAGTAATTTTAATGTGTCATTTCTCTATAGCGCAGACATTAAAACCACACCACGCACCATTTAAATAGTATTGGTAACGTTCTAACGTTCTTAGTAGTAACGCCTTAAAAACTATCAAATGAACAAATTCAGGGTAAGTTTACTTATTACCTCAGAATAATATTGAGAATTATTTTTTACATAAGTATAATCCGAATTTAATAATAATATAGGATTCACGGTTGGGAACACTGTTAGACAAAACATTCTATCTCAGAGTGCTGAGTTTTCACATCACTGTTTCTGCCAGTTAACTAAATTGCACATGAAGAAACCCTGCAACTTATTGATAACATACTTACTGGCAGGGTTTTCTAAGTTATATTGGGCAGCAAAACCAGTTCCTCAAGGACGCTTAATGACGCTCTCCCCCAAGGATCTGTCCTGGCCCCGCTGTTTTTCAACCTTTATATCTCCGATATGCCTGAAACTAGATCTCGGAAGTTCGGCTACGTGGATGACTGGGTGCTAGATACGCAACACGTTTCTTTAAAGAAACAGAAACCGCCCTCACTTGAGACCTGGGGAGCTTGGGAAAATACTTACGTAAATGGAGACAGGCCCAACCCCAACAAAACGGAGACGGCGTGCTTCCATCTCTTTAACAGTGCAGCAAATAAACAGCTCCAGGTTTACTTTGAGGATACCTTACTGCGTCACAATACGCACCCGAAATATCTAGGTGTCACCCTAGATAGGACACTGACCTACAGGAGGCACCTGAAGAACACGGCTGCTAATCTACGAACTCGGAACAACATCCTCCATAAACTATGTACTAGATAGGGCTTTTCCGCTGAAACACTAAGAACTACAGCACTTAAGCTGGCGTACTCAACTGCAGAATACGGCCCTCCGATTTGGCTCAACAGGTAGACAGACAACTAAATGAGCTCATGAGGATAATCAGCGGAATGCTAAAATCGATTCCTACTGAATGGCTACCAATATTGAGCCATATACCTGCTCCAGATCTCCGACGCAAAGCAGCTCTACTCCGAGAATATAAACGTATACAAGGCAACCCTCAACTTCCCATACACCAGGATACAAATAAATCATGCACAAACAGACTACGATCCAGAAGATCAACCATAAGTACTGCTACCCATAGGCTCTTGGGAGCGAAAATGGAAGCAAACCGTTCAACATGATGGAATGCCCAAATTCCGCATATGAGGGAAACTTTGACGACTTCCTAATGGCAACCGACACTCCGATTGACTATGTATCTATTTTAAATGTGTGTTTGTGAATTGGAATAATGTACTTTATTTTTATACACTTTTATATATTTTATACCATGTGCAGCCATACGATAAATATAATATAATTTTGTACATGAAAGATTTTCATTTTTCAAAGTCAATTTCGAAGTAGTTAAAACGGGTAAAATTTAGGAATATGAATCCCACCTTTCAATACGGTTAATTCTAAACGCTAATATACGAATCCTTAGGGTATTTGACACCATTAATTTGTGGTTATCCTATTAGATAATTTTGTAAAAAGGCGCACTTCCTTCATTTTATATCTAAATGCAGTTAATTTAATAATTTAACTTTCATTATCGAGATGAAAACGTTCCGTTATTGGTTGAAATGTTGGAGATGTCACGAGCAAATAAATGGTACGAATTATTCTTAACTTTTATGCGAATTCTTGTGCCATTATCGAATTTTGAGCTGACACAGTTTCTAGATAATTTGCCATGAATCTGATTGTAATAATGTAGTATGCTACAGTGTGATCTAACAAATAAAAAAATCATGTAAGCCTTATAACAGAATAGCAATTTACATAATATAGACTCACTTAAGGTTCCTCAATTCTTCAAAAACGACGCTGAATTTAATGCCGCGGGACACAAAAATGTAAGTGTCGTTCAGAAATCGTTTATATGTTTATACAAATACAAGAAAAACAAAAATGAGTGAGAAATTTGTTTAAAAATTCTTATAGTAGTATTTACAGATGATTATCTTGATTACTCAAACAGTCGTATGTTGCGAATTGAATGCATGAATGCATAACATAAAAGCCTCATATTTATGTAGTTTTTGCGTCTTCCTTCTGTAAATCGACATATTTACTGTTAAGCCAGGTACAGTACCCAATACCTATAATTACAATTTGGGTAGTCTACTTATAGTTAATTTTGCTTAAAATTAAAGGCCCAACATTTTATTTTTATAATTTGCAATTTGTTAAAAACATTTGATTATTTGGATCTGTTCGTGTTAATTGCCATAACTTTTGTCCCCCTTAGGGTTTCTTGGAATGGTAAGAAATACTTTAACAGGATAATTTATGGATGTATTTCTACACTAGATACACTACACATCACTTATATATGTATCATATTGGTATAAAATAAAATATACTAAGTAGCGAACAATTTATAATAATTTCAGTCAAATAGCGTATTTTCTGGTAAACGCAATATGATTTTTCAATTCACACATTTAGTGAACAATTTTCGGATTTTGATATGTTTACTTAATTTATTCTTATTGTCGAATGTGTGCCTTTAATCAATATGCAAATAATCCCCTACAATTGATATTGGCAATATACTGCGGAGTTTATGTATTGTGGAACTTCATAAACATCACACAACAACAATATTTATCCCTGGAAACAAAATTATATAGCTAGATAAGTTTAGGTGTTTAAGAGCAGACATATGTAAATGTATGCTTAACCTTTGTGATAGTTTGTTATCGGGGTAACTTAAGTCATGTTTTCAGAGGTTTTAAATTTTTAGTGCTGTTACTTTGTTAAATAAAAAATGTTGGCAGTAATTTAATGGACTTTTTTAGAAGGAAATTTTTGTTAAATAATTTAGTATTCTGCATTTGTTAAAATAAATAAAAACTATAAAGCATAGATATCAAAGTTACACAATCCAGCTTGGAGAAAATAAATCAAAATTGCTGCAACCTAAGCATCCATAGTTTGGAGAATAAACGGCGAAGTGATAAAGTGGCACCTGTTGGACTAATCTATAATCAGTAAGCTGATAACGAAACTGTTGACAGTGTCGACCGAAAATAGCATTCCGATCGAGGCGGCTGTAAAACCCCAATCGCTGCCGCTCTTTTTTATTAGTGTTCATTTATTATATCTGACTGCTTCTGCTATATGTCAATATTGGGTGGAGTTTTAAATGTTTTCCTTAAAATTTCATTATAATTTGTGCCCATTTGACGCCGAAATGAGTGACAGTACCAGAATTGTTCGTAGTGATGTGGAACATGTTTTTTCAATTCAAGTTAAAATCATAGTTTATATATAATGCCCAACTAACTCATTAATCAAAAAAATCTGAGGAGTGTGAAAAATAACAACAAAATCGAAAATTAGCAGAGTAAAGACAAAAAAATATGATAAGTACAGAAATAAATTATAATTATACTTATTGGTTGTTATAAAAACTTTACAGTGTTGAAAATTACTAGTATGTGAAGCAAAGAAAACGCTAAACAATGACAAAATGATAAAGGAGACATTAATAATAGAATGTGTACAGCCAAGTTTATGGAGCTTTAAAAATACATAAAATTAGACGAAGTTGATTTAGGAGAATTTAAATAACTTTTTCAAAGAAGTAAATGCTCTGATAAAACTGCATGGAAACAGGACTATGGAAATACGGGGGCCTTATATCACATTTACGACTCTTAATCTCCAGAGAGTGGGCTAGTCCGAAAGTTATTTTAATTTAAAAAAAAACGACAGTAGCAACTACCAAGGATTAAGCTCATTCCTCATAGGGTAAATAACAAATACTAAAGCACATAATAATAGGTTGAAGGTAATAACAGAACATCTGATAAATGAAGAGCAAATCAGAATTAGAAACGGAAAGTAAAATAGACAGAGTAATCAAAATAATTAGAGTTCAAACGAAAAAGCTCACTTAGTCATCACCGAGTTGCAAAATAACCTTGCCTGATCATGACCTTCTAATTTCTGTTGGGTTTGTTTCTTGTAGGTTAAGTAGGCTTCTTTTTTAAATATATATTTTTTTAATTTTTAAGTACTTCTTGGGAAATAACACCACAGTTCAAAGAAAATTGCTGTATATTCCAAACGTTTCGGGGTCTAGATCAGACCCCGTTGTCAATGGTTAAGAAACTACGGATAAAAAAGGGGCACAATTCTTATTATCCGTAGTTTCTAGACCCCGAAACGTTTGGAATATACAGCAATTTTCTTTGAACTGTGGTGTTATTTCCCAAGAAGTACTTAAAAATTGAATATGCCACAAGTATCATTCAGAAAATAATTTTTTTAGTACTCTGTTGATTGCTTCAAATCATCTAACAAAAAATTCAGAGGATATAACAGAAAATGTAAACAGAGGTGTAAGACTTTATTTAACACACATATAAAAAAATGAAAATATCGAAAACAATATCCCTAAACGTAGAATACACTTTGAGGAAAACGTTATTTATACCACAGATACGCAAAAAATCTATATGACTATATTGCTAAAGAAGGCCAATTGTATATTTTCGGAAAATACCGCATAATTCTAAGAATTGTCCAAAAGATTCGCATAGATGATTATAATATATAATATAATGGGGATAATCTTAAATGACAATTATTGGAACAATAATCAATCAAACATGGGTATCAACAAAATGAGAAAGGTATACAAACACAAGTAATAAAGATTTTGAGGAGATTAAGGGTTGCCAAGGAGCTAAGACAATAAGAAACGAAAAAATTAGGAACGATCTGAAAATATTTGACCAAAAAAATCAATGAGTAAATGGGAAAGAGAATTAAATACAATGGAGGAATATCTGCTAAAATAATAATAATAAATGTAAAGATAGAGGAAGAGGTAGATTTCACAAAGTTTTATATTATCAGCATTATAAATAATTATTTAATTAAATAATTATTGAGAATCTGAATATGTTAATGAGCCTGGGCTCATTCATTAATATGCAATATTGTTAACCACATTGTAAAGGAAATTTCGGGAATTTCTGAATTTATTTATTTATTTTTATTCTTAGAAATGAATGTCCTCTCCGTTTCGTTTAGCTTTCAATCTTTCAGCAGGCAGAAAACATCTAAAGCTCTGTTATTAGACGACTGCTATTGGGACTGAATTAAAATTCCATTGTGCTTCGTGACGAAGCTGTCGCTCACCTTGTCACTTAAGAAGAGAAAATTTGGACAAGATGTTGACGGACAAACATTGAGATTCCTTTTTCCAGATCATTTAATGGGCTCATATGTCAGTTTCAGTTGGATTAAATGCATTATAAGTGAAACGAAATTACGATAAAAACACTTTCAGCTGACAGTCTGTGGTGAGTTTAAAGTAGATATCTAAAATTGTATGAACATAACATTGAATAACAAAATGTCCCGAAGGTAACCCAGCTATATTTAAGTCAACTTAAATGAAAGATTTATTTCCCTGTTTTATCAATATTATCCCAATAATGTGGATCGGATTCTCTCACTATAAATAATTAGTTCTATTTCATACTCAAGGTATTTTCTTCTTTAAATGGCAACTGTATATGTACAATAATATATGATGTGTAATTTGTTACATAAACTGTATATTTGTACCCTTTTGTTTTGTCTAGTTGTAAGTTATGAGAGCCCTTTATCCTCATTTGTTATTCATTCATCAAAAAATTGTCTTGTTCGACAGTCTGATATATACGAAAAATACCTCTCCTGTCAATAGGTAATCACTACATAAACAAGCAAAATCCAGATTTCGACGCATTACTGTACCATCATTTTTACAATAACGGAGAATGCCTATGAGTAGTAGCGCTAATTATATTCTTGTGTCACAGGTTCATAATATCACAATTTCCTGTTTTCATATATGATGATAAATAATCCAATAATAAACAATCTTAAATTCTCCCGCTAATATTTATTAAAATTAATAGTTGTTGTTATGAAATTTGAATATCTTTCCTATACAATTTTTTATTTCTTGTGCCTGAGTATATCAATTCTATATTTGATGTTAAACTGCAATTTGCATTACTAGTTATAGAACTATATATAAAACATAAGGTTATGTTCGAATCAACAAATCCTGACGAAATTTACTCGACAACTCACATTTTGGAATCAAAATTAGTGTCGGGATTTCAGATTTAGGTCGTAATTTCATATACATAAACGCATATTTAAATTAAGCCATACTATAACTTTATACAAAAGATTTAATGGCGATACTTACCAGAGACATTTGGACTTTTTTTGCTGAAGAAACTATTGCTCTGGCTGTATTAAAAATTTTAATTTGTAAACAAACTTTTTTCTGATCATATAAAAAAATGTGTTAAAAATAAACTTAAATACAGCTCATTGCAGTAGGTTAAGGTATTAGTTCATTATTTTGGAGTATTTTTTAAGAAATAAAACATACATTTGAAAATATTAGACACTCGGTACGTTTTTGGCGGAGAAATTAATAGTGTTTGTCAGTAGACATATTAATACAGGAAATCAATCTAAAGGAAAATGGAAAAGAGAACAGAAACTAAGCGAAAGAGAGAAATTCGATATGGTTCTACACGGCATTAAAAACAACGATAATTAAGCAGATTATCACAACAGGAATACGATATGGAAAACAAATGAGGACCAGTAGTACATCAGAAGGTACGGGAATACAGACAGAAAAAACAAGGCAATATCTTAACAAAAATATGCGATTGTTTCAAACACAAAGACCTGGAACAGTGCAAATATTATTCCACAGGATCAAACTATCCTTGACAATTAGAAACAGAAAAGCCTTCGATCCCAGTTTCATACCAGAATTCAGTTATTGAAGATCGCATAACTAGTGAGATATGAAACAAATTGACCTTAGACGAGATTAGTGCACACGCGAACGTCTACTGATCATAGGAATGTTAATTGAAATTTCAGCCCAAATAAATTCGAGGAAATCTAGATTGGTCAACTTTCAAAATAATTTTGGGCCGGTATAACACTGGGCAGCATAAACATATTTCCTGCCTGTTGAAAACGTCTATAAGAACGCTACATCAGCTATTCATCTACATTAAACCAATAGGTGTTTGCAAATGCTTTAGAGAATGCTTTTAATAAATTACATTGGCAAGAGAATAAGGATATCGTAATAAATAGAAGAGGAGTCAGTAATCGCAGATTTACTGACGGTATCGTGTCTCTAGAAAATTCCAAATAACAGCACACATTGTTAAGCCAAAAATGTGCAATATATGAATCTAACAAAAACAATATTTACGTGTACTAATTTATTAGTAGGACAGAAAACAAATTTCTGTCACCAAAACTGCAAGAAGGGAAACTTATATTTAATTTGATTTGTTAAACTTTGAAAGAATCAATAAAACGGAAATTAACAGAAGAGAAAGAGTGACCCAGGCTTCCTTTGGTAAGTTAGGCAGGACATTAAACTTTAAAAAAATACCGATGCATAGCACAGTCCTACCAATTATTACTGTTACAATTACTGACTGATAAAATTTAATATACTTGTGTATTGACTATAAAACTCCAAAACCACAACATTCCTGGTAACCGCTAACTAAGACTGCTATTTCCAAAGAGGAGAAGTAGGTAATATGTTTGGTAATAACTAAAATATAGCCTCAACAATATATAGTTCTAATCTAGTCTTTAACAGCAACTATAATAAATAGCGGTCTTGGTAAGGCTGTTTTATTAGTACAAGCTTTGGAAATATTTAGTGTTTTTCTACAGAACTTGCAACGAATGCTTTGAGGTTACACATCGAACTCACAAGGCCGCAACATGATTTCTCTTAATGGCATTTATTTATTTTTTGGAAATACAGTAAAATATCATCAGATCAAGCCGTAATAATGAAAATCCTAGTGATTCGAGCTAATTCACTTCATTCTCACCTTATGAAGATCACATTTGTAATTTAATGGATGACGAACTTGAAGGGGTCTAGTGTGATGCCATACCTGTTTACGAAAGAGTGGAAAAATTATCCCTTTATAATTTTTTGACAAGAAGAATGAATAGAAGAAGAATGGTACTTTCGCGAACCAGCCTTTCTTTCACAAGAATTGCTTGTGAATGTACATTACCTACTGACATTTTAAATTATGATATCTATATCCAGGTCTTATTGATAAAACTGACTTTGAACTTAATACAAATAGATAGATTAATGGTCACCCAAAATGGAATTAAGGGATGTTTTTAATTCAAGTTCAATATCCATGTATCGTTTCAGCTGGCTCTTAAGAATCATCCATCACAAAAACAACTCTTGTAGATCATTGTAGATCAACCTTATAGGGAGAAAGCAAAATCAGGTTATACGTAGCTACAAAAACAACTACAGCATTTCAAGATTGTTAGTTTTCTGCCTAACCTCTGGCCACCTGCTATTGCTTCTGCATCTGTATTGACTCTTTGTAGTAGTTTTTATCCAGGGATTTGCTTTGCGATTGTTTACGTATTGTGCCCAAAATTTGCTCTATTCTTTGTATTTAGTCTGTACGTGTATCGAGCTAACTCGAGTGCATTTGAAAGTTGACTCATGATCAAAGTTTATAAATAGACATAATTGTTAACTTCTTCCAGTTATTGGTTTTTAAGTATTATTTGTTGTTCTAGATGTCTACTACACATAACTTTTTCATGTTTAGACAGATTTTATATGCTGCTTTACGGATTCCTATATTATCCTGTAATTTTTTTAAGCATCTTCTAAGTAATTCGTAAATAATTTTGGCGAGAGACTGTCTTGCATTTTTTTTTGTTATTCCGTTTATCTACAAAGCATTTTTCTGTATGTTTTCTAGAAGCATTGCATGTTGGCGAGAAATAATAGGTTTTGGGTTTTAGTGGGGGGCTTGTCAGCAGGTATATGTTCCAAAAAGGGTGTCAGAAATTTTCTGTCAATAGAGATCGAAAGGTGCTTTAAATAAACTAGATACTCTAAAATAAACAATTATAGGTTTTATTTCAGATATAACGAAACGCCAGTGATCGGCAAGAGGTCTGGGGGTGTAGCTACCCCTGCCCCTACCTGCAACGCCCTTGATTGTCGAACTAATCTAACATTTTCTTCATAAATACCCAGTATTCTGTTGTATCGAAACAGTTTTGAAAGTTGACTCATGTTAGGTTAAATTCGAAATTATAAATTTAAAATTAAATGCCTAAATAACCCAATTGACAATAAGACCATAACTTGAAAAGGTTAGAATTGAGGATGAAGTTCTATGCCAAAAAATGGCTAAACAGTACGAAAAAAATTTCTAAGACAACCAAATTTTCCTATACCATATAGTAAGATATTCAGGAGTATAGTGCCTTATCGAAGACCGTGTTTCTGTATTGCCAATAACGTTGGGCTCTGTTTAAAGCAAGAACAGAACGGTTTCTTGAAATTCTATTAAAAAACTGGGAAACATATTTTAGTTTGATTAGATTTGTTAGTCAATGGCTCTCTGGTTAAATTCCGGAACCACTGTTTTAGTTAATATAATTCTCAGCCTAGCTATATGTACACTCTTTTCTCAGAAAAAGCTTCAGTTTTTAGAACAAAATAATTTCATCCTGAAAGGGTGACGCATGTCTTCTCGGACGTAAGGTGAAGGCAGATCACAGAGCTAAATTCGTTTGTTTGAAACACCCCAATAAAATACTGAGTGTTATTTTTCTGGTATGGAGGATCAGAGGTTTCTTGCTTATAACTAAAACAAGCACTACCTGAAAATATATTTGTCTTTTTGGTCATAAGACTGTCGGACAGGAAAACCAGTTTGGAGAGCTACCTAAGTTTTTTAAAATTGTTAGATTCATCCCAATCACGTACAAACAGAGTGTTATCTTTGTGGTACAGGGAGTAGAAAGTTTCATATTCATAACTAAAGATAATGGCCCAAGGACTACCTGAAAATATATGTGCGCCTCAATAGGCATAGGTACAAGAAGAGTCACATCATAATCTAGAAAATACGTCTTCCTCACAGTATTCTTCTCATCCTTTAACAAACTTGATGCCCCAAAATGCCTAGAATCTTATGTAGACCCTGTAGAAGATAAAAAATTAATACGGTATCTAACACAGAACTAGTGACTGTGTGGTGGTCTATAAGTACAACTCCTCAAATTATGTCCAAAGCAGATTTTTCATTTTTTGCAGATCATGTACACTATTTCTCTAGTTTAAATTTTACCTTACATCGAAAGAACAATTTTCGGAATTTATTTGGAGATTTTTGGAATGCCTTCCTTCATCGTTGTGTAACAAACCCAACACACTTAAAGAAATAAAGCGAATTGTTTCCGACTCAGTTAAGTATTTCTTTACCACCGAATTGAAAGGTGCAAAACTTGAAAGTTAACTTGTGAAAATTTAAAATAATATACATTTTAGTAAGGCAACCATATCATTAAAATAGGAAGACAGACATGAAGACTCGTATGGCATACTTTAACAGGCTATTTGAGATTGTAAAAATAACTTGTAATTAATTGCCATCCTATTGTGAAATAGGAATACAACGAACTTGCAATAACAAACAATTTTAAATAATTCCCTAATATTAGTCAAATATTACTAAAATTAACCTTCCATATGCAGTAGCTTTCTACTGGTGCTTTAACTCATTACGATCTCCAAAAATTTTAGGTCTAATAATTCACAAAAATAATTTAAAAATCTCTGCCTTAATCAACTGTAAGGTTCTTTATTTTATCATGAAAGAAATACGATTCTACCAATTAAACCCGAATATTTGGCCCGTTTGAAAAATCGCAAAGACACATTTCGTAGATGACTGACGAGTAATTCAAATGAACCGCACATTAGGATGGCATATTAAAATTTCGTTAATTAAGTGAGACTGACACTTCAAAAGTACTCCAAACGTTTATAATTGGTTGGAGTATTTATTGCTGCCTTCTGGAAAATATTGTGAGAGATTATTCATAATAGCTGGAATTTGCCGTCATTTTGAACATAAATTATGTTCGATAAAACAATAAGAACCCCTTCATTTTCATCAAGCAAACAAGAATACAACAGTTTTTAACAAAATAAGTAAACTTACTACTATTGATTGCAAATTCTGGAACTTACCTGAAAATAAGTAAAAATGTAAGTTAATAAACATTTTACATATTTCTTTATTAAGAATGGTAGCGAATTAAAAATCATGAGTTTAATTTAACAATTTACAAACTTCATTTATTTTACAATAATGTTTTTAGTTACAGCACAACTAGTATGATTTCACTTCTATTATTTTACAAAAATATGATAATACCTCAAGTATAAACACACTAGTTTACACTGTAACAAATATATTGCAATACTTAAAAATATATTTATAACTTGTACCAATTGCTGAGGTTATCATCAAAGGTTGGATGAATAAAAATAAATACTAAATGAAATATAAATTTTATTAAATGTTTCAATATAAGCAGACTCGACTTCAAATGCATCACTCAGTCAAATGAAACCAAATATATGAGAGCATTCAAGGCAACTAAGCATCATATTTGCAATGTTCCACGAGAACCTATATTACTGTAGGAACTAAATTGTGAAAAACAAATTTTGCCCAGAAAATGGCAAAAATAAATTGCAATAAAAGAGCTAACATCAAAAGGACTAAACAGATTAACTTTTCTAAAACCTTTAAAGCAATATTAGAATACTATAGCTACTTAATGCTACTGAAGGACTATTAAACCCGGAAACTCAAAAAGAAAATGTAGCATGCAAACATTTATGAACCAAAAAAATATGTAGACCTCCTATTTCCCATACTTAAGGAAAATAAAATTTTATATGCACAGAAATATTCAAATTGTATGAATATTCTCATCTAGGTGTCATTCTTTTGTTGGCAAGATCATTTATAAACTATATATTGTTTCTGGTCGGAAGCCTTCATAAGTTGCGCTTCCCACAAGGGACTGCCCTCGCCATCAATTATTTATGTATTTGATACATATCCTTAAATAAGTAGACGCGAGATGTAAATTTTTTTGTGACATTCTAACCTAGGAGTTACGGGATAAAAGCAACGACATGAAACAGCTTCGGAGAAGGAACCTCTGTGTGCTCGTTCCCCCGAAAATTCTAGATGACGATCCTTACATCTCGTGTCTGCATATTGTATGTGGCTAAAATAAAAATGACATGAAGTTATTTCATTATCCACTTCGTTTTATCTCTTTAATTTAACCAAAGATATTGTTTTCATTACTAACGAGACTAACATGCAGCCAAAGCTATTTGGTAAACAGGTGTATTGAATATTATTCTTTTTGATATTATATCGCAAGAAATAGGTTAATAGAAACTCAATGAATGATAAAGCGGCCCCTAGACTGCCAACAATATTGCACAAAATTTCGTATTGCGCAATATAAATGAAAATGTGTGAGAGATATTGAAAAATTGTACCATATATCGTCAAATCAAGAGGGTTTGCTATTTTTTTGCATAATGCAGAAAAAGGATGCAGAGGAAGAGAGGCGTTTGGTTTTAGAATACATTGAGATTTATAGAAACTTTCTCTTTTGGGATATGAAGATTATAGCTGCAGAGTCAAGTCGTTAGTTTCCAATTAAATTGTGGCGATACAGCTCTAGCGAATTTTAAGATTTTCAAGGTATTTTTTCCTGCTTCCAAATACCATAGATTGATCGACAAATACTGAAATGTGGATATAGAGTCTGGTAACTGGGTGTTGTTTTTCTGAATAGTTGTAGTTTTCGATTATCTAAGAAGCTATTTCTACTATAGTGTCCAGTAAAAGTAATAATACACTGTATCCATACTTGGAAAAGGAATTCAGTATAATACTGGCATTTAAGATCATGTTGAAAAAGAAGCTGTATGTGTTGTCGACAAAACAATTAATAACACCTTTTGTTTTTCTTCATCTGATTGCTTCAATGTGATTGGTTTCAGTCATTTTTGCTTTTGTCACTTGTAATGTTGGAATATGTAAATTATTATACTTCACATAAATAGATCATTAAATTCGTAAAAATTATAACACAAAATTATAGCAAATGCTCAAAAGAGTCTTCGTTTTGTTTTTGTTTTCGTTCTTAAATTGTTCAACATCAGAGAGTATCTTAGTTATTTTAAAATACTAACAGTTTCATCTTGATGGCGAAAAATATGTTTTCAATATAGCTCCCTAAGGAAAATCTCAAAAGAATAATTGGTGGCCATTATATGTTGTCCTACTTCTTAATAATGGGACTAATCGTATTATGAGCTGTTGCTGAGGACACACATTGCATAGCAATAGGTACAGCCTGAAGTGAGGAAATTACTTGAATTTGCAGAAGTTCAAAATTAACAGTATTCTAGTGGGACTTGGGCTGTAGGCTGACTGAGGAACTGAATTCGTCTAGGACATTTCTTCAGTCGTTTAGTGAAGTTTGAGGATAAGCAGACTGCGAGCGCAGAGTGCGAGCCCGAGTTCCATCTAGACTCATCCTTTTTTGCTGTTGATAATAGTTCCAAAGCAGGAGTCGAAACATCGAGTATCTTACAAATTTACACGCGCTTCTCACCCGGAACCTAGCCTCGTTCATATAATAAAATATTGTTATAACATTCATTTTACACTGCGAAAAATTAAAAAACCCTGGAGAAATTAATGATCCTTAATAAAAACTAGACATGCGATCAACGATAAAAACAAATCAAATAAATATTGCTGATAAGAAAGAGATTGCCAATTGTAGTAATAAAATGATTTCATCTGCATTTTTTAATCAAGTGACGAAATTTCCTGTCACGTCAATGTCATCATTCTACGGCCTGTTATAGACGGGATATCAGATGGAATGAGTGGAATGAGTGAATGCAACGGACGAAAGAACGAATTTGGGTCTCGAATTCTTACGAGATGAAAACTGCACTTGACAGCAATGCATTGACCATATGTCCAGCCCAAACTACATTTCACCCTCCTGTTTATGATGAAGACATGTTGATATCTGACTATGCATGTTTTAGCACTGAAAGCCATAAAAGAAATACACATGTGATACGATTAAAATGTATTAAACTGTTCTTAACAAATCAAAATATGCATTGCGTTCGTAAAGTAACATCAATTAAATAAAAGTTATAAAGGGAGATTAAGAAAACGTTTGAGCCTGTGGAATTTTATTATTACTTTAGAGTTTTAATACGTGACACTAAAATATACAGGGTATACAGAGAAGTAGATCTGACATTATCATTTTTTAAGTTTAGCAATTATTGCAAAAAAATAGAAAAGGCACACCTTTTTACGTCCAACATGTCAAATGTCACTAATTCTTGCGGAAACAATTTTTACATATGGAAAAACTCCTATATAAATTCAATTTTAAGTGTACCAATAAGCATGACGATAAATATATATATGCTTTTTGGACGATGTGGATGACATGATTTTCTTAAATCGTTGGTTTTTTTTTACTTCCCGAAGATGTCTGAATTTCTTCACTTCTGTTTGCTGCTACCTCCAGTACTAAGCATACACAAGATTGTAATTGTTTCACATTCGGTTAATCTCTTAATGTTACTGGATAAACTTAGTAGTTCGAATAAAATGTACATTTTTTTTTCTGACACGGACAATAATAACAAAAAACCTCCAATTATTATCAGATGCCGCAAACGAGTTCTCAAGTCATTTGAGAATTTATTATCGTTTTCATTACTGCCATTTTGTTGACTGTGCTCGTTTCAACTATTTAGTTTAGAATTTTTCTAATTTTTAAGGCGGAATCTGTATGTCGATTTTGCTATTATTCCAAGTATTTTAATTTTTTTTAAAACCGTGTTGCTGTAGTTTCCTCATTGTAGGATTTTAGTAGTCGGTACAAAATAAGATTATACTTCATAAAATAATTTTTCCTCTTATGTAATGATTGTTCGAATCATTTAATTAGACAGTATAAAGTATAAAAGTTATATACCTAAGCCGAAGATCAAATAAATCAACAGTGTTTTTGAAATATGCATTTTTTTAAATTAAAATTCTCAAAAATACGAATTTTTCCAAAAATAATACCCTGACTAGAACGTTTATTTTATACATAAAGAAACTGTTATTTTTATGCAAAAAAATCACAGGTGTTTGATTGGTTTTTCTCGAAGAAGGTACACAGCATAACACATAAAACACATTTATATATACATATTCAGTCTTATACTCTTTCAAATTATTGAGATTTGTAGGTCTCAAATCACAAAATATTTTTTTACATAACTTGTAAATGACATATTATTTAATTTGTACTTTTAATACCTTTTAATATAGCATTGCAATAGGCTATTAATTAAGGACATTCTTTTTAGCTGATTTTAATATTCACATTATATTTAAAGGATGTAATTTACCAAATTTGTTTTGAATCAGCTGTTCACGAAAATTCATTTCGTCATTTTTAGAACATAGACGGTCAAATCTATTCAAGATATATTAGTGTTTTTCATACATTTCACGGCTACTATAAATAAATCTCTATAAAATTCTTCAGTCTAAAAGATAACTTATATAAGGTCAAAATTCAAATTATCCGAAGCATGGAATGCTTTCGGGAATCCTGGTCTATAGCAATTGCTTGGCAGCACTAGAGAGAAACAGATACAATCACTTAGGTTGCTGATCCTTTTATAGTACATTCCCAGAAGATATTGACAAACACATTCACCCAATCAATTGAGCGTCCTCAAAATTTCTAGTGCCTAAGAGGGCCGAAAATTTGGAAAATTGAAGATTGTCTATTAGCATATCATTGTACAAACTACTTTCTACATTAAATTGAATAAATCCATTTTAGGGCCAGGAAAATATTATAATATAAAATGGTGGTATGTAACCTGTTAATTACAACATAATTTAATGCATTTCAGAGTATTTAATTATCTGTATCTACAGAAGAAAAGATAAATATTAGATTCCGTAAGTAGTTATATTATGAATTCGTAAATTATAGAAAAATATTATACAGTAAACGTATAAAAAAGTATTCAGTTGATGAGATCCAACTTCTTTCTGAGATGTCTTCCTTTGGTTTATATTTCGTAGTGTCATTTATATTATTATATTAATTCAAGAAAATTAATCTATGAAGGATTGTACTGAAAGATCTATTCAGATGGACGGTAAACTTCACGCAAAAACACTCTTGAAAAAAGAAAATCGCATTTGCCAGAAAATCTTTAAAGTCGTAAAGTTGGGATTCTGACCTCTTAAAAATGAAACGGTTTGCCATATTTCAGAAGTCTAACTTTCTTTGGACAATAACTATAAACCATTGAAAAATCCACTTTTTCACAGTTTTTCGCAAAAACCTCACTAATTAAGTGTGAAATCGGGTTGATCAACCTCTTATGAAGAAGGTTTTGAAAAACGTGTAAAACAAAATCAATTTTGACAGTAAAATTGTTCCTTCTGTTACTGAAAAGTCACATAAACTGGTAAAATTGAGATGTTTGCAACTTTTAACACCCGCTATAATTAATTAAGAAATAAAAATTTGTTAACAACACTTTTTGTGTTATGATATAAACATTCTGTATGAAAAACCAATCAAACATTTTTTTTCAATAATAGGTTTAAATAATTCTACCTTCTTCAGACCATTATTATAAGTTGTTATGTCTAAGCACACATTCATCTCCAGCTGCATTAGTTTCTCTTCCTGGTATTGAAATGTAGTATTTGAGGATATATGTGTTATTTGCTCGGCACCTTATATATATTTTTAGGATAATATATATATATATATATATATATATATATATATATATATGTATATATATTCACAGCAGGATCCACTGGCGTACACAGTGTGTAATATATTCCATTCGTGGAACGAAACATTAAGGGCACTTTGATCGATATCTATAGGATACCCCTACATGAAATAATGGAAATTCGTTGGATGTGACTCGAGTGGTTATAGACTTCAATCAAGCGCCGTACACCGAGTGATATTGACTTACAGCTAATATTTATGGGCAATTTAGTGTCGTTTCACAGAGCACCGATATTCCCCGATAACCGTTCAGTTATAAATCAAATTAATGCGCTATTATTGCACTGTCGGCGAAAATAGCAGCAATAGCAGTCATCGTAGTGGTAGACTCGATACCCTCTATGGAGAAAAGTAGGAAAGGGATCCCTCAACAACTCTTATTATTACGCAGACACTGGAGTTATAAAATGTCAGAAAATTGCGTCGGGCTGTGTTATTTTCCATTTGTTTTATTATTTATTAGCAGAATCAAATATACTACATATGATGATAATTGATATAAAATATTTTATTGTGTCAATGTTTATGGAACATTTAATTAACTGGGTACTTTTAGAATCTGGACATCTGTTTCAATAAAGTTTATACCTGTGTTCTTATTGAAACCACATTTTTCCGAATTGAACCAGTGCAATAATAGAAGAAGTCACACATTTCCATTTTCGTCATTTATTGTCTTTTTGATATTTTTGACATTTTAACATTTTCGATATTACTGACTTTTTTAATATTTTTGACGATATTTATGTTTTTGACATTTTCAGTGTTTGACTGTTCCGCCATTTTTGACATTGCTAACATTATTGGCTTTTTTTGGACATTTTTGAGATTTTTGTCATTTTTAACATTTTTGATATTTTTGACATCTTCTGGGTTCATAAAATTTTTGTAATTTTTTTAAATTTCGTAATTCTTTGTCGCTAAACATATTTATATATTTCCGACAGCTTCTAATTCTGTTTCAGATTCACCTGCGACTAATAAGATCTCAATAACAAATCAATATTGCCAAATTGACGATTAATATCTTCATTTATTTCAAGAAAAGGGTCAGTTTACCAATTCTCATCCATTGAATATCGGGTACACCAGCATTCTTTTTTTGTTCCCTAAAAATTACTGGATCTCATCCCACAATTCAATAATAGAAATCGCATCAATTCTCTATTAATCGAACGAATTAACAGCATAATACGCATATCAGTATTATTTTTGGTTCCAGAGAAATAATATTTTTTTCTTAAAAAATAACTCAGTTTTCCGATAGGGGTACTATCGGAAAACTGAGTTATCACAAAATGATGACACCCCTTCTATTTATTTTAGTATTACTTTTTATTTGGAAGATATTGTATTCCCCGTAAAAACAAGACCTAACTCCATTTCCCTCATTTAATATTGCAATTATCACAAAATGACGAATCACGTATTAACTCTTCTTCTTCTTCTTCTCCTTCCAAGGCTGTCCCTCTCGAGACGGGGGTTGGCTTCGATCTCGTGATCTTATTAGCCAGCTACAAGTGTTTAACCATAAAAAATGATAGAGGTTTCTAAGATACTTTTTTCACTGGAAATACCATAATAACTGGAATGTCCTTCGTAATGGAAAACATCAATATTCTTCCAGATTTGTCAAAAGAAATTATGAAAACTAAATATGACTCTTTTAGCCAAAAATATCACAACTTAAATGTTCTTCGTAACGAAATAAATCAATAATCCACCGAAATTGTCAAAAGAGATTATGATTGCTTAGATTATTAACGAAACTATATTTACAAAGCGAGGTGGCCTTGGACTTCCGGCACTATCACTATTATTAACACATATAATCACTGCCCGAGCGTCTTTTTACTTTAAATAAGTGTCTGTAGGTAGATGAAGATGTTCTTGATGAAATCAATTCGGTCGACGGTAACTTAACCCTAGGACGCACACACACACGACCGGCCACCTCGCCATCTTGCAGACTGACCGAAGCAGTTGTTGTCACAGATGCGGAGGCGCTGGTCACAATGCATCGGCTTGTCAACAACCTGCCAAGTGCCTACTCTGCAAAGAGAAAGATAGTAGGTCAGACTGCCGGCACGTTGCGGGTAGTTGGAAATGTCCGATTACCAACAGGCGATGAGAGCAGCACAAGCCCGTAAATGAAAGTACTGCAACTCAACCTCAACCATTGCGAAGCTGCACAAGACCTACTGGTACAGCGGGTGCGGGAATTGGATTGCGACGTAGCCATAATCTGCGAGCAGTACAAAAACTTCGACACCCTGTCCTGGATAAATGACACAACGGACAGAGCAGCGATATGGGCTTGCGGTAAACTTCCGTTCCAACAACTCCCAAATACCCCCGAACCATGGCTTGTGAGAGCCAAAGTGGGAGGGGTTCACTTCTATAGCTGCTATGCACCTCCTAGTGCACAGCTCGAGGAGTTCGAGTTATTCTTGGACACCTTGGCGGAGGATGTACGGAAGCGTGAATCGGTCGCCATCGCAGGAGATTTCAACGCCTGGGTAATTGACTGGGGATGTCGGGAAACGAGCGCGAGAGGACGAGCTCTCCTTGAGACCATGTCTTCGCTCAACCTGGTACTCCTCAACACAGGAGCCGTAAGCACATATCGCAAAGGCACAGCCAGCTCCATTATCGATGTGACATTCGTTAGCAGCAACCTAATTAAAGGGGGCTGTGAGTGGCGGGTCGATGAGGAGTTTACTAATAGCGACCACCAAGCTATTATATGGGAAATCAACACCACTCCCAAACGAAGATTGTGTGTCAGCCGTGCGAGGTCACAGCCAGTCGGTTGGAACAAAAATGCTTTCGATGCTGATTCATTCGCCTTGGTTATGGAGCAGGAACCATTGTCAATAGCAACAAGCGCAGAAGCCACTGCCAAAGAGGTAATGACAAGCGTTGTCAAGTCCTGCGATGCTTCCATGCCAAGGAGACGGCAGAACAACAGCCGCCCACCAGTTTACTGGTGGAACGACACGATCTCACAACACCGACGAGAGTGTCTCAAAGCACGAAGGCTGCATCAACGAGCACGGAGACGCGACAGGGTCACAACAGAAGAACTAAGGCTCGACTATGAGATCAAAAGACAACAACTACGAAGAGCCATTCTCTCAAGCAAGAGATCCTACTGGAAGGAGTTGTGTGACGAAGTTAATCAAGATCCATGGGGAAAACCGTATAAAATCGTGATGCATAAAATTAAGGCCCCTCCCATGACATCAACGAACTGCCCCGAATCATTGCACCGCATTGTCACTCACTTGTTTCCTGCGAAGCCTGAGCTACCCGCTAATCCTTCGTGGCAGGTGAGGGACGAAGATATACCATCAGTGACTATGAGTGAGCTGATGGGCGCGTGCAACCGGCTCCAAAACGGTAAGGCTCCCGGTCCAGATGGCATACCTAACATCGCGCTAAAATGCGCCATAGCCAATAGGCCTGACATGTTTCTACACATGTATGAGACCTGCCTAAAGCAGGGGGTTTTCCCGACTAAGTGGAAAAAGCAGAGGCTTGTGCTCCTCCCTAAAGGGGGAAAGAAACCTCCCGACGAACCGTCATCATATCGTCCCCTCTGTATGTTGGACTCTGCGGGAAAACTCCTTGAAAGGATAATAGCAGATAGGCTGGAGCCCTACGTTGAGCCGAAACTTTCCACCAACCAATTCGGGTTCAGAAAGGGGAGATCAACCATCGATGCCGTGACACTCGTTACCAACATCGCCAGAGAGGCTATCTCGGGAAAGAGATGGAGAAGAGGTGGAAAAAAGTACTGTCTAATAGCCACCCTGGATATCAAGAACGCCTTTAACTCGGCCCGCTGGGACCGCATTTTGGAGGCTCTTGCCAGGATGGAAGTTCCGCAGTACTTGCGCAGAATGGTTTCAGCCTATTTCAAGGACCGCATCTTGTTGTACCAAACTGAAAATGGGCAAGTAGACTATAAGATCACAGGTGTACCTCAGGGCTCTGTTCTTGGCCCCCTCTTATGGAACGTAATGTACAACGACCTGCTCCTGCTCGGTCTGCCTGAGGGCGTCAGGCTAGTGGCATTCGCCGATGATGTGGCATTGATCATAGTGCGCAAGCACATAGAGGAGATACAAACAACCTTCTCATTCGCTATAGCCACAATTCAGCATTGGATGCTCGCAGCGGACTTGAGTTTAGCAGAACAAAAGACCGAAACACTTCTTGTTAGCAGTCGCAAGGCAAGGGAAACCATCACCCTCAAAATAGGCGACTCCTACATACAGTCGCAGCCCTTCATCAGCTATTTGGGGGTGCTCCTGGACACACGGCTCAACTTCAAAGAGCACATAATCGCGGCCAGCAAGAAAGCAGCTGGGGTACAGGGGGCATTATCTAGAATAATGCCGAATGTCGGAGGCCCTAGACAGATAAGAAGACAGCTACTGGCAACAGTAACTACTTCTGTTTTGTTGTACGGGGCACCGGTATGGGAGAAATCGCTCGAGCTACCATCGTACCGCCGGAAAATGAAATCAGTCCAGCGGCTCTCAGCGATTCGAGTGGCATCATCCTACCGCACTGTGTCTTACGAGGCGGTGAGTGTGATTGCCTCTACCCTACCAATCGACATCCTGGCTACAGAAAGGGGACGGCTTTATCGCAGAAAGTTAGAGAAAGACCAACCGACAGGAAACAGCGATGAAAGAGCCATGAGTCTAGGGCAATGGCAGGAGAGGTGGGACAGCTCTACTAAAGGCCGGTGGACATATCGATTGATACCTAACATCAGTCGTTGGGTCAACCGCCAGCATGGGGAGGTTGGGTTCTACATCACTCAACTCCTGACTGGACATGGATGCTTTCGAGCATACCTGCACAGGTTCAGGAGGGCAAACTCTCCAAACTGCCCACACTGTACGGACGTGATAGAGGACGCGGAACACGTGTTCTTCTCCTGCCCCCGGTTTCAGGATCAACGTGCTGAAGTGGAGAGGATTCTGGAGACTAATATCGTTCCAGAACAATTAGTAGAAGCCATGCTGAAAGGCCCCCAAGCCTGGAACTTGGTATCAGATTACGCGGAGACTATCCTCAAAGAACTCCGCAATACGTTCGAGGAGTAGGCTTTAGAGGCTTTCAATGTAAGAGCAGTAAACATCTGCAATGAACCACCCCTGCGAAGTAGTATTGACTAAGAGTGCCGCAGGGGACCATGGTTGTAGGAGAAAGAGGTTAGGGTTTTAGCGGGTATACGGTATACTGGTTTCAATGCAACGATTTACTCTTGCTTTGAAGTCATTGCATCGGGAGTCCCGCACGACGGCCAGCACGTGCTAGCTAAGTACGGAATGTATTTCCCCCCTCTTCGGATAAAAAAAAAAAACCTCGCCATCTTGCACGGAAGTCCCCACGTATTAACTCAAGTAAAGAAAGTAAACCTTTTAATTCTAAGTACAGTATTATTTTAGGTTCGCGAAAAATAATACATGTTTTAAATAACATTTCACCACCTATCCCACATGAGGTAATTGAATTTTCACAAAATAATAAAACCCGCTTCTATTTATTTTAGAATATACATCAAGATTTACACCCGTACTACTTTCTATTTGTAAGATATTGAATTCTCCGTAATAAATACTGACCCCCATTTATTAATTAAATTTTCGCAAAATGATAAAAATCGCTTCTATTCATTTTAGATTATTAAATACATATCAAAATTTACGCCCGTATTACTTTCCGAAGATATTCTCCGCAAAAACAATAGTGACCTCCACTTTCCATTTAATTATTCAATGTACCCAAAATGACGAACTAATTCACTTAAAGAAAGGAATCAATCTGTTAATTCTCATGGCTCTATTATTTGAGGTCCCCGAAAAATAATGAATTTTTCACAAACATTTTCCCCACTTATCCCTCATGAGATAATTGACATTTTGCAAAATGGTTAAACTCATTTTTATTTATTTGGTAAAAAGAGTATATATACCAATTTTTATGCTTATATGACTTTCTATTTTCAAAATATTAAATTAAAGTAAAAACTGTTGGCCTTCATGGCATAATCAAACATTTTATCAAAATAAAATATAGGCTATGTTACTCCCAGAAAATGTAGCTTTCTATTAGTGAAAAAATTGTTGAAATCGATTAACTAATTCCAGAGATTACCCTGTACAAAGAAACAAACAAATTTTACATTTTTATACATTATAGAATACTTCGATTGACATCCGAGATTTTTCGAGATTTACCGAGAAAGATTTAATTTATCCTCAACAATTTGTTACAGAAGCGTGCATTCAATTAATGCTAAAAACAAAAGAAGAAGAAAAATAAAGAGATTTTGGGTATAATTAGTCTGAATCAGGAAAGGAAATAACAGATAAAGAGCAAACAATAATTTATTTGACCAGAAAACTCAAGAACAACAGTAACACTTGATATTTCATCAAGAGCAATTTTAACAATTGGTGCACTAATAAAAAATACCAGCAAACTAGTGGACAATATAATAATTTTAATTTTTCTACCTTATCTTTCAGTGGCCTCTGATAACTTTTGAGATTCTTATAACCTTATATAATGGGATAATGGGATGGAGAGAGAGTAGGTGAAACAAGAGTTAGAATTTACGTAAAGAATGACTTTTTGTAATTAAATATTAGGTAGCTACATGTATTCTTATTTTCGATTGTATATTTCACAGACATGTTTGTATGCGACTCGTGGACTCTGTGGAAACGTAAATAACGATACTTTCTGCTGGCTGCCAACAATCTGTGATATCACTATTGTGAAAAATGAGTTTCACTTATTAAATGTACTGCAATTGCGGACTTTCTGAATATGTAGTGCACATTTTCTTTGATTGCGAACTAATGGAATAATATCACAAAAGAAGTACCAACGTCAAATGATACTATTTATGTTTCATTGCTGAAAATCATTATCAGTCCAGAGTTAGATGTGAGTCAAGGACACATCACACTCAAAACTGCATTCATCGTTGGCGTATTGAAAATTATATCAATAAATTGTTTCGCATTAACAAAATATTTCTTTAAAAATGTGTATCTCATAATTAGAAAATAGATAATATTTTATTTCGCCAAAGACAACAGAACTAGGTATATTTATTTATCTATTTATTTAAGCTTTACTGTTCGGTAGTGTAAACGATTAAGAAAGCTAGCAGGTATATGATATTTAATATAGAAAAGAAAGAATGAATATTCCCAAATTTAATATTATTAATCGAGCACAGTTCTATCTCACCAGTTACTGCAATCCCTAGAAAATAAAATATCAATTTGTTATTTTCACTAGCGGCAAGAAAATCATAGTGAGCTTGGGGAACATCGCCTCTGATGTTTCTGGGAAACACTGTGAACTATTATCTGGTATTGTTACATTTGTGAAAACTCGAGTTGAGCACAACCATGATACAATCGTGATTTAGTTACAATCTTGATCGATGAAAATTCCTTATGTGGAAATTAATTATGTGATAATTTTTCAAAAGTCGGACATGGGTAGCACATTTTTAATGCAACAGTTAGTAGCTGTTAGTAACTGCCTAATAAGTTTGTAACCTACCATAAGATATATTAATGCCCTGATTTATATAGTTAATAGAGATATGGACATTAAGCTGTTTACAGACAACCTATCAGTTTTAAAGATCACTACATATTATAAAACAAAGTCATCCACGGCGACTGTCTGTCTGTTAGCAATAAACTCAAAAACTACAAAACTGATTTTCATCCTGTTTTCACCAAAGGATAGAGTGGTTCTCGAGGAAGGTTTTAGTATATGATTTGTTAAGTTTTTGTATACATTGGTTAAAATATAACGATATTAGTTGGAGGTGTCGGAAAAAATTAGCCGTCTGTGAGCTTTCAGTGAAAACGCTGCCTAAAACCCTTGTTGATATAACAAAATAATCTATGGTGGAATTACGTATCTTATATAGGTCTACAAAAAAGTCCGGGATTGCATATGTCTATCTCTTAAGGATAGCATACCATATCAATTTTAATACTTTAAAAAATGCAAATTATAAAGCAGTAATTCGAAAGCTATTTATGCAAATACGGTATTAATCCGCGATGGGGGGGGGGGCAGTAGTAGGGTGTTTATTGTTTTTACTTCAACTTGATATCTTGGAAACAGAAAGTCATACAGGCATGACAATTGGTGTAAATACTTTTCTCTGCAAATAAATAAAGATGAGTTAAATCATTTTGCAAAAATTCAGTTATCTTTGGGGGACAGGTGGGGAAATATTTTTGAAAAAATTATTATTTTTCAGGAACCTGAAATAATAGATTATTCCTTTCTTTAAGTGAAGTAATAAGTGATTAGTCATTTTGGGGAAATTAAAATAATAAAAGGGGGGTTATGTGGGTCAATATTGCTTTACGGAGAATTCAACATCTTCGAAAATATCAATAGCGTCAAAAAGTGTTTATGTTTAAAACGCCAAAAATTTCAAAAATATCAAAAAGATTTTCACAGATTAGAGTAAAAATGCCTGTAAGAAAAAAAAAGGAAAACGACAATATTGAATATCAAAAATCTTAAACAGGTTAAATATGTGTTGTAGCTATATAATTTATTTGATGTGAAAATTACGAAATGAAAAAATGTTCAAGAGATATAGGTACGTCAAATACGCCCATTTGCCTGGCCCGTGCGAAGCTGTATTTAATAAAAGGAGAGGAAGAAAATATTTTCTAAAGGCAGGCATTTATTTGGTTAAAAACAAAAGAAGATAAATTTATTCATTTGGGACATACCATCTTTTTAATCTTTTAAGCAACAATAAAGTCCCATCTTCTTTGCCTACCTAGTTAATTAATGTAATGTAAAATATTTACTTTCTGTACATAAGAGTTTCAAGATTTTTAATAAAAGTGTGGGGCTCTCTCTCTCTCTTTCTCTGTGTGTGTGTGTGTGGTCTGTGTCTTTTTATCTCTCTCTCTCTCTCTCTCTCTCTCTCTCTCTTCTCTCTCGCTCACGCTCTCGCTTTCGCCCTCTTGCCTTCTCGCCCTCACTCCCTCTTCCTCTCCTTTTCCCTCACCTTTCTTTCAGTCTTTACCCTGACTGAAAAAACCAAATGAAGAATATTATAAAAATTAGGGAAGGACCAAATGTTGGACCTAAATGCCACTGTGAAACTGAAACGGACCTACGCTTGCCACCCGGTAAGCTTTAAGGATGAAAGATTGACCAGCACACCTGAACTGGAGACTATTTGGGTAGGAGATCCAGAAGATTAATCATCATGCTTCTCAAAATACATTATTTCGTGATTTAACATAAAGACATTGGATATTCTGAATATCCCCTTTTTCATTTTAGATTTTTTGACATGTTGTCATTTCCCTTTTTGATGATTTTTGTTGTTTTTAACATATTTGATATTTTTGTCATTGTTAATATTTTTGAAATTTTGGCATTTTTGATATTTTTTGACATTTTTCACATTTTTATATTTGTACATTTTTGAGTTTTCCACATTTACGGCGACGTAGTCAATTTTAGGCATTCCTATTGATTTAGACATTTTTGGCCTTTGATGCATTTTAAATTTGAATGTTTTTCGAATTTTGTTTTCTGACAGAATAATTTTAATTGATTTGAAAATTCTAATATTTTAGTGATATTTGGTATATTTAATATTACTATCGTTGCGAAGACTATATTACTTTTTTATTTATAAATTTTGGCATTTAACATCTTTTATAATTCGCACATTTTCGAATTGAACAGTTTTCAATCCAGAGCCCCTCCATAATTCAAAATTGGCAAAATGACTAATAATGTCGGGATTCATTTAAATAAAAGAGTCAATCAATCAATTGCCATGCAATGTATGAACACTCTTCATTTCATTTATCAGAAACATGATTTTCGCTAAATGATTAGATTTATTTCTATTCATTTCTGGAGAAGAGCGCATATACCAACTTTCACGCATGCATGATTCACTGTTGCCTAAAAATTACCTCATTCAATTATATAATTTTCTCAAAATGGAACATCAGATGTCTATTAATAAAAAAAATTATTGTCATTATCCTCATACCTGTATTATTTTCGGTTCCTGAGAAGTAGAGTTGTTCTTAGGAAATATCACTCTGGCCCCTATCATATACGTGCTTTTTCGCAAAATGATAAAACCCGCTTCTGTTTGTTTTAAAAGAGTGTATATTGTATTCATCAAGAATCAAGCCAGTATTACTTTTTATTTCGAAAGTATTGAATTTTCTATGAAACATTGGTGACCCTTATTGCCCCCATTAAATTTTTAAACTTCGCAAAATGACAAATCACGTATTGCTTCGCTTACAATAATGATTTAACTTCTTGATTTTCAGGGCTGTTTTATTTTAGGTTTCTGAAAAATAGTATTTAATTCATAAGACATATTTCCCCACCAGTCCCCAATGAGATAAAGGGATTTTTGTAAAAAGAATACACCAATTTTCACACCTCTATCACTTTTTGTTTCCAAGATATTAAATTTAGGGAAAACACCCCACTGCCCCCCATCGTATAATTAAGCATCTTATCGAAATAAACCATAGCTTCTGCTACTCTCCACAAACAAACAGACAAATACACAAACAAATGTTACGTCTTTATAGATTTATTAGTATTATATATATATATATATATATATATATATATATATATATATATATATATATATAAACCAAACGGTTTGCCCTTGCTGAATAATATAGACAAAAACAAAATTCCCTATGCAGTCGTGTTGCAATTAAGGAATATAATTATTCACGAATTATTTTTAGCATTCCTTTTGATATGTACCGCATACATTAACATTTAATTCTCTTGCCAAATGTTATGTCCGATACCTAAGAAATATTTTTTCACATTAATATATTCCGATAAAATACTTCGCTATAGTTCAGAACATTTGATCTCTCTCAGTCAATTCTAGTGCATAACATCGACATCTATTCTCGACCTTTTTGGCCCACGTGTTAGTCATTCATCAATCGGACGATGGATGCGACATATCCACAGTGGGTCGGATCAAAGAAGTTTTTGATTGACGAGCAACGCATGGAGCAGCTTCAACATCTGACGGATATCCAAGTTAGTTGTCTCTCCAGGACTGTCTGTCGTCTTCGAGCAGATTTATTGCTGAGACCGGATTAGAAACTACTGTGGCTGCCGTTGAAATAATTCACAATTAATATTTTCACGACACTCTCTACTCGCTTTTCTGTTATTGCCTCGACTTGTGTCTACGTGGAGACGAATGATGACAAATCACATTCGATTATTGCTGAGGACAGAAATAGAGAGATTTGTGGCGACCGGTTAGGATAGACGTAAGTGAATGAGACGATGTTGCCAAAAAATAAAAAATATCAGATTGATCAAAGTATTCCGTGACACTGAATTAGATATATTGAAGATGAGTTCCACGAATTATTAACTATGATACACTAATAGTTGTGAGTAATTCTGCGAGTGCCAATACTTAAGGCTTCTCAAAATATTTGGTAACCCACCAACTAAAATCAATTAAATATGATGAGAGTTAAGTATTTTAAAAGAAGGATATGTACTTGCAGGGAATTGCGAATACTTCAGAGCATATACTTCTGGAGGTAGCTTGCAGTGCACAAATATCGTAACAAGACTAGAAAGAGAGATCAATAAAGAAAGCATTATGTCTCACTTAGTGGGAGGAAGCAGCCAATGAACTAGATGCTGAGAGTGGCTCATTGTAAGCATATTCTAGTCGAGTCGCTTGGTCTCTCTATTACCCTCTCTTTCTAGTCTTGTCACGATATTTGTGCATTTCAAGCTACTTCCGGAAGTATAAGCTCTAAACCGTAAAGACATGACATTTAATAATTCATTGTTTAATGTTATTGTATGTTTTTTATTTTTCGTTTTTTTGTTTTTGTAAATTAATCTATTAATTATACGAAATTGACAGCTACATTACATAAAAAGGGACACTGGCAAAATTCGTTTATAAAAATACAATATATGTTCCGAGGTATTCGAACTTGGCAGTTAGTAATCACCCTTCAGTTTTGTGAAAAATGTTCTAAAAATCCTTCAGATGCGAAATTTTTTGAATCTGGGGTCGCAAATAATCTACCGCCCGTCAGTTTTCACGAAAATCTAAAAATACGAAAATTGCAACAGGGTAGCAAAAAAAAATTTATCATTCTCAGTCCTCTCTACTGACTTAATTCTTGTTTTGCAGGAATTCATCATACCTTGGATTATATGCAAGACCCAAATCGATGGAGTGGGTAAAAAATTGACCGACAGAGACAAACAAATACAACTGCGATATCTTTTTGGGGGTGTCATATGTCGAGAAACCTAAATATGAATGATCAGGTAAGCGTCTGAAGGCAGCTCAAATTCCATTTCCCTTTTAATTTTACCCCAGAGTGCGTAGGAAATGATCAATGAGAATCTCGTTCTTCGTAAGCAAGAATATTGTTACGAGAATTCATCCGACAGCTGGTGCAATCAGCCATCAACCAATTCATGGAAGGGACATTATTCCGATAAATTCTGGGAACCCGAAATGTTTGTCTCTCCACAGGCGGAGCGCTGCCGTTACTGGGAATTTCCTTAAAGCTTCCAGAACATGATGGAATTTCCCGATGGTTCGTGGACGTACCAGACAATTCCGAGATTAATATATAAAAGGAATAGCTGGCGATAGGAGGTACTCAGTTTTTCGTCGGTCGTTTGTACAGTTAAGATAAAATGTAAATAGTAGTTTCTGTGAATATAAATTGTGTAAAAATAGTGGAAATAAATTAGAGTGAGTTAGACTGTGTTTTTAAATAAATCCAAGAACTGAACAAAACCCTAGTGTGAAAATAAAAACATTACAATATGAATTGACATCCTACTAAAAATAAGATCCGCACTACATTGAACCCCCTTCAAGTAACAGTGATATATTGTGGAAAAGTTAACCTTTTTAGGGCCTGACATAAGTACTTCTCGCACCCATTAGCGCCAATTCTGACGATTTACATGACTGTGATGTAAAAAAATACCAATTGTGTAATTGGTTAAAATTATTATCTAACATTTCTAGTATTTAGTGAATTAAAAGCATCTTTCACGAGGTCCTAAGTTGGTTTGTAGACGCGAGATGTAAGACCGACATCTAAGATTTCTGAGAAAACTAGCACACGGAGGTTCCGAATCTGGAGCCGTTCCGTGTACTTGCTGTTCTCCGTTAACTCCTAGGACAGAATGTCACGATAAAATTGTCAGGTTACTTCACCTGTCAGAGATATTTAATACTCTCTTCGAATGACATTCTGTCCTAGGAGTTAAGGGAGGACAGCAATTACACGGAACGTCTCCAGATTTTGAACCTCTGTGTGCTAGTTTCCTCCAAAATCCTAGAAAGTTGGTCTCGCATCTACAAATTTACTGTTATGTATCAAATACATAAATAAGTGTTCTATTGTAGAAAGCGCAACTGATGAAGGTTCACGACCAGAAACAATATATATATAATATATATTGTCTTGCGTGCAAAAGAATGATACCTCAAAGGGAGTATTCCTAAGTTGGTATCGGGATGCAGCTTATTTTCTATTACTATTCGAAGGATCGACACTCTCTCTGCTCAACAAACTGTTTTCCTCTTTTACTGATTGTCAGGGTTTAAGTCGCTAAAAAAGTTGGACTCATAGGATATATTTACAGAAATATCAATCTATTGATCAACCTGAACTAAATTTTATATAAATCATAGGAGAGGTGAACTCATTCTCTGCTATCAAAGCTTATTCGGCAACTGTGATTCGAGGATGCTTCAAAATTCATAGATTTGATCAAGAACACATATACTGTGACTTTTTAAGCGTCCAAAAGTAACAAATTAGGAGAAAAATCTTCAGATAAATTGTGAAATAAATTTCAAAATTCGGATGGTTGAAAGACTATACTAAAATGTTCCAATTTGTTATGAAACCACAGGATGACACATCAGATTGGTCCTACAGTCTCTTTGAAATGTAGTGTGGGTGTGAATGGTAGGTGCGCACCCGTATTTGTTTGTGGATATGTATTTGCCTGCTAGTGCAGAAAATGCTGGAGATAGTGACACCTGCCTTAAATAAGAACATGTGGACTGATCCATTCTCAGATTTTTTGGAATAATGAAGCCAGCCAACGCTGGAGGTCGCCCGCAGGGAGGTGTCAGATGTCATTCATTAATTACATAAAGATGATTTTGGCGATTGTTGACCCCCCCTCCACCCCATGTCAGGATACGTAAGATTTCTGAAACCTGTCCCCCGTTTCTCACATAATATTCTATCTCGTTTTCCGTTGTGACTGGAATTAAAAATCATTCAAGGCTATTGTTGCTTTAAAATAAAAGAAAAATTTTATTTTAAGTAAAATAAGATTAATACGCGGCAAGAATGTAATATAATTAGTATTTGCAACATTTAAAATGAACAAAAATGAACACATTACAGATTTTGAAATATTAATAAATAATTAATATTTGGAAGATACGATACAAGTCGAATTGTACGTTACGAAATGAAAAGGGCAGTATGGTATTCCTAATGGAACTATATTTCAAATGTTAAATTTCGACTTACAAAATCTTGCGTAAGGTAAGGAAGGCCTGTAGAAATTTTCTTAAGCCCCCTCACCCGAGACCCGTACGTAATGAATGGCCCCTTAGGGTGAGAGAATGGTAACCTAGTTTGTTCGGCAAGCTTTCATATTTAGACATAGGATTATCAGCCCTAGTACCGGTTTCTTAATATATCTATGGCTAATTAAAGACTCAATTTTAATACCATTTCTTCTACAGAGGAGTCATCCGCATAATTGTAATGGCAAATCAAAGTCTTAGGTTTAAAAAAAAATTCTAGATTTGAATTGAGCAATCTCAAAAATACGAAGAGATCCTTTAATACCCATTCTTACATTTTTTCTCATTGATATTGAAGCGGCTTTGACAGATTACGGTCCCATCGTTCTGATATTAACATTCAGCCACTGTGCGTTAGTTTCACAATTAGACCTTGAGACGACCTTGACGCCGATGCCATGTCATCCTTCCTGCTCAAGCGCATTTTCATGGATTTGACCGTGAAATGACCTTGATCCTGATGACCTACAAGAAAACTGACATCAGATTCGAATTCACTGTTAAAACTACATGGGAATGCCAAGGTTCTGCTGATAGGTATCCAACTTCTTTTTTTTGTTGGCCTGTGTAATCAGTCAATGTTCCAATGCGTTTTAGACAAAACTTACACTGACACCCTAACTTTTTTGACTTATTTTTATTAATACCAGACGAAAGGAACAATGATCAATGGTATAGTTTTCCTAACCTTCTAGTTACCAAGACCTAAAAAGAAAAGTTTATAGTAGTATTCTTGCGAACTGAAATTTATATAACATACTTAGGTAATGAATGATTTCTTGAAATTGCATACACCTTTCTTAATACTAGTTTTTCAAAATATCAAGCGTTCTGCAGACAACACTACCGTATACGTTTTAACGCACGTCGGCAAGTTTACATTGAGATACGTTTTTCTTTGTAGGATATGAGTTGTATTGTAGGATATTCACAACCTGTTATAACCGTACTATTAATTCCCTTTTCACCACCTCCCAGACTTGCTCTACGGCTCATGACTAGCGATGCGCATTTGATTGATAGATTGTCCATCATCATGGTATTGACGATGATCAATCAATCAATAAGTGACGTGTTGCCCTTGATGGTTGTCGTTCGAACTGCTGTTCCATCGCAGGTAAATGGAGCGAACGCACACGGCACAAAACGATAAATATCGACAAACAGATGGCTGAAATATTATAGCTTGTATTCATCTGTCAGAAAGAATCATTTATTTTTATAACCCTAAAACGAAATGATCGTGGTGTAGGGGTTGTAGGGTGCGTATCAGACAAGTACAAGATGCTGCTTTCAAATGAGACAAGAATATTAACAAATCGTAAGTTCATTATGGACGTCTTGAATTTTAACAAACAATGGCTAAAAGAGTGGTCAATACACCAAAGCATCAAAATTGTATATACCTTGAGGATTTAAAGTAACGGATAAATTCATTTTCCATTTAATTATGAATGTAAATGAAAAATCCTCAAACCAGTAAATTTTTATATATGTAACTTCACTTTTTGGATACAATTATTCACCAACCCCTTCACCTCACTAGGGGTAATAACTACACCCTAAAAAAAATGAAATGAAAAGGTGTAGCGTGTGATGACCCGTTTAAAAGGGTTTTCAATTGCCTATTCAGCGAATTTTTTATTTTTGAACCTTGGTAATATAAAAGTCAATTTTTAGTTATTTATTTGTGAAAAAATTAATGTGGCCATAGAAATAAATGAAGTCTGAAGTAATTAACAATATTTACAATACTAAGTCATATACTCAAACTAAAATTCTTCGACAATGTTTTGCGCTGATTTGATTTATTTCTTGACTTATACGGTATTTTATATCATCAATATTAATTGGTTTACACTTTTAGATTTTTAATTTTAAATAGCATCACAAAAAATAACCCAGTGCATACAGTTCACAACAACGGGGTAGCCATTCAATTTTGCCTTTCAATCCATCAATGCCTAAAAACTCAATAGAGTAAGCTCGTCAGTACGAGCTGCATAATGTGCTGTAGCTACATCTTGTTGAAACCATGTTTCTACTAATGTCTGCGAGGTTAACGGTATCAGGAAAAAGTTGTCATTAGTCAGGTATTAAAATGTTTTATAAAAAATCCAAGAAATTTGCCGCATTTAATGCTCCCTCACCATCTGGTCCTCATCATCTGGTACAATTATTGTTATTTATTATCCCTCCTCCAATAAAGATTTTGCGTACTCCAATACCGACAGTTTCGGTTATTGACATTTCCATTTAGTCCCTTGACATCTATTCGTAAGCTTTTCACAAAATTCTAATCCACGATCAGGATCATCATTGTTTAGTTCCTGACACAGTTCAGTTATATATGGCTGTTATTTGTCTTTTTTTCAAAATTCTCAAAATACATATTTTTCGGCTTTTCTACAACATTTAAGAATATATCCAATTGCTTTTCGTAATTCACTTTTAATCTCTCAGGTTTGGGAAGATCTTTGACAGTTCCGAATCACTGAATTTTTGTTCTTTGGATCTCAGAGAGGCTATTATAAAATAATAATAATGTTTAGGAATTCCTAAATAAACGATTAAAAATTATTAAGGACGTCTAAGGAACTAAAATCTATATATAAACAGGCAAAACGATTAGGTACCATTTTGTCCTCTGTCTACCAACCGATTTTCTTCATTGATGCTTTGTTTAGTAGCTACTGACGACCTTCAGTGCAGAATTATTAATTTATAATATTGCTTCATTCATTAAATAAAATATAATAAAAATTCATTATTTAGGTCCAGACTGTCAACGCCAAACAACTGAGTGCCGCCGCCACCAGACCGTCAAAACTCAAAACATTGAGTAATTATATACGGAACGATCGTTAGAGGCTGTTATATTAGAGCATGTACTTCTGGAAGTGGCATGCAGGCGTTGTTATTGTTTAGTAGTCAAATAGTCAATGTAGTAGATCAGTATTGATTTTTCGGGCGCGTTGCAATAACTTTCATATTAAATATTCTATTTTTAATGTGAATTTAATTATTTGATTAATATATTATTATCACAACCTTCCCAAAGATGTTGTGTAAAAAATTGTCAAACAGGGGACAATGGAGAATGTATTAAATATTTAAGTTGTCCTAAGGTTGTTCGTCCTCTCTTTTCTTTAATATTCCTGAACTTGATTGAAACCACAAATGACGAAAACTTTTAGGGTGCAAAGAACAATCTTCCAATCATTATATCGAATATTTTGCCAGGAGCGGTTCCAGCCAAAAATTTGGGGGGTCATTCATTTGTCAAAAATATTTCGAATACCGATCACATTTTTATTTTCGTTTTATTTCAATAGATTTGTCAATATGGGTGAACAATTTTGGTCTCTACATCTACTTCTCCGATTTCTCCACAACTCTGTTTCTTATAAAAATATACTTTTTACAATTTCGTGAAATAGGGTCGAATTTCGACCACTGGGCGATCACTAGTAAACTTTAAATACGTAGTACTAGTAAATCCTGACATGTGGCTCGAGGGCTACTTCTTTGTATAAAATAAAAATACTGTTTTCTTCCACGTTCAAAAGTCAAAAATCCTTTATTGCTGAGTAGAGAATTGAAAACCCTTTTAAAAGAGATATCACTTTTTATTTAATTTGTTTTTGGGACTCAGTACCCTACGGAGGTTGAAGGGACAGGCAAATAATTGTATTTAAAAAGTGTAGTATCATATATAAAAATTCATCTATTTCTGAATTTTTAATTTACATTCATAATAACATAGATAATGAACTAATCCTTTACGTTAGAACGTCACTGTATTTAGGAGTTTAGATTTTTAATAAAATACGAAAGCTGAAGTTAATAGTTACTCATGAAATTGGGTGAACACGGTAGTTCCAAGTGAATACTTTTGAAAGAACACCCTTTTCTACAGAAGATAGAAAAAATTAACATAGATATAACGAGCTCAATTTTTGGGCGAAAGCGAACAGCGAAAACCGAACATCGATTCTCGAATGTGTTAAAAGATATAGATTGATATTCAATTTTTGCATTTCGGCTCATCACCCGAAGTTAATTTTACTTGAAACAAGTGTTCACTCACTCATCAAGTATATTTATGCTTATTTGATATTTAATATAACTACTTACATAACTACTAATATATTGTTATTATTAAGTTATGTGTAGGTATTTATATTTTGAACAAAGGGAATATTTATTTGTGTTTGGACACAAAGTAATAAATCGATGATCTAAAGTTTTCCTTCTTCCATCTTGTACATTTTGGCGTATTCATGTTGGAAAGAGATTTCTCCTTCCCAATAGTAATAAATTATAATTTAAAACAATTAAAAAAACACGCTTTAATAGTAATTTGAGCCTCATTTATAATCTGGAGCTAGATTCCTTATTTTATTAGACCTTAGTGGTGTTCGATTCTAGCACATGACGCCTAGTCAGATTGAATTTAGCCACACTTGTTCGGAAATGGTTGTGTATATAATCTTTTCTCTTTATTCAAGAGGTGATCATATACATATTTCTTTATCTCAAAATATCTGTTATAAAGAGTTTATATAGAGTGCAACCAATAATGCGGCAAATTTTCAGAACTGCTTTACTACACTTTACTATAAATTTCAAATCCTGCTCGGATATAGAAAAAGAGCGAGAAGAGAAATTCTATAAGACTTGGTCCAGTATTCAAGAAATTCCAAATTACAAACTGTAATTTCGATCAAGAAATGGCTTCCTGATTTTGAATGGCTGAAAGACACCACTGCTATTCTCATTTCTTGAAGAACTAAATAAGTACGCTTAAAGAAAAAATATTCAACGAAAAATATACAAAAATTTGCTTGCAATAATAATCGCTTTCAAACCTGCCCCATGTCCATGTACACAGCAAATCGGACAAAACTGTACCATTCCTGAAAACGGTAACTGGCTTAGAATAATGTTAGATATCCCTTTTTTCATGTTATTCTTGTCAACGAAAATTAAAGAAAAACTTACGCAGCGACTGCCACAAACATAAATTTGGAAAGCCCGATTTATTTTGATAAAAGCTGCCCAAGATGAGGCCCACCTCTTTATATGCAGCGGTTTTAAAGTAAGAGCACATTTAGGCTGAAGTGTGCGGGGGCACAATCATGCATATAATACATGCCTGTTGTAGTTTTGCAGATGTAAATATTCCAGTAGAGGAAGTAATTCTTCTTACAAAAATGAAAATATGACTCACCAGTTAATCTTAGAGGTAGGAAATGTGGACCAATTAAATGTTCATCTACAATTCTTATCCAAATATTAACTGAAAACTGATATTGACGCCTAGATTCTGTTATTGAATGTGGATTATCTTCAGCCCATACATGGCTGTTATGAAAGTTTTGAATGTCTTGAAAAATTAGCTTCATCCTAAGAGAGAACAAAAAAAGGGATCATCCCTATTCAATCGGTGACATTGTTGGGAAAAAAATCATTCTCGGTTCGAAATCTCCTGGTAAGAGAGCTTGAACGCTCTGTATATTATAAGAAAATAACTGGTGTTCTCTTAATAGCGTCCATACAAATGATGCATCAGTATTTCCGCCGCATTTCTCTTGGTACTTCTACAAGGTTGCGCTTCAATAATATTTAGGACAATAACTTCTATTTCGGGTGTTCGTACTTCTCGGTAACGTCCAGTATCAAACTTTCTTGCTTCGAAAGTTCCAGACTCATGTATCCTTTGATGCAGCCTGGTAAACGTGCTATGATGGTGGGCGTGAAATTAACCTTAACTGTTCTACTGATTTAATTAAACCTCCTATTAATGCTCAATAAAATAAAGACATATTAGAAAAGTCCTAAAAAATAACAGCGGCCCACTAGACTATTTTTCTAAAATAAGTTTCCTCGTCCCACCACGTAAAGCTTTAAATTTTATGCTTCAACTTCAAATAATTAAGTTTTATGTAAAAAAATACCAGAGATAACAAAGTTTCTAAATAACTGAGGCTACAAAACATATTTTAATCCAAATCGTTGCGTAAGTTTTTTTTAAATTTAGATGACAGTAATGTCTGCATCAAACACTTCCACTCACTAAAAAGTAAATTTTCATTATGCTACAGCTTTTCGTTTTTTAGATAAAAAATAAAATATATATTTTTCCGTCATCTTTGAATAGCGATATCTCTCTAATGATTGACATTTGACCTAACGTTTATACAACAATTTATCCTTTGTTTTTAACAAGGAGTCGCTCCTTAAAGTTTTATTTGTATAATTGTACCTGTATGTGAGAAAATATTCTTAATAAATGGGTTCAATTTGAATGTAAAACGTAACATTAGATTATAACCTGTTACATTGTAAGATATCACGAAAATTATACAAACTCGGCGGAACTTCATTCAATTAGGAAAGAGTTTGATAACATGACAAACTTCTTATCGGAGTCATACAATGTCTCCAAATTATTTTCGTTAGCAGTTCGTTAATGAAATAACTTAACTAATTAACATGAATCTGTGCTAAATGTCAATCCCAGTGGCTGTCTATAATTTTCAAGTTTGACACATTGAAAATAATATAAACTTTGTTTCAGAGTTCATCTATGAAAATGTCAATGCGAATTTGACAGTGTTAGGTTAACTTTTTTTTCTTATCATTAACCAAAACTTGAATAGACCTCAGAAACAACAAAACAGCGAATATAAGTGATCATGCTCAGTTATATTCAACATTATTTCATGGTGTAGCCTTTCTTAGATACTCGTTTTTCAGTTCTTTCCATGTTGTTTAATCCTTAGCTTTTTGGGATGTTATGCCAGTGGTCTTCCTAATTTGATAGTCCCATCTTACATTAGGGCGTTTTCTTGGTGTTTTAACACCCCTGGAATACCCTTCATTGATTTTTGTTTTCCATCTATTGTTTTGTCGCCTTGCCAAACGTCCTGCCCACTCCCATATCAGGGATCTTACTCTGTGGATTACATTTATTACCTCGGTTTATTTCGTATCAACTCTATTTTTTTCGGTCTCTTTTTGTTATTCCTAGCATGCATCTTTCCATAGACCTTTGTGTAACTTGGAGTTTATGTTTAATTTCGGTTTTCAGAGTCGTTTCGCAGCCATATGGAAGCACTGGTAGAAGACATTGATCAAATATTTTTTTCTTGAGGTGGACTGTCATTCCAGGTTTGAAGATGACCGAATTTCTTCCGAATATCCTCCATGCAATTTTGATCCGTCTATTTATTTCTAGTAGTAACGAACTCATTATATGTATATATATTCTTCTATTACTCCCAGGATTGTCTTATTTATCTATTATAAATACTTAATGTTTCGACTCCTGCTCTGGAGCCATTCTAAAGAGACAGAACGGAAAATGAGTTTCTGAGTCAGACCTCGGTGTCTCAATCTGTCTACTCCCCAAGAGTCACTAGGTTACTGATAAATCATCAGCATCATCATCATATGGAGTCATATTTAACCAATTTTGAATGGTATAGCCCCCCTGGAGAATTGAAAGATTGCAGAGGAACGTGAATAGCTGGGGAAATGAAGAACTTATGGTAGTTAGAAGAAACGAGGAAGAAGAGTTTTAGATATGTGAAAAGGACTAAAGCACTGTTTTGAAGGTAACTGAAGATAGCTGGACAAATGGTCTTATTGACTAACTGAAATGGAGCAGAAGAAGAAATGCTGAACTGAAGAATTGAAGAACTGGCTCGAAGGACTGACAAGAAGACTATATTTTACGCAGTTTTTTCTTATTGGGAACTCAAGGCTAGAGGTTAGGGAATTGATCTTTGAATAACTAAACGCGTAAAGAAATGTATTAATGAAGAGAAAAGCTTAAGAGCTGATCGGAGACCCTTAAGGTCTTGAAGGAACAGATGAAGAGCTTAAAGTCTTTTTGTTGGAACAATTTTCTCGAAGGATTGAGAAGATGAAGAATATTACAGAATATTTTACAGGGGATATGAGACATACCATGCTGCCTCAGTGCGGGTTGGTAAGGAGTAAATTTCGATTTCGTTGATTTTTGCCATTAACGCCAGAGACGACTGTACCCCCCCCCTCGGAATTGTGTTACAATTATTTATTAATTGAAAAAACTTGACTTGGCTGGGATTCGATCTTGGATAAGGTCCTCTTATCAAGCTCCAATTTTTATATAATTATGGGAGCTGGGGGCATATAACATTTACATATATATATATATATATATATATATATATATATATATATATATATATATATATATATATATATATATATATATGTGTGTGTGTGTGTTTTTTTTTTTTTTTATCCGAAGAGGGGGGAAATACATTGCGTACTTAGCTAGCACGTGCTGGCCGTCGTGCGGGACTCCCGATGCAATGACTTCAAAGCAAGAGTAAATCGTTGCATTGAAACCAGTATACCGTATACCCGCTAAAACCCTAACCTCTTTCTCCTACAACCATGGTCCCCTGCGGCACTCTTACTCAATACTACTTCGCAAGGGTGGTTCATTGCAGATGTTTACTGCTCTTACATTGAAAGCCTCTAAAGCCTACTCCTCGAACGTATTGCGGAGTTCTTTGAGGATAGTCTCCGCGTAATCTGATACCAAGTTCCAGGCTTGGGGGCCCTTCAGCATGGCTTCTACTAATTGTTCTGGAACGATATTAGTCTCCAGAATCCTCTCCACTTCAGCACGTTGATCCTGAAACCGGGGGCAGGAGAAGAACACGTGTTCCGCGTCCTCTATCACGTCCGTACAGTGTGGGCAGTTTGGGGAGTTTGCCCTCCTGAACCTGTGCAGGTATGCTCGAAAGCATCCATGTCCAGTCAGGAGTTGAGTGATGTAGAACCCAACCTCCCCATGCTGGCGGTTGACCCAACGACTGATGTTAGGTATCAATCGATATGTCCACCGGCCTTTAGTAGAGCTGTCCCACCTCTCCTGCCATTGCCCTAGACTCATGGCTCTTTCATCGCTGTTTCCTGTCGGTTGGTCTTTTTCTAACTTTCTGCGATAAAGCCGTCCCCTTTCTGCAGCCAGGATGTCGATTGGCAGGGTAGAGGCAATCACACTCACCGCCTCGTAAGACACAGTGCGGTAGGATGATGCCACTCGAATCGCTGAGAGCCGCTGGACTGATTTCATTTTCCGGCGGTACGATGGTAGCTCGAGCGATTTCTCCCATACCGGTGCCCCGTACAACAAAACAGAAGTAGTTACTGTTGCCAGTAGCTGTCTTCTTATCTGTCTAGGGCCTCCGACATTCGGCATTATTCTAGATAATGCCCCCTGTACCCCAGCTGCTTTCTTGCTGGCCGCGATTATGTGCTCTTTGAAGTTGAGCCGTGTGTCCAGGAGCACCCCCAAATAGCTGATGAAGGGCTGCGACTGTATGTAGGTGTCGCCTATTTTGAGGGTGATGGTTTCCCTTGCCTTTCGACTGCTAACAAGAAGTGTTTCGGTCTTTTGTTCTGCTAAACTCAAGTCCGCTGCGAGCATCCAATGCTGAATTGTGGCTATAGCGAATGAGAAGGTTGTTTGTATCTCCTCTATGTGCTTGCGCACTATGATCAATGCCACATCATCGGCGAATGCCACTAGCCTGACGCCCTCAGGCAGACCGAGCAGGAGCAGGTCGTTGTACATTACGTTCCATAAGAGGGGGCCAAGAACAGAGCCCTGAGGTACACCTCCTGTGATCTTATAGTCTACTTGCCCATTTTCAGTTTGGTACAACAAGATGCGGTCCTTGAAATACGCTGAAACCATTCTGCGCAAGTACTGCGGAACTTCCATCCTGGCAAGAGCCTTCAAAATGCGGTCCCAGCGGGCCGAGTTAAAGGCGTTCTTGATATCCAGGGTGGCTATTAGACAGTACTTTTTTCCACCTCTTCTCCATCTCTTTCCCGAGATAGCCTCTCTGGCGATGTTGGTAACGAGTGTCACGGCATCGATGGTTGATCTCCCCTTTCTGAACCCGAATTGGTTGGTGGAAAGTTTTGGCTCAACGTAGGGCTCCAGCCTATCTGCTATTATTCTTTCAAGGAGTTTTCCCGCAGAGTCCAACATACAGAGGGGACGATATGATGACGGTTCGTCTGGAGGTTTCTTTCCCCCTTTAGGTAGGAGCACAAGCCTCTGCTTTTTCCACTTAGTCGGGAAAACCCCCTGCTTTAGGCAGGTCTCATACATGTGTAGAAACATGTCAGGCCTATTGGCTATGGCGCATTTTAGCGCGATGTTAGGTATGCCATCTGGACCGGGAGCCTTACCGTTTTGGAGCCGGTTGCACGCGCCCATCAGCTCATTCATAGTCACTGATGGTATATCTTCGTCCCTCACCTGCCACGAAGGATAAGCGGGTAGCTCAGGCTTCGCAGGAAACAAGTGAGTGACAATGCGGTGCAATGATTCGGGGCAGTTCGTTGATGTCATGGGGGGGCCTTGATTTTATGCATCACGATTTTATACGGTTTTCCCCATGGATCTTGTTCAACTTCGTCACACAACTCCTTCCAGTAGGATCTCTTGCTTGAGAGAATGGCTCTTCGTAGTTGTTGTCTTTTGATCTCATAGTCGAGCCTTAGTTCTTCTGTTGTGACCCTGTCGCGTCTCCGTGCTCGTTGATGCAGCCTTCGTGCTTTGAGACACTCTCGTCGGTGTTGTGAGATCGTGTCGTTCCACCAGTAAACTGGTGGGCGGCTGTTGTTCTGCCGTCTCCTTGGCATGGATGCATCGCAGGACTTGACAACGCTTGTCATTACCTCTTTGGCAGTGGCTTCTGCGCTTGTTGCTATTGACAATGGTTCCTGCTCCATAACCAAGGCGAATGAATCAGCATCGAAAGCATTTTTGTTCCAACCGACTGGCTGTGACCTCGCACGACTGACACACAATCTTCGTTTGGGAGTGGTGTTGATTTCCCATATAATAGCTTGGTGGTCGCTATTAGTAAACTCCTCATCGACCCGCCACTCACAGCCCCCTTTAATTAGGTTGCTGCTAACGAATGTCACATCGATAATGGAGCTGGCTGTGCCTTTGCGATATGTGCTTACGTCTCCTGTGTTGAGGAGTACCAGGTTGAGCGAAGACATGGTCTCAAGGAGAGCTCGTCCTCTCGCGCTCGTTTCCCGGCATCCCCAGTCAATTGCCCAGGCGTTGAAATCTCCTGCGATGGCGACCGATTCACGCTTCCGTACATCCTCCGCCAAGGTGTCCAAGAATAACTCGAACTCCTCGAGCTGTGCACTAGGAGGTGCATAGCAGCTATAGAAGTGAACCCCTCCCACTTTGGCTCTCACAAGCCATGGTTCGGGGGTATTTGGGAGTTGTTGGAACGGAAGTTTACCGCAAGCCCATATCGCTGCTCTGTCCGTTGTGTCATTTACCCAGGACAGGGTGTCGAAGTTTTTGTACTGCTCGCAGATTATGGCTACGTCGCAATCCAATTCCCGCACCCGCTGTACCAGTAGGTCTTGGGCTGCTTCGCAATGGTTGAGGTTGAGTTGCAGTACTTTCATTTACGGGCTTGTGCTGCTCTCATCGCCTGTTGGTAGATCGGACATTTCCAACTACCCGCAACGTGCCGGCAGTCTGACCTACTATCTTTCTCTTTGCAGAGTAAGCACTTGGCAGGTTGTTGACAAGCCGAGGCATTGTGACCGCGTCTCCGCATCTGTGACAACAACTGCTTCGTTCAGTCTTGCCTCTGCACGCCTGGGCGTTGTGCCCAAAGTGCCAGCATTTGAAGCACCGTCGAAGGCTGATCCTCTCGCGAACACGTACTGTGCCCCACGCAAGTTTCAGCTTTCCAAGTGCGATGGCTTTCTTGGCCTGGACCTCTGGGAGACAAACAACTGCCGTTTGTGTTGATCTATATGCCCGTCGAAGTGATTTCACTGCCTCCTCAGTGATCTCTGCCAGGCCGTCGATATTATCTTTGAGCAGGTTTACTACGTCTTCCTTGGTACTGATCTCGTCCAAGTCTTTAATTTCAATCTCGATTTGCGGTATTCGAGATTGTACAGTGGCCCCGCTTGGGAGCTTATTCTTGATGGCGTTACAGTAGCGCTCCATCTCCTGAGCGTCTGCCTTCGCGAATAAAAACAGGAGATCTCCCTTAGCTGTTCGTCGGATCTTATTGACTTTTTTGCCTATATCCTGCAAGGTGGGATCATTTTTGATATCTCGCAAGATATCTGCATGGGAGCTCTTCTCGCCTTTCTTTATAAGCAGCGTACAATGTGGCGCTGGTTTTTGCTTACTGGTCCTCGGGCCTTTTTCCTCTTTACCAGTTGCCAGTCAGTCAACTGGTTTGAAGGTTTGTTTCTGGTCTGCGGTTTAAACTTGGATTTTAATTCATTGTTTCTCTTCGCTTCTGAATTGACCACCCTACTTGTTGTTGCCTGGGTGGTTTGCCCGATGTTCTGGCAACCTTCTTTACCGGGCTTTAGCTTGCTAGATAGCACCGGTTTAAGAGTTTTTGGTAGTGGTGCCTTACTTGATGAGGCTACTGAAGGCGAGGCCTTCGGTGGCGAGGTCCTTGCTACCGAGTCTCCCGGCAGTGGGGCTACTTTTATTGAAGCCGCCTGCTTTGGGGCCGCCGGTGTTGATGCAGCCGGTTTTGAGTTAGCTGCTTTTGAGGCAGCCGCTTTTGGGACCTCCTTTTGCTTTTCACCTTGTGTCTGAGTGTTTGACACCTTTACTGGCGATGTCTGTGTTGTAGCAGGTTTCGCTACAGGAGATGGCTGCGTCGTTGACGTCAGATATTTGTCATATTCTGACTTAATGGCGTGTGCCAGTTTCTTGATCTCATGATGTACATTGTGCCTAGGCCCAATGAACGTCAAGAGCTCATCGATCTTTGCTCCTAATTTGTTTGGAGCGCCACTCTCATCTGTTGCCCTTTGGGGGACGTCAACTCCACTATTCGCCTTTTGGAGGACTTGGCTGAATAGTGTATTGCTGCCAGCTCTAGTTTTAATGGTCGATGTTGTACCATTAACGGTGTTCTTCTTCTTCTTGTCACTATGTGACGGAACCAGTGATAATTCGCTCCCCCCAGAATCCGTGGAGCGTGCACCGGCCACCGAGGCTTTCACTCGATCGGAACCGGTGGTGGGATTATCCTCTGCAGAGGTACCCACCTGGGGTATTAAGTTCACCTTATCACCCATATCCATAAATGGTTTATTTTCGGGGTTCCTTCCCCTATCTGATTTTGGTCCGCCCTGAGGAAATCCTCAGTAGCTGGAGAGCTTCCATTGGGGAGGCGCCCGGTAGTGGACCAACAACCACCCCGGGATATGTGTGTGTGTGTGTGTGTGTGTGTGTGTGTGTGTGTGTGTGTGTGTGTGTATTTATGCCATTTATGCCCCCCGGTGGCCTAGAGGGAAAGTTCGTCAGCTCACACAATTGTATAAAAATTGGAGCTTGATATAGCGGACCGGACCCGGGATCGAATCCCAGCCAAGTCAAGGTCTTTTCATTAATAAAAAAATTGTAACACAATTCCGGGCGTACAGTCGTCTCTGACGTAAATGGCAAAAATCAGGGAAATAGACATTTGCCCCTTACCAACCCTCACTGAGGCAGCGTAGTAAGGTATGCCTCATATCCCCTGTAAAATTCTAAATATTCTTCGTCTTCTCAATCCTTCGAGACAAGTCTTCTTACAAAAAGACCTTAAGCTCTTTATCTGTTCCCCAAGACCTTAAGTGTCTCCGATCAGCTCTTCAGCTTTCAGTTAGTAAAACCGATCATTCGCCCATCTATCTTCAATTCTCTTCAATACCATCCTCAGTCCTTCTCACAGATCTTAAGCTCTTCTTCTTCTTCGTCTCTTCTCAAGACCTTAAGTTTTCCATTTCCACAGCTCTTCAACTTCCTCTGCAATCTTTCAATTCTCCAGGAAAAATTGGTTGAATATAGATGCATATGATGATGATGACTAAATATGTATTTGTTTGGTTTACTCTTTGATGATGAAACGGCGTTGAGTGTTTAAAATAAAGGTTTGGTGTTAGGGTGCAAAATTAAATTTGTACATCATAAGCCAAAGAATCTATATAAAATTGTAAGGGCAAAACAATTTTAACAATCTGTTTAAAAAAATTGTTTAAACAAATAGTGATCTAGTTGCACATGGACGACATATCTTATCTTATTTTGGGGTATCTTACGAATGAGATATTTACTTATATGTTGTAGACACGTCTAGCTTTGAGAACTGTATAATATCTAAAATGCTGGTTCACGCATAATTTCGTTGTACCAGAATATATTTTAAAACTTTTACTTTCGAGCATTTTTAAACATAAGTGTTACTGCATAAACTTTTATGCTGACACAATAAATTACTTTCACTTCGGTATATCACGTCAAGTGTTTATAGGTAGTAAAATTATTACCGTACCAAACTAGAAAACAAATTTGCATTTCATCTGTCCTGGTAACTTTTCTTAGTAGATTTGCCGGAAAGTAGCCACTATAGGAATGTACAAAATTCAATAATCACTAAGTAACATATTTTTCTGATTCTTTGGGAATCACGGCACAATTGCTGGAAAGTTTGCATATTTCAAACACTGCAAACATTTCAGGAAATCAGACCAAAAAAATTAACACAACTGAATAAGAAATTAGAAAATTAAAAGTTTCGCAAGGATAATTTCAGATTCTTAAAAAATCAGAAAAATAAAGATGTTAGTATGAAGCTGGTAGACAATGTAACTCGTTCCTAGAAGTTTCCTTGAACTTCCGTCGTCTTGAAGTGGTTGATTTCACAGCGTTTCAATAGCTTTGTATCTACTATCGTCATCAGGTGAATGATCGGAAATTCACATTATCCGTAGTATAATCAGCGTCGGAGTACCTGGCGGTTGGTTATCGGTGATGCGTAGCGGCAGAGGCCGAAGAAGAGCTCGCCAAATGTTTTCAATTTGGACGCTGGGTACACAAGGCTGGAGTACCTCTCAGACCGATTACAAGTTCACGGAACTCACCAACAGCAGCACTATCGAAATTCCTTCTACCAATCATCCAACCTTTGGAGGGCAAAATAACATCGCAGGTCAATGACTCAAAGCATTTTGTCGAAATCATCGGAGCCATGGAATTTGAGGCAGAACATCGCTTAGTAAGTTTCGACGTTGAAAACCTTTTCACGAACGTACCACTAGACGAATCTCTCAACATAATGAGAAACAAACTTACTGAAGACGAAACCCTGATGGAGAGGACGGAGCTACCAATAGACTCAATCATGGACTAACTACAATGTTGCCTCAAGAACTGCTACTTTCAGGAGAAGAACCTATTCTTCATGCAAGAAGATGGATTGCCTATGGGTTCCTCGTTATCACCAACCATCGCGAACATCTACATGGAATCATTCGAAAAACATGCACTGAGGAGGTGCGAGAAGCAGCCTAAGCTATGGTTGAGGTAAGTCGATGACACCTTCATTATTTGGCAAAACGGAGAGACAGGCATTCCTGGAGCACCTGAACCAATCCCAACCATTCATTAGATTCACCATGGAGATGGAAGAGAGTAGGTGCCTACCATTCCTTGATGTAAAATGTCAAAGGACTAGGACCGGAATCCAAACAACAGTCTACAGGAAGGCTACGCATACAGGATTATACTTTCACTACAATTCCAACCACCCATCAGCAACGAAAACTGGCACCATCAAAACACTAATCCATAGAGCCAAAAATATCTGCAGCACACCAGAAGCACTCAAAGAAGAACAAGTGAAACTTAGAGAAGACTTTTTGAATGGATATCCGGAAACCATCATTACCAAGGCGTTTGCAGAGCTGGAAAACCACCTAGGCAGGAAGAGGGCACCATGATAGCAATTCTACTATTACCGTATACTAAAGGGTTGTCGGAGAAACTTAGACGAATTGCATACAGCTATGGAATCACAATGATCTTCAATAGCAACAACACCTTGAGGAGCATGATTAAAAGAACGAGGCCGGACGCACCAGCAATACCAAATAACTGTATATACAGCATATCTTGTGCATGTGGCAATCTTTACATTGGAGAGACAAAGCGACCGTTGGACACCAGGGTTAAGGAACACGGCATAGCTACTCAAAGGGCGGAGGTAACGACCGAACACCATATTATCAACTGGGACCAGGCCGGGTAATTCACAAGGAAGAGCATTGGTACAAAAGAAAATTCATAGAGACAGCAAATATAATCTCAAACGAAAATATAATTAGACAGCCCAGCGTCCAAATTAAAAACATTTGGGGAGCTCTTCTTACGCCGACGCTGATGGGACAGGATTACACCCAATGACCATGACCGGCGACGCATGACCGGTTAAGGGTATAAATACCAGGGATAATCTGAATTTCGTATCATTCACCTGATGACGATAGCAGATACAAAGTTATTGAAACGTTGTGAGATCAACCACTTCAAGACGATGGAAGTCCAAGGAAACTTCGAGGAACAAAATAGAGATGTCACGACTATCTTTCAGAAATTAATTCCTAAATAGTTCTGAAATGATTGATGAGAAAGTCATTGATTATTTTGTCTATTCATTCCGATTTTCTCAAAAATAGCCTGGATTACAGGTTGCCCTTTACCCTCATAGTATTGGATGAAACTTCGAGACATCTAGAAGTAATGTAATATTTCCCTAAGACACGTGGACAAATAAATTAAACAACCGCCACTTATAAGCAGCCCAGATAATCATAGAGCAGAACGGATTTTTACTTAAACTATTGTAAACTGATAAAATGTAATAGGTAAAGAGATGTCTTAAGATAGTTATTTACATGATTAATAATACTGAAATCGAAGCACCGCCTCTAGAGCAGGATTGTTCATGGAGACAGTTATTGCTAGAGAAGTACAATAGTAGCACAAAAATTAAGCGTCTCTGCAAATATTCAAGAAATAGGGCATAATATAGTATGTAGTAAATAATAAAATTTTCCAACAACTATCTGCGAGTAACAGGTAAATTTTATTTTGATAAAATGTTTGATTACATGATAGGGAGAAGTGGACTGTTTACATTGTTTACCTATAGATAAAAAAATGCAAAAAATAATTTTTTGATATGTTTATTAATTTTTAGGAACAAAAGTAATACAGTGATGAGAGTGAAGTTGTTGATTTTGTTCTTTTAGTGAATAAGTACGTGATTTTGCAAAAATTTTAATATTGAATGAAGAGAAAATACCCCCATTTTTTCAATAAAAAATATCGGAAACAGAAAAAGAATGAGATTATGATCTAATTTTTAAATTAATAGAGACTGGATGTGACATTTCGCAATTACTAGATGGGGGAGAGGAATTTCAGTAATATTTAGGTAACAAAAAAATGATGAAGACAAATTTGGATATGATCTTCTCCTGAAATGACTAGAGCTGAATTTAATCACTTAACAAAAATTCAGATATCCGATAAATATTGAGAGGAGAATTTATTCATTGCATCAGAATTGATAGATTCACTTTTTAAATTAATACAGACGTTATTTAGGCATTTTGGCAAATTTATGAGGCGGTGGCGACTTATATCTGATTAAATGCAGGTGAAATCTAAAAAAAAAATAAAAATGTTGGAAATTAAAAAATTCAAAAATTTAGAATAATAAAAATCTAAAAATCCAAAGTGTACACAATAATTCCAAAACTAACAGAAATAACGAAAAATATCAACGCCACCGTAAATAGGAGAAAAATGACAAAATTGTGAAAACTGTAAAAAGTGAGAACAATGGGAAAATGTCAAAAAGATTCAAAATGACAAAAATGTCAAAAAAGCAAAAAATTGTAATGACAAAACATGATATGAAAAATGGCAATATTAAAATGACAAAAATCTCAAATAGGTGAAATATTATTGGCTCTTTAGATTGAATTCCAAAGCTATATAAATTTCGCTCACGACAATTGATGTTAAACTTGTTTTCACAAAAAAATTTAAAAAAAGAAGCAAAATGAAAACTAACAAATAAATTATTTTTCAAAATAAACACGTCACATACGCCGTTTTGTCTACCCATGCGAATCTGGGTTGAGTCAGCTAGTTAAAACATGCAATAATTGAAAACTGCTCCAGAGTTGGGGTTGAAACGTCACAACAGAAGTTATACCCAGTACACAACACACCTATTGGTTCATAGAACGAGTGGTTGATTATAACTTTCCCACAAAACATCTGTAAAGAAAAGCAACCACCAATCCGACCAATTTTTCGATATTGTCCTAGTACCTACCATTACCAATTGCAAATATTAATCCGTTACAGAAAAGGGGTGAGAAGATAAATTCCCATTGAACAGACAGAATAGACACTTGAAATTTTCACCAAAACTTTTCAAAATCTATATCAGAGCTGTCTGTCAATAGAGATTAATTAATATAGTTTGCAAGTCCAAGAGTAGTCAAAACAAAACTGCTGAAATCATAAAGTCCTCTAGTTCTTGTTGAACAATTTTCATAATCTGATTTATGCAAATATCCCTTATAATAAGCATGTATTGGTTTACATCAAGTATCTGCTTTGTCAATACAGCATTACAAGAAACCATCAAAATTAAGTTATTGTTGAACAAAAATATATGAGGATTACTGAAGAAGAGACTTTATTTTGGTATATTTCTATGTTAAGAGCTACTACCCCAAAAATTGCGACATATTACAGCAATCAACTGAGATGTAAAATAAATTTGAAAGCCCTAGGTTCAGAAAATAATTCTATAACTTCTGAATTCCATTTACCTGAAATATTACAAAACAATTTGTAGCGCTTCTCCAAGCTAACCCCCTGAGCGGTTAATTATTATTAACGACAGGTCAACGATAACTTGAACTAACTCCAGGCTAAGTCTTTGTAAAGCAACTGGAAACGATTTCATCATCAAGCTCATCAACAACATCAGCACCACAGTTGTTATCATTGGTAATAGCATCATTGATGAAAGGGTTAAATACAGCACCCGAGCCTGATTTCATTCACCCCATTTTGCTCTCTTGCTCTTTGAGCGTTTTAATAATTTCCACCGCCTGTCATATCTACGAATGACTGTCTTTGAAATTTCGCCCGTCATCGGCAACTGGCATAGTAGACAAGCACAGACACACAGAACATACAAAACACACAGTCACTTCAAACGAACTACATGAAAGATAAACAGTGCGGAATCGGATGGTAATTAACGTTTTGATATTTTAATTAATTTGGTTTGTTGTATGTGTGTGATCTCCTGCGATGCCACACCGAACTGTGTCGATCAAATCGCATTACGCCCAGGAATCATGATAAACAATTTCATGATGACGTACAGTCATGGAGTTTTTGGCTTAGGACTGATTCGAGTAGAAAATGATGTTATAAACTTGCGAAGTTACTGAAAGGTGAACAATTATTAAAATGAGTCATTTAAGAAGTAAGTGAAAAAATATTTTTAGTTTTTTTTAAATTTTTTAGCATTACTTTTTAATTATACAACTCAGCCTGTAACCAATTTTTGCTTGTATAATAAGTTTATGAAATATTTTCTATTCATTTCACTACACTAGTCTATAAGAAACGTTTCACTTGAAATTTATACAGTATGATAAAAACATATAACTAGTTAGAATGAACGCACTATTGGGCTAAAACAATGCAACATTTTTCTGAAATTAGGAGCAGGTTATATTCTTGAAGTACGAGTGACAGTTGGATCTAGGAACAAGAAGAAAGAAAATACTGTAACGAAATTTCCCTAAGCCGGCCCTGGTTTCATTCCAGTACGACATCGATCGCTTTTAGGACAAAAAAACTGATCTCAAAATGACTCGGCAGCTGTAGAATTGATAATGATTGTACGAGAGTTTTGATGCTGATTTTAAAAGGAGCAGCCCATTATCGCAGCAGTCAGTTAGTGCGACGTACAGCTTATGTTGTATTATATTTGTGATATTCGAATCAGCTGTTGATGTAAATAAAAGTTTCTAGAAAGTGAGAGTAAATATTAGTAGTTTTTTTAAGCTTAATTAAACCCACGGAGTATATAACAAGTAGTTTGGAAATCAAAGCATATGGAAAGTGAAATTTAAACAATTTTCTTTCTATGTTAATATAAAAACTATAAGTAAGCGACAGGGCATGTCGTTCAAGGTATTCGGATTTTAACAGTTATAAAGTAAAGATTGTTCAGGGTTATAATTTGACGTTTAATAACTGTCAGAAAAAAATATACAATTTTTTTTAATCCAAATTTTGCCAATTGTATTTACAATATATATGGTATCTCAGGATGTTATATATGTCAGGATGAGGAATAAAACACAATAGTTATGATGACTGCCATCATATCACTCATCACTTGAGCACCACCAGGTAACCTGTTGATGATCACACACATAGCCATCCATATATGATATAAGAATCTAACTTATTTTAATTTGGACATAAAAAAAGTATTTCTTTGGAAACTCTTTTTCAAATATTTAATTAGTAAAGGAAAGTTCCGAAAAATTAAATGTTGGTATGTTAAAAAGAGCTATAAAAGCAGAAAAAAACCCACGTCTGTCAGTATTATAGTGTCCATATAAATTCTTCAATAGCGGACAATTGAACCGTTTGATATTTAATACAGATGATTAACTTATTTAAGAAACACGTTTCTGTCCAAGATATATACCATTACGTTTGGATTAGAATTCAGAAAATCTTGGTAGGTTCCAAATTTGAAGCATCTTGGTGAAAATACTCTGCCATTTTTAAGAATTTCTAGAGCCGATTAATGCGTAAGATCTTTCTGAACAGACAATATCTAACAACAATATCTGCGACTCAATGCGGTATGTAAGCCCTGCAACGGTAGATACGATTTAAGAAAGTGCCGATGCTAGAGGAATATACATTTTGATAAAATATTCAACTAAAAGACATTGAAAACAATTTTACCCTAAATACTGACGCAACTTACGAAGTGAGCTTATGTTCGACTGTAAATGCCAGGCTATTCCAAATTAAATAGTTTTCATCTCCATTTGCCTCTTAGTAAAAAGTCACAAGCAAAACTGGTCATATATTAAGGTCGCTTTTCACAGTCTGTTTTGACGTTAAATGGAAACATCTTATGCTAGATGAATTTAAGAATCTTACAGAAAACTGACATACTATCTCCAGAATTAACACTATGGTACACGAAAACAATAAAAGTCTTGAAACGTCTAATACGATTCGATGACAAAATCTCCGAACTTATCGTAAATATATGTTGCCTATAAGAGAATCTATGAATCGCTGGATCAGTAAAGTGGAGCCAAATAAGACTGATAATTCCTCTGACAAATGCGCCTTGAATTATTTCGATACATAATTGTTGCCACTGGTTACTTGATCAAACTGACCTGGAGCTTATGTCATTCCTAACATAATTGTAGCACCGACAAATTGATGATCAAAGCTTTCTCACTTTGGTGCTGGAAAGTCTTAATACGACCCTTGAAAAAAAAAACAGTAGAGCAACCAATAGAATTTTGGTAATTTGCAGACTTACCTTACTTAGTTTGCTGTTCCCGTGATCACAAAATCAAGCCTAAACTGACTCTTTGCAGAAATCAATAAATGCAAGTGGTAGTAATTTCCAATAGAAAAAAAGTAGTAGCATATAAGAAAAAGAAAAGGGACAGTGACGGATTACATTTGTCTCTTTTTCTAACGTTTTGAATGCCATATTGTATAGGTACCTAAACAGAACTGTGTTTTGTTCAGATTCAGAATGCATTTAAAATAAAATATTACAAAATCTATAACTAGTCTGAAAGTTACTCATAGCAATATATATATATATATATATATATATATATATATATATATATATATATATATATATATACAAACGTTCTATAATATAAAGACCATAAAACATTCTTCTCAAGATTAAAAGATCCCACACCATTTCTGCTGCAATCAAACATAGTGTATCAAATTGGATGTCAGGATTGTGACAGCACATACATATGCCAGACTACGCAATGGCTCAAGAGTAGATTAGCACTTCATAAGAGTGACATAAATGACAACAAGCAAAGATGTGCACTGACTAATCATGCGAACGAACAAGGGCACACAATTGATTGATAGGGAAAACAAATATAACAAACGCCTATTACTAGAAATGATCCATATCAATGATCAAAATAATCCAATCAATAAAAGATCATATGTACAACAATTGAGTGTTGTCTATGCCTTCTTACTCCCAAAGCGGTTCCATGAGTTCTATGATGGTCAGATGGATGAATAAACGTTGACAGCCCAAATGTCATACAAACAATGAACTATTAATAACAACAACACAAATTAAATTTTATTATTAATGTCATCCTTGTTGTAAGTCGAGTATGTTTTGTAATGTTTAACAAGCCCATGAAATTACCTTTTAAACATCACATTGTAAGTTAACAACTATCAGGTATAGAAATTATATAAATTTATGTTTGATATAACTTGTAGCATTAGACCCTGAAGAAGGAACTAACAGTTCCGAAAGCTCGGATTTTTGAATAAAGAATTAACCAAAAGAAGTAGTCAATATCCCTTATCCCCATAATTAAATATATATATATATATATATATATATATATATATATATATATATATATACGTTTGTGTATACTGTTTCACGGATGGAAATATGTGGTTGATGATTTATTCCGGTGTACATCCGTTCGTCTGTATTCGTTTGAAAAATCACTTGACGTTTCGCCAAAATCATATTTGTAACTGTTACTTATATATTATATATATCAAATTACCGACTCGATTGTCGAATTGAAAAATCGGGATGCAACATTTTTAATAGCCTGTAAATAAAAAATTTCTACTAAAAATATATTAGAGGCAATGCACAGCATAGTTAATGCTAAGTAGACATTTAAATCAATATTTTAATTAGGTCACAGAATACTGATAATTTTTTTAACATTTTAAAGCAATAACCCTAGTTATAGATAGTTTGCTTAATAATTCAAATAATCATCTGTCTACAAAACTTTGGTTGTTACGGTTTCAATAAAATCTACAAATTATTATCACAATTAGTTTTGTAGAATAGATTAATTTCTTGCCTTAACAATTGGACATTAAATAAAAAATCGTCGTTTTCTCCATCCAAAACAATAAAACAAAATCGTGAGCCATTGATCACATCAATTAGTAGAAACTGAAGCGATAAATTTTAAAACGGAATTCAAAGTCCCATTCTTTCTGGGCAAGGGACACGAACGACGACCAAATTAAACACTAGTTCTCGAAAACAAATCTCCCCCAGTTAAACTTAATTAAGAACGATTTCCTCTGGCGATAAGCGTTACTTTTATTAAAACTTATCAGCAGCATTGCTGCTTTCCTTGCCGACAATGTTGCTTGATGTTCCTTCCAATTACTAACAGAAACGTACAGGGAGTGAGGAAAGGAGAGATTGGTGTATGTTGTCGTTTGAGTTTCTTGCTGGCTGGTATTCCATGCCATGCCGGTCTCCATGCATCACTCAGTTGACACCCGGTGCCCCATATATCACGGGGCCGGCTGCTCCGGGCTACACTCTTCGCGCTCGCCCCTCGCGTCCCTCATCTAGTCCTCATCGACTTATTTGCATACAGCGACATCGTCGGTCGTTTTTTATCAGGAGATTTATGGCAGCGTTAATACAGGACGAACAACTTACCGAACACTCGATTAGAGAAACTACGATGACGACGGTGACGACGGCGGCGGAGAGACTTCGCTTTTTCGACATTTTTTACAAGAAGCTTCGAAGGACAAATGATGTATTGTCATAAATTGTCGGAAACAAAAATAACTGGCATCTCAAGATAATAATTTGCCATAGATACTGGTACAAGCGATGTCAGAATCTGACAATAACTACAGACTTTCGGAATTCTTGAAAATAATCACAACAGAAACATATAAATGCAATATTCTGAGTTTTGGGGTCTGTTTTTGTTTCTATTTTTGATATAATTCAAAATCACAAATACCCTAAACTCATTTATATTTAGATTTCGTGACAAAGTCGTATCTAAGAGCGCAACATAAAATTTGTGTAATGTAATAAATTTTATATTGGAGAACCTTCTAGACCTCTAAATGTAGCAGTAAATGGACATAAAAATTGTTATAACATTTTATTTCGTGACTGCAAGGTTAGAGAGGATAGCTGTACTATAAAACGGCTGACGCATGTGACGATTTCAGTTGTGTAGATAGCAACGTAGCCATCTTCTGGTCCAGTGTAAAATCAGAGACATTGTCAAAAAGTAAATATTTTTGTAGTATTGTGGTTCAAAAATTTATTTTTGAACCCCCACGGAGTTCACAACAACATTAAATAAAGAAACGATAATTCGAAAAGTTCGAAATTTGTGATGATTTTCATTATCATAATTCAAACATATTAGACAACACAAGTCGAAAGGAATAGGAGTCTGCTTCAATTTTATTGAATTGCAGCGATTGCATCGCTACGATTTAATTAATTACTTAATAATTAATGTTGAAATTAGTAGTGATCATTTTGAGTAACCCTATATCGGACTCTATTATTATTTTAAATTCTTTGATCACATTTTTGACATCTCATACCAAATTAACATCTAGGAGCATCTGAAGATTACTCTTTCAAATGCTTCTAACTTGAAAGGAGATTTATTATGTCAATTCATGTCACTTGTTATAGTTAAACATTTTAGTTACAAATTCTATATTATTAATAATTTCCATTGAGGATGGGGTCTGACCTAGACCCTGAAACCATTGAAATTTGAAATATTCAAAATGTGGTGCGATTATTCCCACGTAAACGTGTCAGAAAACACTTGTAATAGCATCTTTTTTACATCTTTACGCCTAGGTGAGTATAGACCTCCCTCTTTCTCCTCTAGCTGTTTTTGCTGTGTGCTTCTTCGATACACCTCAGGCGTTTGATAACGTCATTCGATCTCAGTCTTCCTCTTTTTTTTCCCACGGTCTCCATGTGATAATTCTAATATTCCATCGGCCATCTTTAGTTCTTACAATGTGAGCAGCGTTGCCCCACTTCTCAATGGTAATTCTCGCAGAAATGTTGGCGATTTAACTATTTTCTCTTTTCCAATTATACCGATGTATCTCTCGGTGATATAGCCAACACCGATCTTTATGTTGCCCTGTGTGTTATTTTTATTCGATGCTTTATGCATAGTGTAAGGATCCACGTTTGTGTTCTATGCGTAATGATAAAGGGTATGCATAGGTCTAATATTTTGGTTCTAAGATGTTTTTTATTTTTAAATATGTGAGATAGTCTTCCGAACGCACTCGTATTAATTTCAATGTCCCCTGATTCTTGAACGTTTTCTATATGTATTCCATTTATCGTAATCCGATCTTTTCTGTTCTCATTATTCGTTTTATCTAGATTCATCTTTAGTCCTGTATTTCTGAACTCATTTCCTAGTTCTGATAATATTTGTATAAGTTTTCTTCTTTTTCGGCCATTATGACGACATTATCTACGAATCTTAAATAAGGGAATTGATGTAACTCCCACATTTGTACAGTCCAATTATTCAAAGACTCCTTCTAGGGCTAGGGTGAGTAGTTTGGGAGATATTCACCTTGTTTTATTCCTCTATTAGATTTCTTAGAAATTTTAGAGCAAAGAGAATTTCTTCTTTGGTTATCTCTGGTATGTCTACTGATCCCACGATCAGAACATTCTTTTCTACTTTTGGCAAAAATCTAGTTGTTTGTGACGTATATGTAGGTCTTAATAGTATATTTTTGTTGATAGTTTGATCATATTTCTTCCCCGTTTTCCTTTGTTAGTGGTCCTATTTGGTGCCTCTAGGCCTTTCTTCTTAGACATTTTAAGTCCTTGTTCTTTTCTATGATATTGCTTGCCATTTTTGTGTAGTCTGCTTCCCAGTCATTTCGTATCATTGCTATCTCTTGTAGCTCTTATCTTTGTGGTACTAATATTTTTTATTACTGTACTTCGATCATCAGTGTCTTTCATGTCCTCTATGTATGTTTGTGTGTTAAATCAATTTTTATTTTTTCTGAGTTCTTTGGGAATAACACCAAATGACTCAGAAAAAATAAAAACCAAAGATGCCACAATTATCGTTCAGAAAACAATTAAATGTATTTTATCGGATTTCAAAAAAGATAAAAGAGTAACTCCACAAGAAGGTTCTCTAATGTGGTTGGAGATGAACTCTGGCCAACAAAATTGCACTATTGACTGAAGAATGACATCTGTCAAATGTTGTTTCGTTGTTTGACGTTATAACATTCACTAAGATTCGAACATAGGTCGACCTTCACTGAGCTGATAATAGAATGAAACATATTTTATAATACATTTAGTATATTAAAAAATACTTATAGTTTGCCTGGACAAAATATTTTTAATTATTTAAAAAAATATATTTTTATGATCTCATTTATAACGCGAGTGGAAATGTATTACAGAGAGATCCGAGGTAAGTATACCATGTAATAATAAAGGACCCAGCACCGAAGTCGTATTTATAGGACAGGGAATGACAGCGATGACACTTGTGATTAAAAATGGCTATAAAGTGTTTTTTTGTCAGTTGCTCCAAAATATTGCTCACTGTTTACTATAGTATTGCTGTCATCTCTATGGTATAAATACCGAGCGTGCGCACTTTCTTATGATCGAGGTCCAATCACGTGTGACTGTGATGTTGTGTCCTTTATTACATTACACGGTATACTTACCCCGGATTTCTCTGTTACACATTTCCACTCGCGTTAAAATTGAAATCTTTAAAATTCCCAAATCCCAGGACCGAATTTTTTGCAGACAACTCTATACCAACGTGTTCGCAAGAAAACAGGGCTTATGTTCATATAATTTTTTCTATTATCCAATAAAGTGAAAGTAATTGGCATCGACATCCCTGTTTACACCTGGTAACCCAGTAGGTCGCCCAGGTAAATAAAAGGCAACCCAACGGCTGCACATTTTATACTTTTACTCAGGATAAAATTTTCTTATTATCCTGATGATGCAACATTTAATTAAAAATTGTTTTGTAAATAATAATTAAAAATAGTCTGTCCAGGATTTTCTTATGCAACCCATTTTTAATACATTTTCTAATATACTAAATTTATTCTAAAATATGTTTCATTCTATTATCAGCTCGGTGAAGGTCGACTTAGGTTCGGAACTTCTACTAATCGTATTTATTTCCTGCTAATTTAAACATATTTGATTGATTTGTGGCGATTATATGTTTAAAGAATACCGTTTAAATGATACAGCTTTCGAAAATGAAGCTGGCAAAAATTACTTTTGACACCCGCTGGAAATGAAAGATAAGCTTTGGATTCCAAAAAAGTCTGCAAACCGTGAATTGAGTTTCTACATTTGTAGATATAAGAAAAGAATTTGTTTCAGGTACGAAACCGTTATGATCTGGACCGAACCTGTGAACCACCATGCTACATTTTTTTTTGGTGAACATAACTGTTATTAACCAGAAAATCCGTGTATACGACCGGCATACAGATGTGCCATGAGCCCTAAAACTGCACCTGAACCTCAAACTGATACTTCACAGAAGGAACCAATTGAATTTTGAGACGAAAATTGATAGAAGCCATAATAGTGACATTGCATGACCTGGAAACACCATAACCAGTCAGCTAAGATTATTTAAACCACCGTATAAGAAATTTGAGGCTGTCTAAGCCTGCTTCAGAAATTTTGGATTTCAGGCTAAAATAAAAAAATAACAACAGAAACTAAAAATTCTTAATACCGCACAAGAGAACAGAATCTCCTCAAAGATATTTCTGATGAAAATGAGTTGCCGTTTTGTAAAGATGTACCTGGTTTAATTAATGTTTGCAATGGCATTACAAAATTACGTTTCTAGTGAGGGCCGTTTATTCATAGACTCGTCAAAGCGGAGTCTAAAATGTATTCTCTAACGCAATGGGAATGAATTAGGGTGGTTGCCTATAGCACAGTACAAGAAGAATATACATCTATTGCTATAGTTTTGGAGAAAATTAAATATGTGAAAATTACTGGCGAATATGTGTTGATTTAGAAATGGTTAACTTTCTTTCAGGACAATAAGGTGTTTACAGAAAGTATCGCTGTTTTCTTTGCTTGTGGAATAGTAGAGCAGAAAATCAAAACCAGGTTACAATGAATTGGCCCACTCGGCAAGTGATACTTCAACTTTTGCAAGGAAGTTTTTTAATTGAAAGTATTTTGTTCAAATTGATGATTACTTCATTTTTTTCAACTTAAGAACTTAATAAAAAAATAGGATTAACTTTAAACATGTTGTATTTTATTGTAAAAGTTTGTAATCGTCATTATTAATTAGGCTAGTATGATGTAATAGAACCCAATCATCAGAAATGCTGTTTGTGTGCAGTGTAATGATTCAAGTGAGCTACTCTCATATGCGAATAACGCCGAAATAGATTGCAAAGTGCAAAAGCGGCAAAATTTCCTTACGTTATTGAACTTGGATATAAAATGAAAAAAATAATATATGTCATAAAATTATTAGCAAATCACACTTCTTCTAGAAGCTATCGACTTTAAGCTAGGTATGTCTAATGTTAACAAGTATCTCTTAATATATCGCAGGATTGTATCTACGCTTGAAACCCCACCTTTTCCATAACAAAATGATGACGAAACGTATCCGTGTGTGTAATCATATAGCACATAAATGTCCGTCGCTTTACAGTCCACTGCTCCATTGTGACTAAAACGGTAGTACAACATGAAATAAAGTTCCCCAATTACATGTCATAGTTACCACCTGCTACTTTTACTAGCCTTTCTTAAAACCCCAGTTTGCGATATCTCAGTGTGTTTTTTTGATAATAATTACAGCAAGAAGTCATTGGGCATCCGCAAGCGAATTCTATAAAAAACTCAGGAAACACATACACATCACAAGCGCTGACACTGTTAAACGATATATTTTTTAATAAACTGGGTACCGAATAAATACATAAATCGTACAAACTTGAGTGGATTATATAATTGCTATAATTTCTATAATTGCTTGAGTTATAAAGGAAATATATTATTAGTGAAAGAATTTCAAAATTTACTAGCTATAGCTATAGCTTTTATAAGAAATTAAATTAAATATTTGAAAATTAGACACACACAAGTTGATGTGTAGTTCTTTTACACCTGTTCTCGTTTGTAAAATTACTTACCCATAATCTGGTTAAATAATAGATTTATCTCAGACTTACCTGCAAAAAAATAATACTTAGTTAAACCTTCTTCAGCTGTTAGTAAAATATATATATATATCAACATTTTGAAAGTTTTACCGGTCAATAACAAAAAAATTAATTCGGGTTCTATATTCCTTTGTTTTATATTATTCAAACGTTTATAGTTTCTCATTTTACAAAATTGGAGCAACTATATTTAAGGAGTGTCGTTTTTCGGAATACTGTGGTCTCAGATTCCACTGGGTAATTTCAACGTTAACTTGTTTATAAATACTATTTTAAAAAACTGTATAAATAAGGCAACAGGTTTCTAGTGGATGAACAAATGGCATGAAAATATGGTTTGTTAAAATTATTTTAATCCGTTTTCACTGTACGGTATGATAATGTTGCCAGATTGAAAGTGAAATCAAATAGATATTATGAACGGTTAAACATATTAAGACCAACAAAAAGCTAGCTTTATGCTTCATTTGTCAGTTTATTACGCCACTGCAAGTTTGAGGTGCCAGACTCAAAGCTGCAAACATCAAAATCATTAACGGTATTTTTAGAACAATGATTTATCAAATCATTCATTCGAATTTGCACTGACTTACAGCTGATAAACGAAGCCTTTGTCTTATTCTCTCAATTTTTTTCCGTAGACCATCTCTTTTTGACCCCACTATCAAATAGACGATTATATTCTATTCTGTAGAGAGATAAATGGGGTTTAATTTCATATATGATTCATTAAAATACGTTATGATAAAAATATATTATTCAAACGTTTATAGTTTCTCATTTTACAAAATTGGAGCAACTATATTTAAGGAGTGTCGTTTTTCGGAATACTGTGGTCTCAGATTCCACTGGGTAATTTCAACGTTAACTTGTTTATAAATACTATTTTAAAAAACTGTATAAATAAGGCAACAGGTTTATAGTGGATGAACAAATGGCATGAAAATATGGTTTGTTAAAATTATTTTAATCCGTTTTCACTGTACGGTATGATAATGTTGCCAGATTGAAAGTGAAATCAAATAGATATTATGAACGGTTAAACATATTAAGACCAACAAAAAGTTAGCTTTATGCTTCATTTGTCAGTTTATTACGCCACTGCAAGTTTGAGGTGCCAGACTCAAAGCTGCAAACATCAAAATCATTAACGGTATTATTAGAACAATGATTTATCAAATCATTCATTCGAATTTGCACTGACTTACAGCTGATAAACGAAGCCTTTGTCTTATTCTCTCAATTTTTTTCCGTAGACCATCTCTTTTTGACCCCACTATCAAATAGACGATTATATTCTATTCTGTAGAGAGATAAATGGGGTTTAATTTCATATATGATTCATTAAAATACGTTATGATAAAAACTAATTAAAAGTTTTTTAATCAAAATGCTTGCGCTCATATTTTGAATCGCACCTGGACACAACATGTTACCCCATTAATACTCATGTTGAAACGACATTTATGTTAAATATCCGATCGTCTTCTTCTTCCCACACCTGTATTATCTGCTGGCGATATGTCTCTTGCAATTCTTACTACCCAATCATTTACCATTCTGCTTATGTGATTGTTCTACTCTATTTTACTTTTCAACATCCACATTGCATGTTGTTGTGATTTCATCACTTATTACTCGATCTCTTAGAGTTTTTTTCTTGATTCTTCTAGTAATCCCATCTCTGTCATCTCTAGCATAATATGAGTTTTTGAAAGGTCAGGTCTTGTTTCTGTCTTGCATGTCATTATTGATCCTACAGCAGATATGTTAATTATAGTTTCTGTTCTAATATGTTTGTTTCTCCACATCGTGTTATTTGGGCAACCAACTGCTTTATTAGCATTCCGTATTTTATTTTTTACTTCCGTTTCTATATCTCCGTAACTGATTTTCAATAAAGCTCCTATATTTTAGTTTTAATTAAGTTAAAACAACCGACTTAGTTCATGAATATTCAGTTTCCAATAACTTTTGATCTGCTAATTTAATGCAATATCCATATTGGCCCTTTCCTATACTGATCCAATGACAAGTTTTTTCGCCTAATAGGCTAGGATGACCATATTGAACTGTTTGCTACTGTGCTGAACTTGTGGACCGACATTGTAAGCCATCCTCGCTTCCCGATATAAGAATTGTGTTATCCATGAAGGATTTTTATTTCTTTGTTACCCATCTTATAAACACGTTCTTTATTAGCTTTAATAGCTTATCTCTTATGAATTTGAAGAGTAGGAGCTTGAGTATTCACCCAGTCTTGTATCTGTACTTGTTTCTATCTCCACTGACAGTTGTCCGTCGATTCTGTTATGTATTGCGCTGTTGTTGCAAATATATTCAATTGTCTTAGTAATGTCTACTGGTACTTGTAGAGAAGATGAATCACGTCCTGCTTTTTCTTGATACATTAGACAGGCCAACACGGGTCGACTATATATATCTGTTATTTGTCTCGTTCCGCTTACGAAACCCCACTGCTCGTCTTCCAGGGCTATTTTTTAGTTTGTTGGTTTAGTTACGATTTTTATCGTCGCGTTCAAGAAATTAATTAGTAAACTTGTTCTCCATTCTTTTGAGTACTTTGGGGTGTCATCGCTATCCCATAGTAATTTAGTAATTCGATCCTTTCTGTTCTTCAATTTGCTTTGTGCTTCTTCGACCTCCTGCATGCTTATTCCGACCTCTTCGATTGCGGTTTCCGGTGTGTCTGGCTCTATTGATGGAGGGTGGGCGTCCGAATGTAATGTTTTCAAGTAATGTGTCCAAGTGTTTGGTTCCATATGTTTTATTTTTTTTTATTTCTCTCATTTCTTGACTTTGTCCTCTTGTGATTCTCCAGATTTCCTTGTGTAATCCGTAGACTTCTACTTTAGAGAAGCGTTCAAAATGTTTTTTTTTTTGGTTATTATGACAAACTTGAGTGTTTCATTATGAATTGTTCGATAATTTTCATCTGATTTCTTTGTATTTTTCTTTTACTTATATAGAAAATTATAGTTTTATCCCTTAATATATTTTATTTCTATTTACTGTTTTCTTTGGCGTCAGAAATCCACACCAATCGGGCAGATCTCTTAAAGTCGTCCGTCGAGTGGCAGCTCCTGGATATCTTCCCCAAAACAGACCTCCATTTCAATATTGTACTGGATTGGTTCCCTTTTACAGAATAGTACCATTCTAAGTATGCTATTATTGTGGCGATTTCTTTTATTTTTGTTATCTTCTTATTCAAATATATGCTCCCTAAGATCACAAAGCATGTCTTTCATGCGCAACGTTTGGCTCTCGCCTGCTCTTTTTGTCATTTATAGTTAATTCAGCGATTATTACTTAAAGTTCCACGTTCGAACTCCGTATGCCAAAATTGATAGACCTTCTATATATAATTTATGGGTATGAATACTGAATACGTATATAACTTTCTCCAATTTGTTTGTAAATGACAGTAACTACTTTTTGTTTGTTTGCCCGAACCCTTTGCTCCAAAAGATTAAATCTCACTTCAAGATTAATATTATGTATCAAACAAGCCAATGACTTGTCAAGAAGTAATGCATTTATGTTAAGCGCAACTGGTCATTTTTTCCTAGCTAAACAATGTTTCATAACTCTTTTTTTGAGATTTCATTCCTTTACAGTGTCCATTTCCAATGAGCTCTCATTAATATTTGTACCAGCCTTAATAAGCATTTGAGGGCAAATTACAGGATTAAATAGAAAATAGAAAATTAAAATGATTTCTAAGGCATCATGTAATATATCAAAAGAATATTAACAATAATTTATATTTAAAATAGAATCGATTTCAGCTGACTTAAAATAAAAACCGTTTAGAAACCGTATGCAATCAATCACTATTTTCAGACATATCTTCTTTTTTATCTGATTTAAGGTACAATTAAATTGAAAATTTTAACGTATTGTTATCTCTCTCTTTTTCTCCCTTTCTCTTTCTCCCTCTCTAACTTTCATTTTTTATCTATATTTTCCAAATATATTTTAACTTTTTTATTTGGACCACTTTCTATATTGCATTCACACTGAATATGCTTCTGTGCATTGGTCACCTCTATATAACTTATTTGTCCATCATTTTCTGAATCACCCTGTACAACTATAATTCAACTCAACACATTATTACCACGGTCCTGATATATTTAAAAACACCCTGTATAAAAGTATAAATCCTCTCCAGACTATTTTTCTATTGTTTAAATTATTCCTATATACCAATGATTTTAGTTCGCCCCATATGACTAGTATTCTATTTATGCAACTGCTCATATTCTAGCCTATATAACAAAATTCACCTTTTTGAAACACATTTTATGACTATAATTTTTCTCTACCATTTATTTCAACCACCCGGTATATGCAATTACTTCTAATTTTTTTTTTAAACCTATGTCGATAATTATACCCCGTCCTACGTCCTATAATTCAAATACCCTAACTGCTTATGCTTACATAACAAATTTTTGACACACCCTGAATAACAATAATTTTACCCCAGCCTTACTTCCAACAACTTGTCTAAGCAACTATTTATGTTCCAAAGTATATAACTTTTTTAAACCGCGTATAACTGTAATTATACTCCACCTTATATTTCAACCATCTTGTATATTCAACTGCTTCTGACAATTTTTAAAGCCTTTTGTATAACTGTAATTACTATCCGTCTTATAACGCAAATATCCACTCTGTATAAATATAGTTTTGCTACACTCTTATTTCAACCACCTAGTATAAGCAACTACTAATGTGCCACACAATAAAATATTTTTAGAACCACCCTGTATAACTATTCAATTCCTACTTACATTTCAATCATCCTACAACAACACATACAACTGCTTATTTACCACCTAATATTACATGCAAGCACGCACTCACCTACAACCGTATACCATATAGAAGAGTTCGCGGACATAACAAATTTTCGTTTCAATAAACTAAAGGAATATTTTTTGCCATTTCACGCAACTGTAAGCCCCCTAACTTAACTTCATCTCAAAAAAAACTTACTTCAAACGAATTAAAATGAAAATCATTACAAACACCCTGTACGATATACTTTCATAGCATATCTTGACATTCAAACTAGATATTTATGATCAAAATTTGTCATTTACCATGATGTTTACAGTTATTTTTGGATATATTTTTCCGATTTTCAGAAAAATGATAAGTTTTACGCTATAGAAAAATATACGGAATCAAGCTGGAACATATCTTTGTAGAATACAATTTATAACATTCAAATTTCTAGGGCGGTTTTAGAGAAAACAATGAAGATTCATTGAAAATCGCTGAACTCTAGTCCCTTATTTAACTTCTTTTTTTCTAATTTTCCAGAAAACCATAAATTTCATGTTATAAACAATTGGGACTTTCCTGTAATGTTCCTTAATATAATGCAGTTTAAATCATCAAAATAGCCCAAGCCGTTTTTCAATGATCGCTCCTCATACATAAAAAAAACAAGTTGCAGATGAATTGATAACCTCCTCCTTTTTGGAAATTTTACCCATTCCCTCTACCTTATCTCCGAAACTATAAGCCGTAAAATTTTGAAAAAAATTAGAGATATAGGGCCTCACCTGAACTTTACAAGGAAAATAAGGGAAAAACCTTTACTATTAATTTTTGGGGGCAAATTACCGAATTAAATGGAAAAGATAAAATTAAAATTGCTTCTAACGCATTATGTAATATATCAAATGAAAGGGCTCATTATGACAAAAACAAATATATTTTTTCATATTTTTAAAATACATAGTTTAAAAGATATTAACAAAAATATAAAAAATATTACCTATTCCATCTCCGAAACTATAAGACGTAAAACGTTGAAAAAAATTAACATAAATATTAAACATCCACTTATTCCCCCTTTAGAAACTACATTGAAACTACACTATGTAAAATTTTGAAAAATACATTTTATTTGTATTTTTAAATAATTTGTCTAAAAGATTCAATAATTTATAATTTAAAACTTGACGTAATTTCTCCTTTTAGCATCCAGTCTACAGAGCCTAAATTTCAGACAGTAGATTATATAAGGCTTCCCTGGAAGTTTATTAGTAAAATAAAATTCTAATGCTAATTTTCCGAGCCAAATCAAAAATTAAATAATTATTTTAATAAAAAATAAAGCGATTCATGTAGCAGATAAAATAAAAAGTCTCTGTTTGAGAAATAAAAATGTATTTATACATTTAAAAAGCTTAGTTTAAAAGATATTATGGTAAATATAAAAAAATGCACTCATTCCCTGCTTGTCTGAAACTGGAATATTATACAAATATATGCTTTGATTCACCTAAATTGTATTAAAGGTGGCACGGAACCCTTAGTATGTAAGTCCAACTCGCACTTGACCAAATTATTTTTTTAAATATTTGCCCTAATAAAGCCTGTACTTTTGTGTAACTGGAGAAATTCGACACTAATTTTTTACATGACTTCACGTGCAGAAATATAGTTGTTAAACCATCGCTTCGTCACGTATCAGCTTAAAATTGTTTGTTTAACATATTGTCAAAAAGAACTTACGTTCGGACAAAACGCTTAAAGTAACTCAATGGGTTATAGATATATTTATGGAAAATTGCCTTTATGTTTAGCATGTCATTGAACCCTTTCGACTAAAGCATATCAGAGTTATTTCCGACTATTAGGTGAACTAGTATACAATATATAATTTTCATAGAAATAGTTAATAACTTTTGAGACTGACGAGTGTTTAAAATAAATAACAAGTTTGTCTTCTTATCTCGGTTTTTGAATTTCCCGTAAATATGGCTACCCCAAAAAATTATTTCTCACTCTACACATTTTTTTAGTCGAATTATAATTCCTATAAAATTTTATCCTATTTGTATCTTTACGAGTTATCCAAATTTCCTTCGGCATTAGTGGTTTTCCAAAGCTAGTTATCTTTTTTCAAATAAAATTAAGGCATAATGCACTTCTTCATAGACTTCACTCACAATACCGTTTTTGCATGAGTTGGACGTTTATGGTACTACTATATGCCTTTTTGTTTCCCAAGAAAATACTCTATTTGTGATTCCGTTACTCTTTTGTTTTTAGTTTTTGCACATTACGATATTCATCAATTCCTCCTTCTGAAATTTTTATTCATTTTTCCACATTGACTTCTTTGTTTTTTATCATTGCAAGACCTGTTATTCTGTTTTAAATTTTAGGGATGCACCATCTATCGGAAGCTCGGTAAATTAACTATTGGGAAATTTCATATTATTTGTTATCAGTAATAAATAAAATGGGAGTTCCTGAGACCACTCATTTCACATCATGATTGCAGTAATCCCTTAATTTTTGCCATCCTCGTTTGACATTTGAATCCGCCATCTAAAGATGGCGAATCCATGTTTTATAAAAACATAATGAGTTTTGAAAATTTGATCTCGGTTCCGGCATCATCAGCGTACCCAACTTTAGTGAATCGAGTAGTTTTTGCCATTCGTGTTCGCCATATTGATATACAGTATTTCACGGCAGTGACCTTGAAATACCGTATACTCCATCTTGAATTTTGAAGAACGGACCCCACGTATTGGATTGAACCATGACCTGTTAATTTTTTTGACAACCTTGACTCCAAGCTGAATTTTTTGAGGATATGTGAATCATTAGGGGACCTACCACCTTACAAGTAACTTCAGGTTCATGATCTGCGACTTTAAAAGCCTCCTCATATGTAAAGTACTCAAAATTAATTTAATATTATTTTCGTGAAAACTCTCTCACTCACTGATTATTACAATTATTAAAAAATCTTAAAAGTTTATGGTTTATGAGAAAACAATGTTCAAAGTTGCCAACTAAACTAAGCACTTAAATGCGTATTTAAAAAGTAGCATCAAATGTATTGAATAAACAGAATAATGAACAAAATCTTGCACCAGTCATTCCTATTACAAAAATGTAAGCTTAACCCATATGTATTAATAATACAGAAACATGGCTACATTGATTACACTGCTGTCGTTCGAATCGTAGTAGAAGTAAACACTACAGTAGGATGCACATTTCAAAAACGTGGCGATACTTGTGTTCCATGTATTGGCTTAACGAATAAAATTAATTTGTTTTCAATATTAAATCGAACACTTTACTATTAGTATTTTTCAGTTGTGGCGTGATATTTCGAGTAATCACGCATATTCGTTTATTTTGTCTTTTAACATGCGTTTTTACAATTTCTCCATTAAAAAACACGTCAAAAAACCTCATAATTGGGTAGGTTTTAACCGTAAACTGTATAATCTAGATACATCAGTGTGAAGACTTCTTATTTTACAATGACGAGTACTATCACCTGTCAAAATATCTGCACTGCATTATGCTACACTATATATGTGTACTAACTAACACCATTATCATATTTCTAAATGATTATTATTATTACTTCACACTTAATTAGTTCTACATAAAACAGAAAATGACAATACCGAATATTTTTGCCATGCAATCATGATGATCAAATAACAAAAATTACTTCGTTATCGGTTAAGTATCAGAATACCAATAAATTATTTTTATTATATCATCATTAAATATTTGTATTTTGTCATAAGAAAAAATATAATCAAAATAAACGAATAATAATATTAAGATTTATAATTACAATCTCAACTGCAGTGAGCGTCTGTCGATTACATAATTTGTTCTCCGATGTGTTTCTTTCAGTTCACAAAAGGAAAACCTAAAAGATCGACCGACCTGTTGGTCGCTGGTTGCCCTCAGGCAACTCGGTGTGGCGGCTGCGTTTCTGCAAACGTAAACAAAGAAATCATTTGATAACTTGAGGAAATAATTGAATGCGAAATGAAACTTCATCAACGTTCTTTTGTTTGTTACTAAGTGACGTTTCAATATTGCCCAGACAATTTTTCTCTCTGGGTTCTAACTTCAAGACCTACCTCGCTCTTCTGTTCCTTTGAGAGGACAACGAAATCCATTTGATTTGGTGAAATTGCAACTTTGCTGGCGATGACTGTTTAGATAGTAGAACAGAGGAGATGGAGAGTTGGTATTCAAAGCAGATGCAAATCGATGTATTCTTGCCCAAGGGTGATTCGAATTGTGTCGATTTAGTTTGTTTGAAAATCTCCTGACGTCTGTGTTTTGGTTTGATGATTTAATTCATTTTAAGAATAATGAGTTTATTGGCTAAAATACCCGAGGCACTTAATATGAGATATTTCTACTTTCAATGAATTAACTCACTTAACAGTGCACAAAAAATGGACAGAAAATTTGCATTCAATTATTCTATAATCGTAAAATGCTAAAGAAAGCAAAATAGTACAGTTATGAGAAAATGTTTATGACGTTTTTCAACTATATATCCGAGAGTATAAAATTCTTTACCCTGGTCGTTCGTCGTGCGTTCACAGGGACTACAGCATAAAATTTTCTTAGAAGATTCTTGACCTTTAATAGTAGGTTTACAAGCTTGATAAACCGTTTCCTTTAGGTGAAGTTAGCATTGTTGTCGATTTTTTCAAGAACTGGTCGAGCAATAAAATCGTTTTTTTAGTGGGGTTTAAGCAAAAAATTAGCGACAAACTGTTGTCGATTTCTCGAGATTGGTTCAATTAACATCATCGATTTTTTCTTTTGGTGGGGTATTACAGCAACAAATAAATTAGCACATTTTGGTCAATTTGTTTTTTTTATATTTAGCTATTTTTTCTGCTACCTTTAGATCAATGGTTGTCGATTTCTCGAGATCGGTTCAAGCAACAAACTCAATTTTTTTAATTTTTTTTCAGTGGAGTATTGCAACAACAAATTAGCAACAAATTTTGGATTATTTGTTTTTTTTTCATTATCTGATATTTACCTATTTTTTCTGCTACCTCTACACAAAGCCAGCATTGTTGTCGATTTCTCGAAATCGGCTTGAGCAACAATATCGATTGTTTATTTTTTGTTTTAGTAGGGTCTTACTGCAAGAAATTAGCAGCACATATTGGTCTATTTTTATTATTATCTCAGATTTAGGTATTTTTACTGCTACCTTTACGTAAAGCTAGCGTTGTCGATTTCTCGAGATTGCTTTGAGCAACAAATCCGATTTTTTAGCAACTAATTAGCAACAAAGTTTGAGCATTTCTCCGATTTAGCACTGCCAGTTTTATGGAGCTTTTAATTTAGGGCAAAGTTTTTATCCTTAAATTAAAATGTCAGATTTAAAGGTTATATGCTTAAGGAGTTGATTGACAGTTTGCTAGTGCCCTCATTAAATAAAATCTGTTTTCTCCCAGTGAGAAAATTCTAATCTTTTACTTATTTGAATAAGTGAATTTCTTTGTGATCACAAGATAGTCAGTCCTATGTTACTAAGTCGGTATTTAGAAAAGATGATTTTTCGATATGCTTTATGTTCTTCTCGTCTAACACAGCAGAATCTGTATTGCCTGCCGTTTAAATATGCCACTCTTTCTGATCCTAAGAGTAATTTTTTGACATTTTTATCTATAAGATAGCCAGGTCAGAAGTGGTCATCTTCTCCACACAGCCATATAAGAATTGTTCTGCAAAACATAAGGCAAATTTCTTTAAATAATTAGGGTTGGATTAGTACCATCTCATCTTGAAATGTGAATTGCAGGATAACATACAAAATGACTAGCCACATCGTTGTAAGCATTGAAAAAATGAGCTTGAAACAATCGCTGGAATACAAGGACAAACGAACAAAATAGCCTTCAGGTCAGATAATATACGGACTTTTTTAATTAAGGATTCTTATAACATTTTCTCCAAACCTCTTTTAATGTGGAAGAGTTTGTCCAATACTTAAGAAGGGGAAGAATCATGATGCGAGTAATTATAGAAGTATAAATCTGTTGTCAAACTTTGCAAATATACTTCAGAATATTATCTGTTATTATCAGATATATACATCCAAGCAACTATTTAACTGTACTAGCATGGTTTCGTAAAGAAATGGTCAACTGTTACGAATTTAATAGTTATTTCTCTATATTTGAAGAATTGGACACGAATGGTCTGAAGCACATCATATACCTATACAGCTTTCTCCAAAGATTTCTACAGAATAGACTATAAAATGAAATTTATGAAATTATATAACTTTGGCTTTTCGATGGACACTTCTCAACTAATAAGATATTTCGAATATAACTCAGTATGTAGCTTTCAATGGTCATAAGTCTGATAAATTCACTACGAAATCGGGTGTACCCAAAGCCTCTATTCTTTAACCTCTGCTCTTTGTATTATTCATAAATGACCTATGTGAGGGTATTGATTGTAGACGCCTTTGTTTCGCAGCTAATTAGAAAATATACTCGTCAGTGAACAGAACGGGCGACTATATTGAGCACAGAACAGTGTAGTATTAACTATGTAATAATAATAGACTATGTAATAATAATAGAGCTAGCTAGTACTAACATTCTTGTAAGTTTACCAATACAATAAGCATGCTGAATTCTGTAAATGGGCAACTGAATAATAAAGCTAGTATTATTTTTATTATTATTACTACTTACAAACCTAACTGAATCAGAGTATGCAATATCCGGGTTACGAATAACTTTAAATACATATCAGTGGCTAAAGTGGAAATCGAGGAAAATTTTTTATTTTATTTTATTTTTATTTATTTATTAATAGCTTTAGCTAACATGAATACAACTTTATACAATTTATAGATCTACTCACATATGTACACATATATACATACATATATATATATATATATATATATATATATATATATATATATATATATATATATATATATATATATATATTCAATCTCCCTAATTAATTTATATCAATAAAATGTTACAGCGCTAAAAGTATTTTTTTATATGACTAAAACAATGATTTTTAAAATCACTTAATTTATTACATTTTTTTATGTTGTTTGGTAGCTCGTTGTACAGTTTAAGTCCTTTGTGGAATATGTTTTGTTGATCAGATGTTCTGTGCACTGTTATATAAAAGTTTTCTGCGTTCCTGGTTGTGTAACTGTGGACATTTTCTACTCTTTTACAGTGATTCAACAAATGGTTTGGAACTAGACCGTGGATTATTTTGAATATAAATATTAACGTATTATAGTGAATTGACTGTTTAACACCCAAATATTTCCATTCACTCACTTGTTCTATACTTACTCCTTCTACCCATATTCCTTCATGCTGTGTCACATTTACAGGGCTATACCTATTTCTCACTATCATGAACTTTGTTTTATCGCTATTGAGGCTGAGATTATTTTTCTTTAACCATTTTGATACGTTATTCATTTCTAAATTTAAGGTGTTCACTACTGTATTTATATTATCTGCAGCGAAATAGATTAATGTGTCGTCCGCAAAAAATTGAATATGGCTTTTTTCAATGTACTGATTAATGTCATTAATGTATATTACAAACAAATTTAGTCCCATTACAGTACCCTGTGGGACACCATGTATTGTTTCTTTCAGTGTAGATTCGTTGTTGTTGTATCTTGTTTTTTGACTTCTTCCAGATAAGTAGCTTGTAATCCATTTCAGTGCTTTCTCCTGTATTTCATATTTTTCTAATTTTAAGACTAACAAGTCTCTATTGACAGTTTCAAATGCTCTTCGAAAATCAAGGAACAGTGCGCCTATTATTAGGTTTGAGCTAAGTGAATTTTTCCATTGCGCCAGTACTGACCGTAAGGCAGTCTCACATGAGTTGTTCTTTCTGAAGCCTGCTTGAAAACGATTTAAAATTTTATTCTCTTCTATATATTCCACTATTTGATTATTGACGACTATTTCTAATAGTTTTTCATAACTGGGCACCATATGTATTGGACGAAAGTTATTGCATAAATTTGAATCTTTTTTCTTTTCTATGGGTATTATTGTTGAGGTTTTCCAGTTCTCAGGGAATTGTCCCATTTCGATACTTGTATTAATGACTTGCAAAAAATGATTACCTACAACCTGAAATGATGTTTTTAGTATCTCTATGTTTATCCCATCTACACTACTTTTTTTGTTCTTCATATCTTTTACAATTTTTTTAAGCTCCATAAATTCAATTTTTTTAAATGTTTTAAACGACAATTGAGACTCTGTATATTATTTACTATATCATTAAAAGTTGAATTATTACAGCTTAAATTACGTGTTATTTCTATTATACTGCTTACAAAAATTTATTAAATTGTTCTGCTATTCTATTATTGTCTGTTTCAAGCTCATTATTGAATATTATTCCGTTTTTATTTTCATTTTTTATGCTTCCTTTTACAAGGTGTTTTACAGTTTTCCACATTTCTTTTGAGTCATTTTTACTTCATCTATCTTTTTGAAATAATATGCTATCTTTTGAATTCTAATCATTGCGGTTACTGACTTTCTTTTTTGTTTAAATAATTGCCAATCCTGGTTTAATTTAGTTAGTGTAGCTTTTCTGTACAGTCTCTTTGTGTTATTTCTGAACCAATTTTTTCTGACCACCATTTTTTGTTTCCCCATTCCTTTTGTATTGTTATTTCTTTTAAAGGTGCATGTATATTCAAAGTTTCTTGAATGTTTGATATTAATCTATCAGATAGTGCGTCGATATCTACGCTATTATTGTCCCGTTCTTTTCCAATTAAATCCATTTGATACTTAGTTTCCTCAAATTTAGAAAGGTCTCTTATGGTTTTCTTTTCCTTTTTACATTTTTGCTTTTTCTGTAGGTCTATTGTTATAATAGAATGATCTGTAATTTTGGGTGTTAAATGTACATCATAGTTTATATTCTTCAAATCCGTAATTAGTAGGTCTATAATTGTTCCTCCTTGTTGTGTTACTCTTGTAAACTTCTTTATATGTTGATATGCCCCTAAAGTTTCTAAAACGTTAAATCTCCAACAAGTATTAAGTTTCCCTCTTTGGATAATTCATTTTCAAGGATTTCATCTAATTTTTCCAAAAAATCAGTATGATTCGCATTTGGAGAATGGTACAGACATAAGATTTTATATTTTACATTATTTATATTAGCCTCTATACCTGTTAACCATAATTTTGTATCCATTATGATTTTAAGTATTTCTTTAGATTTAATTTCATTCCTCATATAAATTATACTTCCCCTGGGTGTGTCTACTTTTAGAGTCTGCTCTGTATTGATAATATCCTTCTATATACAAATCATTTTCTGAAAAATCTTCAGTTATATGAGTTTCTGATAAACATATGGCTAAAGGTTTCCAATGATGTACTAACCAGATTAATTCTGTTTTATGGCCTGTAAAACTTTGTATATTTAAGTATAATATTTGGGATGATAGTTGCTATATATGTGGATTATAAATATCAGGATATTGTCGTTTTCTTTGTATTTGATTAAAAATTCCTTTATAACATTCACAATTTTTGTCATATGCTGTAGTACAGTCATTGCTTTTGTGTTCTCCTGTACAATTTGGGCATGTTTCTTTTTCGCTCTTACACTCCTTTGCTATGTGACCAAATTTCCAGCATTTATAACATTGAATTATATTTAGGTGATCCATAAAATAACAGCTTTTCCATCCTATACTAATCCTTTCCTAGATTTTAACTGAATATAGGTTTGATGGTCTAATTCTATTACATTTATTCTAGGGGCTTTTCCTTCTTTCTTAACTTCGTATTTATATATCAGTTTCATCATCCTTCTCTTGTCGTCTGTATTTACTTTGTTTTGCTTAATGATTTTTTCTATAAGTACATCTGTATCATTTAAATCCATCTTTGTTTATATTAAAAATCTTTATTCTTGGATTCTTTTTTTCCGGTTCTGAAATTTCATAATTCTGGCCAATCTGTTCTTTAATATTTACACATATTTGTTCTCGTTTTTCCTCACTTTTATAACTTATAGCAACTCCCCCATCCCGTACATATTTCACAGTAGATATTCCTAGCCCCAAAGTGCTTGGCTCTATACTTTTTTCTACTTGTCTTTTTGTCTTCTCACTAGTTTGCTTCTTATCCTTTGGCTTAATGAGTATTGTCTTCTCAGCTGACATTGATTCCTTTGCCATTTCTCTATACGTTTTTGGTGTTCCAATATGGTACCGTTTTTCTTCAAGCTCTTTTTTTAGTAATTTTATTATTTCATCTTTGCTGTCAATTATAGTTTGTTTGTCCTCAATTGTATTTTTTAATAAGTTGTATGTATCCATTCCTAGGCATTTTTGACAATGAAATTTCGTTACTCTGGTGTTAAGTTGTAACACTTTTATCTCTGATGAAGTTAATTTGCTGCATCCTTTACATACTCTCTTTTGGCAATTATCGCAGTGAAAAACTTCTTGGTTTTTAACTTCTTCGCAAAATTCACATTTCACGATGCCTACTAAACGAACTCAAGAGGTGGAGCAACAAAATAGGAATTACAAAAACAAATATAAAAATATCTAAATTTCTAAATCCCTTTATTTATATACGTAACCACAAGACAGAGTGGTAGATTATATAGATTTTATAATTGTTATTAATTTTCTCGAAATGAATCCGTAATTGCCTAAATTATGTGGAGTATTGATCACCTAGATCTCTTTGAAGGATATCCTTGCCAGGCGAAATTGGCCTAAATCAAGGTGAGTCACGAAACTGACGTCCAGAAATTTTAAAAAGGATCAACGAGGCATCGAACCGGAAATGTTAATGACAATAAAAGGGACCTAAAAAAAGCATATAAAAATAAGTATGTATATTTTTAAGTAGAGTGAGCCGAATACTTGATTTTCGTAAGTTGCATTTTTAATCGAAGTTAAGTAATAATGTGTTTACAAGTTTAATAAAAACACAATATAAAGTAAAATGCCATAATCGAACCCAAGTTAGTGACAATGATTTCTTGCTCGTGTTATATTATAGAAGTCGCTCTAGATATGAAAACAATTTTTGTCTATTTGTAAAGTAACTTTAGTTTGCGCGACAATAATGATTGCTTTTAAAATATTATTATTTTATTTTATTCAATTTTATCTTGTATTCTCCAGGTGCTCTAATATGTTTTTTCCATACCCGTACAAAATGTTTGTCCGTATAACAAAAAATGTTAAAATAATGAGTTTTGATCTTACCAGGTCATTATTTTCATTTTATCTGACATTTGCAGTAAACAGATCCCTAATTTTATTTATATCCATCCCAGAAACGACAACACCGAAGACAAACTTTGCGGAAACCGAATGAAAATGATGGATATGTATGTCACAATCCATCTTGTCAAAGACACTACCTCTCTCATATCCGTCACTGTCCACGATTCTCGTCTCTCCTGAGTTACGTCCATCATCCTGTCTGTCCTTTCTAACTATCCTTATTTCTCCCAAGATGGATCGATAATAGTCAGTCACTTCTTGCTTACTTTAAATTAGGAACATTTGCTCGAAGCGAACTTTAGAAAACACAAAAAATATACATCGACAATTTCTTTCAATTATAAAAGAATGTGTTATGTTGTAGAAAGTAACAATGTCCAATATTCTATTGTAATAATTGAATATACACTTATTCTCAAAAAAATAACACTCACCAAAGATCCGGACAAAAGCAATCTACTCAATGAAATTATCTACATAACTGATTTTTATATCTGATAACAAACTATAACAATATGGACAAAGGAATTTTACATTGTGTAGACTTACATATAATTGTTAAAATGAATTCGAAAAGGAGAGCGTTTATGGTATGCTTGTAACCGGTTTTACAATAATTCAAATTTCTGCCGCAAGAGAGCAGTGTCCCAACACTTTCGCAGTGTTATTCGATGTGCAGCTTCAGCACGGTAAGGTCATTAAAGATTGTTGCTATACAAGAAGGAGTTTTTACAACACCGTTATTTGGGTATTTTTCGGTGGAATTTTTACAACAAAGTGTGCGCGCTTTTGGGCTTTGTTCATATTAGACCATGTTTCTCACAGTGACCTAAACATTGTGCAATTTGGATTGAGTGTGTACAACCAGCTCAAGTTGGAATGGTGAAAGAAATCGTGTTGTGTTCTCTGACACGTTCCGATTATGTTTTGGATTCGCTATGCCAGAAGAGTAAGGCCGGCCGTACATTAGAAGCGAATTTGAATCGTAAGTAAACGTACGATATTTTCACGTACGAATTGAGCACAGTGAATACGTGTTTTACGCCAAATAGGCAGTTACCTGGTGAAGTTCTTTTTGGTGAGTGCTGAATATCTTCAAGATAAATTTCTTTCCAATTATGAGACAGCGGCGCCGTCGTCGACGTTATCGTAGAACCGAATGGCAAATCAAGAAAGCCCGACGACTGGCAAGTGTATAGAGTTGAACCTGGATTCTGTTCTGATCAATCTGTACCCGGCCTAACACTCATCATTACCATCCAGTCTGCGCGCTCGCATAGTACTTGGAAAGTTCGAATCGTTTGTACGTGTTCGCACGAATCAAATTTTTACGAAAACGGCCTAAGACAATTACGAGGAGACCGCAGTAATTTAGAATTGGTGGTGGAACATCATAAGACCCTTACAAGGAGCGTGATGTTATAAGCTAGCATAAAATACGGTAGCAGGTCGCCTCTAGTTTTATTAACAAAGAACGACGAGTCTGCATATCATAAGGGTTCCTACAGTTTCTTACAAGACAATTCAAAATGGCGGATCCAAGATGGCGGATATATATATTTTTTAAATCAATTTATGTACGCCAAAATTAGTACAAAGGGGTTTTTGGGGTCTCGGATCATGAGTCCGGAATTTACAAAATTCAAGATGGCTGACGAAATTGTCGTCTCGTGGGTTATTTTCATCGTCCATATTGGATTCCCCATCTTGAATTTGGCCTATCCGATTCTTGATCAACTAACCCAAAAACCCTCTTATAAGAAGTTTGGTGCAAAACGGCAGATTTTTTAATTTTCATTCGCCATCTTGGTTTCGTCATTTTGATTTTTGCAAATCTGACCTCTAAAAACCAACATATATCAATTTGGGTGTAATTTTCAAATATTTTCAAAAATTTAATTTTTTACGGTTTCTAGGTCTATAAAAAATTATCAGATTTAAATATATATATATATATATATATATATATATATATATATATATATATATATATATATATGTCACAAAATTGGCAAAAAAGAGACCTTTAAAAAGAAGTATCACATGATACCCCTTTGCATTTAAACTCGTAGAAGTGATATTCACCCCCGCTTAGGGGTAGAAACTGCAGGACCGATACGTGTAAAATGTGTCCCCTCATAAATATAAATTAACGGTTTTTTAGTCTGTTTCTTTTAAAGATATTTTAAGAGTCATTTTGGGTCGCTAGTTTTGAAATGAAAGCATTGTATATACAGGGTGAGTTTTTTTTGATGATCAGTATGGGGATCTCGGAAACTAGCGGAGATAGAGCAATAGTTAAATTGGGAAAGATTTGCAGTTTTACTGGCCCAATTTAATGACATGTTCGGATTTTTGTAAAAAGTCTTGGCTTACTAGATATTTTGAAAAAACGAAATTCTGTCGATTTAGTCGAAAAGTGTAAATATCAAAATTGAAAGGAATTGTATCCCGAATATGATTGTCATGTCTTTGTTTGCGTAACAGCTCTGGTTTTTGGGATATGACACAAACTTATCTGGTGTAGGTGCTCCATCATGTTGGAACCACTCAATTTCTAAACGAGTTCTCAAATTTAAATTATGCAACATGTCTTGAAAAATTTATTGCAAGAAATGTAAGTAGCGCTCCCCAGTAAGTGATTCGTCATAGATAAAATGCACCAGAATTCTTTGTTCTATATGGAAAGGGTGTTCTTCAGCCCAGATATGCTCATTGTGTCTATTGAACATACCGCAGTTAGTAAATCTGGTTTCATCTCACCATAACACCTTTAATTGAAACTGTGGATTGTCAAGGCACATGTCTCTAAACCATGTATAAAACAAAATACGTCGATGTTCGTAACCAGCATGCAAAGTTTGAGAAACTGAAAGTTTGTACGGGTGGAACTTGTGCGCTTTCAGTACCTTAACTACAGTTCGTTGAGAAGTGCCAGCTTCTGCCGCAATCTCACGGGTTGATGTAGATGGATTTTGATTTACCATTGCCAAAACATTTATTTGTGGTGCTTCTTTAATTTGATTACGTTCCTTTGGTGGTTTAGGAAAAGATCCATATCTGCGTAAACCATCGTAAAGCCTCTATGTACATTTAACATAGAGCAGGCTGACGACGATTAAAATATGTATGAAAGTATTCCTCAGCTGCAGGAACTGAATTTTTATGGCATATGATATAATATTTCACCATATTCAGTTTTTCTTCGTTAGAATATTCCATTTTATCACGAAAACTTGTCAATGTCAACTGTCAGTTCAGCACTACTAATGGACTTACTCTCAAATGAGGAAACGTCAAAGTGAAAACAATCTTTTTTATGGCTACCTACGTTAAAAGTAAAAATAAGAGAGAAAAGCATCCATAACTTCGTTATTTCTATGAATAACTATTTTATCGAGTATTATATCGTTGAAAAGCTCTCAAAATGTCCGATTTTTTTTTTGAGGTCATAGCCAACTATGGTTTCCATTCAAAAAAAAACATAAGTTTGTGTCATATCTCGAAAACGAGAGCTGTCACGCAAACGAGGACATGACAATCATATTCGGGATACAATTCCCTTCAATTTTGATATTTACCCCTTATTTATAAAATCAAAAACAAGGAGCTAGAGTGATTTGACTAAATCGACAGATTTTCGTTTTTTCAAAATATCTAGTAAGCCATGAATTTTTACAAAAATCCGAAAGTGTCATTAAATTGGGCCAGTAAAACTGCAAATCAAATTTAACCATTGCTCTGTCTCCGCTAGTTTCCGAGATCCCCATACTGATCATAAAAAAATCACCTACATACACTAACATTAACACTCCATATTTACAGCTGAAAGTGAATTTTGATTTAGGCAATACATCATTTAGTTTTCTCCTGAAAACTTTTCCAGCCGGTCCTGAAACAAGTCGCCCGTCTGTCACGGCCCACTAATTCCATCAATTACCGACACACAGATGGTCTCATTATTTTCAGACATAGTGCAGTATTGTTTCTGAATTTATTGGCCACTTTCGTAATTAGAACTTTAAATATCGGACGGCCGATATCCCATAAATTCAGTAGGCCGTGGGAGGCTAAAAACAAAAGAACATCAACTAATTTTAAAGTATTCCGACCGAATCCCAGTATATCGAGGCTTGTCAATTGAATGTCTATTCGGATTGATTTATTCGTTAACAACCCACTTTGATATTTTATTATCGATATCTTTTCTCTCTCTTCTATTCTGTCCGCTGTCTTCGGGCAATCGATACAAAAATGTGGGTGTTTTAGTAATCAGTAATCAGTAGAGAAAAGCCTAAAAAATAGCCGGGATAATGCGAGAATGATTCCTGTGTAATGTGAAACGTGTGTTGATGACTGATAGATAGTAATATATGTCCTAGATTTAAGTTTCTCCGTCTTTCAAGATTTATATTATATAATAAATTCTATAATATTTGTCGAAAAGAAAGCTGAATGTTTATTTTGAAACAATAAGCGATTGGGGGTTTCAGATTCTACAAATTCATTCGGTGAGGGTTATATATTGTAAAATTCTCTAAAATATTTGTTTGATTCAGTAGCGTGTTCACAGACTTTGTAGTATCCTCTGGTGTAATCTATTAATAATAATTTGCTAGATAATTTTTCATGTTTTGATTCACATTGTATTAAAACTAAAGAAGCTAATATTTCTACAAATTTTAAACATGTTGCTACTGACCAGATATTCCTAACAATTAAGGAATATCGCTTTCGAAGAAAATAGTCCCCTTATACTGAACCAAATTGCAGTTTTAAGTGGACTAGACCAATTTTTGTGTTGAACGGTAACGTGGTATACGACAACAAATTTTCTGACTGAATTCACCTTGAAGATCGTTGTAAGGTGAACTGCATTATTTAAATGGGGTTAATGTGTTTTAGTTGTGTAGCAATGTATAATATGGTTGTAACTTCTAGAGCTTTATACTTCCTGTATCTCTCGATCTTTTCCAGGTGTACTTCCGTACCAGGGCTATATGATTTTTGGCTTGAATTGGATCCAAAAGTTCAATTTGGATTGAATAAATTTCATCACCGAGCAATCCTTCCGTACTATTTGATTTTTGGTCTTTCTTGATTTACCCCCAGTTTTAGGGGGTAAATCAACGACATGTCTGCTGTATTAATTTCAGTCGTATTAAAAAATGTACTAGATTTCGAAATGACATTCATCCATGATCAATGTCAAATTGAAAAATACCGCCATATACCCAGGGAATAATCATAGACGAGTAGTGTTTTTTTTTATCCCCAACATCGCGACAGTATAATTTATGTATGCATTCGTTAAGGAACAGATACCATTTATTGACTACTTTGTAGTTTAGCCTGTTTTCTAAAGTTAAGTAATTGCAACATCATCTCTTATTTGATGGATATCTTATTTATTTCTGTAATAGTGTAGGAAGTCTAGACTCTGTCCGACGAGTCTGATCATTGAATTATCTACTTCAAACTCTTAACACCAATTATCGACGTTAAACTTCTCGCATACCAAAATCAACCTCTTTTATACAAACAGCGCTTCCGTTTTCGAAGTCGTTTTAAAGGACAAATTCTGTCACGACACACAAATTCTTGGTTTGTTTAATTTTGAGCCAAAACAAAACCAATGCAAAAGAATCGAAACTACTAGTAAACTAACATACAATCCTCAGAATTGGTCTCTTTTATCTAACGCAAAATGTAGTCGACATGACGGAAATCTAGTTTCTATGTGATTCCAAAGATAGAAAACAGACTAAAAATTCGTATCTTACCTAGAATCTATCAAGAGAATTAAGATACTATCTGCGAGATTTTACAACACCTGGAACGCAAGACATCACATTGTTTCTATTCGAATACCTACTAGTGAATCAGAAATAATTATTGGATATTTCGATGAGCTGAGGGAGGCGCAACTGATGAAGATATTCGCCTAGAAACAATATAATAGCTTTCGTTCAATGGATGTTTACATGGTGTTTTTAATTGAAAAAAGTTAACAACTGCTAGAAAAGGGAAGAATTGAGTACATAAACATTTTAAAATATTTCTGTTGAGATGATACATAAATAGAAATAGTTTATCTTTAAATAAATATTCGTGTATGAGGTTTTGCATTTGTTTCTTGTTTTTTAGTATAATACTATGTGAAGTTTAAAACTGTTCAGAAAGTTTATAATAAAATTTGTTAGAGGTTGATTTGTTTTCTTTTACAAGTACAATTATTTTTTAAGTGAACGTTTTCACACTTTTGTTCATACAGTCGCACGCCTATGGTTAATGGGGTAGGTCGTCGGTCGTATTCTGGTAGAGTACAGGTCACGAGAGAACAGTGACGCGGCGCGGCGAAGGCGGAAAACGGTCTTAAAACTGTCAGCTCTAATGGCAGATATCCATCAAGCCATTCAATCACCATCATACATGACTCACTGTCGGTCCGATGTCGGCGGCACCATACCCAGTCGACATTCGTATTAGGTCGTTCGTTAAGGTGAATGTTCACTGCTACCGTACGAATATTGTGTAAAAATTTATTAAAGTCAATATCTGCACAAACCCTTCTGAAATATACTGAATGCTAGCCCAGTCAGTGTGTGTGAACAAAAAATATTACTCGGAATTTATTATTCCTATAAATTGTGTGCAAAAATGTTAAATAGTAAATTTCAGAATATAAGTAAAACACCAATGGTAAGTCAGTAAAAATAAAAGTGACTCTGACTACTGACACAAGGTACCCTCTCGCAAATTGAAGGACTACAGAAATATTTACAAATAAAATATAAAATGACACCCTTAGGCCTGGTATAGTAAAATTAGCCAAACGAAGTGAAAAAGTTGGAAGTGAAGATGTCAAAACCAACCTGAAACAAACAAAGTAGATATTATAAAAACACAGGAAATAAGAAATAAAAAAAAACAAAATTCGGCGTGGACAAATATACCCATGGACAACTACTATCTTTCTGAAAAGAATCAAAATTGACTAAGCCAAACACATGCTAATTTAAAACTAGAGGGAATAAACAACTATATGAGACCGAACACAGCGATATCTGTTGATGTATACCTACACGTCTTATGAAGTCGCCATGTTAGGGTGAGCGTATCATCATAAGAGGCATGCAAACTTACCCTTAGTTTACTTTTACTCATACTGCTGTTGTCAACTGTCATAAGTTTTGACATACATTATTATTTCTAGAATGTTCATATAGCGTTGTTATAAGCCAACCATATATCGTTTATTTTCTGTTAACGTTATTATTAAAACCTATAATCAAATATTGTTTGAGTCTGAAACAAAAGGTTCACGGAGCTCTTCAGTATCCAACAATTAAACAAAATATAGACTTTTTCGGACACAGCCAGACACTATTCATCATATAGTTGCATGCTGCCAGATTTTCACAAAAAAATTAAGTAGAATTTGATGCGTCGCTCTTATTCTAGAACATCTACAAAGAAATCATTAATATAAACCCTCCACTAATCCAATAAACGACACTCCCTACAAATACATTACTAAGGACATATCCATGTTTAAACGGATAGAACTAGAAAAGCAAACAAACACTGGGACATATCCATATGTTCAAACCAATACAAACAGGTTATTTCTTAAAATATGACTTAATAACCGTAGCTACACCATCACACTATAACATTACTGCGAAAGACGTATAAACACAAAGCTTTGTATCCTAACACCTAACTTTTCTTTTTCACTCAACGTATGTTTCAACAGCGAAGCTGTCATCATCAAGGAGTTAACCAAAACTTACTCCTTGATAATGACAGCTTTTAGGGTACACAACTTTGGGTTTGTGTTTATTTTTGGAAAATATCATTTCATAGGCACAATTCCCATTACTGGAGTGAGAGTTAACAGTTTAAATATTGTGCGGTAAGAAACGACGGATTGGTAAAACTACATTTTTATGAAGAAAATTTAAAAGGTGAAATTATAAATATGTTTTATCTTTTGCTTTATGCTCTGTTCTTTTTTTTAATTTTTATAGATGAAGGTTATTTGAATATTTTACGAGATTTTGAAGCCACGTAACTACAATGGCTACTTGGTGAACAACATTTTAGTAGAGATTTTCGTTGACCAATGGCTTGCAAACAACGGTCCTTTTCTCTGGTCACCTCGTTCGCCTGATTTGTTCGTCCTGGATCATTTTGTATGGGGTGCAATAAAAAAAAGTTTCTGGTAGTCCTCGAATACAATATACAACTAGTGAGAAATGCATTTATAAATTTAGAGCCTACATCAATAAGATATGCTACTCACCGATAATTGCTTAGAAGATAAGAAAAGTACTTAAAAGTTCAAGTACGTAAATTTGAACATTTCCTAAAATAAGTTGTTGAAAATGTCCCTGTACAGTAGGTTTACAACATTTAATAATTCTAGATATTTGATAATAATTGTTAGTTTGACTGATCCGAAATCTCTAGGTTTTATTATTCGATTATTTGTTTTCCGTAATGGCCTCTACTTCTTTGTTACGCTATATATAATAAAGATATTGAAATAATCTTCGTTGGAATAATTACTCCTATTACGCTTCGTGTAAGCATAATTGGCAATTTTGAAAAACTGAGTTACATTTCGTAGCCGCTAGTTATTTTTCTAGCCGCTACGGCTAATTTTATAAGTCGACATCATATTTTATTGGACTGAAAACGTTTTTTTCTTAATTTGATCGAAAGTTATGAGGTTTAGATATAGGGAACGTAATACAAAGTTACTTTCATTTTTAGTGCTGAATAAGATTCCGACAAAAAAATTGAGAGTTTCCATTTGAAAATTTGGAGTAGGATACCCTGTATAGTGGGCCTACAATATTGACGAGCACCGTTTGTACTAGGTTGATCTCGGTGGCTATTGCCTCAAGTTGTGGATATGTTCCGAACAGATAGTGGCGAATGACCTTGCATTTCAACTGAAAGGCTAAACACAAAATAGAGCGAAGTAAACGACGAAATATTTAGTCAAAATAGAATAAATATTATATGGCGAATTATGAGCTGGAGAAAATAAATCATAGAACTGTGGCCACCTAGTAAACCAGCACCTTCCTGAATGCAGCCGACTGTTCCATATGGACCAACAAGGTAGAAGCATTAAATATAAAACATATTATGTATAGGGGAGACTAAACAATGGTAGCTTCAAAACAGCTGATTAAATTACTAGTAGGGTTTTCTGGTAACATTACAGCTCAAATGCAACAAGGGCCTTACGAAATAGGAGATCGAAATTCTATTGGATCCCTGGAGAGGCACACACAAATAAATACCTAGAAATAGTAAAGTCAACATATGGAAAGTTTCATTTCACCCCCTTTTTAAAGTAGTTTGAAAATTATGTTTATTTCAACTATTAATTATAAACTGTAGTTCTGCAATGTTTGAATCAAATCGGACGACGCAATGACAAGTTTCATAGAAAAATTACTCCCTCCCTCACCCCATCCCCTATAAATTTTTCACGAGAAATAGTAGCTCCATAACCGTCTCTAGGGCCATCAATCTCAAATCCACAATTCATCATAATCAATTCAGCGGTTTAGGTGTGAAAGCGTATCTAACAAACAAACATACTTACTTTCGCATTTATAATTATAATTAGGATAAACTAATTACAATCAATAGGTATATCAGTATTCTCTTAAATACATAACTAATACATAACTGCAAACATTGGTTGCTTTGTTTTTCAAAACAATTTCGTTTAAAGCAACTTCAATGTTTTGCGTTCGTTTTATATATCCCTTCTTATTTGACTGATGCTCTTCTAAGTTGGAGTGACATTTCGTCGTGACAATGACGACTTACGTATTAGCCTGACCGCGTCCCTTAGGGGGTTTCCGCCAAAGAACGGGAGCGACGTACGCAAATGGAGAGATATTTCTTCCATTTCCACACTCGGTCTTAATGCTTTCGACGATTCATCACTCGGACATGGCCCACTCAATGTCATTTACCAACATCAAGGGAAAACACAACCGCCATTATTCATATTCTTAAACCCAGCATACTTTTTGCGAAAGCGCCCTCTTGTTTCTACTTACAGAAGTGGTAGAAGGCAAGAAGAGGGAAATTTACACGAAAAGTGATTTAGGTCTCACGAGGCGGTCTTTTTCTGGTGTAAATTTGTGAAGAATTATTAAAAGGATTTCTGACTTGTATAAATAGGGATTACCTAAACAACAAAAACTGTACATTCCTACAATTTTGATAAATTAGAAGTTCAGTTTTAGCATCCGGAGCTAAGAATACCCGCTAATTATTGTTTATTCCTAACTGCTGATGAAAAGAAATAGTTTTTGATGGAGTATTTATAAGGTTACAAATTTAATGTCTGCTCTATAATTTGTCAGTCAAACTGGTGAATACTCCAGCTTAGGTTGCTTAACAAAATACAGTGTTTTGAGAAATTTCAGTACAAAATATATTAGTAGCACAATTTTCTTATTTTTTCGAAAAATGTGAACTAAGCCGAGATAACGTTATCGAACTTATTTTCAAATATATACCTTTAATTCCTTTGCGCTATAGATAGAGGACGTTTTTGTGGAAATGTACTTTAGACAGGTTGTTACATATTAATTATTAAAAAATAAATACACTTAAAGAGTCTTTTCAGTACGCACCTTGTAAATGACCTGTTCATTTATTTTAAGAATTTGTTTTTTAACAATTTCTTCTTATTGTTGTTAAGTCCGTGGGTTCAATTTAAAATTATAAAAGTAATATTCACTTTCACTTTTCTAGAACTTACATTAAAACAGCTGATTCAAATATCACAATAATATTCCCATATACGCTAGTCGTCGCGGTATAACTGAACTCTCCATCGTAGCATGCTTCCTTTATAAGCCCAACATAGAAAATTCTCTTTTCGAGAACCATTTTTTACCTCAAAGCGTTTGTTGTCGTACTGTAATAAAACAGGGTCGGCTTTGGGTAAATTTCGTAACACTGCCCCCCCCTTTAATTCTGATCGTCCCGATCAGAAACATTCCCTCCATGGTAGGGAGCGAGTCGATCTAAATGAACCACCTTCAATTTATCCTTGGGGTTTCGACGGATCCGGTAGACGACGTCATTAAGCCTCTTGACCACCTCGTATGGACCATCCCAGGCGGGTGTAAGCTTTGGGGATTTACCCTTGCTCCGTTGGGGATTGTAAAGCCAGACTTTGTCCCTCTCCTGGAACCCGACTGAATTGGCCTTGAGGTCGTATCGTGTCTTCATCCGGTCACTGGTGGCCAACATCTGCGTTCGGGCTAATTCGTGTATTGCCAGCATGTTATGTCGGAGCTGGTCGCTATAATCGTCGATGTCTTGGGGAGGTTCTTCTGAGGAGCCGAATGCCAAATCGCAGGGTAATCGCAGCTCCTTTCCGAATAGGACCCTGGCTGGGGTCAGGCCTGTACTATTATGTACGGCAGAGCGATATGTCAACAGCAATAGGGGAATATGCTCATCCCAATCACGCTGGTTATTGCTGACGACCTTGGATAGGTGTTGTTCCAAGGTCCTGTTGAATCTTTCCACCATTCCGTCTGAGTGTGGGTGTAATGGTGTTGTTCTCGTTTTCCTGATCCCCAACATCGTGCAGATCTTCTGGAATACATTCGATTCGAAGTTACGCCCATGGTCTGAATGTAATTCTATCGGGACGCCAAACTTGCTGAATAGTTGTTCTACTAGCACCGTCGCAACCGTGGTTGCCTCTTGGTTGGGTATCACATATGCTTCAGGCCATTTGCAGAAGTAATCTATTGAGACCAGAATGTATTTGTTCCCCCTCTCAGACTCGGGAAACGGACCGGCGACATCGATGGCAATTCTCTCAAATGGGACGCCCACATTGTACTGCTGCATTCTGCCCTTGGTCCGGGTCTTCGGGCTCTTACTAGCTGCACAGGTGGCACATTTGCGGCACCAAGCTCTGACGTCTTCGAAGTAATTCACCCAGTAGTACCGCTGGCGAACTTTGTCAAGGGTTTTATTCATGCCCAGGTGGCCTCCGGTAATCCCTTCATGTACTTCGGTCAGGATGGCTGGTACCTTACTCTTCGGAACTACCAAATGGGACTTGGTTTCTCGTCCATCAGCGCTTTCCCAGACTCGCTTGAGCATTCCAAGATTGGTTCGATGTCTGGATCAGCCATTTGGTCCTGGATGCACTGTTCCGTTGTCCAGTCTTCATTGGCCTGCACTCTGATCGGTCTGATGGATAGACCCTCTCACTGTTCTGTCTTCAGACAATGCTTGCATTCCGCTCTACAGGGTCTTCTGGACAGGGCATCGGCATTCTTGTGCAAACGGCCGGCACGGTGTTCCACCTTGAAGTCGTTTTGCTGTAATTTCTCCATCCATCTGGCCAGTTGTCCTTCCGGTGTCTTCATGTCCAGCAGCCATTTGAGTGCGGCATGATCTGTTCGGATTAAGAAATAACGACCATAGAGGTATTTGTGGAAATGGTCTACAGCCCTTATTATTGTAAGAAGTTCTTTTTTGGTGACGCAATAATTTCTTTCCGGTTTCGAGAACCCACGGCTGTAATACTCGATCACTCTCTCTTCACCATCTTGCACCTGGGATAGGACGGCCCCCAAACTTGTGTTGCTGGCGTCGGTGTCTAAGATGAACTTGCCGGACTGTGTTGGAAAGGCTAGGATTGGGCTGGAACATAGTGCTGCCTTCAGTCGCCTGAATGATGTTTCGCAATCTTGATTCCAATGGAAGGTCTCTTTCTCAGTGGTCTGCCGATGTAGTGGCGCAGCAATGGTGGCAAATCCCTCAACAAATCGCCTGTAGTAGGAACATAGGCCCAAGAAGCTTCGGAGTTCATGCTTGTCTCTGGGGACTGGCCAATCACGGATGGCTTCTATTTTGTCTTCGTTGGTGCGGATTCCTGACTCGGACACAACGTGGGCCAAAAACTCTACTCCTTTTTGGAACAAGGAGCACTTCTTCGGGTTGAGTCTCAGGTTGGCATTATTAATTCTGGAGAATACTTCGTCCAGGTTCTTCAGATGGTCGTCGAATGTCTGACCCATGACTAGAATGTCGTCGAGGTATACTAAGCACGTCCTCTATGTTAACCCGCTCAGTACATACTCCATTAGCCTCTCAAATGTAGCGGGTGCATTACATAACCTAAACAGCCTGAACTGAAACAGCCCTTTACTGGTGGAGAACGCTGTCTTCTCTCTGTCGTTTGCGTGTAGACCAACCTGCCAATATCCACTTTTTAGGTCTAGTGTGGAGAACCAACGGGAGCCTGCGAGTGTGGTCAAAGTGTCATCGATTCGGGGTAGTGGATAGCTGTCTTTCTTCGTGATGTCATTCAACTTCCTGCAATCCACACAAAATCGGGTGGTTCCATCCTTCTTTTTAAATAGCACGACGGGAGCAGACCATGGGCTGATGGATGGCTCAATAACTCCATTTTGTAACATGGACTCGATGTTTTCCTCGACTGCCTGTTGTTGCCCCAATGGTAGTCGTCTAGGTGGTATTCTGATGGGTTGAGCCTTTCCGGTATCTATTCGATGCTGGATGATGTTGGTGCGACCGGTGGTTCCATCTTGACTGTTAAAAATTTGCCAATGTTTTGTGATAAATTGTTTGGCTTTCTTCTGGTTCTCTGGTGTCAGGTGTGTCAAATGGTCAGCAAACTGTTGTAGGAACTCTTTACTGGGCCCTGTCTCCTTCACCGACGTCTGGTACTCCTCTTCGCAATTGATGATGGTCTCTACTGGCTCGAAACAAGCTATCTCATGACCATTGGCAATTCTTATGTCGTTGTTGGACAAATTCAGGACTTTGATTGGTATATCTCGTCCGATTTTAACTATAGCCCGTCCAACTAAGTGAGCTGAGTGTACGGGCTCCACCATTCCAACGCAGCTCCCAGGATTGCAGTCTAACTGCCCATGAATAATCTGTTCCGTTCGACCGGGAATTCTAGCTGAAGACTTTGCCACAATTTTTATGGGGGTGACTGCTGTGTTGACGGGCCGTGTCAATACAAATTCCTCATTTAGGAACCGAAGAACATCATATCTCGGGTCGAACATAAATCCATGCTGGCTAATTAGTTCCATTCCCAGTATAAAATCGTCCTCAATATTCGCTACCAGGACCCTATGCCGGATCATGTTGTCCCCTATCTGTAGCACGACATCTGGCTCACCCTGTATTGACATGGACTCGCCGGTGACTGTTCTGAGCTGGACGTTATTGGTAACTGGCCGAATTTCTGATGCTTTCAAAAACCTGGACTTGGCAATGGACACAGCGGCGCCGGTGTCGATGGTGATGATAACTGCTTGCCCATTGATGGTGCCTCTGATGACTAGGCTGCCGCTATCTCGGCAAAATACCCTGATGGATAACATTTTGGGGGCTGGTGGAGGGACAGTCAGCATTCGCCCCCCTATGCTGACCGACTGACGGTCCCTGGACATGTGGCTGTTTTGTTAGTTACCCCGGGTCGGTGATCGTTCAGGTGGCCTCACTCGACTATCACGTTGGAAGTGTCCTGTCCGTCCGCAGCGGTAACATGCCCCCCTGGTGCCAGTTCTTTGTGACCGTTCTAATATTTTGTTCAGACCAGCCAGCAGCGCTTGAAATGGTGACTCTGATTCTTCCTAGTTAAAGGAAATTGCTCGGACCCTCGGCTTGGACATGTTCATGACGGCCTCTACTTCCAAAGCCCGAAGTAGAGCTTCAGTACTTTTTTGACGCCACTTAGTCTTAGATTTAGCTGTACTTCCACATCTCTGATGCCGTTTATGAAACTCTGTGTGGCCAACTGGTCTTTCGTTTCCTCTGGTAGGTCTGGGTAGGACAAGTGAACTAACCGTCTAATTTCTGCTTCGAATTCATGGAGGCTTTCACCGGATTTTTGCGTTTTTCCACTCAGTTGGACTTGGTATACCTGGGTCAAGGATTGATTGTCGTAACGTTTGTCCAGGATGGCGATGATCTTGTCGAAATTGCCTTGTTCCTCGACTGGAATGCTTTGGAGGAGTTCTGGGGCCGGATCTCTTAACGAAATTACAAGAGAAGTAGATTTTTCTTGATTATCCCATCCATTAGCTGTAGCCACGGCCTCAAATTGCCGTTTATACATGGGCCAAGATGAACTGCCGTCGAATGAGGGTGGTTTACTAAAGGAACCTTTGGTACTCACGGTGTTCTGGTATTTTCCTCGCTGTAAGTACTGTTGCATTTTTTTAATTTCTGTTTCTAGTTTATTTTGGATGGCACTGATTTTATCTTGTACCTACTTCACTGTATACTGTTTGCTTGATGGAACTGATTTGATCTTGAACTGTATTGAATTGAACTGATTTCAAATTTTACCTGGCTTTGGATGGAATCGAGATCATCTACTTTTGTTTCAAGAGTATCCACGGTATTTTTTATGGTCTTAATTTCATCATGTATCTCTTTTATATCTGACTCAACTATTTGCATTCTTTCATTAACTGTTTCATTTCGAATTGCATTTGTCGTTTTTCTTCAGTTATTTTAAATTCGTTTTGTCGCTTAAATTCAACTTGTTCTTGTTTTTCTTCAAATAATTAAAATTCATTTTGTCGTTTTAGATCAAGTTATTATTTGAACAAAAACAAGATGTTTTTGTTCCAATATTTTAAAATCATATTCTCGTGTTTCTTCAAATTTCGAGAATAATCCTTCAATTAAATTATGTTGTTCACATTTCATCGTGGTGACAAGATTTTCTAATTCTATTTTACGTTTTTCATCAAAAGATTTTACTAACCTTTGTTGAATTTTGTCTTGATGTTGTTTCTCCTTCTTGTCACGTTTTCCTAGAATCTGTGCTATTTTTTCGTATAGTCCCTCGGTAACCTGCTTGACTATTTTTTTGGTAGTTTCGTCCTACTACGGGTTTCCATAAATCAAATTAGGATTTTAACTGCACTTAATCCTTTACTTCTGATCACCAAATTGTTGTAAAGTCCATGGGTTCAATTTAAAATTATAAAACTAATATTCACTTTCACTTTTCTAGAACTCTATTTACATTAAAACAGCTGACTCAAATATCACAATAATATACGCTAGTCGTCGCGGTATAACTGAACTCTCCATCGTAGCTTGCTTCCTTTATAAGCCCAGCATAGAAAATTCTCGTAAAAATCATAATCACTCCTACAGGTGCCGAGTCTTTTCGAGAACCATTTTTTATCTCAAAGCGTTTGTTGACGTACTGAAATAAAACAGGGTCGGCTTTGGGTAAATTTCGTAACATTATAATAAAAAAAAGGATTTTAGGGTTTTATTCTTGATATTCTCGTATTAAGAAGAAACTAATTACTACTGATAACTTCTTGATTAATAACTACATTTTAATACCTGTGTCCATTGTTTTCGTTTAGTAGCTTTGAGTTTTAATTTGACGTCCATCCTGCATTGTTTCTTATTTGACATTACCTAATATTACATAAAATCAAAATGACACAGAAACAGAACGCTTAGAAATTTTAATCATGTGGGGTTACGTATATAAGTTAAGTCTTATTTCATAAAATGCATCACAAAAGAGCTCCGATTTCTAGGAATTGTGTAAGTAGAGGTATAGCAATATACCAGGAAAAAGGAAGTGTCAAAAATGTTTCTAGATGTGCCACACTTAAAAAAAACAATGACACCAAATTAAACGCTTTATTAACATTCTAAGAATACATTCTCACAAAAACAAAGAAATCTGCTCGTCAAGAAAATGTAAGCCAGTCAGAAATTTATTGCAAAATAAAGATTTAAAGGAAGTCAAATGTCATCCTTTCGAGGTGTACCTAATTCATGACAGAAGGACAGATGACCCCTGATTGATGAATACAATTTTGTGAAATTTTTATGCGGCAATGTAAGAAGGATCTCCAATTTTTTAATCATGTTGTATATTCTGAGGCTGCTTTTTATCCCAGGCATAGTAAACAACAGGTTGTTTTTATGACAATTTAACAGCAGAGCGATTTTTATAGATTTATAGATCCCAACAATGCCTAACATTTAAATTATCCTTAATTTTTCAACAATATGGGGGGCTGCCACATTATAATGTACAAGTAAAAATGTTTCGGGACACCACCTTTAATAGAAGAAGAATTAGTAGACGTGGATCATATGTGTAGCCAAATACATCTCCAGAGTTGACCCCATAAGACAATAGACAAAATGTGTGGGTCGGTGTCAAAGTTCAATCGGTAACCTATTTACACAACTTATGTAAAATCATACATATACACATTAATTACTTAAATTCATTGAAATGCATTATTATTATTAAAATCATGTTAATTGTCTTTGATTTAAACCCCTGCCGCAAATACGTTGTCATTTGTAGAAAGATGTCCTGTATCTAATGACGCAAACGCTTACTATATAGAGATAAACTTATATCTGACTATTTAATACGCTTACTGTATAAACATAAACTCGATGTCGTTACCACTTTGATTAATATACTTTTTCCTTCTTGCGTATCTGTCAAAACCACAAAACAATAATCGCTAGATGTGTTTCGACATTTTCTGAATTTTGTATAACCTACAATTTCTCCATGTCTAACCAATTTAAGTTGAAGTTTCAAACTATTCAATTAAACAGGCAATTATCAGCTAATAACTAAATAACCTCAAAATATAATTGCCAAAACCATACTCTATGCATATTGTTTCCCAATATGCCAGTATATTTTCATGTTTCTTTGATATTTAATGTAAAATAGACGAAATTTGTCAGACCAATGAACAAATACCTGTTTGGATCGCGAATGATTTGTTCTGAAATTAATTTCATAGAATTCGAACAATGCAATTTTATACATGGATGATCAAACTGTAATTTGTAATTTATAATAATTATAAACAGAACTTCATAGTACACAAGAAAAACTAGTAAAAGCTTCAAAAATAAATGATGACTTCCAGTTAATTATTAATTTTATTTCAGTATATAATATAATATATTGCACGTACTGAAGGTTGATGTTCATATAGCATATGGTTATGAATTATAAATTTGAGAGTTTTATTGCAATAGAATTTGAATAGGCATTACTCAAAGATTCACATACTTATCTTTTGGTACTTTTAAGATGTCACAAGTTCATTTTATTTCACTCCTTATGGTGTCCGTCCCTCTGATTAGGGGAGGCTTTTCTATATTTTGATTAAGTACCTCTTTCAAATTTTAATATGACATAAATAAATATAATAACTGGAACAAGTAAGTAACCTGCAGAGTCAACTGTTCTGCAATCACGGTTTCTGCCAATTTACAAGCAGAATGAAACTCCTATCGAACAAGACTAATTGCGAATCAGTTGTGTTGCGACATATGCCAGAAAACATTTATCGCTTAAATTATTTGAATGTAGAAAATAAATTTCTATCTACATTACAAGATCCAAGATGAACTTCTTCCTTAAAGTAAAATGATCTACGGAAAATTGCTGATCTCGTAGCAAGACAAAAGACCATGATAACCTTTGGCTATCCAAGTTAAAAGGGACACTAAAGGCAACATTATTCATTACAAAGCTAGTCTAGGGGCACAAGGCATTTTTTTTTATTTACTCATGCTATCTTCCAGATGTTGGAATATATAGTACACTAAATTTTCGCTACAATATAGATTGATTGCAAATAATGCACAGAACAGAACCAAGATGGATCTATTTATTTATAGATCAATAATAACACTAATAACAAATTTATCTTGCCAAACTAAGTTTTAGGTGCTAATACGTTAGAGTCGCTACATACAATCATCTACTGTGCTGCAAGTTTCATCTGCACAACAATTGGGGTCGCAATAACACCAAAGCAAGACCCTCCCCAATTTAGAAAAACAGCTCGAGAAGAAGGCTTGACGGGAAAATCAATTATTTTCAAAAAGACGTTGGACGACTGACCGAGTAACAACGAGGGGTCACGAACAAAAAAATAAAAAGCCTTGTCAAGAGTATCATGGACAATAACCGAATACATCATATCTCAGCGGTGTCTAGACAGTCTACGACAAAAGCTCTCCGTCTACACAGGTCGATTGAGGAGGTACAAAACAAGTAACCAACGGAAACTAGACAACACACTTTTCCGACAATCAGGAAAAGGGTTTAATAGAAAACTTAACAACATCAATAATAATGAAGCCGCTAATTACCCCAGTAAAACAGACATCGAGGAATTCTGGAAAAAACAGCTTTCTACAAAAATTTCCTATAACTCCAGAGCCAGCTGGATTAATGAGGAGGAGGCTGCATTTCAGAACTGTGATACCATGCAACACCAACCATTTGGAACGGAAGATTCATCCAACAAAATGAAGCACCTCTAAAACTGGAAAGGACCAGGATCACATGGTGTCCAAAGTTACTGGATAAAGAAACTGTACGCAACCCACGAAACACTAACAGCCCTTATAAATGACACAATTACCCACCCACATTTGATGCCTAGTTTCCTTACGCATAGTGCTACATACCTCTTGCCAAAGGACAACCTATGTACATGCGACCCAGCAAAGTATCGACCAATCACTTGCCTTCCAACCTTATACAAACATTTTCAAACATTGTTAGCTGAACAACATAATTACTCAACAACAAAAGGGATGCGCGAAAAATTTGATGCGGTGCAAAGAAAAACTGATAATTGATTCCGTTGTCTGCAATCAAGCCCACGCCAAACGACGAAATCTCTACATGGCATATGTGGACTACAAAAAAGCCTTTGATTCAGTTCCACATGATTGGCTCATTAAGGCACTGAAACTCTATAAAGTGAATAATTGTATTATTAACTTTTGAAATAGTAGAAGGGTTCTCTAGTGTCATCCATATGAAATTTGGTATGGACAAATGCCGAATTATTAATATAGTTAAAGGGAAATAAATAAAATAAATACCTTGGAATAAAGCAGGCTCAACGTATTGATCACTTGACCATGAAAAAGGACCTAACAGTAGAGTTTTATAGAAGTGTAAGACTGTTGAAAACCAAACTAAACAGTAGAAATCTATTTCAGGTTATTAACACCTATGAGTGTTCAGTGCTCAGTTACTCTTTCGGTATAGTTAATTGGTGCAAGACAGAGATTGCACAATTACAACGAAAAGTTGGAGTTTTACTAACAAAAGCTCAAAATCACCATCCAAAGAGCTCTGTCGAACGTACAACTTTGCCACGGTATGAAGGAGGAAGATGATTGGCAGATCTGTCATACATTGTATGGTCAAGTCGAATAGTAATGTATGTCTTTATTGTAACACAGAAGGCCTACAAAAGACGAAATTAAAGACGGAAGCTTTCTATCTTAACCCATATAAAAGTTTGAGTATTCACTAGACTAAATAACACAACACATAAAATAGAGTAAATAGTAACAAATTGTTGTACATATACTACGATCACGTTTAAGGATCATTTCAATTATCTTATATAGTTTAGATTCCTTAGAAGTGAAATATTAATGGTTATATACAGTAAAGAAATAATCTAAAAATTAGCAAATTGCAAAAATACAAGCGGTACATATATTACATGCTCAAAAAATTGATGATATTAGTGGACGAATAGAGCACCTGAACTGTTTTGGTAAAAGAATTACTAGTAGATTCAATATGAACACTGCAAACTCCGTTCCTATACCACGTGATCTGAGTGGTACATCTAATACCAAAAATGAAGTGTCAAAAACTACTAATGCCCTAGGAAAACTTAGTTTCAGTTGAAAGCTTACAGTTATACAGGTTTTGCTGGGAATACTTCAACTAGAAATCAATAACTGGATACAAAAGCAAGTGGAGGAAAGTGTTAATGATTAATGATTGGTGTGCTCAATGTCTTTTCTAACGCATTTATCTAAGGGATAGTTTGGAAAAAGAAGTAGCAAATAGTATTGATGCACACAATCCACTTTTTTTTATAGACAGTGAATAAATACCAATTCTGTATAACTACCAACCAACAAATTTATTTAAATACCATCTACTTGTAAACAAAAGTATTATTATAAATTGTAGACTGCGTACAAGTACTCGTATTTTGATGTATCCTGAATTTGTTTAAACATGGTAAAGATTGAAAGTTCTTAATTACAAAAAGACAATAAATTTAAATTTACTTATTATCCTTTCAGTCATACTCTAGGGAAGTTAGTATTTTCTATTGCATCCTTTACTTGAATAATATAAATATATAAAAGAACACACAAAATCTGTTGATAACAATTTTTATTCCTTAATTAAATGTCATCGTTCTAAAATAGCTACGAATGATTGAAAAATGCGCTTTTATCACATTTTTCGCGAATAACTCACTTACTAATTAACCAATCCTATCGATCAACATCTCATTTAGTAGGTTTTAAAAATGCACATACAACACACTTAGCTTGGATCCTGTAAATTTGTATTCTCTTGCTTACAAGTCACAAAAACTCACAAAATTACGGTTTTTGCTATTCTAAATACCTCGTATAATTAACTCAGAAGTAAAAATGTGTTAACAATTATTTTTTTTGTGTTATGCAGTGTACTTTCTTCAAGACAAAACATTCAAACACCAGTGGAATTTTTTTTGCAAAATAGTATTAGAATAATGCTAAGTTCCCTACTATATCAGTAAATTCCCTCCAACTTCTGAGGAATTCGCGAGTGTATTCAAATAATTAATCCATGAAAATATCTAAAACTATTGACATGAATCTTGAATTAATTTAAATTTACCTACCCTTTCAGGCACTGATTAAAGTTCTAAAAGGAGTTATTATAAATATAAAGCCATTGACAACGAAGTCAGAATAGACTTTGAAACGTTTGGTATTCCTGCAATATACGTAGTTTTATTTCTATTGTGGTGTTATTCCCCAAAGAAACACAAAAATAATGGAGTTATAGAAGTTGAAGAATAAAACCAACGACTTTGCACTCTCCAAAACCAACCAAATATCAAAAATTGAGAAAACTTTAGCCTGATGGTTGGCACATTCACATTCAAGACAGTTCCCATTAAACAATTAGGTTCTTGAAACAAGCATGTGCGTTAAGTGTTTTAGAGAAACTTAATACTTTAAAAAATTTAAAATTTGGGTTTCGACGTTACTTTTTATACCATAACCTGGGTCACTTCCTGTTACACCACAAGTTGATTCTAGGATGAATTCTTGTAAAACTCAAAAATTTAAGGTACGTTTCAAGAGCATTTTATATATCTACGGCGATTAGTTTTTGAGATAATTTAATTTATAGGAAAAATTCTCTAACGGCAAATGCCTGAGAGGATATAGTTCACTAAATATTCCGTATATTCTATCAATAAGTTTGTTGCATTCTCCATATACTCAAAATAAATTCATTAATGTAAATTGGAATATTCATTTTTCGTTTCGTGGTCGTTCCTTCTTGCAGAGTAGTTAAACCATACACCTTCATTTAATGTGATTTTTAACAAATTCGTAGTTGTCCATAGCAAACTTGTTAAGCTTGTTAATTTGAGGAAACTAGTTATTCTAAGGTAACATCCAAAATAAATAACATTTTTCTCATTTAGCAATATGAAAGATTGATATGGATTAGCTGATAAAAAGAAAAATCTAATAGAAAAACTATGGCAGGTGTTTGAAGTTTTTGAGCTTCGAATATTTTCCCGGGACCCCCGCTCTGTATAAAATATCCAGTTTTGGTATATAATGAACTTCAAGTCTCACCTACAGCTGACAAAAATTTCAAACCTTTATCTTTTTTTTTGGATGATAAATTTTTCTATAAATTTTATTATCTAGGAAATTATTTGTCATGGGTATGCAAAATGGTTATGAAATTTACCATAAAGTTTTGAGTTTCATATGAAGGCATCCTAACACATATCCCATACCATTTAATGTAACAAAGTTACAATTACTTTGGTTAAAAGCAGCATTCTTAATAACCCCCAAACATATATTCAAATTTTTAAGATGTTCAGTGTCCCTAACTGGTATAAGGTACCCCACGGTTGAAGAACCAAGAATATGAAAAACCATTTTACTTCTTATTTAACAATGTGTCTTACTCCATAAGTTGATCAGCATATTAGCAGCAGTATTATTATTGTATAAGTGAAATGAGACTTTAAATTACCAATTATAAGAAATGGCAAACCTTAAAAAAATGGAAAGCAAATACAATTCTCTTACTATAACAAATTTTATCTACTTGACATCGATTAAAGATGTTGCTTCAAAAAATATGCGCCAATGTTTGGCTGAAGATTCAAAAAATAAGAAAAAGGTTTATGTAAACGTTAATCTATATATGAGTGGTTTTGAAGGTACATTGTACAAACAATAAAGTTGACTGAAAATCTAATGCGTTTCCTTCTGCCCACATTATTGCTTAAAAATAGACAAAACACATATTTATGTACATTTTTAGTTTAAGCCAATTTTTTTTATGGAGAAGATACCGGGAACTATTCAAGATAATGAAGCTATTTTGAGTAGTGTTTCAAATGACCCAGCTAGAATTGTTGTAAATTAGTAATATAAGCTGCGCCACTCTATATATGAACAATAATTGAATCCTTACCAATTTGCAAAACGTCAAGAGTTGTTGCCTAGGAATTTTATTCCACATAGAAAATTTTGTCTATATATATTAAGGAATGAAGTCATTTTTCACGTATTGTACTATTTACAGAAGTAGCAACTTTTTACCAGAAAAGGTCTATTACATTTTTTGATTTATACACTTGTGCCGACGATTCCCCAATTTTTTGACACTCATCAATTCACGTTACCACTTTTACATTAACTGGCCTAAATGATGTCGAAATAATTGGCCAGTTATTTTACCTAATAAACTTAACCAAGGAACTGAATTGAATTTTATCGTTAATAGTTCGCCGTAATTGATTCCCTTGCATAGGGTCATGTATAGTTTTGAATGAGGGGCCAGCGCGACATCTTGTAGTGAGGCTCTTGCTGATTGGCCACCTGGTTCATCAGAAATAACTTCTCTGTATTTTTATTTGTAATGGCATTTATAGGAAACTGTTTATAAAACATCAACTCATGCAAGAAAAAGACAAATACAAGCAATACACGAAGGATTTCGAGGATTTACAGAAAATCTTCAAGTTTATTACAGAAATCGAAAAATGTTAAATTTTTCCAAAAGAGTTTGATTTATTAATAATGTTGAACACGGTGAACCTAGAAAACTAAGTATTTCCAAGTCTATGTTTATCTGAAACTTTGTTCTTATGTTTAGATAACGAATACCTTCGCCAAGGATTAGCACATGTTTTTTTAACTATCCTGTATAATTTTAACGTGTAATATCTCTAAACTGATGTAGAATGATATGAGGCGACACGGAATTACATAATTTCAAATCATTACTTGAATGTTTACAAAAGCTGTTTCCTACATATCAAATTGTGAAACGAAACACGTTGTCTATATGTAACATTTTTTAATTTAATATTCTACCCAGACTTTCTTTATAAATATGAAGTACTCGTATATTAAATGCGTGCGTCGATATCTCAAGGTGCAGAACTTCTCTAATTTCGGAAAGGAAACATAAATCTGGCCTTTGTGTCAATTATACGGTATAAATATTCTTTCCTCATTCGTGGTTACACGGCTTGAGGCATTGTAAAATATGATGAGAAGATGCTCGTGTTGAATGCCAGCTGTGTAGAGCATGTAAGAAACTTTAAACGAAATCAATCTGATGAGCGTTAGTGAATTAGTTAAAGAACGAATCAATCACTCAAATAATTATGCAGCTGTTGTTTTAGAAGAACGATTTAACCATTTTGTGATATTGAGTTAAACAAGAAGTTAATTTCCCAAATATTTTAGCTTTTGGAACAGTAAACCTAAAATCAGTAAATCTTTGAAAATGTATTACCTCGTTAAATACATAAACCTAAATAGGCAAAGAAAATAATGACTACTCCTAAAGAGACTGTTAAGGTCTAGAATAGACAGATAATGGTTAAAAAAGATAAACATAATACAGATCAAATTCTTTCGTAGCATATTTTTAATTATCAGTGTACCCAGTACAAACTACTTTTTTAAGAAAAGATTATAAGCAAGACTGTCATTGTTGGAGTCATCTATTTGAATGATACAAATTCAAAATAACAGCCAGTACACCATAACAAAGTGCTTCTTGTGAAATGGGGGTCGCAAATAAGGGTGGAAATAGTTTTTGACAACTTATGCTCAAAGTATAGATCCCTAGCGGAAAATGTACAATCCAAAAGTTATAGAGACTTGAAGTATATACAATTTTGTTATAAGGTATTTTTGAAATTAACCTAAAAATTTTCGAGATAATACCGAAAAACCATTTATCCCTTTTTCACGGGTGATTCATTTTCGTTTTTTCAACTTCTTGAGTTCTCATTTTCTTCATTAGAATTTACAATTAATTAGCTTTTATTAATTAGCTTTTATATACAGATATATATATCCACATATTTAGAACTATATCATTCAACTTATGACAGCCGTTTCGAACCAGGAGTTCTCGTCAGATACGCTTCCTTGAATGACAAGTTATAAAGTGAAATACTTGGATGTAATACACAACATTAAGACAAAAATCAGTGTATTAAACCTAATAGATGTCGGTGACATCTACCGTCTAGTGAGTAAAATAGAATTAGAGAATAGGAGTAAGAAAATTTATTGTTTTTTTTTAACTCTGTAAATAAAGATATGTTAAAGGTTTGCATGGGAACCCACTTATGAGAGAGGCAACCAACTACGACGAACATGAGAGATACAGGATGAAAAGACCGCGACAAGCCCTACTACAAGAGGAAGAAATAGTGAAGAGAAAAAAGAGAAGAAGACTGTAAATAGGATAAGAATATTAGGGAATAAAATATGATATACTAAGTAATGAAATATCTTAGGGAGTTAACATTGTATCAAATAGGAAAAAGAAAGTAGGGAAATAAAATAGAATTAGAGGATAGGAGTAACAAAATTTATTGTAATTTTAACTCTGTAAATAAAGATATGTTAAAGGTAGAACTTGTCATTCAAGGAAGTGTATCTGACGAGATCTCCTGATTCGAAACGGCTGTCATACGTTGAATGACATAGTTCTAAATATGTGGATATATATCTGTATATATATTTACTTATGTGTTTTTATATAAAACACTCGAACCATCTGTCAAGAGTATGGTATATGTTATAGCATAGTATGCCTTCATATACTTAAATTACTCACTAGACGGTAGATGTCACCGACATCTATTAGGTTTAATACACTGATTGTTAATTAGCTCTTCTTCCAAAAATACGTAGAAAAATGAGAAAAACTGAACAAACCTAGTATTAGGTACTTCTCGATTCTGTATGCCGGATTTGAACGTGAGTCTTATTCGTTTTGTATTGTATAAAATAGATGTAATCCGAATTATTTTTAATGAAAAAATTGTGGAAGAATGATTCCAGATTGATCAGGACAAGTATGCTGTATGCAGATAAAAAGTTTTGTTATTGAAAGTAAGTTGTTTTTGTCATTATATTTCTTCATATTTTAAAAATATAAAAGTAAAAAGATATAAAAAATATAAGTGATTTCAGATTTTATGCGCGTGTAAATTCAGATAGACCTTTTTTCCTTGTGGATCTTCGGGTTCATCCAGTTCCTCTTTGAAATCGTTTACAGTAGCATCATTACTTGATGATGCTTCGGCATTTCTTCTGAATCACTAACGTTTTCGACATTGAAACAATTATTCGTTTTGCAACCACACCGGTTATTATCATTTACACAATTACAGCTAGTAATTGACAATAAATCCGTAGGAATCATTTGGTTTGCTGAAATAATCTTATCTGTGAAATATTGTAATGTATCCAAATGAATGATCTTTGCAAGCCCAATTCTTTGCTGAATGTTGATTTGTAGTTCAATACCGAACCATGTTTAGTTAATAATAGGCTCAGAACAATGTGGTGCAACTGCGCCGTCAGTTTAATTTAAAACAAGATTTTCTAGTCGCGGTTTGTTACTGTTCATACCTTAGTTAATTCAGGGAAATACCAGTTTTTTACATTTATTAGTAGTTGCTACGATCAATTGTGATCCAAGCTTGTCAACAGTTATGTGGTCAGCGTCATTTTGAAAAAATAATATATATATAAATAATGCTTTATAGTACTACTTTCCCATTTCCCTACAAAACAGGAAGTCGTGTCACATCCGAACAAACATTGAAGAAGTGCAATTCACTAAAAATAATTCAAATTCCACCCATTTTACACGATAAAATGCGCAAAAGATTTTTAATCACGTTCAAATCCGGCCAAATATGCATTAATGGAATCAATCATAAAAAAAGGATTTTCCGTTTTTTTCATTTTTTGACGTGTTTTTGACGGTAAAGCTATGTATTGTGTAAATACTAAAGATCATTCGAATGAAATATAATCGGTCATTCGATTATGAAAATCACTCGAGTATTCCGATTATGGAATCAAAGTATTCGAATGAAAAATAATCGATTATTTAACTCGAAATATTCACCGAATGAAGAGCGTAAAACGAGCGATACGACAGATCTAGCAATGTTGCATTCGAGTTATAATCCGAATGCTTTTCTTGCGCATCGAGAAGTGCTTTTCTGCCATTCGGCATTCATATAGTGGGGTTTCGTTCGTTCTCGGTTCTCGCTCTTATGCAGTGGCTTGTTTACGTCTTTCTTTGAACAAAAGAAATATGTAAATAATGTATTTTCAGGGTACGGTGCAATTATAGCAATGCGAAGTAAATTGATGAATTGGCTGTTAAGGACCATTTTACTGTTCTTTGAATTATTAATAACAGTTCCTTTACAAATAAATTTAAAAATAACGGAATTATTAGGAAAAATTTAATAGTATAATTCTACCTAAACTTAAATGTTCACACACAGGGCAAAATAGGAATAAACCAAGCGATAAACGTTAGAATCATAAACGAACCATCCGAATGATAGGTCATTGGAGCGATCATTAAATATTAAAATCACTCGAGTTGTAATAATCGATTATTAATATCATTTGTTTATGCTCATCACTACTTTTAGGTGTGTTTGGTAGAATTGAAAAATTAAATAAAATTGTATGAAAAAGAATAATGTGAACATCTTGACAGCTATTCATTTCTAAGACTTAAAAAGGATTTTATTCCAGACATATTTAGCTACACTTTGTGTAGAATGTTTCATCAATTTAAAATCATTTTCAGGGAAGTGAAACTGAAAAACGGTTTTTCGACATTGTATCGAAAATTTTGAGATTTTAGTCAAAAATTGTGTGTTTTTCTATTTGTATTGGGAATTTTTCACTAGAACGTATACTTTAGTCAGAAATCGTGAAAAATTCTTGCTTACACCTCTATTCGCCATCCTCTTGTCACCCGAAGCACTTTGATATAGTTTATTGGGTATTATTTGTGATTTGCATCATTCAAATAGAAGACACTATTAATCACAATTCTGTTAATAATTTCCATTATTTTTGCTCTCTAGAGAGTTAATTGCACTGGCTTATGGGCATACGAGGGGTTTGGTAAGTTTTAGAGGTAAAAAAACCGTATACCGACAAGAAGCTGAGCAGCAAAATAAACCAGCCTTAACAAATAGATTGGTTAATATGTTAATGATTGCACACATAGTTAATTTTATTCAAATGACTTTTGTTAAACGCCCGAATTTTGACGTTTTATACTATTACAATTGTTTGTACTAGGAGGGTTATCTTCAATGGACCCAACAAGTTAGTTGCCGTTCACTATTCACAAATGATGACTGACTGTAGACTACCTAAATCCATAAAAATTTCGTAATATATTGAATCGATCCTTCATCAAAAATCAAACTATGCAGAATCACATCTGCCCTCTTCAGGTCGATTCGCATAATTCTCGTAGCATTCTGTTTACGCTTTTAGTTACTGGAATACCTACTTAATTCGAATAACTAGAGGCTCTGTGTGCTAGTTTCCCCGAAAAACCTAGATGTTGATTTTACCTTTCACGTCTACACATTTAACGATATGTACCAAGTACATATATAACTGTTCGAGAAGACATCTCTTGTGGCAAGCGCAACTGATGAAGGTTCCCGACCAGAAACAATATATATAATATATTGTTATAAAATTAATTTAATGCCGCCAAAAACGATTGTATAAGATGAGTAGTTTAGTTTAGTTCAAAATTCGCGGAGTGACAGCTGTAGTGTTACTCTTTGTGTTTGTAAACAGTGAATTTATTTTGATAAAACTGAAGACGTTGAAAGTGAAAGTGAATATTTGTAATTTTTTTAATCCACAGAACCCATTGCAATATATTGTCTTGCCTACAAAATAAACACACCTCGAAGAGAGTATTCATTATAAGTTATTAATTTTATACCCTTTACAATTATAAAAATTCATTTTTCATGTATTATAAGAACATTGTTTAATAAAATATTAAATGCTCGTTTTGCAATTTAATTCAAAGTAAAATGATTCTGCTGCATTCAACAACTGCAATTGTGCAAAAAACTTTTAAGTACACTCAATTCAAGTTGCACATAGTTATTCTTTAATAATAACATTATATATTATATATAACCGAGCAGAATGTTGATTCTACAAAACAGTTACCTCTGGTATCAAGATTGGCTATGTATCTAACCACTGCACGTATATATTGTTTTAAGGGAAAACTGTGTCTATTTTTTAGTAAGCTAGCTCTAGTTGCAGTTTCTCCGAAAAGTCGTCTTTGCTGTTGTTCTTAATTCTCCTGCTCCTTATGATAATTATTATCAATCAATTACTTCAAAACGAAACGAGTACAGTTGCACCGAATTTAAACCTACTGTTTTCTCCAACTGGAGCAATATAATTTTGAAATATTAATTTTTAAAATTTTTATTCATAAATATTATTTATTGGCTTTAAGGTGCCAAATGTTACATGAGAAACAACAAAACAAATAAATTCACAAAAATGTAAGAAATCGCAATACTGAACGTTGATTGTTGTATATTTTATTGTTTTAACACACAAAGTAGGAATCTTATATTCTTTTATTTTTAAACCATTTCAAATTACTCACTCTGAACCGACATTTATATGTTTCATTAGCAATGATGAAAAATGTCAGATGTTTATAAACACTGCATGATGGATGCCCTCGTCACCCGATTTATCATGAACAATAATCTGGCAACATCATGATGGACGGTCCAAATAATTATTTCAATATCACCAATCGAAGCTAATCACTACTTTCAGAATTTATTGGAAGCTGCAGTGGAAATGAACAACATGGTGTACATGTGATTTTTATCACAGCATTAATTATTATAAAGCACTTAAGTTTTTTGTGAACTTTTTTTACGAAAAAAAATCGTTATAACAGTACATATTTTTTTGATTGATAATTATATAAAATATATAATTTTTAATTGATTTTTATTCAACAATGAATAGCAAATATGTTTTTGAAGATATACCATTTGTCCTTGATTTTACTAACTAAATAGTAATCAAATGATGATGATGGGACAACTATATTCTATTTAAAACATATCTACATAAAACTACGTATTATGATTAAATTATGTTACGATTACAATTAATTTCAGAATATCATCTCATTGCGTCCTTTACACTATTTTCCCAAATAAATATTGGCATCTTCAAGGTGACACGAAAGATTTAAAAATCATATTCAATAAACTCGTACATTCAGTGATGATTTTTATTAACCTATGAGGAAAATACAGTAAAGTAACTAATTTAAACAAAGGCACAGCATCAAACATATGAAACAAATAAATAAAAATTCGAATTTAAGGGTAAAAAAACGGTTTATCTCGATTTCCGACAGAACTACAAGACCTCTGCAAAAAAGTGAAATGACTAAATTGTAGGTAAAAAATATCCACAACTTTTATGTTTATATTTTTTTCACATAACCCACAATTTATGTGAAAAATTTGGTTTTTTATTTTATCTTTTCCAAAAAATTGCTTTTTTCCCAAAATTTGGAGAAAACTTAATTTTTATGTCCCAAACACACTGTAATTTTTTTATTTAAAATATTTTTTTGTAACCTTATTTTAACTTAATATCGAAAAAGCAGGGTTCCGTGTATATATAATTTACGCATACCCTTATAATATCACTCTGGACTTCTCCCTCTTTCACATCACAGCAATTTCCTCCTAAACAACTGGACGGAAAGGCTGAAATTTGATATCAGTGTATAGATTGGTGACCCGATCAGGAGTACATATCTTAAATGAAGAAAATTTTTATTTTAGGGGTACTTCTGGGGGGAATAACTAAAATAATCGACCGTCCCCCACTTACCTCCGAAACTATAAAAAGCAAAGGTTTTAAAAAAATAAAATATAGGGCCTTACCTGAGTTTTACCGGAAAATAAGGAGAAACCTCTACTACTAATTTTGGGGGGCAAATTACAGAATTAACTGGAAAATATAAAATTAAAATTGTTTCTAATACATCATGTAATATATCAAATGAAGGGGCTCATTATGGCGAAAACAACTATAGTTTTTTCATATTTTTAAAACAAATTATTTTAAAGATATTTAAAAAATTACCCATTCCCCCTACCTTATTTCCGAAACTATAAGCCATAAAATAATAAGGAGAAACATCTTATATTAATTTTGGGGAGCAAATTGCAAAATTAAATAGAAAATATAAAATTAAAATTGTTTCTAACGCATCACGTAATATATCAAAACAAAGGGCTCATTATGACAAATTAAACATATATTTTTCATATTTTTAAAATAAATTATTTAAAGGTATTAAACATTTTTTTTATCTCCGAAACTATAAGACGTAAAAATTTGAAAAATATTAATGATATAAGACCTCAACTGAACTTTACTGGAAAAATAATATTATTTTTAGGGGGCAAATTACAGCATTAACTGGAAAACATAAAATTAAAATTATTTCTTAGGCATCATGTAATATATCAAATCAAAGGGCTCATTATGACGAATACAAATATATTTTCCTTTCCTTTATTCCCCAAACTATAAGGCCTACATTTTTTTGTTTATCGAAAAAATATGAAGAAATCTCTAATATTATTTTTGGGTGGCCAAATTTTAGAATTAAACGGAAAATAAAAAAATAGGTTTTTAATGCATTATGCAATACATCAAGCGAAATACAAGTATACATTTTCCATATTTTTCAAATTAAGTGTTTACAAGATATTAACACAAAATACTACCTAAAATTTTGAAAATTATTAGGGGTATCTCACTTGATTTATAAGAAAAATGAGTAGAAACTCCCAATATTACTTTTAGGGACAAAAAAATAGAATTAAATGGAAAATAAAAATTAAATTTTCAAACGCATCATGTAATATCTCAAATAAAAGGCTCCTTATGGGAATTATAAATGTATTATATCTTTAAATCATTTGTTTAAAAGATATTAACAAAAATATTAAACATCGACGTAGTTCCCACTTTAGAAACTAAATTATCTAAAATTTTGAAAAATATATTTTATTTGTATTTTTAAATAAATGGTCTAAAAGATGTAATAATTTATTATTTAAAACTTGACCTATGTTCCAATTTCTTCCAATCTACAGAGGTTAAAATTCAGTCAGTAGATTATGAAAGGCCAAATTAGAAAATCAAATATACATTTTTACAAAATTCAAGCGAATCAGTAGCAGATAAAATAAAATGCCTGTATGTATTTAAAAGATATTATGGTAAATATAAGAAAATGCACTCATTCCCTGCTTGTCTGAAACTGGAATATTAGAATCTTGAAGGTGGTACGGAACCTTTAGTATGCGAGTCCAAATTATTTTAAACAGTCGGCGGATTTTTTGTTCGTTGAAATCTCTACTTTCTGGTGGTGTGAAAAAAAAAATTACTGGTAAATGTCCTCAGAAACTGCAAGGAAACGAAAGAAACTCGAATCCGAAAATTAAGTAGTAAGGCCCAGACCGTTCTAGCTCATTCCTCAGTTCTCTATGAAACACCTTTATATGGGCTAAAATTTTACGTAGGTCACTCAGGTATGTAAGTATTATCTTAAAATAGCAATAAATATGCATCTACGCATATAATTTAAAGAATATTCTATAACTTTCTCAAAATATTGTAGATGTCTTACTAAATAGTGACTTTATTAACTTAATTTTCTGAGAACATTTACCATAGTAATGTATATATTTTAACCCATCAGAAAGTAAAGGTTTCAAAGAACAAAAAACCCACCGACTTTTTTACAAAACAGATAATTTGACGTGAGAATTTTCGATTGAAAATTAGGGTTATTTTTCAATATTAAGTCAAAATAAAGTGAAAAAATAAATATTTTAAATCAAAAAAATTACAATGTGTTTGGACATAAAAAGATAAGTTTTCACCACATTTCGCGAAAAAAATTTTATTGTAAAATATAAAAATAAAAAACCAAAAACTTGAATTTTTGAAATTGTCACACAAATTTTGCGGTTCTGTGAGAAAAATTTTAACACAAAAGTTGTAGATATTTTTATTACATACAACTTTGCCATTTACCTTTTTTTAATAGGACTTGTAGTTTTGCCGGAAATCGAGATAAACCGTTTTTTACCCTTCATCCTACTATTAATTTTTTTCATTTTTACAATTTTCAACGGCTTCAGCCTTGGTCTAACCACTAAATAAAATTAATGATTATATAATAATAAACAAAAAACATACCAAATCATTCGTAAAGGAGTAATAATAACTTGTTTGGGAATTGACGGACAAAAAATACTCACGGTGCAAGAAAGTTATGAAGTCATATATTTCGGATATCATTGTTAGTAGTTGCGATCAGCAGTGATATCACAATAGAACACTGGACACATTATCAAGTCTCTAAATAACCCCAAAAGACAAGGGGCAACTAGCTCCCAAAAATTGTGCTTTCGAGGTTGCTTTCACTAAATCATAATATAATCATAATAAAAGGAAAAAGACTTGATAATCTCAGATGATGATTATATCGTTCTGATTGCAGAAACAACCAGTTAGTGTTAACAAAGCTAAATAACGTATCATGTGAAATTGACCTGCAAATGTAACTAACATAACCAGAGGTTATATGTAGTAGGTGCTAGAATACAAAATAAGTATTAAAAACTGACTTGGGCTTTTGGAATTAAGCAGCAAAAAAAGATTAAAAAAACAAAAATTTACAGACGACGGAGATTGACATGGCTTATCTTCGGGAAGTTAAGCTGAGCAGCATAAAATAAATGGTATCGACAACAATGTATCCTACCAGTTATGATATCAAGAGCTCAAACATGAACTTTTATTAAACAATCAAAGATCAAAGTCTCACAAAAAGAGCAATGATGGAGTCCCAAATATTACGAGTTACACTTAAACAGATTAGGATAAATGCCGAATATATAGCTAAACCGAAATGAAACAACGCCAAATGGGAAGAGATAATGATGAAATGTGGATTATCATCACAACCCTATTTGGAAAGAAGTTCAGAACACACTACACAAAGCTATAAACGAACCATATAATAAGATTTGCTGGACTTATATGGATCCGAGACCCCAAGAGAAAGGCCAAATGACAGGCCTATAGGTACACAAAACAGAAGAGTGGTCAATAGTTATTAATTTGTAAAAAACCGAAATACACTTACTGAAATACCTTTTATTTTCTTTCGGATTTATGGGAAATTGCAGATATTCAATATAGAATTAACTAGGGACAAAAGTAAAATGAAATTGATAATCGACACAAATATTCCAACTTCTAGTGAATTTTGATAAATTAAAACAAAAATAACGACAAATAATGTTTCAAAGTGAATATAGAATTGATCTATGTTAATTGTAAACAATTTTAAAAAATGTTGTATTCAAATGAAATAAAGCAGGAAGAAGAGAACAAACGACAAGACGACTGGTTTTCATTATTTGAATGACATATCGGACAGATGGTCCTCTCATGTCAGGTTTGGATCTCTATCTGACCGCGCAAAAAAGAAAAGGGGACAAGAAGAAAGAAAGGCCCAAACAATATTAAAGTGTAATCTGTCGATCTATACAGATAGCAACAAACGACCAGTCTTTCTTGAATGAACAGTAATAATAGTGAACATTACACAAGAAAAGATCACCGTCAGATACTAATGGTTTTTAATTGTGTGGTAAGAGAGCTCCTTTCAGCAATTCGCGGGCCATCCACTCTTCAGCTTTCATTAAAGATAATATAAAATAAAATTTTTGGCAAGAGTACTTTTAACCTGTAAAACTGAAATATTTCAATTTGTTATCAATAACGCTTTATTGATATAAAACCTTTTATATATTGTTTTGTTTCAAACATTAACCCTGTAGAAATCATCACACATTATATTCTATATAAACGTGTATTTAAAAATGTAAATTTTTATGAAAAAAACCACATATGCTGAAGGCCTATATCTTTTTTAATTAATACTGATTTTTAATAAAACTATTTGCAAGGAATGGATTTAGTAATTAAAAGTAATTGGAAAACTGTCGTCAATTTATTTGAAAAGAGTTCAGTACTTTTTAATCTTGTGTTTGTCAATCGGTTTTCTGTATTCATCAATTAATATTTAAATATTATTGCATCTGGTTTTGACGTTTGTAACTTTGTTTTGTCTTTCCAAAATTTGGTGAAGTACCTCTGTTAAAGTTCTGGTCGCTAGAGTACACTATTGTACCATATACTCTAACAAAAATAACGTAAATAATGTTAAAGCTAATTAGGGTCGAATTTCGAAACTAGTGATTAAAATAAAATCGGTGACAAGTTCATGCTCATGTAATGTCGTTATTATTCAATCTTTCAATATACAAGTCTTATTATTGATCCAATTCTGAGCGCTGAGCTTTGTCATTCTCTCTGTTTGGGTATATTTTGTGATATATCAGCCTGGCAGGACCATCAGATTGAAGGGCATATGGTCCATTTTTCATTCCAGATATATACATTCTCGTAACAATCCTACCATATATCTAGAATAAACTTAGCAACTATTATTAAAAACTTGCGTGAACTTGAATTTAGCGTGATGGTTATGCTCAGAATAACTTCTAGTTCGACCACCTATAGTTTTTGTTCTGCTGTTTTTCCAGAAAACTATTTATCTAAAATTTGCCGCTTTTCGATTTCTAAATTGGCGCGACCTTGATTTGACTTTAAACGCCATTTTTTATTGGTACATCAAGTCCAGTGTCCACCCACAATTACAATAATCCACATCCTATTTATAATTTTCGAGATTTCTGTACTTTATAATCACGCTGTATATAAAAAACTTTATTTCCCTGTGTTTCACACTAACGATATAAAATTGTGCAAATCCATCTTTACTACCTGGAATCTGTAAGTGTTAGTAGGTAGGGAAATCTAAGACTAACTGTTAATATTTAACTGAAGGAAGGTTAACTCTACACATTTTTTGAACAAATTAGTTGGCACCACAAAACTAATACCTGCCAAATACCAAAATTATCTAGTTGGAACAGATATTGTTTTCCAAGCAATTTTTTAACCACGATATATAATTTTATTATTTATTAAGAATAACTAAATCTTACTACCGGTGATTATGGTTTGTTTTAAAGATTAAAAAAACGCTTGGACATATCCATTTTTAAATTTATCTGAGTCTCTAATAGCCTAAAAGTGTTGGCAATCTGATGAATCCCTCATTTTTTTAATTACACTTATAGAATATATCAGAATAACAGATTATGCTTACGAGAATTCCAGGAAAAAGAATTAATAATGAAACTGTATGAGAGTTCTATTGTCACGTTATGAAATGGCAAATTTTTAGTTTAGGTATTCAAAATTTTCACCATTAACATGTTGGCAGCAATGTAATCTATTTTATGTTGTTTCTTCAACACTTTTCTAATAATACTGATATAATCGCTGGCGCATGTTACCAATAGTTTGTGGTTTCGCATAATACACTTTTGATTTTAGCCACAGAAAAAATCTATGGGATAAGATTCGGTTATCTTGCTGGCCCGGTAAAAACAAAGTATAAATTACGTATCCTGAGAGCATAATGAGATTAATCTTTGTCATTCTGGAAGAATATGAGTTGATAAAATTCCAGTCGACGATTCTATCGGTTATAATATATACCATGTTGAGGTATTTTTAGCCGTTCAAATTCCCACCAGTGAATATTGGGATTTGGCCTGCAAGATCTTAATCGAAATTATCTATAGCGTTTTCAAAACAAACTAGGATCTTCATCTGAATAGTACTTAACATTTTCTCGCTCAATGATAACATTCAAATAAAATGTACCTAACCTCAGACTAAAGTAAACATGTTTCAAATAATTGTGTTTTCGAAGTATTGGGTTCATCTGCCTGGATCATCTTCTGTTACTTTACAAATGAATTGCAGTTTGTATGGATGTAATTTTTGCTTTCCAATTATACTGGTCTTTGATTGATGCGATGCTTAGCTTGATGCAGATGGATTCGCATTTACTTATTCGTTACTACTAGAAGGTTCCGTGTTTACCAATCTGCCTGTTTCAAAATTGTATAAATAGTTTATTTAAAATCATGTATTTACGGCCAACCCCACCAAAAATCATAATTGCTTCACATTTATTGGCTAAATTCTGAAGACAAACAATTTTAAAAACCATATATTAGCAATCTTTTATTTGAGTTAACAATTAAACTAACCTGACAGCAATACATTTTTAACAATCGTTTGAGTGTTGTCAGCACAGTTAACAACGCAACATTAATCTAGAAAACATAAACTAAAATAGTACGGGTAAGATCGGTCATAAAAATGTCGATATTGTGTTTTAAACATTAATTACCTAATGACCATTTTTGCAAATATTTCCATTTGAGCGTTATCATTTTTTTAACCTTTCAAACGAAGTGTTCCCTTTCCTATTAAAAAAAATGAATACATAGTTCTACTATGCCTAAACTTTTGTACCGTAAGATACTCGGATAGATTTAAAAACTAAAGTGTCCCAATTTTATATTTTTAAAATAAACAAGTCTACAGGGTATAAGATTTAATCATCTCAAGGTACATGCTAAAAACATAGACGTATTAATTCAATTAATTCAAATTCGGGCGCCTAAATAAGTCGTTAGTAAATTACCCCATTTTTAATTATACGTGTTTTTTAAATTATATACTCCAAGTATTATTGGATATAGGAAAATGTTGATAACTGAAAATAAGTAAAAAATTTGCTTTTCCATGTTGTATTGACTTTATATGATTGAGAGTATCAGCACAAGACGGAAAGAAAAGGCGGGAGTAGTGCATCTGGCACAATTCGCATGAGAAATTAGCAGTGACATTTTTACAGTTGTCGATTTTTCTATGGATTTATGACTCGACAACTGCTCCCGCCGTTTATTATGTTCTCTGCCTCGAACACTTTTGCTGCTGTTAGTGTTTTCTGACGCTATTTTGTGAGTGCGCGTAACACGAGAGTGTTGTTCTGCATGATGAATGTCCGTCCATTGTAGCCCTTTCACTGCTCTGCCAAAAGACGACCAACAATAAATGACGTAATAAATCAAAAAGCTGCCAGATAAATCTTAACTGCGCCCGATAGACATTTTTGGTGCATTAGCAATTATTGACAGGAACGAATGGTTAAACATGAGCGTCGGTATTGCGAAAATAATTAATTCAACAATATTTTTCATGTATTTGTGGAGAATTACTCAACACTATTATTGAACAAAGTTTACTTATTCCCCAAAATAAATTTCGATTCCAGGATAGTATCCTAATTTTAGTAAAAGATAGAATATCGTTTAATATTCTAGTGACATAAATCTAATAATTACCAGAAAACTTTCAATAAAGTGTGACGAAATACCTTTGTAGATAAGGCTCAAGGATATTTTACAAAGGATTGCTTGATCAATGTTAAAAATTATCGAAAAAAATACAGCGACCTTTTGACGTATCACCGTGTGTTGGGTCCGCTCTCGATTTGTTGTGACGCTTTGTCTGTTGACAGTTGAAGAGTTTTTCTGGTTTTGTTTCATCTGTTTAATGTGATATTGATAACAACTTAATTAGAAAAGGTTACGGTGCAAATATTAGCAGCAACTTTGTGTCGTATGCTTTCGGAAAAAATTACATGTATCGAGCAATCCTTTGTAAATCATCCTTGATTAAGGATACTGTGTTGTTATTGGGCACATTCAACAAAGAATTTCTGTACTTTCGGTGTTAAATCCTAGAAAAATATGCCATCATGTTGTCATATATAATCAAGTAAAAAATATATTTTTACCAAGATTAAGCAACCAACAGATGGAGTTATATAGTTAGTAATTTTTAAAAGTTTGTTTAGGAGGTCTTTGATTATTCTGTCTTCATATGGGTACTTTTCTCGTCAGTTTTATTCCTACAACAGACAAGTGAAATTTAAAAGTGAAAGAAAGTGTAGTAGGGTAAACTAGAAAAAATGCCTAGTTTACTGGTTGTCTCTAGAGAAATTTCCTCAAAGATATTCTCAGAAAATTTTTTCTGTGAGATGTCTACATGATCAACCAGTATTTCTTTATATCAGTAGTGTTTTGTATATTGTGTGATATTTCCAAACACAGACAATTATCACACAATATACACAACACCATTTATACAAACATAGAATATGACATCCACACGCAACCTGCTACTGAGTCAATAAAAAAACAGTAATGGCATAGAATAGTTGTTAATTAATCGCAAATACAAAGTAGCAATTGTCCAAATTGGAACGTATATTGCAAACGACTTTGTTAACATTATTCACATAATTTGAAATGAAAAAAAGATAATACATTTTAAAGTTATTCATCTGAGAAAAGATAAAAATAACCAAAAATACACCAAGTGCCTAGCAATGGATGTTCAATTACATACTGAAAGAAAAAAATTACTTTCGTCGAAGGAATGGTGCATCCAATAACGAAAACATCATAATTTTTACATATGCAATTCATGTATTTAAAATGATTGCCTCTACATTTTGGTAGCTTATGTTTAAACTACAAAAACTGTGCTTAGTAATTTAACAATCAAACTAGTCTAAAATATATTATCAGCAATGAAAAATGTCACTTTTGTAAATAGACTTTTAGTATTTTGATGTGAATTCTGTTCTACAATATTTATTAAAGTTTGCTTACTGTTTTCATGACTCAATTTCTTTGATCATGAGCTTCTATTTCTTTAGTCACTTTTACTCAGTATCTTTGAAATAATTTTTGTGAAAGACGAATCTAAAATATAAAAAATTGTTTACCGTTTTTCTCAAAAATTTCAAGAATATGTCCGAAAATGGTTCGAACAATCTTTTTCGTTGAACTTGTTTGGCTTTGAAATTTGTTTTTTCTAGAAATCGTAAAATTCACGAGGTAAACCATTGTTTCCGCACTCCACACCTTCCTTTTTTTCCGAAAAATCACTTAGTGTATTTTTCGAATAACTAAATATGCATGATTGAGAAGTCTGATGATTTCCGTTTGTTTATTTTAACAATGTATTTTTTAGATAAGCACATGTCTATTATTTTCCAACTGATTGAACTTTGGAATGTTTCACATTAGATATTGTCCACAAAAATCAGAAATTTGTGATCTTCTAAATTTAGAGAGTTACCGAAATTGATTAAATAATTTTTTCTGTATATTGTTAATATTTTTGTATTAAATATAATAAGTGACTTTGATGTCCAAATAATCGATAATACCTACTATATGCAGAATATATTTAAAATAGTGAGACTATGTATCGTAATCGAATGTTGCTAATAACATTAACATCAAATTATGACTGTTTATAACAAATATATAAAAATCAGCTGACTTAAACGAAAATATACTGACTGAGTGTTATTTCTGTAAGAACATATTAATATAAATCCAAAACACATTTTGCCAATAAGCACCGAATTTAAAGTAGCTCAGCTGAGTTAGCGATACCAAACACATGCTAACATCGTAGGGTGCCGTTTTCTTACAGAAGATTGGCCAAACCTTACAGACGATTGGCAAAATCACTCAGTCTTATACCATTCTTAGCAATGGTAGCGTCCGTACGTCCAGTATGTTACATAATTCAGTGAAACAGGTTTAGGGTAACTGTGTCCGCCATTAGTAATATATATTAAGAACTTGTATCTTTTACCTCTGTTTATATTCCCCTGGTATCTTGTCTTTCTATGGGGAGTTCTATAAATGTAATACTAATTGAGCTATTAAGGAACTACTAGTGGTCGCCCAGTGGTCGAAATTCGACCCTATTTCATCAAATTGCAAAAGTTATTGAGTTTCGTTTCTCAAAAGTATATGTTTATCAGAAATAAAAATATTTGAAAGATTCGGCCTTTAAATATATTCAAATATGTAGTTATAATTTTTAACATAAAGAAATCCCTTTAAAAATATTAACATTATATTAAATAATAAATTAATATTAAATGTAATTGTCTTCTTAAACGTTGTTTGTGTCATGTTCTTGATTATTTTTATGTTTCTTAGGGGAATAACGCCACAATAGAAATAAAACTACGTATATTGCAGGAATACCAAACGTTTCAAAGTCTATTCTGACTTCGTTGTCAATGGCTTTATTTATTGATGTAAATTGCAAAATGAAAATTTGATTTATGACATTTAAAATTGACATTAGAAAATTTGTTGTTTTTTTTTAGATATACAGGTAGCACAAAAAATTCTAAAGATCATGAATTATAGTTAACCAGCTTTCAAATTAGAAGAATTTGAAAGAGTTGTCTTTAGAATTTATAAGTGGCGTTCCTAGGTACGACTTTGTTAAAAGATAGCGCATTCGCCAAAAATGCGATGAAAGAATTCTATTGTTTCAGTGATCCCATTAACGTCATAAGGGAAAACCTAGGAAAAACCTTATGAACTATCCCGATATTGGGTTGTTCAAAAGGAGGTTACCATTAATAATTTCTTCCTTAATTGTCGGTAACCAGATACGATTAAATTCTACAGAAGTAGAAGCGATATAATCGTCTTCATTCAAAAGAATTAAGGCAGACTCTTTTATTTTTCGTTTTGTGTTATGTTGTTCTTTGTGAAGTATAGTTGAATTGTCAAATTGTATTTTATGGCCTAGGTCCCAAGCATGTTCACAAATTTTTGATTTTTCAAATTGTCGTTTCGTTATGTAATTCTTGTGTTCATTTATTCGTACGTTTAATGGTCTCGATGTTTCTCCAATATAAAATTTATTGCATTCGCAAGGAATCTTATATATGCAGTTTTTTGAGTTCTGGGTTTTGTTTGTTGGTTTTGTTTTCGATATTAAAGATTTAAGTGTATTTCTTGTTTGGAATGTTGTTTTAATATTAAATCTGTTGCCCACTCTTTTCAATCTTTCTGACAGACCCTGTATATATGGCATAGTTGTAACTGTAATGTTGTTGTCTTGAGTAGTAGTAGTGTTAAGAGAAGTTCTAGGTTGATTCGGAAGGTTTGTTTTCTGTTCAAGTCTGTTTAATTCTTTGTTGATAAATTTTGTGGGGTAATTGTTTCCAGTGAGAACATTCTTTATAATTATTTTTTCTTTGTTGAATTTATTATCATCAGAACAGTTGGTCTTTGCTCTATCATATAATGACTTAATGACACCTTTCTTTACTGTATTCGGATGATTTGAATTGAAATTTAGCTATCTGTTTGTATGAGTTGGTTTTCTATAAACTTCTGTTTCGAATGAAGATTCTGTTTTTGTTATTAATATGTCTAAAAAAGATAGTTTGTTATTTTCTTCAATTTCAAGGGTAAATTTGATAGTTGGCTCTTTGTTATTTATATCATTTAATAATATATCTAGTTCTTCAACATTGTGTTCCCAAATTACGAAAATGTCGTCAACGTAACGCCACCAAACTAAAGGTTTATTTTCTTTTGATAAAATTACTTGTTGTTCAAAGTTTTCCATAAATATGTTACTCAATGCTGGTGAGAGACAAGAACCCATGGCCATGCCAAAATCCTGTTGGTAAAAATCATCGTTTAATTGAAAGTATGTAGTTTTGGTACAATATGTTAGTAGTTCCATTATTGTATCAATTGATAACTGAGTTCGTTGATTTAATGAAAAGTCCCGTTCTAGTAGTTGTTTTACTATTGGAAGTGTTTTGGAACAGGAACATTGTTATAAAGATTTACTATATCAAAACTTGCTATTGTAAAAGTATTTTTGTATTCTATATGAGACAGTTTTTCCAAGAAATGTGCACTGTTTTTTAGATGAGAAACAGAACTCCCTGTAAGAGGACGAATAATGTTTAAAAGAAATTTTGAAAGTTCACTATACGGAGAATTTATAGAACTGACAATTGGTCTTAAAGGAATATTAGGTTTATGAATTTTTGGTAACCCATAGAAATGTGGTGGTTTAGTATAGTGTGGAGTGAGTGCTTTACGTTCTTGTTCTGTGAATTCATGTTTGTGGTTGTACAGTAAACGGTATATTTTGTTTTCTATTGAGCTTGTTGGATCTTTTGTTAGTTTAGTGTATTGTCCTTGGTTTATTATAGTTTGAATTTTGTCATCGTAATTAGTTACCCCACAAAATTTATCAACAAAGAATTAAACAGACTTGAACAGAAAACAAACCTTCCGAATCAACCTAGAACTTCTCTTAACACTACTACTACTCAAGACAACAGCATTACAGTTACAACTATGCCATATATACAGGGTCTGTCAGAAAGATTGAAAAGAGTGGGCAACAGATTTAATATTAAAACAACATTCCAAACAAGAAATACACTTAAATCTTTAATATCGAAAACAAAACCAACAAACAAAACCCAGAACTCAAAAAACTGCATATATAAGATTCCTTGCGAATGCAATAAATTTTATATTGGAGGAACATCGAGACCATTAAACGTACGAATAAATGAACACAAGAATTACATAACGAAACGACAATTTGAAAAATCAAAAATTTGTGAACATGCTTGGGACCTAGGCCATAAAATACAATTTGACAATTCAACTATACTTCACAAAGAACAACATAACACAAAACGAAAAATAAAAGAGTCTGCCTTAATTCTTTTGAATGAAGACGATTGTATCGCTTCTACTTCTGTAGAATTTAATCGTATTTGGTTACCGACAATTAAGGAAGAAATTATTAACGGTAACCTCCTTTTGAACAACCCAATATCGGGATAGTTCATAAGGTTTTTCCTAGGTTTTCCCTTATGACGTTAATGGGATCCCTGAAACAATAGAATTCTTTGATCGCATTTTTGGCGAATGCGCTATCTTTTAACAAAGTCGTACCTAGGAACGCCACTTATAAATTCTAAAGACAACTGTTTCAAATTCTTCTAATTTGAAAGCTGGTTAACTATAATTCATGATCTTTAGAATTTTTTGTGCTACCTGTATATCTAAAAACAACAAATTTTCTAATGTCAATTTTAAATGTCATAAATCAAATTTTCATTTTGCAATTTACATCAATAAATATAAAGCCATTGACAACGAAGTCAGAATAGACTTTTAAACGTTTGGTATTCCTGCAATATACGTAGTTTTATTTCTATTGTGGCGTTATTCCCCAAAGAAACATAAAAATAATCATTAAATGTAATGTTTCAAACATTTGTTAATACCTATATTTTTTAAAAATATTTTTTACTTTGAGACTGATAAATTTCAATAGTCTTAAAGTAAGAAATGAAACGAAATAGAGCCTTCATTCTGGCATTTCACATTAACGATTTCAGCTTGTAAGCAGAAAATGAAATCAACCAACTCAAAAGTTAGTATTACATTCCAAATAACTACAAATGTTAACTACATATTAATAAACCTTCAACCAAAATCTTAAGATTCAATATAATTTCATTATTTTAAATGAAACACATACAATCAGTGCATTCATTAATTGTAATCTTATTCAAATTATATGAAATTTTTTCGGTAAAAATTAAAAGAGTCTTTAAATTGAAAGTATAACAGTAAAATTAATAAAATATTATCAGAAATAAATTCATCAATTGCAACATAATTCTTATTTTAGCTGACAAATTGTATTAACAAAGTAATGAATTTTGCAAACTTGGGAGAGCCCAATGAATAGTCATTATTATGCAATATAAATTTTCAAGGGTTCTATTTCAATAGCATAACCAATACTCAATACTACGTATATATGAGCATGACCTTGTAGAATAACTTTAGGAACGAGACAAAATATGTTTCTTTTTACTTTAATTTAATTCGTCTTTCACACAGAGGTGAGACATTGAACGACTCCCTACAGTACTTTTAGAAAATGAACTCCTACAACTTGGATACAGAGGATTATCACCCAGTTCAGAAAAAACAGGCATAGTGGTAAGAAACCCAAAGGCGTATGAACTAGATTTAAAAAAGACTGTGTTTTGACTTTCAAGCTTTGATTCCGGAAGGATTGTGTATACAAGTTCTCACAAGCCTTTATTTGAAATTTTGTAATAATGTGGGGTTTAGTGGTAAGTTTTTTACTCTAAGAAATGCCTGTGGTGTGGCGCATTTGATTTCTGTTTCCGGTTTCAAATCCCTGGTTAACAGGCGTCCTAGATTATTGAATTTGTAAACCTATTCCATTCTTTCGTCCTATATCTTTATATTGCTGTTTACAGATTGTTCCTTAAGGCCAAATTCATCTCCTTCCCTTGTAACTAGGTTAATAAGAATATGGAATCCCGTCTTAATTAATTCCCTAATATATAGATCGAACTTTGCATTTATTCGTTTGACTGTAGTGTATGGCTCAACAAGCTAATAAATCGATAATGTGGGCCCTTCTTGGGCATCTGAATAAATATACGCGGATATGATAGAGTTCTGCTCTAAACTCATAAATTGGACAGTTTTATTTTTTTTTTTTTTTCGAGAAATGCTGAAACGTGTCAAACGATAAAAATTTTGAAGCCTCTGATGACATAGGTATGTCAAAAAGGAAACAAAATGGTCAAAATCATCACGTCCCTGAATTTCATTCCAAATAATACGCTACAGGTCCCTTTGCGCTACTAGATGATCAACTGTGTCAGGTCGTTACATAATAATTTCTAATAGAAACTTAGAATCCATATAATAGTCAAAATAAATGTTTGACAAATATACTGTTTTCTTTTTTGACATATGTCGACATAAATGTAAATAAATTAACGGCCTGACATGTCTCTGCGTTTTTCGAAAAACTTTATTACAATACTATTTGTTGAACCCATTCGGTTGTTAATTTCCTGAACAATTAATTTTTTTATCTCTTGAATTTTTTTATAATGGTGAGGATTTATTACAATTACTTGGTACTACTAAAATTCACTGGGAGATGATGTACGTAGACACCACTTCTATATTTCACAAATTCACAACTAACAACACAGATTAGGTAAAAAGACAATATCCTAAAGAATCAATGCATAATTCAACGGATGAGTAAAGGCACCTGTGTGTGTATGTGTGTCCCTGTGCAACTATGCCGAACTCCTATCTCCCATCATCATATCGAAATAAATAAATAAAACATATCTAACAATTAGTATTGGACAGATTGCAAAATGTATAACATGTTTGAATTTTCCTATTTCGAAATTGATATTTTCCACCCACTAACTATCTTTATTTTGTGAACGTTCAGCATTCAGCAAAATCATTTAGCATATCTTTTGAAATATTTCAATCAATATTCAAACGATTAAACATTCGAAAACACAACACAATAATTCAAAATTATTTCCATTATTATAAAAACTCAGATGAATTATTGTCGACGGAGATCGGCCTTTATTTACTGAAAATTTATGTGCAGCAATATATTGTCAATCAATAGAATGACTGTTGTTAAAAGAACACAAAATAGAACGTCACATCAGTGTCGGAGTTGTAGACAACAAATCCATCAAATTACATGAAATTTATTATGATTCGTTTTTAAATGATATAGTGATATGGGTAAACATGAAAAATGTAATTGTTTACGTTTGATGAATGTTGAGCATTTTCAGTATAAATGGCCTTTGATTTCCCAAAAAAAAAGAACTATAAATATTATTTTTCATTTAAAAATCAAATATTTGACATGAACAGTATGCATACATATAGTTTGAATGAGTATATTTGAAGGGGACATAGCCTTACACCAACAAATACATAAAAATTCTGACAACTACTGAATACTATAGGTCCATAGGGCATAACAACCAACGTAGGACAATTCATCTCTTGTGTTGGTCATGGTATCTTATTCTTAACAAGAAATACGCAAAAAGGACTTAAGTCTTTCGAGAAATGTTTTGTGGCCAATAATTACAATGTTTTGTCCAGAATTGAATTTATTTGGGTAAATAAAATATGTATGAAATATTTTTAAAATAATGTACGTCCTTAAAAACATTTATAAATCGCAAACTTCTTTTGTGGACCAGGTTAAAGAACAAATGGATAAAAAACTATTTAAATATGATTAAGAGATAACTCCAAACAAAGTGATTTCAAACGATTTACTTTAACCGTTATATTAGTTAAAAATATATTAATTATTAAATAATACTTCTGTAAGATAAAAATGTTTTACACGATAAAAATAAATTCCAGATTTCTTAATTTACACACAAAAAAATAAAATGAAATAACATTGTTAAACACAAACTTTTATTACAAACACTTGTTTCGGTTCATCCATTCATAACTGGCAGCTGCTACATAGCCTTGAACAGAAAAAGGTAAGTAACTGTATGTTTGTATATTGTATAGGCTTTATACTTTCAATTAGTGTTAAATTTGTCTGATTACAAGATCGCCGAATATATACAAAAAAATAATTATTCAATTTTTAATTAAACATAACCTTAAATAGGTTTCTTGAGGCAACTCATCAAAGTTACTTTGGTTGACATAATTTATTTCATAAAAAATAAACTTTCATTCTATTAGTTGACAGGTGCAGGTTCACACCTATAATCGATGCTTTACTATTAGGTACAACACTGTGATTTTGTAGTTATTTAAATTACAGAAACCACTGTATGGATTAAAAACCCAAATGGAAAATCAAAATAATTTAGCATATAGCAAGCTAATTTCTTAGACCTTAAACATTATTGAAACTATTTACATTATTTACACCATTGTCACTATTTATTCTGACTTTATTTATTACCGGTTTGATTTATGTTATTCATTATGGTTGTCCACATGTCGTTCTACTTATTTCACTTAGTGCTCTGCTGTTACAGGGTGTTCTTCTTGATAGTTAATTAGAATCTAATTAACTAATAAGTGAGTATTACATATGTTTTACCGGCCACACAAGAAATACCGAATCATTGAACGAGAATCAGAAGATGGCGGAAGTAATAAAGCCTGTGTAAGGAAGACAGAAGAAGAAGCCATATCGAATAAAGGCAACTGAGGTATTAAAAGTGTCAGAAAACAACTGACGATAAATTTAAAAATCTATAGCACTCTGTGACACAAATGGCGAGTAACTAGAAGGGAATGCAGGAGGCTACGAGAATTATGAGAACCGATCTGAAGAGGGCAGATGTGATTCTGCCGAAACGTCTTCATTTTACCATCGATCCCGGCAGGGATCAGTTATCAATTACGCGGATGAATTCCCGGTTTCCGGGATCGATGGTGAAATGAAGACGTTTCGGCAGAGTCACATCTGCCCTCTTCAGGTCGGTTGGCCCTTGGCGCTCAGTGGGCACAGCTCCATCCTGCTGATTTGTTATTTCCGGTTGAGTTGTTATTGGACGGGTCCGGGCCGGTACGGTGTTTAATAGGATTTTCCAACAATTCGATAAGTTCTGAATTTCATTGCGTGCGTTTAGACTGTGAGGTCTTTTCGCTATTTCAAGTGCCTCTCTTACGAGTCTTGATTTCGGGTGTTCTATATTTGCCAGTACTCTGGTGTTCTCAAAGGCTATTCGGTGTGACATCGTGGTGGCGTGTTCCGCAATGGATGTTGTTTTTTCCTGCTTTCTTACAGCGTTCTGGTGTTCATCACGTCTAGCTTGAATTCTTCTATTAGTTTGCCCCACATAGGTTTTTTGACAGTCTGCACATGGAATCTCGTACACTCCCTGTTGTTCTAAAGGGATCCTCGTCTTCGGAGTCCTCAACACCGTGCCTATTTTTCTGTCTGTATTGAAAATAGTATCGATATTGTGTCTCCGTAGAATTCTTGCAATACTGTCCGTGGTCCCCTTGACATACGGTAAATAAGCCTTGGTTATTGGTGTCTCATGCTCCTCGTCTGTTTGTCTCGGTTTTGACTTTAGGGCTCTTTGTATATTTCGGTCTGTAAATCCGTTTTGTTTCAGAGCTGTTTTTAAGCTGTCCATTTCCTGTTTGATGTTATCCTGGTCAGCTAGCCTTTGTGATCTGGTTACTAAAGTCTTGACGACGGCTTGTAGTTGGGCTGGGTGGTGATGAGAATTAGCATGAAGGTATCTGTTGGTGTGAGTTGCTTTCCTACATACTGCATGGCCAAGGGTTCCATCTTGCTTCCTATTTATGAGAACATCAAGGAATGGCAGTTGGTTGTTGGCTTCAACCTCCATGGTAATTTTTTTTTGTGATAGATGCCATTAAGGTGGTCTAAAAAAGTATTGAGGTGTTCCCTCCCATGAGGCCAAATCACAAATGTAGCATCCACATATCGCAACCATAAACTGGTTTAAGAGTTGTTGTTCTTAGTGCCAACTCAAAGTTCTCCATAAAAAGGTTCGCTATAACTGATGAGAGTGGCGATCCCATTGGAGCTTGTTCCACTTGTTTGTATCGTTGGTTCTCGTAAACAAAATGTGTTCATCAAACAGTGCCTTGTTAAGTCTACAAGGTGTTGAGGTGGTTTGTATTTTTCTATTATGATATCCAAGGCTTCGTCGATAGAGATGTTGGTGAAAAGGGACACTACGTCAAAACTTACAAGAAGACACTCTGGTTGTAAGACCGTTTTTCTAAGTATTTCGATGAAATGTGTCGAACTTTTCACATATTTGTCTGTCTCCTCTGCACACGGTTGAAGTTGTTGGGCTAGGTATTTGGCTAGGTGTTGTGTTGGGAATCCAATTGAGCTTACTATTGGCCTCAAAGGTGCACATTCTTTATGTACTTTTGGCAACCCATAGAATTTCGGACATCTCGATGACTTTTCACGCGGAATGAGTTGCAGTTGGAGATTTTTGTCGATCCTACTTGCTTGGATTTTGGCCTTGGTTGTTTTCTCTAGATGAGTTGTTGGGTCAGTAGTAATTTGTTTATATGCTGGATCTTGTAGCAATATTTGAATTTTGTTTGAATAATCCGCTGTATCTAAAATTACAGTCGCATTTCCTTTATCAGCAGGTAGAATGACAATGTCCTTGTTGAGGCGCAGTTGTTTCAAGGCCTCATTTTCTTCTATAGATAGGTTCCTTTTGGGTGGTTTAGACTTTCTTAAAATATGTGACACATCTTGTCTAATTATTTCAGCGGTGTTCGCATCTAATTTTGAAACTGCTGTTTCCACGCCATATATTATGCTCTCTGTTGGTATGTGAGAGGGAGCAATAGCGTAATTGAATCCCTTAGCCAACACGCCAATCGAGGAAGTGTTCAATTGGACCGAAGATAAGTTATAAACGGTTTTATTCGTTTCCAATTGCCGTGAGGTTAGACTGTGACCGTTATTTTCAGAGACAAATTCGTTTTTGGGCTTCTGTTGGAGCTTCAATTTGTTAAATTTTGCCTGTTGTTGCATTGTTGTTAACTCTGCATTGGTTTCGGCCCTAAATTCGCTAATCTCATCGAATATTTATCCCATATTATCGGGTGGAGTGTATTGCTTACCTGTAGGTGGATATCTAGGAGTTTAGTATTAAGAACATCCAAATCTCTTCTGACATCACGTATGGCTTCCCTAAGTAGGGCACAACTAGCTTTCCATAAGATATTCGGTGTTTTTCTGTTGTTCTTCCAGAATTTTACCGTCATGTTTTTCGGAATAACTCCTTGATCGCGGAATCGTTGTAAAAAATGTAGATCGCACAAAAGTTTGCTTCTTTTCGCGCGTAATTTCTCAAATGTTTTACACAAATGAAAAGTATTCTCCCCGTAGAGATTCACTATATTTGTTTTTAAGTTTTCGCGGGCACTAAAGTCATCGAGATGTCCGAAATTCTATGGGTTGCCAAAAGTACATAAAGAAGGTGCACCTTTGAGGCCAATAGTAAGCTCAATTGGATCCCCAAAACAACACCTAGCCAAATACCTAGCCCAACAACTTCAACCGTGTGCAGAGAGGGCAGACTCATATGTAAAAAATTCGACATATTTCATCGAAATTCTTAGAAAAACGGTCTTACAACCAGAGTGTCTTCTTGTAAGTTTCGACGTAGTGTCCCTTTTCACCAACATCCCTATCGACGAAGCCTTGGATATCATAATAGAAAAATACAAACCACCTCAACACCTTGTAGACTTAACAAGGCACTGTCTGATGAACACCTATTTTGTTTACGATAACCAACGATACAAACAAGTGGAAGGAGCTCCAATGGGATCGCCACTCTCACCAGTTATAGCGAACCTTTTTATGGAGAACTTTGAGGAGTTAGCACTAAGAACAACAACTCTTAAACCCAGTTTGTGGTTGCGATATGTAGATGATACATTTGTGTTTTGGCCTCATGGGAGGGAACACCTCAATACTTTTTTAGATCACCTTAATGGCATGGAGGTTGAAGCCAACAATCAACTGCCATTCCTAGATGTTCTCATAAATAGGAAGCAAGATGGAACCCTTGGCCATGCAGTATACAGGAAAGCAACTCACAGCAACAGATACCTTCATGCTAATTCTCATCACCACCCAGCCCAACTACAAGCCATCGTCAAGACTTTAGTAACCAGATCACAAAGGCTAGCTGACCATCATAGCATCAAACAGGAAATTGACAGTTTAAAAACAGCTCTGAGACAAAACGGATTTACAGACCGAAATATACAAAGAGCCCTAAAGTCAAAACCGAGACAAACAGACGAGGAGCATGAGACACCAATAACCAAGGCTTATTTAACGTATGTCAAGGGGACCACGGACAGTATTGCAACAATTCTACGGAGACACAATATCGATACTATTTTCAATACAGACAGAAAAATAAGCACGGTGTTGAGGACTCCGAAGACAAGGATCCCTTTAGAACAACAGGGAGTGTACGAGATTCCATGTACAGACTGTCATAAAACCTATGTAGGGCAAACTAATAGAAGAATTCAAGCTAGACGTGATGAACACCAGAACGCTGTAAGAAAGCAAGAAAAAACAACATCCATTGCAGAACACGCCACCACGATGTCACACCGAATAGACTTTGAGAACACCAGAGTACTGGCAAATATAGAACACCCGAAATCAAGACTCGTAAGAGAGGCAATTGAATAGCGAAGAGAACTCACAGTCTAAACGCACGCAATGAAATTCAGAACTTATCGAATTGTTGGAAAATCCTATTAAACACCGTACCGGCCCGGACCTGTCCAATAACAACTCAACCGGAAATAACAAATCAGCAGGATGGAGCTGTGCCCACTGAGCGCCAAGGGCCAATCACACGCAGCCGTTCACGGTGTGAACCGATAGGCGCCGAGCCGCGACTATATAACAGCGCGCTCGCTTCAGAAAATGTTAGTATTCGAGTAACTAGAAGCGAAAGCAGAAGGCTACGAGAATTATGCGAACCGACCTGAAGAGGGCAGATGTAACTCTGCCGAAACGTCGTCATTTTACCATCGATCCCGGCAGGGATCAGTTATCAATTACGCGGATGAATTCCCGGAAACCACCTAAAACATTTAGTGCCCGCGAAAACTTAAAAACAAATATAGTGAATCTCTACGGGGAGAATACTTTTCATTTGTGTAAAACATTTGAGAAATTACGCGCGAAAAGAAGCAAACTTTTGTGCGATCTACATTTTTTACAACGATGCCGCGATGATGGAGTTATTCCGAAAGACATGACGATAAAGTTCAGGAAGAACAACAGAAAAACACAGAATATCTTATGGAAAGCTAGTCGTGCCCTACTTAGGGAAGCCATACGTGATGTCAGAAGAGATTTGGATGTTCTTAATACTAAACTCCTAGATATCCACCTACAGGTAAGCAATACACTCCACCCGATAATATGGGATAAATTCGATGAGATTAGCGAATTTAGGGCCGAAACCAATGCAGAGTTAACAACAATGCAACAACAGGCAAAATTTAACAAATTGAAGCTCCAACAGAAGCCCAAAAACGAATTTGTCTCGGAAAATAACGGTCACAGTCTAACCTCACGGCAATTGGAAACGAATAAAACCGTTTATAACTTATCTTCGGTCCAATTGAACACTTCCTCGATTGGCGTGTTGGCTAAGGGATTCAATTACGCTATTGCTCCCTCTCACATACCAACAGAGAGCATACTATGTGGCGTGGAAACAGCAGTTTGAAAATTAGATGCGAACACCGCTGAAATAATTAGACAAGATGTGTCACATGTTTTAAGAAAGTCTAAACCACCCAAAAGGAACCTATCTATAGAAGAAAATGAGGCCTTGAAACAACTGCGCCTCAACAAGGACATTGTTATTCTACCTGCTGATAAAGGAAATGCGACTGTAATTTTAGATACAGCGGATTATTCAAACAAAATTCAAATATTGCTACAAGATCCAGCATATAAACAAATTACTACTGACCCAACAACTTATCTAGAGAAAACAACCAAGGCCAAAATCCAAGCAAGTAGGATCGACAAAAATCTCCAACTGCAACTCATACCGCGTGAAAAGTCATCGAGATGTCCGAAATTCTATGGGTTGCCAAAAGTAGATAAAGAAGGTGCACCTTTGAGGCCAATAGTAAGCTCAATTGGATTCCCAACACAACACCTAGCCAAATACCTAGCCCAACAACTTCAACCGTTTGCAGAGGGGGCAGACTCATATGTAAAAAATTCGACACATTTCATCGAAATTCTTAGAAAAACGGTCTTACAACCAGGGTGTCTTCTTGTAAGTTTTGACGTAGTGTCCCTTTTCACCAACATCCCTATCGACGAAGCCTTGGATATCATAATAGAAAAATACAAACCACCTCAACACCTTGTAGACTTAACAAGGCACTGTCTGATGAACACGAATTTTGTTTACGAGAACCAACGATACAAACAAGTGGAAGGAGCTCCAATGGGATCGCCACTCTCACCAGTTATAGCGAACCTTTTTATGGAGGAGTTGGCACTAAGAACAACAACTCTTAAACCCAGTTTGTGGTTGCGATATGTAGATGATACATTTGTGATTTGGCCTCATGGGAGGGAACACCTCAATACTTTTTTATATCACCTTAATGGCATCCATCACAAAATAAAATTTACCATGGAGGTTGAAGCCAACAACCAACTGCCATTCCTTGATGTTCTCATAAATAGGAAGCAAGATGGAACCCTTGGCCTTGCAGTATGTAGGAAAGCAACTCACACCAACAGATACCTTCATGCTAATTCTCATCACCACCCAGCCCAACTACAAGCCGTCGTCAAGACTTTAGTAACCAGATCACAAAGGCTAGCTGACCAGGATAACATCAAACAGGAAATGGACAGCTTAAAAACTGCTCTGAAACAAAACGGATTTACAGACCGAAATATACAAAGAGCCCTAAAGTCAAAACCGAGACAAACAGACGAGGAGCATGAGACACCAATAACCAAGGCTTATTTACCGTATGTCAAGGGGACCACGGACAGTATTGCAAGAATTCTACGTAGACACAATATCGATACTATTTTCAATACAGACAGAAAAATAGGCACGGTGTTGAGGACTCCGAAGACGAGGATCCCTTTAGAACAACAGAGAGTGTACGAGATTCCATGTGCAGACTGTCAAAAAACCTATGTGGGGCAAACTAATAGAAGAATTCAAGCTAGACGTGATGAACACCAGAACGCTGTAAGAAAGCAGGAAAAAACAACATCCATTGCGGAACACGCCACCACGATGTCACACCGAATAGACTTTGAGAACACCAGAGTACTGGCAAATATAGAACACACGAAATCAAGACTCGTAAGAGAGGCAATTGAAATAGCGAAGAGACCTCACTGTCTAAACGCACGCAATGAAATTCAGAACTTATCGAATTGTTGGAAAATCCTATTAAACACCGTACCGGCCCGGACCCGTCCAATAACAACTCAACCGGAAATAACAACAAATCAGCAGGATGGAGCCGTGCCCACTGAGCGCCAAGGGCCAATCACCCGCAGCCGTTCACGGTGTCAACCGATAGGCGCCGAGCCGCGACTATATAACAGCGCGCTCGCTTCAGAAAATCTTAGTATTCGAGTAACTAGAAGCGAAAGCAGAAGGCTACGAGAATTATGCGAACCGACCTGAAGAGGGCAGATGTGACTCTGCCGAAACGTCGTCATTTTACCATCGATCCCGGCAGGGATCAGTTATCAATTACGCGGATGAATTCCCGGAAACCACCTAAAACATTTAGTGCCCGCGAAAACTTAAAAACAAATATATATATATATATATATATATATATATATATATATATATATATGACGTGTCAAAGAAAAAAGTTTAAGAAAAGAAACAGAAAAAAATAAAAATATACAAAATCAGGTTTTTTTATTATCAATTTTCCCACTAATTTGCACAGAATTTTTAATCAGGAAATAATGAATTTGCAGTGGGCCTTTTAAACACATGAATATTGGTATTGAGAAACATCGCAAACTTGCTAAAATCTTTCTGGCACGAAATGGATGATGATAATTCTTGTAGGTAAAGAAGAAGACACGTTTATAACATCTCACCGAACGAAAGTCGCAGTTTGAGAGATTTATGAACGACCAGGTTGAAAAGGAGCGAAAGAAACCATAGCGAAGCGAAATTTGCACACTGGATGGTTGCGATGCTTGGATGCTGATCTTTTGTTCTCTTCTCGTGTCAGAAAGGACTCTTTTTCCGAAAAATGAATTATTTCGACAGCCACCTAGCAATAAATCTCGATTTGGTGTCAGTCATTTGTATTGTGAGTGAGGAATAAATCTAAATGAAAAAAATATAGGGTATAGCATATCAAGGGCATAAACGAATTACTTTCCAGGTGTTATAGGTTACTTAACAATTATTTAATAATAAAATGTATCCATTACTGTTTAAAGCATGTCAGTGGTATTTTTCTTTAAAAATTTAAATATATACTTTACGTTTAAAAAAGCGGCACCTACACATTTTTTCACTAGAAAAAAAAATGACGTATAAAGTATAAAATATGTAACAAAATCGTTAATTAGTTAAATTGAATCCTTTAAACTTAAACAGTATTTCTTATATGATTTAATTAAATTGTAATACTTAGACTTCAATAGTTAAATAAATTACAAGCTAAGTGCCTTCAAGAAATGTTGTTGGAAATAATAATATACTACTACTGCGCTGAGTATAGATAAGGATAGGTATTTAGCATTTTAAAAATGGACGTATTCCATTCATGCTGATGTCATAACAGGGCAATATTTCCGCTTTTAGTAAGATAGTAAAAATGTCTAAATGCTTTGACAAGATTCAAGATATGTGACTGAGCACTCTGAGCTGGGCCAAAATTACCTTAAGAGCAATAACATCCCAGTTATTATATAATATATCAATTAACTTAGTCAAAGAAAGTACAATAAATTGTAATGAATTATTAATTTAGTTACTAATACACAAATGTGGGCACAGCTAATCCAAATTAACTTCTATAATCGTTAATTCGTTAGTTAAAAAGTTAACTTCGATAATCGATACAGCGTTAAACTTTCGAAAAATTTAGGCAAGTTAAAGTTAACCGTTCAAAACTTATACCGCTTTTGGGCTAGGAGAAATGGGTCAAATTGGTAAATAAAATTAAAAAAAAAACAAGTAGAAAGAATAATTAAACACACATTTACTTATTTCGATAATAAAGTAGCCAGAGATAAGGCTATTATTAATCGTAATTTTGCATTAATTAGGTGCATGTTCCCTTACATAAAAATTAGCATATTAAAATTGACATCGGACAGATCGTTTAGCCCATAAAATATTTTTGCCCGTAGAAAAAAGACCTTCTAGTGCAGCACTAGATGGGATAGCAGTGTTATATTAAATAAAAAGGTTTATTAAAACTGGTTTACCTAGAAAGACAGCATCCCTAAAAGATTCTTTTCACTTAATGTCTAGCCAAGTTCTTATCAAATTCTAAGCTTTGTTTTTCAAAGATTTGTGGCCTCTAGACCTATTTTCTTCAGACTGAGTAACAGTGCTGTAAAAATCATCCCCTTCTTCTTCATTATTGCTACTTCCGCTAATACCCATATTATCCTTTTCGTTTACTTCTCCTTCTTTAATCAGAGCACCTTTAACTTTTGCTTCCATAAGCTTCCTGATTGCTGAGAATTTGCTGCTATCATACTTTTGCAGCCACAGTAGACGAAAATTTGGGTGACAGGCTGCAGCCAGCTGGCATACTTCATCTTCCATATACCGTTCAAATCTTTTTTTTATTCCAGATAATAGGACATTGGCTAAAGGGGCACACCAATGCGCTTGGTGGCTAAGGTCTTGCAGTTTGAACACTGTTGTCACAATGGTTAGTAGTAGAGTCCCAAGATATGATTGAGCTTCACCCTCAATTTTGTCTTGACTGAGACTGAGCAGACTTGTTTACACTCACACCATGTCTAGCATTAAATCCTCCCTCCAAGAGCATAAGTTATATAGCATCACACTCACACGCTCACTTCACATATATCGTCGATATGATATCGTTCACCATTTGACTCGCTGAACATACAAGCCTGGCATGGCGCGTAATTCAAACAAACAAAATGACACCATGTCAACAAACGACTAATGTAAGGTACTAAAATTAATGGAAGTTCAATTTAACGGAAGTTAACAAGAGCGTTAACATTTTTTGAAGTTTATTTAAAAGTTAATCCGTTCACCAGATTGTTAACTTCGTTAATTAACGATTAACGAATTAACGAGTTAATGCCCACCTATTCTAATACAATTGGTATTATTATTTGTCAGTTAGTTCAGGTCTTAGATTCTAACATCTACTATAGAAGCCACAGTTTTTTAAATCGGTAATTTAAAAGATTGGGTACAAATGCCATCAAATTGATTTTGAGACTAATAGAGTTTATTAGCCCAACTACATAGATAAATGATAAAGATTTATAAATGAATAAGCTAAATGTCTGCTCGAAGAAAAAGCCGTGAATATGGAATGATTAAATCCTTGACCTAAAGATTTAACAAAAATAAAGCACGAACATAATCATATGGTAACTTTTATCTACATCATAATTCATTTTCTAAACACAGAGAAAGAATTTAAAAAATATGTGTTACCTACCGCCGTCGGCTTCTAATTCGTATAGAGTTGATTAACTTACCTGGAAAAAAATAAAAACATGTTTTATTATGATTTGTGCAATGAAGTTTTCAATTTACTAGGGGTCGCCCAGTGGTCGAAATTCGACCCTATTTCATTAAACTGTAAAAAGTATACTATTATAAGAAACAGAGTTGTGGAGAAATCGGAGAAGTAGATGTAATCACCAAAATTGTTCACTCATATTGACAAATCTATTAAAATAAAAAGAAAATAAAAATGTAATGAAATGTCGTTATTCGAAATATTTTTGACAAATGAATGACCCCCCAAATTTTTGGCTGGAACCGCTCCTAGCAAAACATTCGATATAATAATTTGAAGATTGTTCTTTGCAACCTAAAAGTTTTCGTCATTTGCGGTTTTAATCAAGATTAGGAATTTTAAAAAAAGCGAGGACCAACAACCTTAGGAGAACTTATATATTTAATACATTCTCTATTGTCCGCTGTCTGACAATTTTTTACACAACACCTTCGGGAAAGTTGTGATAATAATATATTAAACAAATAATTAAATTCTGATTAAAAACAGAATATTTAATATAAAAGTTACTGCAACGCGTCCGAAAAATCAATACCGATCTACTACATTGACTATTTTACCACTAAACAATAACAACGCTTGCATGCCAATTCCAGAAGTACATGCTCTAAGAATATAACAGTATCTAACGATCGCTCCATATATAATTACTCAATGTTTTGAGTTTTGACCGGCTGGCGGCGGCGGCACTGTCAGTTGTTTGGCGCTACAGTATGAACGTAAATAATGAATTTTTATTATATTTTATTTAATGAATGAACCAATATTATAAATTAATATTTGTATTCTGCACTGAAGGTCGTCAGTAGGTACTAAACAAGACAAAAATGAAGAAAATCGGTTGAGAGACAGAGGAGAAAATGGTATCTAATCATTTTGTCTTTGCCTATTTATATATGGATTATCATAGTAAACGAACACTTTGTTATAAGACATCACAAATATTTAAAGTTGTTCTCATTTTTCAATTTCCTCAATTTCATGCTTGGAGATACCCTTCATATGTGTATATAACTTCCCATTCTTTCCGCTTCTTGTCCTTTCTTATATGTTTCACTTTGGACTTTTATGTCTACATCACCGAGAGTTTGTTTAGTTGCTATTACTTATATAGTCCATGTCCCAATTTTCATAGCAGTGATTGATATTTGCATATTGATATTTTCGGGTGTACGTATAACAGGCCTTTACTCTCTGAATGACAATTTCTGCCGCTCTCGTCAGCCCTGGCCGCCCTTTTCTCCGGAACTACTTAGCACGATCTTCCGTAGAGTTGCTCAGGTTTACTAGGGGACCCCACTTGGAGGTGAGAGTCGGAACTGAGTAGGAGAGGCTAATTAATACTAAGCGAAAGCAGCATCATGTAACCACTCCACTATCCCATATATACCCGTGATTCAATTTGACAACCAATATGTGAATAAAACTGCATAAGGATATATCGTCAGCACGCTCCACCGCATGATATTGCCTAGTCAGGTGAAACACTGTATGAACGGCACTTTTGTGCCTACACCTCTTAATGTGTGTCATTGGTACTGAAATTGCGTTCAGGGATGTAATGACACTGTCACACTCATAGATGATAGCATCGTCATCGTTGTATGAAGCGGTGGTAACTTTTGTCGGTTGGGATGGTGCGTTATGATTCTATTCATACATACATTCGGTTTTCAAAAACAAAATTTACTTATGGCCGGTAGTATAATATTCTTAAAATTAAATCAGTTGTTCAATATTATATGTTGTTCAAGAAACTAACTTAAACGATTACCGACAATCTACTCTTAATTTTCATTTGTTAGTAGAATACCCACGTAATACGACCAAAAATAAATCTGAATGGCGATTACAAATTTAAAAATTATTTCATTGGCACATGAGTTCCCAGTCGTTAAGTATTTCCAAGCGAAAAGTGCTTGCCTGGAGCAAGGAGTGGTACGGAAAAAGACACACCAGTGGCCGCTGGCAGCGAACCCGCTGCATTCAAAAAAGTTTGGCTATTGTGTCATGAGACAATTGTAATGATACGGAAAGCAGTGTCGATGTTATTGTATCAACACATGAAAATTCTGTGTTACCCATGACTAGTTTTGCATTCGTGTTTCAATAGGTATATAAACAGCCTATGTAGGGTTACCAGATTTCATGAAGTTAAATAAATCGTACGTTCTCAGGACATCCGTAAATAATTTCAAGATTTGTTTGACCTACAGCAACAACTGTGCTGTCAAAGGTAATAAATTGTTATCGGAAGTAAATTGGGCAATTTACAATTCAACCAATTAAAAACTTGCAACTTTGGGACTTTTCGTGGATTTGACCTGAATCAGGATAACAGTGTAAACCGAAATTTAAAAATTTGTTTATTTTTCGGTTTAATACTTATTATTAATCACAATATTAGATAATAACTACAATCGGCTTCTTAACAAGCCACTGAGGTTTAGACTATTTCCATTATTTTCATAGCCTAGTTCTCTGCAACAGGCACTTTCCAAAATTAGCTTGAAAATTTAATGACTAGCGCTTTTACCACCTTCTCAGGGTTACTGAACTCTCATGTTGAATAAAAATGATTAGAGAATTCTATTTATTTTCTTATTGGTAATTTTATTATTTAAATTTGTTAATTAATCGCAACATAACGGTAACGGTAAACGTTTGGAAATAATTAACTCACTATCCGTGGCACATATTAAGTACCTACTTCCTAATGCAACCACCCTTATTGAATTATATTGGGGTAAATTGCAGTAGAGATATCTGGTGATTGAAAAACGTTATCAACATCCGGTTTTTACTGGATAGTTGATAATTTCTGATTTTTTCTTGTCCAAACTACATGTTTGTATTTAATATTTCCGAGAAAAACATGATTTATGACATGATAGCGTTTAGGTTATTTATTGGAATTGTAATAGTATATAGTTGAGATTAATTGAGAAACACCAATTTCCAAAAAGCCCAAGTTTGTAAAAATCGGTTAAACCAAACCAGAATGACGAGCTTTTGTTTGAAACAAGTTTCCCAGTCTCTCCTACCGCTTACTTGACAAGATAGAACCAAATAGTTCTAATAAAAAGTATGCGAAATGTTTCTAAAATTATGATACTTTAATTAGAAGAATTCTGTAGAACATGAGCGATTTTCAATTTTGGTGTTCAGTTACGCCCTCTAGCGATGGTCGTACAACACTCGAAATCATTTCCATATTTTGCTCGTTGTCACTTTAGTGTAGAATTTGTTCCCCAAGGCTGTACTACAAACCCTTTATGAGATATGGATTGCGGACATTCTTATTTGCCCACCCTGTATATTTTATTGATACTGGGTAGTTGAAAATGATAAACTCATGTTCATTTCACATGGTTTTTTCAAATCTATTCTAAAACAGTTAAATCTATTTATTCGATTTAAGAACTTACGAAATTATAATTTTAACTCACCTACAGCGTGAGTAGGTATGTAATTGTGAAGTTAAGTTTGTTCGGCTAATAATTTTAGATTTTGGAACACTTAACACAAAACTAAACTAATGTGTTCCGAACAAATTCGAAAATTAAAAAAAAATAAAAGCATTATGTGTTTTAAATGAATCGGTTGGATATAATATTAAAAGACAACGTGGAAAACATTGTAAAGGATGAACTATAAATAAGTGTCATCCCTCTTAATCTCCTCAACAATCGGCCTAAAATTAAAAAAAGGGAATATGGTTTCTTTTTATATCTTCTTGGGGAAATGTTTCCACAATTGAGAACAAAAATCATTACATTTCCAAATACACACAATTCAAGGTCTAAATCTAATAGTTGTCTATGGAATTATAATTTGAAATTTGATAAAAAATGTAAATTTAAATACAGTGTCTGATTCATAGTTTTTTTAATGTCAATTGTGAAAATTAGAAAATTTTCCAGTATATTAAGTAACTTAACGAATGAAAGGGGTCGCTACGAGAAATATAAATATGAAAATGGAACTGTGAGTGCTTAGAAGAATTTATAATTTGAATTTATACACCCCTCTATAAATATAAAAATTTTAAGTATTGCCATATGGTAAATTACTGTCTATTAAATTCGAGATTTAAAATTTTAAGTAATAAGTATAAGGAAGAGCTCACCCACATTTCACTAATAACTTCAGTTGTTCACAATTGTTGTAGTAGAAGTTGCATACATTAGTAAATTAGTTGGACAAAATGATGAATATTTCAAACTCCTCACATGGAAAACCTTTTTCTTCTAATGAAATAAGTACGATCACATAATCAAGTTTTTGCCATGCCATAATACCAGATCTTGAAAAAAGGGTAGATTCTTTTTTCAAAATGTGTAAGAATATTTATTTTAATTGAGTTAATAAATGCCATTCATGTAGCGTATAATTTTTATTGTTAATGGTAATATTTTCAGAAAATTGTGGATTTCTGTATGGCACTTTAAACTGGTTCATATAGTGTATAATAATTTTCAATCGTAAAAAAATTTATAATTTTTTTCACTAAAGTTTAGATTATATGTCTATGTGAGACTTTCAAGATGCTCAAAATATTAATCAATAGATTCCACATTTTACGTAACAATGCCAGTTTGTCAACCATAGAGAGAAAGTTGAAAAATAATTAATGCCAAATACCCTACTCTGTTTAAAATTTCAATATTACTTTATGGTGTAAAAAATTGCATTGGAAGTCACATTCATTTACTGTCAAGAATGTACTTAAAACATGGGTACGTATTATTTTCCAATTTTATACATACTATTAATATTGGTAACTATAGCAAATCCAATAAATTGTAGTGTTGCACCTTCTGCAAACTGTTGTTCGGTGTATGATAATGCCGATGATCTCCAAAATAATGAGGTCAAAAGATATTCTAATTAATACATAAATAATGAAATCTTTAAACATATGCTTGTATAATTCTATTCAAAATATGACTGTACTTTATGTCTACAACTTCAACTCAGGGTTCAATAAAATCAAGTAAAACCTATTCGTTGCAAGAAATGTCAAGAATTTATCTCTGTGTCTGCGTTAAAAGCTAAAAACATATTTCTATCTGAACACACGATCGAAGTAGCATTTAACTGCTCCAGCTATCGATGCATCTCAACCTAAAAAAGTGTAAAATGCTGCAGTTCTGCCTACAAAATTAGCATATCCAGATTTATTGATGGCATTTTCCATTTGAATAAATTACCACTCATTTGTTGGGAACGAAAAACATATAAACAATGACTAATGCATTCCTAAATTAACTTAACAGAATTTAGGCCTAAAATTGTTTCCTGATTGTCAAATTATCCATCGTTCTGTTTGAAATTAGGTAACAAACTGAATTTGTATTCACTCTGATTTATGAAATCACAACAACTAAAATCGAAAGCAATGAAAAAAATCGATTGTAGAAGCCATTATAGAAGTTGAAGATTATGTCATTATTAAAATTATAGTAATTCAAAAAAAATCCTCAACTTTTTCAAATGATTTATTGTTTACAAGAGCTATTCTAAAGATATATATATATATATATATATATATATATATATATATATATATACATAAATTGATAGATTTTCTCTTGGATTTTGGTTATTTGTTTATTTAATTTTAAATGTTACGTTATGATTATTATATAATACTCATAGTTTTAAAATAAATGTAACTTTTATATTTTGATTGACATGTTTCAAAAAGGACAAAATGTGTCCGAAACGTATCATTTAAAATAAATAAACAAATGACCAAAAACCAAGAAAAATTGTATCAATTTACATGAAATATATATATATATATATATATGTATTAATTTTTGAAAAAGACCAAGCCCTGGTCGAAACGTACATAAAATATAATAATTACCACGAAAAACTAAATTAGAAATATTTTAATGGTCCCAAAAAACCCAAGATTTCTCCATCAAATATATATATATATATATATATATATATATATATATATATATACTACTACTACAAAGATAATTTGTAGCTGTATTTTTTAGCTTCAACCGCTGAACTAATTAGGGTTTAGTCATGTTGAGTTTCGGAATGTTTCGGAAGCTTTAATCTTTAATTCCAAGCAAGCTATGACCTTGGTTATTAGAGGCAAGCTGCCTAAGTAATGATATTTACAGTTGAATTTTTCAGCTTTAACCTCTGAGCGAACGAGTGTTTAGTCATGTTGAGTGTCTGAAGGTTTTGGTATATTTGATTCCCTACAAGCTAAACACTTGGTTATTACAGGCAATCTGCCTGGGCAATACGAAATTGCAGATACGTTTTTCAGGTTCAACCAACTATGTAGTTGGGTTGAGGGTCTAAAGGTTATGGAATCTTGGATTCCAGAGAGAAGTTCTTTTGACATTTATATTTTGATGATTATAGGTACAGATGAATCGGACAATGGCTGCGATAAAGAACATCAGGATAGCCGTGTTAAAAATACAAGTTCAGAACGACCCTGTAGATGCCACTATTGATCTAAGCGGACGCAGAGGGCGCAGCCAGAACAGAAAAGGAAACTACGTCAAAAGGATTACCTACTGCGAGAGACAAATCAAAACATTAAATTACATTAAATAAAAAATTTAAAGTTACTTCTGTTTGATACCATAGCAAGTGATTTTTTCCCTTTATAGGAGGATTATAAAACTTATGAATTTTGCTCAAGAGCACGTGTATTTTTAGCAATATTGAACCTTGTTAGGAAGAAAAGTTCATTTATTCGAAAACTGCACTCAATTCTATTTATTTCATATTTCGGCGAGTTACTTGCTGCCAGGAATTAGTTAAATTGCAGCACTTGAATTCTTATTAAAGCAGCAATTGTGAAGTTTTCTGCTAAACACCAATAACATCTTATAAACTACAGTTGGGCAAATTTGACCGAAAGTCAGTTTCCATATATTCGTATATATGGTGGGGTAAAAACTGTTATTTACAAGGTAGATGCATATAATTGCATAATTGGATACAGTTATCAATTCTAATATTTTTTCCTACCAGTATTCAGAAGTTGCACAATTAACTGGAAGTGACCAACTCCATTATAAATCAATCGAAATACAAAAATACAAATTACTATCGAAACCTATGTCAGGCAAGTCACTTTTCAGTTACATGTTACGGCAAACAAGCAAAGTCTTCCCAATTGTAAATGGAGATAAAGTAGCAGTTTTTTTCTTTCAGAAGGAACGAACAGGGGATCTGTGACATTTGCTTAGTCGCAAATCTTGTACAGTCAGCCCTATCGCCAGTGAGTGTAAGACAGCTGCTTGAGTGATTTACGTCCTCCGCGAAAGCTTTTTGTTTCCCATAACACGTACCTTCTACCGAAATTCACTGACGTTGGTCGCTCCTCCTTTTGGCTTTGTTGTGTCTTAAATCAAACTGTATATTCAAGATGAAAATAATTATGCTGTGACGTAGTAAAATTTACACGTGCCACAAAATAAAGGACAATAAAAAATAACTTATAAGTTTAAACTGACAGTATATTTTAATGAAAAAAAGTATATCTTGTGTTCGTTTCTTTTAAATACAAACAACAAGAATGGCAATATTGCAAACAAGTAGCTCAACTTATTTCAAAAACTGCCGAATTTATAAATTTGTAAATGGGATTATCATTGAAGGTTCTCGGGATTCTCGTGTGTATGGTTTAGTTATCTTAGAAAAGACAGTTTGACGTTTCGATAAGATCTCACTCATCTTCTTTGGAATAATCGATGTTGTTACTGACTAAGGGTAGTACAAAAATTTCACTAATTCGGAGGCTGAACCGAGTCTGGTACCCAGTTTCGAATCCCAGCCATGCCACGGCTTTTAATTAATAAAAAGACGTGACGTCATCTCGGGGGTACGGTCGTCCCTGGTAACTGGCAAAATCCATGAGAAAGAGAATCATTGCTCCTTACCAACCCGCATTGAGGCAGCGTGGTAAGGTATGCCTCAGAACCTCAAACATGTCGAATTACAAAACTCACGGAATTGTACCTCAGGTGGGTAAGCAATCCCACACCGGGAAACCGGTCTGCCTCAAGGATTCTGGGGGAGGCAAACATTCGACTACACTACATCTCGCAACATATAACTGCCGAACACTCTCGAACCAAGCTAGAATTGTAGAATTAGAACAAGAGGCAGTAAAAATCAAGTGGGATATCATTGGCATAAGTGAAGTTAGGAGGAAAAACGAAGAGCTAATAACACTTGAATCAGGCAACCTCCTATACCACCGAGGAACACCAACAGGAAGAACTAGTGGTGTTGGATTCCTCATCCATAAGAGATGGACCGATAAAATTATAGGCGTGTCCGGAACATCAGACAGAGTCGCAAGTCTAACATTGTCGCTTTCGAAAAGATACTCTATTCAAATAATACAAGTTTACGCCCCAACAATTAGCCATTCTGACGAAGAAATCGAACAACTATACAGCGAAATCAAAGAGGCCTTAGATACCAACAACAGCCATTTCAAATACATTATCGGCGACTTAAACGCGAAAATAGGGAAAAAACAAGACCGAGAAGGATCAGTGGGGAACTTCGGGTTCGGTGAAAGAAACGAAAGAGGTGAGAGATTAGTACAGTTCGCACACTATCAGAACATGTACATATCAAACTCCTTCTTCAAGAAAAATTCTAATAGGAAATGGACTTGGGAAGCTCCAAATGCGTCAGTCAAAAATGAAATTGACTTTGTCCTGACAAACAAGATTAATACCATCAAAGATGTAAGCACGCTAAATAAATTCAGGACAGGAAGCGATCACAGACTTGTCAGAGCAAGGATTGTCCTTAATACGAAACTGGAGAGATTTAAACTTACTAGGAAGACGCCCGCTACTAGCATAGACATTAACAACCTGAAAGAAAATTGTGAAAAATATCAGCTGATAGAAGAGAAGCTCCAGGAACAACAAGACAACACACAACTAATGAATACAATACTGACCTATGCTAAAGAAATAGGCGGAAGCCAACATCGAAACGAACACAAGAAGCTTAGTTCGGAAACAAAGGCGTTGCTTCAGAAAAGAAGAGAACTGAAAAGGACAACAGACATCCAACGCATAGAATACAGTGAACTATGCAAGACAATAAGAAAGAAAATTGCAGTGAACAAGGTGTAGATAAGCCGTACATAGAAACGTTGGCTAATATATACAAGGAAGCCAAAGCCAAAATCGGAATATACGAAGGCAGCCCTGAATTTCCTACTAACAGAGGAGTCAGACAAGGTGACTCAATATCACAGAAGCTATTTACAGCGGCATTAGAGAGTATCTTTCGACGATTAGACTGGGACCACAAAGGACTGAACCTAGATGGAGAATATCTAAACCATCTGAGATTCGCCGATGACATTGTCCTAATTGCCAATAATGCAGGAGAACTACAAAATCAAATCAATGAACTTAGCAGAGTAAGCAACGAAATAGGCCTAAAAATAAATATCGGAAAAACAAAGATAATGTACAAAGAACTAATAGACATACAAGACATCACAATAGATAACACAGTTCTGGAAATAGTAGAACAATATATATACCTAGGTCAATTAATAGACATATCAGGTTCGCTACTACCAGAAATAAACAGAAGGATCAAACTTGCATGGATGACGTTTGGAAGAAACTCCATAATCTTCAAGTCACGAATTGCATTCCGCCTTAAGAAGAAAGTATTTGATCAGTGTGTTCTACCAATACTGACATACGGTTGTGAAACCTGGATTCTGAAAACCGAACTTACAAGAAAACTACAAGTAGCACAAAGGTCTATGGAAAGATGCATGATCGGAATAACGAGAAGAGATTGGAAGAGAATAAGAGTGGATAAGGAACAAAACCCAGGTAATAGATGTTATCCACAGAGTGAAATCTCTGAAGTGGCAATGGGCAGGGCATTTGGCAAGAAGACAAGATAATAGGTGGTCAACAAAAATCACACAATGGTATCCTAGGGGTGTTAAAAGACCAAGGAAACGCCCCAATGTAAGATGGGACTATGACATCAAGAAAATAGCAGGCATAACCTGGTCCCAAAAAGCTTACAACAGAACAACATGGAGAGATTTGCGAAACTAATATGTAAGAGAGGCTACACCATAAAATAATGGTCGAAATTAGCTGCATATGATATATATATATATATATATATATATATATATATATATATATATATTAAGTTTTCGCGGGCACTAAATGTATTACATGGTTTCCGGGAATTCATCCCGGGATCGATGGTAAAATGACGACGTTTCGGCAGAGTCACATCTGCCCTCTTCAGGTCGATTCGCATAATTCTCGTAGCCTTCTACTTTCGCTACTAGTTACTCGAATACAGTATTCAACTACGCGGATGAATTCCCGGAAACCATGTAATATATATATATATATATATATATATATATATATATATATGTTCTGAGAGGGTTAATTGTTATGAACTAGGCTAGGTTCCAGGTGAGAACCGCGTCTGAATTTATTAAATGCTCGACGTTTCGACTCCTGCTTTGGAGCCATTATCAAGAGACAAAAGTGAAAGTGTTTCAGAGTCTAGATCACTCAGGGCCTCACTCTGCCTACTCCCCTAGAGTCACTAGGTAACTGAACTTAATTTGAATCTGCTCTGCTCTGCTCAATATATATATATATATATATATATATATATATATATATATATATATATGAAGAAGTATTTATCCGGGAATACACCCGTTCGTTATATTGATTCATCTTTGAATCCTGCAGACGTTTCGCCAAGGTCTCACACGTCATTCAAGTCAATGAAATATTTTAATCGGGATCCCCAGTTATGTTCCCAGAATGGGAAAGAACAGGCAATTTGACAAATAGATAAGTTATCATCATGATTAAATCCATGTTTTAAAGTGGAAAGAATTGTAAATTTTGACAAAGTTGATCTGGACATGACCTCTGCAGCAGCTGACGTTGAAGTTGATTTTCAAAGTTTTCAAGATCAACTTGGAACAGTTTTGATTTGAACAACTTTAATAGTTTCTCAATATAATAATACTGATTCTCTTGAAAATCCTAGATGTCGGTCTTACATCTCGCGTCTTCAAATTTAACAAAATGCATCAAATGCATAAAGAAGTGTTCGAGAGGAGATTCAATTGTGGGAAGCGCAAATGATGAAGGTTCCTGACCAGAAACAATATATATTATATTTATATATAATATATATTGTCTTGCGTACAAAGGAATGACACCTCGAAGAGAGTATATAATAACTTCAATCGCCACCTTAAACTGTAAATGAAACACGTGTTAAACATTTATATGTCCTAGTATGAAATGTGAACTAATTCAAATGCGGTGGATTGAATCATCTGGATGGCTAATAGTCCAAAGATTACTCTATACTAGGAACAACTTTACAACATTTGATATTTAATAATATGACAATTAATTGTCTTCGTCTGAGCATTTCCATCTATACGAGTATGCTATTCTGCCTGTTCAGTAGAATCTTCGCTCATCACTTGCTTTTGCAACAGATAAATAATTAAATTTGTGACTGAATCAGATTATATCAGGAAAATTTAGAAAAATTCTATGAGGCAACTCTTTGTGTTGTACAGAAAGTCTTCCTCAGAGGTGCTCTGGAGATAGCCTGCAATGTACACATTCGTGGCAAGGCTAGAAAGAGAGGGTTATAGAGACAGTAACAGTACCAGTTGTTCATTGGGTGCTTCCACCCACCAAGTGAAATAGCCTCTTGCCCTCTCTATTGCCCTCTCACTCTCTCTTTAGTCTTACCACGACATTTGTGCATTGCAGGCTATCTCCAGAAGGTACAAGATCTAAGGTTCTACCACTCGAGTTTCGTTGAACATTGACGTAACTGAAGTAAGTCCAATTTGTTACATAGAGGTTTTTGAGGTGGCGAATATGACATCCGTAACGTCGTCCGGTGTACGTGGTGCCTGACTCCAGAAGTCCAGACGACGACGTTGAAACCAGGCGTCGTTTACAGCGGCTACCTCATACAATCAATCATCACTTCTTTATGAACTTATAAACATGAATTTTTCTTATGAACCTTAGCAACTAAATATTCATTAATCACATATAGCCACAAACTTTGTAGATGCTGTCACGTATCGAATGCAAGAAACGACATCTTGGTCAATCTTACTGCAAAAAAATTACAGGGGATAGGAAGACAAATCATAACCTAGATTCAGTAAGTACAAACAAATAGAAAAATAAATAGAGATGGATAATTAGAACATAAAAATCTAACAATAATAATAGAATAGTAGTGTTCCATATCTCACTAGTGAATTTATATGTAGCTAAGAACAAATAAAATTTTCTATGATTAAAGTGATGTAGAAAGTAGAAATAGAAAATCTAAAAACAGTAGAGGCATTATCATTACTTTGAGAATGTTGATTTCTAATTTATCAATATTTGCACAAATTTGTAATACTTTCAATCATCCATTAAAATAAATTGATACAGTGATTTACCTACCAATTTTTACACCCACATCCATTTATGCGTACAATTTATTTCTTATTAGTGATTGTTCTGTCAATTTCATTTTTAAAAATTTATACTAATTTCAATTCATTTTATCAGTTCTTTTTATGTGGTATAAAAGCTTCATTTTTGTTTGTGACTCTCCGAATGCCGCATGCTCCTTTTTTCAGTGACCACCATATCAGACAAGTTAGTAATTCTGTTACAAAATGTAGGTATGATATTGTGAATTGGGTAATTGTGTCTGTTATCACATAGGTCCATTGTATGTCCTCAATAACTAATGAAAACTTTTATTGTGTTTATACGAGGGCTGCCTTTTATATTTCGGGATTGGACAACCCTAGTGTTGCAATGGGACAACTGACAGCTCTTTCGTAAAGTTTGACATTTTTGGGGTTATACGTACTCAGAACGTTTTGACATAGGAGCGCTATGTCTTGTTTACAGTTTAAAGGATTCATCTCGGCCAAAAATGGAATTAAATCGTGAACATTTTCGTGCGATTATTTTTTACAACTTTCGACGTGGATTAAGTAAGCAAGAGTGCATGGATGAACATAATTTAATTTTTGGCGATGAAACTCCATCAAGGACCACTGTTTATCGATGGTATCGTGAATTCAATCGAGGTCGTAGTTCACTCCAAGACGAATTTCGTGAAAGTCGTCCAAAAACAGTTGTTGTTCCGGAAACCATTGATGCTGTGCGCGAACTGATATTGCAAGATCGTCATGTGACCTATCGTGAGATTGAGTCATCCTTACACATTAGTGGGACCAGCATACATTCAATCTTGCATAAACATTTGAATGTCAAAAAAAATTGTTCGCGTTGGATCCCACACAATTTGTCAATCGTTGAAAAAAAGGCTCGTGTCGATTGGTCGAAAGAAACGCTCAAAAAATACGATCACGGTGCTTCAAAACACGTTTATAACATAGTGACAGGTGATGAATCGTGAATTTACGCGTATGAGCCCGAAAGTAAACAGCAGTCGACTGTATGGGTGTTTCAAGATGAGCCGAATCCAACAAAAGTTGTTCGCGCACGAAGCACTTCCAAGCAACTGATCGCCTGTTTTTTCGGAAAAACTGGACATGTCGCAACCGTACCACTAGAACAACGCAGAACAGTCAATTCTGAGTGGTACACAACCATTTGTTTGCCAGTTGTCTTCCAAGAAATGAGGAAAACCAACCGCAGAAGACGGATCACTCTTCACCACGACAATATGAGCTCTCACACATCGGCTCAAACAACTGCATTTTTGACCACTCAAAACATCGATTTGATGAGTCATCCGCCGTATAGTCCTGACTTGTCACCAAATGACTTCTTTTTATTCCCGTACGTAAAAAAAAACTGAGAGGTCAACGTTTTTCGACACCTTAAGAAGCGGTTGCTGCGTTCAGATTGCATGTTTTGGAGATACCTCAGAGTGGAAAAAGTGCTTCGACAATTGGTTCAAACCCATGCAAAAGTGCATAGATCTTCATGGGGAATATTTTGAAAAACAATAGAGCGATTTTCGATGATTAATATTTTTTTTGTTCTTTAATCCCGAAATTAAAAGGCAGCCCTCGTACACCAGTTTATAGAGCAAAATTTAACTCATTTTCGGACATAAAATTCAACAGCAATTCGCTTATGCCATTTCGTCAATAACAGTTTATAGATAATTATTACTAAGATTTTAACAGCAAACTCGTAGAAGTAAACTATTTAAATAATAAAAACCGGCAAAAATACGATTTTATTTTGTTTTTTGCTTATATATTGAATAGTAATGAAGGAATCGTAATGCCGTCTACAGGAAATTTGTAGAGAATAAGAAATCGTTCTCAATGAGTGATTATGCATCCTAATTGCATCATTTTTTACCGAGGAAACTCAGACAAACTGCTCAATTTTTTTTTCAAAAATTTGTAACTTTCTGGTAACTAGTACAGGATATTAGTCATCGTCAAAACTATAGTTTATGACATTAAGTTTATTTGGGCTCAAAATGAATACTATTGAATAAGCAATTTTTGAAGAATTTGAATTTGAATAATTTAGAGAGCTATTTTGCACACCCCACCGTATTAACGAGCAAGTCCGACCTGGATATATTAAAGATATTTTGAAAGTTCGTAAATTCCACTTTAATTTTTCTATCTTGGTTTTTCGCTATAATGTCGTGAAATTGGTTTAAAATAATAGTAAATATTGCATTAAAAGTACGAATATGAGACAGCCAGTCAGAGGTGCACTGACAGTAGCTCTTAAGGCACATGTACGGATCTAGAATTTTCTTAAGGGGGGGCACGAGATGAAAATTATGGTAAATTGTATTATTATATGATTACCTCAACAGTATATTACGTTTTTATTTACATAACTATTGCCTGTCCATATTGATATATTTTTCCTTTAGTTAAATAAGTTAATGGTTACCTGTATACAGTTTACGATCTTAATTATATAACTTTTTTCCACTGATTGGCTCCGCCACTGTCAAGACATCGGAGGGTCGGTTATTTAAGCCAAATTTCAAAAGCAATATTAATATATTTTACGGCACTATGATAAAAATCCAAGATATACCAAGTGAAGTGAATTTTATAAGCTACCAAAATATATTTTGCATATCGCTATCGAACTTTCGTGGTTAAAACAAACGTTCTGCAAAATCTTTCTACAAATTATTTAAATTGCATTTCTGCAACATCTACTTAATGTACAATATCGATCTTTATTATTAATCTCAACTTTATAAGTTATAACTAGACGGCAGATTAAGATTCCAGCCGTTATTACAACCAAGTTATGATTTTTTTTTTAAATTACTCACTTTATATCGGTTTTTCCGCTATTATCTCACTTAAAAATCTCTAATTGACTAATATTAAGAAACTTTTCAAAAATTGTGTTAATTATTAAGTTTTATCTTGTGGAGTATATCAGAAATCTGATTATGTATCATATTTATATAATAGTTAAATAAAATTTGTATTTCTACGCAAATTAGTGTCTGTGTTTACAATTTTATGAAATAAAGCAAAGAATACCATTAATGTTTCTTATAGACTTTCCGATTCCTTTTCAGATTTCATTTCAACCCACTTTTGTGTACCCACTTCATATCCTACCCAAGTGTGTTGTGACATATAGCATTTGACGTTTATCGGTATCGAACCAGGCGATGAAAAATGATACAGAAAAACTATTATGTAAGAATCAGCTCTAGCTCGACCATTTGAGTATGAATTCGTTTGAATTTGTAATTGTAGAAGCCCTCCTGATATATGTAAAGAGTTTGTTTGAAATGATTGGGAAAAATCTACAATAATATCATATTGTCTCAGTTATAATAATCAGTTGCTCTCCATTAGTCACGCAAAAACTCAAAAACTGCTTGACCGATTTGAATAATTATTTTCCTATATATGTTTACTCTAAAACAGAGGTAGCTTAAAAACAAACAGAAGAAAGAGAAAATACAAATGAACAGATGAAAAATGACACTAATTAATGTAAACTGACATTGACATTGTTAATGTATAATGTAATAATTTATATTTAAAAAAGAACCGACTTCAGCTGACTTAAAATAAAAACAGTTTAGAAACCGTGTACAATCAATCACTATTTTCAGCCAATATCTTCTTTTTATCTGATTTAATGAAGGTACAATGCAATTGAAAATTTTAGCGTATTCTTATCTCTCTATCTGTTTTTCTCCCTCTCTAATTTTTATTCTTTGTCTATATTTTCCAAATATACTTTTTTATTTGTTTTATTATTTGAACCAATTTCTATAAATGTAACTAATTCACTCTATATTGCATCCACAGTCTATATGCTTCTGTGTACTGGTCACTCCTATATAACTTATTGGTCTATCATTTTCTGAATCACCTTGTACAACTATAATTTAACTCAACACAATATTATCACTGTCCTGATATCTTTAAAATCACCCTGTATAAGTACAAATCCTCTCCACACTATTGACCCTTTCTATTTTCCTATTGTTTAAATTATTCCTGTATACCAATGATTATATGCCCCATATGTTTAGTTTTACATTTATGCAACTGCTCATGGTCTACCCTATATAACAAAATTCACCTTTTGAGCCACACTTTATGACTATAATTTTACTCTACCATTTATTTCAACCTCCCGGTATATGTAACTGCTTCTAAAATTGTTTTAACCCGTGTCTATAATTATACCCCGTCCTACGTCCTATAATTCAAATATCCTAACTGCTTGTTCTTATATAACAAATTTTTGATACACCCTCAATAACAATAACTTTACCGCACCCTTACTTCAAACACTTTATCTAAGCAACTACTTATGTTGCAAACTATATAACTTTTTAAACCGCCCTGTATAACTGTAATTATACTCCACCTTATATTTCAACCACCCTGTATACTCAACTGCTTCTGATAATTTGTAAAGCCTTTTATATAACTGTAATTATTCTGAGTTCTTTAGCGCAAATATCCACTCTGCATAACAATAGCTCCACTCTTATTTCAACCACCTTGTATACGCAACTACTTATGTGCTACCCAATAAAAATTTTTAGAGCCACCCTGTATAACTAATTCAATTCCAACTTATATTTCAACCATCCTATGCATGCAACTGCTTATGTACCACCTGTGTGTGCGTCCATGTAATATTGACGCACGCACACACCTTCAACCGTATTCCACATAGAAGAGATCGCCGGAATAACAAATTTTCGTTTTAATGGAATATTTTCTGCAATTTCACGCGACTGTTACTTAACTTCGTCTCTAAAATAAACTGATTTCAAAAGCATCAAAATGAAAATCATTACATATGGCATATGGCATATCTTGACATTTAAACTAGATATTTATAATGAAAATTTGACATTTATCATGATACGTTATAGAAAAATGTACGGAATCAAGCTGGAACATATCTTTGTATAATACAATTTATAATATTCAAATAGCGTGAGCAGTTTTAGAGAAAACAGTGAAGATTCATTGAAAATCGCTGAAATCTAGTCCCTTATTTACTTTTTTTTTCTTACTTTCTAGAAAGCCTTAAATCTCATGTTATAGACAATTATATCGGACCTTTCTGTAATGTTCGTTAATATAATGTAGTTTGAATCATTAAAATTGCCCAAGTCGTTTTTGAATAATCGCGTCATACATAAAAAAAAGTTGTAGACGAATTGTCTGTACAAGGTTCACGTATAGAGGATGTTAATACATAGGCTCTACATAAACGGGGTGTACGCATACGGTGTGAGGCATTATAACCATACATACAATAAAGAAAGTACAGAAGGTATTAATGTACAGGATGTACGTATGCAGGGTGTACCTACCACATCAGCAAATGCAACCAATGTATTTTTCAAGTACATATATCCATATAATTTTACATGCTATACTCGGGAGAAGCCCCGGGTAACCGCTTAGTCCATAATGAATATTTACTGATCATTTCTCATTTTGAAATTTATAGAAAGGTGAATACAGTACCATAGTTTCAAATGAATTTCAAAATATTAAGCGCTCTAAAGCCGCAGTATGCATTATGTGAAAACCTAATCTCATACATAAGATCTTCTCGATCATGAAGAAGTAATATTTCATATTAGTCAAGATTTTTAAGAATAATGAATATTTTCCTTGTAAGTTTTTATTGACGTATTTATTTCTAAACGCAGTTTAAACTAGTAATCAATGAAAGTGAAACCATCGTGTAAAAGAGCTTAAGTTCATCATCTATTTATTCGCTCAGCCTGCGGCAGCAATGCTTGTAGTAGAAAGAGCATTTCGTCGGTCATAACTCGGCAGTTACCAAGTCGTAACTCTGTGTTACGATTTTCTTATATAGGTGCTCAAGCTCGTATATAATGTATATGGCAATAAAACACGTTTATGGAGTATTTGGTGAAAGGACACCGTCGAAGTTATGGTATTTACACCTGTTGGTTATTGCTGCTTCTGAATAAAAAATGTTCTCTCGCTTCAGCGTACTGAAGCTTATAATTCGATAACTAATGTGAATCGCTCGGCACATATCGATCAAGATATTAAAAAATAAGTTATTCTAGTTCCTTCTATAAGGTTGTTATGATTGGTAATTGTAACCGAGTGGGTTGCAAAAGACCCCTAAAATATTTTGTACACATGCCTGTAATACTCATTTAAAAATAGTGTTTGGTAGAATACAAAATAAAATAGCAATAAATCCAAAAAAAATTCATATTAGAATGATTGCCAGTGGAGTGTTTGGAATTGTGGCTAACAGTATGAGGGATAAGTTTACGTTTTGAAAAAACAAGCTAAACTTTACATACATTCAGCTTCTTTGTTAGAATATTAGAATGCTAATCATCTTCAGATGAACTAGACATTATAACCGAATGGCCAACTGTTACACTAGAAAAAAATGCCCAATAATGCAGTAGAAGAGAATATCATTACACTTGGATATTCGGAAACTTACAAAAGTTTCAGCTTCTAAATGAGACCCATTCGCAATGAAAAGTAAGACACAGAACCAAGAAAACAGTTGTCTAAAGGCCCGAAAATGTGATGTGCAATGTGTCGAAGATTATACACATTTGAAGAAATTTCCATACCGACAGGGATAAGTTTATTTCTTAGAAATAGTACATATAAATAGGCAAAGACAAAACGGTTCGGTACCCTTTTCTCCTGTGTCCCTCAACCGATTTTCTTTATTTTTATTTTGTTTAGTAGTTATTGACGACCTTCAGTGCAGAATGCTTATTTTTTTTGTATAATATTGCTTTAGTCAATAAATAAAATAAAATAAAAAATTCATAATTTACTACCACACTGTCAATGCCATGCAGTGCCGCCAGATTGCTCGCTGAGAAAATCGTAAGATGGATTGACTCGAAAAATAAACTTAATCAAACAAAACACTAACAAATTTTGATCGGTTCCGAAAGTTATTCTACATTGTCACGCTATTCAGATCTCACGCACAAAAATTTAGATTATGTGATAATAACCATTTGTTTGGTACTCGCAAGTTTTATTATTTTAACATTTTGCTCTTAATTTATGTTATTTATATTTAACAGGCTAATAGTTTCATATAAATTAACTAAGATTACAAAGCCCATTTAATGAATACAATTAGTGAAATTTAAGATAATTAGTTAGATCTGACAGCATGGTAATAATTCTAATGTTCACGGCCAACTTCGTATTACCGAATTTGATTATTTTGATTTGAGTTTCACATATCGTAACATTCTTACCCGTAAGGTTAATGTAGGTACCTTTTCAATTTAATGTGAAAATTATTAATGTATTATTTGAAAATTTTCAATTTCCATACACTTACAAAAATTGTCAAGATGAGACGTATTATTTAACATAAATTAACAGCATATACATTGTATTTATATAATACATAAATAGTCATCGCTAACTTTCTGTGTTAAATTGAAATTATTGAGATTATACATACATAGCAGTTTAAGGTGTACTAATATGTAAGTACTTCTGTATCGTGGTTATTTACACTGCATCTTCATAGTTACTTATGAGTTGGTTTCTTGCATTTTTTTAGAAATTGAAATCGTAATTGGGAAATATCTGAATAACCGTATAGCATTTTGGAAAACTAACATTAAAAAATATTATATATAATATTAATTTATTATTTGATATACCATTCCTGCAAAATCCTGCCTCTTAGTATAGGGTGTATGACTTTTACCTAAAAGGACATATTGACATTTTAAATATGAGTATTTTAGTAAAAATCTGTATATCAATACCCAAATGCAAAAGACTTCGGTACTATTTCATTCTGTTTGTGAAGCAATTTTCTTGAGTTTTTTAATAGCTAAGTGACAGCCTTTAGTGTTATTAATAAAAAAATTGGATCAAACGGCCAAACTTTTCCATTAATAACAATTATTGTCCCTTCAATTCCATAATAGCTGAACTCGCGATTAAACTCCAATCCTTCTAAAGTTTGCTTTATTACGATTCATAAGCACCCCCCGTCTGGACCTGAAAAACCTGCCATGAACCATTAAAGCTTCCCATAAAATTGCTCACTTGCCCCACCCCCTTGGATCAAAAAATTTCTGATATGTCACTCTCTAGTACAATTTTTTTTACGATTTGCTCCCCTCTAGAACATTTTTTTTGTTAATTTTGCCCCTCTCTAAACCAAAAGCTGAGTACGCCCTTGTTACGATTAACAACCTTTAAAATGGCCATTATGTACACAATTATTGCGTAAAATAATTTGGGAGATATATGAATGGGGCCATATAATGCAAAATAAGATTAACTACATGGATAGACAGGAGTAACGGAGTGGTACATTACGGAACAAATATTTTAGATAATTTGAAGACGCGAGATGTAAGACCGACATCTAGGATTTTCGAGAGAATTAGTACACAGAGATTCCGAATCTGGAGCCGTTTTGTGTAATTGCTGTTCTCCCTTAACTCCTATGATAGAATGTCTTCAATTTAACGAAATGTATCAAATACATAAAGAAGTGTGTGGGAAGCGCAACTGATGAAGGTTCCCTGACCAGAAACAATATGTTATATATAATATATAATACATATTGTCTTGCGTACAAAGGAATGACACTTCGAAGAGAGTATTTTAGATAATGTTGACTTTACATATTTTCTAACATAGTATTCGTTTTGAGTGTAAGAACTTAATGTATTATTGGTTAATTTGTATCACAGATTAAACAATGTTTTGAAATCTGAAAATTCTAATGAAATTCTCTACAACGACCATGACCAGCGGAAACATAGAATATTGCGGAAGTATAATCATCATCTTCTACAGAGTTGCTAGAATTTATAACTTTTTGGTGGGTCTCCCGATTTCAAAGTGGATCTCAGGATCCACAACCCAAATCATTTCATAAATTTTGTAATTTTAACTATACTGTATGAAACTGAGTGCTAAAAATTAGTCTGGTGGGAAATGTAATAAATTATTTTTTTAAATAAATTGGTCAGTATCAATTAAAAGTTATTTCTAATTTTAGTTGACAAACCAAATTTACAACGCAATGAGAGTTGGAAACTTGGAATTGTCCAATCAGTGGCGATTATTACCAAATATAATTTTTTGTGTGTTCCCTCTTAAAAATGATGAAAAGTAGGAAAGGCTAACAATTTGTTAATTTTACGGTTAATTTACTATCACCTTAAGATTTTTACCTAAGCATCTTGCAGCACTGTCTACTAACAATGAATATTTTATTCTGTTTTATTTAATATTTTTATTATGGAGCACAAATATTTCACTTCCCGTATTATTAAACAGGGTATCTCACATATGAAGAGATAACATTGGTATTTAAGAAAAGGTAAGACATACAAACGCGATTAAATACAGAAAAAGTTGTGTATTTTAGAGCACTTTCGACAACTTAAACCAAAAATGTCATTATTTGTTTTTTGCCGCTACTATTTTTATTTTAATGAATATCAAAAATGATAAAGGTAAAAGTTTTTTGACACATACTTTTACATAACTAGGCGTTATCAAATCTTCGCTGCTACGTTTTGTTTCTTTTAGGCCATCATCAACTTTTTTTTTAAATAAGGACGAGCGCTTTTTTGTCAGAATAACGATAAAGCATTGAAAGATCAATATACTGGTATATTATATGTTAAGTTTTATGCGGCGTTATGGAAGAAAAGATAATAGGGTAAGATGGGGGAATGCTAGTCAGTGGGAAATGCCAGTCATTGCCCAATTTAACACTTCCGCGAATACCTAACTTAAAATACTAGTGCCACCATCTAATAGACGACCGTGGAAGCTTATTGACTGCGTGCCATCAGTTCCGAAACAGTGTAATTTACCTTTCAGTACTCTATTTGAATTACAATTATTTTGTATTTAAATAAGTATAATAAACGTGTTGTTTAATTGATATATTTCGGCAACTGCTATATTTGGAAGCCTAGATCTGTTGTTTCCAAATGACCAGTAATGCCCCAATCGCTGACCGAAATTTCCCGCAAGGTGGGGCTAATGGCTGTTAACGAAGTGTTTCGATTGAGTATGAAAAAAAATGCAAATGCTGAATAGTGCGGCAAATTGAATTAAATGTTTCTAAAGTCAACTAAATAGGCTATGTGATCAGTTACTTTTGCCGCAAGTCCTTAGAATACAGATTTTTCTCATTACCGTTCATGTGCCCGCAGTTCCCCCATCTTACCCTAATCGTCACAGTAAAAATATTTTAGTACTGTTTTAGAAGACACATTGAAAACCCATATATTTCTTAATTGTTTTTCTTACGTGGTAAAGCGATGGAAATGGAAAATGGAAAAAATAAATAAAAATTCATCTTTTGTTTTTGTAATTTACAAAATTAATATTTTTCCATGATAACGTCAAAATTATAAGTTGTAATGGAAACATGTGAGTACAAAAATTCTAGGTTAAAGCAAGGTGCATATAACACAATCGTCAAATTTTGTTTTGTTGCTTTCAAATAGGAAAAAGCATAATTTATGCCTAGAAGATCGCACCGAAAAAAGTAATTCTTAAAATTAAAATAGTTATTAGAGAGCATAATTTCGCAATAGAAAAGCGGTCAACCGGTTTCAGTGGTCAATGTTTTTTTTTGCAATTTGCACAGCAACAAAACAGAACTTTCATTCGCCATACGTATAACTTTCATAAGCGAGAAACTTCAATTTCACCAATTTTTACTTAATTTAAAAAAACACAAAAGCTGATTTTTTAATATCTTGGATTTTTCCATCGCTTTCTTGTCATGCATAAAAAACAATTGGACTATTTAGGTTATAATCAGGACTGTACTAAAAATTTTAACTTTTATAGTTATTTTTTCTCTCAAAAGGTCGTATAAAACTTAACATATGATATATCAATGTCATTGGTTTTTTAATGCTTTACCGATATCATAACAAAAGAGTGCAGCAGGTTGTATTTAAAAAAAAATAGTTGATGATGGCCCAGAACAAACGTAACGTAGGAGTGAACATTTAATGACGCCATAATGTGTAAAAATATGTTTCAAAAAACTTTTATTTTGAACATTTTTTGCTACTCGTTAAAATAAAAATAGTAGAGGCAATAAACAAAAAAAATGATTTCCTCTTATAACTTGAGTACAATGAGAGATATTTTTGCTTTAAGTAGTCAAATGGGCTCTAAAATACGCAACTTTTTCTCTTGTTAATTGTGTTTGTATCTCTTACCGTTTCTTAGATGGCAATGATGTCCCTTCATATGTGAAACACCCTGTATACATAGATGTTTATAATCCAACAATATACAGAATTGATCAAAGTAATCGATTCCTTTGCTCTTAATATTGAAATCATAATTATTTAGTTGTGTACCTACTCTAAACACCGTCCCACAAAAGCAGCAAACAATAATTCAACAAAAATCGTATCAACTATTTTTTACATTACATCTCTTTAACAATTTCTATTACAATAATTTAATTACCACACATGTCGCTAACGATAAAATATATCTGCCGTTACTTCATACATTCGTTCGCCGCGTTTGAAAGGCAGACAGAGCAGAGCGCTTGCCAATACTTCAATCACCTTTAACTCGCTCTATAAATAAAGTCCTCACTTTTATTACACAGATCTTTATCGATGCACATGTATCGTGTTGTTCTTTCTCTATGCATAAAACTATCATTGAGTGGTGCAAGTTGGTAGCTACTATGAAAAGCATTGCAGATGCATTTTATCGAGCAACAGGGCGTCAGATGCATTATTTTCTGCTGAGGATAAAATATAACGAACAACCATTATCTTCTGGATGGGATAGAACAATATGGTGTTGTGGTGTTGGATGTTAGTATGGATGGAAATGATGTCTTTTGAAACTGATGTCGATTCATGGTTCGATATCTATTGATTGTTGCTTCGGCTGTGATATTAATTCAAGGTATTGTAGACGTCAGTCGGATATTTTTGAACGGAGTTTCGTATCCTATGAACGTACATTTTTTATAGATTCTGCCTACCTGATATTCGATAGTTTATTTTTGGTATGAGGATCAAGATTATATATCAAGAAACTTATATTATTTATAAATGACAATACAACTCAACTGTTAGGTCCGATACTTTGTGGAATTATTTATTATAATTAAGTAGTAGTCATTTCAACCTATATTTTTACACTTTACATTAAAAAACTCCAACAAAAATTTGTTTTCTATATAGTTCATGCTTCTGTTAGCTTTACTAGTCTATAGGAAGTGTGCGAAAAAATTTAGAAAGCCCTGTAAATTACTAATTGTCATATCGATTTAAAAATTTGAATTTTGAAATTTGAAAAGTGTATATAGTAAATATGTTGATTGTCTTACCCCCTATTTGAATAGAACATGATTTCAGTCCCGCACAAAAACACCAAAAATGTTAAGTTTTGACATACAATTGACATGTACCACGTTACCCAGTGTCAAATGGGCACTATCGACTTGGTGATGGTGTGTTGCTATTTGAAGGATAGTTTTATTCACTACTCAACGACTTTTTGTTCGCTAAAATCCTGTGAGTACCTAGTTACAGATGAGCGATTCATTTAAAGTACTAATTTTTATTCACATTTTATGATTGCTATTTGACAATAATCTAGCCTATTGTGAGACTCAAAACTTTCTGGTGGGATATTAGCACAAATGTCTCATATTCTGCATTTTAGTTGGTCTAATGATTCTGGTTGCGTAGCGTAGGTTAAATTTCAAATAGCCCCACAAAAATTGATTGAGTCTACTAATGCATTGATTATAGTAAGTTTCGTTTAGCCAATCACGAACTGTTAAAAAAAACAGCGGCAGTCATTTGCGACTGAACGATGGAAGTGAAAGCTTCTTACGAAATATGCTTCCTTTTTCTCGTTATCCTACTGTATCTATTTTTCTTTATTTGTGTCACTCTTACTAATGGATATAAATATCAGGTGAATTAAACTAATTGTCACTATTTTGATAAGAATCAAGTATTAATCCTAATTTAATTATTAAATTAAATATATCTACAAAGAAATATAAGTTTATATATTGAGTAAGTGTTTGTAAATAGTTTTGTTCATCTGAATAAGTATTTGGAGAGAAGATGTCAAAGAAACGTTCGTTTTGTTCGTAGCTAAAATCATTACAAACACATAACATTTATACAAAACAATAAATAATATACCTATATATTCAAGGCTAGCAACAATTAAAATTTTTTAAGTTCTCATTCTATTTAATATTAAAATAAATTTTACTGATTGTATTTCAATTGAAAATAGTAGATAAAATTATTTTGACATAATATTAAAAAAAAGTATATTAGTTCTCGGTTTTGAACCCGAGTTAGGAAATAAATACAGCGTTAAAACTGTTTTTAAAACAAATAATACCTTGCGCTCTATCCTCACACATACCAAACCGTTTAACGCAACTCAGAGTTCTAAAAATTGTGTGTACAGTGTTTTGTGTGACCATTCTTATACCGGTGAAACTTCAAAACCTCTAGAAGTAAGGAAAAAAGAACATCAATATAACATTTCCAGAAGACATGTGGACAAATCAAATTTGGCCAGTCATGTATTAACGAGCACCGGCAGCCATAGGATAGACTGGGATAAAACAAGATTTTGTTGAAAGAAGAAAATTTTAAAAAGAGAAAACTTAAAGAAGCCAGCTGTATGGTGATAAACAACACTGAAATCGGAGCACCTTCAGCCGACCTTCATTTGGACTGGAGGAATTTATTGCTAAAATTGCTAAAAAAAACGGTAACCTCAGCGTCAAGTGATCGCCAAACGACAAATTGTCAGTGTCAAATTTTTTGACAAACAACAAATTCAAGATCAATGCGAAATTTTTTTAGAAAAAACCTCGAAAACAACACTAAACGATTGACAACGACTCCAGACTCGGAGTTGAAACGTCTCCATACACAGATAAGTATTACACAATATACAATATATTACTTATATACAGGAATACTGGTTGATCATTTTGTAGACATCTCTTTCTCTCAGAATAACTGTGAGGAAGAATCTCTGTATAGACAGCCAGTAATCCGGGCAATTTTACGAAATTGCCTTACTACACTTTGTTCTACATATACAATTTTTAAATACTTATCTGTTGCAGGAAAAAATTTGGAGGAGAGAAAACCCCTATTTATTATTGATCTTCTATAAAATTATTAGGTATTCAGAAGTCTTAATGTAAAATGTTTACTTGATAATATGAAGCTAGTCAATACATACATTTAATGGCAAGTTTCTTTCTGATCTCTGACGAATGTCAAGTCTGTAATTTAATGTATCGCACAGAGAGAATTGGAGTTTTTATTTTAACGAACAGCAAATTTGGTGCAGGTATTGTATATTAGCTTATTTTCTATATATTATTGATTTTCTATGAAAGAAGAGACTCTTAATATATTACCTGGTCCCTGTTTCTCACACAGAGAACTAAATTGGATGGGCATTTCAAAATCGAGGCAGCGTGTAGGTCGGTGTAAGTGTCGAAACAAATGAAATCTCAAGTTATCCAATTCATTCCCTTGATCAGCTATTTTCATAGGTGTAAATGTGGACCTCCGATCAGAATCTTTCGCCTCAATAAAGCACATTTCATCTTGTTGAAAGGCGACTTGCTTATTAAAGTCGGCAAGATTGACATTTACTGTTTCAATCATCTGGTGCATTTGATTTTAAATCGTATTAAGATACAGAGGTGCTGTTAAATGTACATTTATAGATATTGATCCTAAAATATAGTTACCGCACTCTCTTCCTGTTTATAGTACAATTTAAAAAAACATTCGTCGCTAAAACACACACTAAGTATAACGGGCAATCTTTAAATCGCATAATTGCATCCTTTAATCAGGGTAATCTTGTGTTAGTTGGTGCAGTATTTTTAGTATGTAAGGATGAATTTATTCCAGTTCAAAATTTACAATAAACAAAATATTTATTGCAAATGCTACAAAGGTAATGAAACCTACAACATATAGACATATAAACTACTGTACTATAACACTAGAAATTAATTATATTCAAATTTTGCTATTTTTTTATTTTTAACCGACTTCCAAAAAAGAGGAGGTTGTCAATCCGTATGCAAGTTTTTTATGTATGTCGAGCCATTATTCAAAAACAGCTTGGGCAAGTTTGATGATTTAAAATGCATTATATTAAAGAACATTACAAAAAGGTCCCATATAATTTTCTATAACATGAGATTTACGGTTTTCGAGAAAATCAGAAAAAAAAGTAAATAAGGGACTAGATTTCAGCGATTTTCAATGAATCTTCGCTGTTTTCTCTAAAACTGCTTACACAATTTGAATATTTTAAATTGTATTATACAAAGATATGTTCCAGCTTGATTCCGTACATTTTTCTATAACCTAAAACAAACTATTTTTCTGAAAATCGGAAAACTATATGCACAAAAACTGTAAACATCTTGGGAAATGTCAAATTTTCATAATAAATATCTAGTTTAAATGACAAGATATGCCATGAAAGTATGTCGTACCGGGTGTTTGTAATGATTTTCATTTTGATGCTTTTGAAGTAAGTTTATTTTAGAAACGAAGTTAAGTTACAGTCGCGTGAAATTGCAGAAAATATTCCATTAGCTTATTAAAACGAAAATTTGTTATTCCGGCGATATCTTCTGTGTGGAATACGGTTGAAGATGTGTGCGTGCGTGCATGTAATATTAGGTGGTACATAAGCAGTTGTATACATATGATGGTTGAAATATAAGTTGGAATTGAATTAGTTATACAGGATGGTTCTAAAAATATTGTATTGGGTAGCACATATGTAGTTGCGTATAAAAGGTGGTTGAAATGAGAGTGGAGCAAGTTTTTTTATGATCAGTATGGGGACCTCGGAAACTAGCAGAGATAGAGTAATGGTTAAATTGGGAAAGATTTGCGGTTTTACTGGCCTAATTTAATGACACTTTCGGATTTTTGTAAAAAGTCATGGCTTTTCGGACATTTTTAGAGCTTTTCTACGATATAATACTCGATATAGTAATTCATAAAAATAACGGAGTTATGAATGCTTTTCTCTCTTATTTTCACTTTTAACGTAGTTAGCCATGAAATAGATTGATTTATTAATAACTATTCCAAAAAATATCGAACGATTTTTTTATTAGGTATATCAGATATAACGAAAAATCTAAATAAGTAGGTACTTACTAAAAACTTAAGAAATTAAAGTATATAATAATGGTTACAATTTATGTTCGAAAAGTCCACCATTGTTATTTAGACAAAAATTGCATCTTTTTAAGATTGACATTACCGCTTTCCTCACAGACCGCCTATCAATTTCTTCAATTGCTTGTAATACCGCCTCCCTTAGGTCATCAACTGTCTCATACTTTCTTCTGTATACTTTGTTTTATGGCGCACCCCATAAATAGATGTCTATAACTGCCAAATCCGGAGACCGGGGTGGCCATTCGCGGGGGCCATTTCTTCCTATCCAAGCGTTTGGATAGATATTATCTAAGTGTTGTCTTACTAATAACGAGTTATGAGCAGATGCTCCATCATGTTGGAACCACACAATTTTTAAACGAGTTCTCAAATTCAAATTATGCAACATGTCTTGAAAAGTATATTGCAAGAAATGCAAGTAGCGCTCCCCAGTAAGTGATTCGTCATAGATAAAAGGCCCCAGAATAGTAGACCCTAGATACCACAACAAACATTAAAACCAAATTTTATCTGGGGTCGTCTTTGTTCTACATGGAAAGGGTTTTCTTTAGCCCAGATATGCTCATTGTGTCTATTGAACATACCACAGTTAGTAAATCTAGTTTCATCTGACCATAACACCTTTAATGGAAACTGTGGATTGTCAAGGCACATGTCACTAAACCATGTACAAAACAAAATACGTCGATGTTCGTCACCAGCATGCAAAGTTTGAGAAACTGAAAGTTTGTACGAGTGGAACTTGTGCGCTTTCAGTACCTTAACTACAGTTCGTTGAGTTGTGCCAGCTTCTGCCGCAATCTCACGAGTTGATGCAGATGGATTTTGATTTACCATTGCCAAAACATTTATTTGTGCTGCTTCGTTAATTTGATTACGTTCGTTTGGTGGTTTAGTAAAACATCCATATCTGCGTAAACTATCATAAAGCCTCATAAATGTACATAGAGCAGGTTGACGACGATTAAAATATCTATGAAAGTATTCCTCAGCTGCACGAACTGAATTTTTATGGCATATGATATAACATTCCACCATATTTAGTTTTTCTTCGTTAGAATATTCCATTTTATCACGAAAACTTGTCAATATCGACTGTCAGTTCAGCACTACTAATGGAAATACTCTCAAATGAGGAAACGTCAAAGTGAAAACAATCTTTTTCATGGCTACCTACGTTAAAAGTGAAAATAAGAGAGAAAAACATCCATAATTCCGTTATTTTTATGAATAACTATATCAAGTATTATATCGTTGAAAAGCTCTAAAAATGTCCGATTTTTTGAGGTCATAGCCAACTATGGTTTACATTCAAAAAAAAAGATATGTTTGTGTCATATCTCGAAAACGAGAGCTGTCACGCAAACGAGGACATGACAATCATATTCGGGATACAATTTCCTTCAATTTTGATATTTACACTTTTTTATAAAATCAAAACAAAGAAGCAAGAGGGATTTGACTAAATCGACAGATTTTCGTTTTTCCAAAATATTTAGTAAGCCATGACTTTTTAAAAAAATCCGAAAATGTCATTAAATTGGGCCAGTCAAACTGCAAATCTTTACCAATTTAACCATTGGTCTATCTCCGCTAGTTTCCGAGATCCTCATACTCATCATCAAAAAAAACTCACCCTGTATAAGCATAAGCAGTTAGGATATTTGAATTATAGGATGTAGGTTATAGAAGTGGGTTAAAAAATTTTTAGAAGCAGTTGCATATACCGGGTGATTGAAATAAATGGTAGAGTAAATTTATAGCATAAAATGTGGTTCAAAAAGGTAAATTTTTTATATAGGGTAGACCATGAGCAGTTGCATAAATGGAATACTAGACATATGGGGCGAAGTAAAATCATTGGTATACAGGAATAATTTAAACAATAGAAAAATAGAAAGAGTCAGTAGTGTGGAGAGGATTTGTACTTATATAGGGTGGTTTTAAAGATATCAGGAGCTTTTAATATTGTGTTGAGTTGAATTATAGTTATACAGGGTGATTCAGAAAATGACAGACCAATAAGTTATATAGGAGTGACAAGTACACAGAAGCAGTTTGGATGCAATATAGCGTGAATTAGTTACATTTATAGAAAGTGGTCCAAATAATAAAACAAATAAAAAAGTTAAAATATATTTGGAAAATATAGACAACGAATAAAAATTAGAATAAGAATACGCTAAAATTGTCAATTGAATTGTACCTTAATTAAATCAGATAAAAAAAGATATGTCTGAAAATAGTGATTGATTGCACACGGTTTCTAAACTGTTTTTATTTTAAGTCAGCTGAAGTCGGTTCTGTTTTAACTACAAATTATTAACATTGTTTTGTACAGGAGATTGTATTCATGTTGTAGGTGGTGTACCTCGTTTCCTTTTTCCTGGGGGTTCCATTCTAATCATTCTTTTTGAGGGCCCATTCGTCGCACATTTCCAAATTATATCAGTTGTTTTTCTAGTCTTCTAATAACATTCTTTCTGCTTTCATGTGTCTTCTTATTTCTTCGTTTCGTATATGTTCGAGTCTAGATCTCCTCCAAATATCCATTCAAGGATTAAATCTGTAAAAGTAGATAACCACGAACAAAACTGTGAAAATGTTTATGTATTTAATTTCCCGAGCCCAATCCAGAGGCATCTTTTTTTTATTTAATTTTTTTTTTATTCTAGGACAACTTACGAATGTGAACCCTCGAAAATCGAATAGAATAATTTTTCAAACAAAGATGGTTTTGTATTTCCTGAGCTGTTATATGAAAAATGTCTACGTGTAATTTAAACCCATAGATGTTATTATCTTCCAAGCTTTAGGCTTTAAGATTAGTTTTTGATCTCACTAGTTTTAAAACGGTCCCACCCTATCATCCCCCTGCCCCGGGATCCGCACTTATTGTAATTAAATAACTGATGTAGACTTAAATAAAACACATACATTATAATCGAAGGAAATATAATGCCCAATTGTTTTAGTGATAACATCATCAGAAATAAAAATGTTACAAGCAGAGAATGGTAACTCACCATATGAACCACGTCATTGGAAGGCTGTAGCCGACGGGTGGGCTCAAGGGTTCCACCCTCTCGAAATTTGGGATTAAAGGCTCAATTGTAATGAACTAACAAGTATTTTCATAAAAATATATTATTTTATTCAATACATTAATTATATACTGAAAGTATTTGAACAGAAAAATAACGAATTTTTTTCTGGCTACGACCTTGCATCATTGTGTGCAGTAACTGGAATAAGTGCCATGAAGATGCATTGAGAGCTGGGTAGGATATTGCAAACTATTAATGCATAATGATAATCTGATATTAACAACTAAGAATAAATAATAATAAATAGTCCGTATTTTCAACTTTCCCTCGTTGTTGAAAAACTTCACCCCTGATATTCGTATTTTCATAACTTCCTTTGTTTGTTTAACATGAACTATAACAACATTTTTATAAAAAAAATAAGAAATCGGTTTAAAAATCATGTAAAACGTCATCAATTATTAGACAGAACGACTCAATGAAGATCTCTAGAAATGGCGAAACACATTGCGAGGCATATAGTAAACTCTACAGTGTAATAAAATTTTATGGAATAATAGTCCCATTATATATCGTAATAGCATGTAATGTAGAGTAATTTATTATTTTTGGTCGACTAAAATCCGATTGCAATTCTAACAATTCTTTGTGTCCGGCCGGCCGGCTTCAAAACCGACGTTTCGGTCGTGATAATGGTAAATCGATATCGACTGTTCATTTTTAGTATGGTATAATAGACAAAGTTTATTGCATGATATGCTAGGGTGAGCGTACCCTACAGGGGTGCTATGGGAAATGAAAGAGAATTTCCACAGTAAAACTGAAAACGCAAATTGTGAAAACTTAAATAAGACATGATGATAGCTAATTTGACCAGATTGTTGTGTTATTAGTAAATTCAGGATGCAGTATTTCACAATTAGATCTATTAGGTACATTGTTAATTATTAATGGTTTTAATGAAATACAATACCTTGTTACACAAGGAGTTCTTAAAAACCTATGACAGAAAAACAAAATAAATACTACAAGGTGAATCTTTTCAAATTCGGCTTAAGCTATTATAGAAATATTAGGGTTTCCAGATATTCCGTCAAACTATATGCAGCTTATCCCAATGGTCAGTGAAGTGAGTTTGGAAAGTTAAGTTTTGTAATCTTAAATCGTTATTATGTTTGTTAATAGGTTTTTTAAGAAAAAGTCTAGCAATCATTTCAGACTGAACGATGGAAGCGAAAACTTTTTACGAAATATACTTCCCATCTCTCGTTATCTACCTGTCTCTGTTTCTCTTTCTTTGTGTCATTCTTAGTCATAGATATAAATAGCAATAGAATTGGCACAATTTTGTAACGACTCAAGAATTAATCCTCATGTGTAAGTTAAATCTTAACCCAACAATAACTTCAATGGAACACATGACGTATAAGTTAATTTTTAATTAACAAATAAAATTTGTTGAATTGTATATTCTTATATGAAAGGTTAAATTATGGGAACATTATTTAAGCAGATATTTTTAGGGTTCCGTATATACAATATACGGATACCCTTATAATATCACTCAGGATTTCTGCCTCTGTCACATCACAGCAATTTTCTTCTAAACTACTGGACGGAAGAGGTTGAAATTTGGTATCAATGTATAGTTGGGTGACCCGATCAGGAGTACGTATCGTAAATGAAGAAATTTTGACTTTAGGGGTACTTCTGTGGCGAAAAACTAAAAAAAATCGACAGTTCCCCCCCTTGATCTCCGAAACTACTGAGCCTAAAATTTTGAAAAAAATATTAAATATAAAACGTTGACCGAACTTTACAGGAAAAATAAGGAGAAACCATTAATATTAATTTTGGGGGGCAAATTATAGAATTAAATAAAAATTTAAAAATAAAAAAAATTTCAAACGCATCATGTAATATATCAAATGAAAGGTCTCATTCTGAGGAACACAAATATATTTTTTTCATATTTAAAAAAAATATTTAAAAAGATATTAACGAAAATGTACCAAAATTTACCCAGTCCCCCCCGCCCCTTACCTCCGAAACTATAAAACGTAAAGTTTTGAAAAAAATTAGAGGTATAGGTTCTGACAAGAAGTTTACTAGAAAAATAAGGAGAAACCTCTACTTTTAATTTTGGGCGGCAAATTACAGAATTAAATGGAAAATATTAAATTTAAATTGTTTCTAACCCATCATGTTATATATCAAATGAAAGGGCTCATGATGAAGAAAACAAATATATTTTTTTCAAATTTTAAAAATAAATTAATTAAAAGATATTAACAAAAATATAAAAAAATTACCCTTTCCCCCCATATCTCCGAAACCATAAGCTGAAAAGTTTTGAAAAAAAATGGAAGTATAGCCCCTCACCTGAACTTTACCGAAAAAATAAGGAGAAACCACTAATATTCATTTTGGGGGGCAAATTATAGAATTAAATGGCAAATAAAAAAAATTGATTGTTTCTAACGGGTTATGTAATATATCAAATCACAGGGCTCATTATGACGAACACAAATATATATTTTTAAATATATTAAAAAAATATTTTAAAAAATTACCCATTCTCCCCTTTATTCCCCAAAACTATAAGACCTCAATTTTTTTGTTTATAGGAAAAATATGAAAAAAAACCCATGGTAATTTTAGGGATAAATTATACAATTAAATGGAAAATAAAGATTCAATTTTCAAACGCATCATGTAATATATCAGATAAAAGGCTCATTATGTGAATTACAAATATATCATATTTTTAAATCAATTGTTTAAAAGATATTAACAAAAATATTAAACACCGACATAATTCCCACTTTAGAAACTACACTATTTAAATTTTGAAAAATATATTTTATTTGTATTTTTTAATAATTTGAATAAGAGATTTAATAATTCATAATTTAAAACTTGACCTATTTTGCCCTTTATCTTCCAATCTACAGAGCCTCAAAACTCAGACAGTAGATTATAAAACTTCTGTGAAAGTTTATTAATAAAATAAAACTCTAATGTTAATTTTTTGGGGCCAAATTAGAAAATTAAATACATATGTATCCTGATAAATTTCAACCGAATCCTGAAGCATATAAAATGAAAAGTCTATGTGTGGAAAATGAAAGTGTATATTTTTTATAAATTTAAAACGCTTCCTTTAAAAGATATAAGGGTAAATATAAGAAAATGCACTCATTCCCTGCTTGTCTGAAACTGGAATATTAGAAACTTGAAGGTGGTACGGAACCCTAAGTATGCGAGTCCAACTCGCACTTGACCAAATTATTTATATATCACAACATCTCCAGACTACTCTTCAAAATAACTGTTCTAATATAGTTTAATGAGATATAGATTAGAAAAATACCTCCAGAAATAACATCGGTTACGAAAAAATTAATACCTTCAATTTTTATTGAATAATTGTGTAAACAGTTATTGTTTTATCGAGAATCAGATTTGCTTCTGTAAATAGAACTTAGTAATATATTTCTGAAATATATTTCTTTTTTAGATATTAATTTTTGGAAAAAAAAATTCGCGAAATTCTGTTAAGAAAGCTGTTTACATATTTTTTAGAAATCGATACAAAGTAACTTAAAAGAATCTATTTTAACCGCTAAAATATTCAGAAACATATTAGTTATTAAATTCATTTCTTTTGGTTAGATACATGTACTAACCCACATAAAATATATTCCAAAATTATTATTTTCAACATAAAAAGACACCAAAGTGCGCTTTTTGTAAAAATCTAGTATTTTTCACTATAAATAAACGTTTCACGTAACCTGCACAATTACATGACCTATAGAACGCAAGCAAAACAAACAATGCAAAAATAAAGAATATAGATATTGTATTCGTTGGTAAGACGTATCCCAGCTATGGCGATGTTGCAGTAACTTTTCAGTCAATTTGCGAGTATTTCCAATTTACTTTTAATCATAAAAAACCGATTCTCATTGATTACGTATTAGTAAGGCCATATAATCTGTTTAGTATTTACATTTAAAGGTTATAGCGTTTTAAATGCAAAATTGTTGGTGAAGAACTGTAAAAATGGATACGAGATTGGTAACATTTTGAATTTTTTGACAAAACTATTTTTTTTAAATTGTTATAAAGTTTTACCATTTACCCTTTATCTAGCTTCTAAATTATACTAGAAATTAATATAATTCTAATTAAATAATTTTACCCCCACTTTATTTCTCAATAAATTTCCTTATTTACAATTACTATTCAAGTGTGATAACGTAAGTTCCTGCATTTAATGTTGAACTATTTTCAATATATTTGTTCGGTAGGCTTTATTCTTACTATTTTATGTCTTAATGTGGTATTTGGGTTGGCAGCTACCATGTGGCTTGCTCCAATAACATTATTAATTTATAAATTAAGGAATTGTAGCTTATTTTATACTTATATATTTCGTGAAACTATCACTATTGTTTTTATTTTACGTTCTACAGCTATCTATACTTAACTAATGTGTACATGCATAGATTTTTAAAGCTATCTATCAACAAAACTAATTTCAATAAAAGTTAGGATTCTCTTGTCATATCTTTAGATCAATTTATTTGCTGATTTTTTTTATTCTTTAGTATTTACTAATTTCAGATATCATTACAATATGCATGTAACGGATATTTTACTTACAGTTTATATGCTCAGTCCACAAAAAAAATTCTCTTTATTTTATTATCTAACTCATTTTAAAGTGTGTTACATAAGCTATAAAATAAGCGTTTATACCGAAACGTAGTTGGAAAGTTTCCGCTGACAGCATCAGCAGTATTGACGTGTCCTGTCTCCCATAATGAAAAGCTCAATCAGTGAGGAGAGAGATAGATTGACGGCCCTGTTTCGACTAGAGATGAAAATAAGCGAATTTTCGTTCCTGCCCTTCTCATCTGTCGGTTTAATTATTAGAGTTCGTCAAAAGTCCGAAGATTCTCTGGCATTCTTTGTGACTTATCTAAAGAACGTGGGTGTACTTGTTTCTTGAAATTTAATAAACAACTACTGAAATAATTAATTGTTCATAAGAAATATAAATCCATACAGAATCGAATTAATATTAACTTTCATGAATATATAAGAATGAATTTGATGCACTACTTAACATATTTCTATTGAATTTTGAAAAACTGATTATTAAATTTTAAATTTTCAGTTACAGTAGTTTACAACTTACAACAACTGGCATATATATATATATATATATATATATATATATATATATATATATATATATATATATTTGTTTTTAAGTTTTCGCGGACACTAAATGTTTTAGGTGGTTTCCGGGAATTCATCCGCGTAGTTGACAACTGATCTCTGCCGGGATCGATGGTAAAATGACGACGTTTCGGCAGTGTCACATCTGCCCTCTTCAGGTCGGTTCGCATAATTCTCGTAGAGTAACTAGAAGCGAAAGCAGAAGGCTACGAGAATTATGCGAACCGACCTGAAGAGGGCAGATGTGACTCTGTCGAAACGTCGTCATTTTACCATCGATCCCGGCAGGGATCAGTTGTCAACTACGCGGATGAATTCCCGGAAACCACCTAAAACATATATATATATATATATATATATATATATATATATATATATATATATGTTATATGCAAAATATATCAGCACTTAGTTCACACAGTCGAGAAGTCAACGGAATTTAAAGCGTACGTGACTTCTCAGGGATATCAAATTTCATCTTGAATTATATGCAAACACCTTCCCGGAAACCTACACGAGACCGTTTACCCAGTAAAAACGCTGACTTGCATCAGCACTTTTGTCAATGTTATAAAAGCAACTGGAAACGTTCTCGTGTTGTCATTCAAATACTGTCATATCATTTATAGTATTAAGTTATTCAAGTACTTTAACTATTTAAATTGTGCAATTTTAATTTTGTATGTTTCTAAATAAATATTTTTTTTAAAGTGAATTGAATCAAAGTGAATATAAAATTGGCGCAGTCAGTAGGATTGTCCAACACAGTTAGAACAGGTGAATACTAACTGACTGTGGGGATTTCTAAATCATTGTGGACAAAACCTACTTGAAAAGGACAACAACTACCAAGTACTAGCAAGGGAACACGCAACCAGGCTAACCAGTGCTAAGTGACGCGGAGAACAGTCCGATACGAGGAATAATAACGTAAGAATCACATAAAGTAACTATTTTTTATTTTTGAATTACCACCAGTTCTTTCATTTATATAATATTTTATTCCTCATAACCTTACATTCCTAAATAATTTTGAAACTATATATTTTACATAATCATATTATTTTATTTCCATTACTTTGACTTACATATTTCGAAGTATTTGAAACATTATTTCAAGTTTATTATTAATCTACCATTTATACATTCCTATTTCAAATTTGTTATTACTCTATTAAACATTGCTCGATATTGGATTTTGATAAACTAGATATTTACCATTTACATTTAAAACCTCAACATTTAATTTTTATTTATTGTGCGAATTTATACATTTATAAAAATGGCCACCACTAGACAAGCAGCTACACCAACCGTAGAATCCTATAAGCTTTCGGAAATATTTACCATAATTCCTGAGTATGATGGTAATCCGATATTTTTGAATACTTTCATATGCTCCTGTAATACTGCTTACAGCATGGCAACGGATAATCAGCAAGTATTGCTAATTCTCCACATCAAAAATAAGTTACGCGGTAGAGCGGCTGAATTAATTAATTCGCGAAACCCGAGTCAATTAGCTGAAATTCAAACCCTCCTAGAAAATCATTTTGGAGATCCTAGCGATTCTCGGCTCTCATACAGGACTTGCAACGAATGCGGCAAACTCCTAATGAATCCCCCCTCACTTTCTCTGCTAGACTCCAGACGCACCAAGCGAAAATGCTAGCAGCTATAAACAAACAAAATTTAACCATCAAAGAAAAGCAAGCGCAGATTGACTTAATAGAGTCAATGGGTCTTAATAGCCTCCTCACGGGTTTAGAGCCCAAAATTGGTCAACTCGTTCGCGCTAGCGACCAGTGCAGTATTCTCACTCCCATTTCCAGAATTAAACGATTGTAAACGCATGGGCCATTTAAGCAACGAATGCTTATTGAGAATGAGACAATTTCAACACAACCCGAATTCTAATCAGAACTATTCGAATTACCGCCCTCATTTTTCCAATCAACCTGCTAATCAATCTACGAATGTTAATCCCAGTCAACAATTTTCACAGCAACAATTTCGTCCATCTACCAGTAGACAACCCCAAATGTCTGGCAATTACAGACCGAACCCGAGTTTCTTTAAACATCAACAACGCCAACAACCAAAGACTCATCACTTGAACAATCTGCAATTCGGACCATATCACAATGACTATAACTACTCTCAAAACGAAAATCATTACACCTCTTTACCCGATGAGTACGGAAACGTACAAGATTATCACCCTAATGATTTCGAACAAAACAATGAACCAGAATATTTTAATACTGAACAGTTATACGAATTTTATTCTGACAAACCTGATTCTTCTCAAGTAAATTTTCATTTGACCCCCACTCAGTCAGAACCCCCAGACCAAGAAATTTCAGAAATTCAAACCCAAATTCAGACAATGAATCTGGACGACTTCAGCCCCAATGTCAACTTCCCAGAACAGAACTTTCTGTAAGACCCCTTCTTTCCGTCAACTCAAAGAATCTTTATTATATTACTGACTCTTCAAACACCTATAAACTTCTTATCGATACGGGTGCAGGACTTTCAATTTTTAAACCTGAAACCTGCCAACGCTTCAAACAACGATTTCCCGAAAACGTAGTCATCCAAGGAATCACCGATCAGAAAATCTTAATCAACGAATCCACCCTTGTACCTTTCAATGTCGCCGACCCACACAAGGTCGACATCGATATTCTAGAAGTCCCGACAAAAAACTACGCATTAACTATCCGGGACGAACTAACAAAATTCTCTCAGGCCTACCCCATAAACGACAAATCCGCAAAAACCGTTGTTAGTACCTTACTACTCTATTTCCAACACTTCGGTACTCCATTACGGATACATTGTGATTATGGCAGGGAATTCGACAACACACTAATGAGAGACTTGTGTAAGCTATTTGGCATCAAACTATCTTATTCTAGTGTGGGACATCCCCAGTCAAATGGTTCATTAGAACGATTCCACTCGAGCTTATTAGAGATGATTAGAATCCATAAACTAGAAAATCCTGACGAACACCCTTTTAACATCCTCCCTTATGCAATCATTGCATATAACAATTCTGTAAACAAAACTCATGGATTCACCCTTTACGAACTTGATTATGGACATACTTCGAGTAGGACTCCAGAAACTCTCTACAACCAACAAGCCCTGATAACTAAGTACATCAGAGATCTCAATAATCGTATCTCTCACTATTGTAAAATTGCTCGCGAAAGAACGGAAATCCAAAAACATAAAGCGAAAGTCAGATTTGATGAACACGTTTCTGAAAATCTCTCTAACTATCAAATAGGCGATAAAGTCTATATTAAAGAATCCCAGATCAAGGACAAACTCCAAAATAAATTCAATGGTCCTTTCGAAATCCTGGAGATTCACAGAAACTCCGCAACAGTACTAAACCCTAAAACTAACCAAAAATCAAAAGTAAATTTCGACCGAATGAAACCGTTCTCAGAAAGTTAATTTCTGTTTCAGGTTTTGCCTGCTGTTCGGGTCAGCAGTACCCCAATTTCAAATACAACCAATAAACAATACTTTAGGTATCTACTTCCATAACGAAGCAGAAATAACTGTATCCAATGATAAATGGACACTTTAAGTACACAGAAACATTTCTACACTAGAACAAGTATTTACAACAAATAACAGAATATTACAAACTCTTGTAAAAACTGTTAACTTCAATTCTTTTGCTATGAACTACTTTCGCGCAGACGTACAAACCCACATTAACCTTCTCAATCAAATTTCTAACTCAATCAAACAGAAATTTACTGACATTCACATGGACACTAAAAGACACAAATGAGATATACTTGATGGGGCAGGTACCCCTTTTAAGGCAATCACCGGCAATTTAGACGCCGCCGACGGAAAATACTTTACCGAAAGCATAAATCGCTTAAATCAAGGCCAACTTCAAATTGAGAACTTACAAAAAAACCAAATAAGTGTCACCACATCCGTAATTAAAAACTTCAAAGAAACTATCCAAAATCTTAGAATTGACGAGAAACTATTTAACGATAACATGATAAAGCTGGAAAACACTATAGGAAAAATTAATGATAAGGTCGCCTACGTCGAATCAAAACTCGCACTACTTGAAATGTGTGAAAAACTTATGGAGAATTATCTCTACTTAGAAGATAATTTAAATGATGTTTTAAATTCTATCACATTCGCGCGTCTGAAAATAATTCACTCTTCAATTTTAACACCAGAACATCTTATTACCTCATTACAGGAAATATCGCAAAATTTAGTCAAAAGTAACCTTCCATTGGCTGTAAAGTACTCGAGCTTCGCACAATATCTAGAAATCATTGAACTAAAGGCATTTCAAACATATACCGATCTTATATTTGTGTTAAGAATCCCTTTAGTCGAACAACATCCTTACACAGTCTTTCATTTATATCCTATCCCTATATATGATGAAAGAACAGGTTTATATCATATGCTATCCTTCACTCAGAAATATCTTGCAAAGAATGATGATTCTTTAATGTTTATTCCGATCAAAGACTTAAGTGCGTGTAAACCGTTATCCACTCGTAAGAAACTGTGTTCTGAACTTTACGCATATCCTATTGACACAAACGCGTTATGTGAAGCTCAACTTCTAAAGAATGTCCAGAAGGTACCCGACAACTCACTAATATTCACTCAAGGATACACGTTCAAAAACTAGTGTTACAGTGAATTGCGCTCAAACAAACCCAAAAACTCTTACAATCTCCCTCAACTCCATATTCACTCTTCAATCAGAGTGCAGTGCGTTTATAAGAATTACAAACGTTCAAGCCGAATCTGGTAAACAAACCGATGTTCTAGAAACCTTCCAACCAGTAACAGTGCCGTTCAACTGTTGCGACGCAGTGCCAGAAAAAATTATAATTCCTGAACTTCAGCCCCTAAAGCTGAACACACTTAATGTAGAAGAATTAGACGTAGCAAATCACAAATTGGAACAATATTCCACAGACCTCGATGGTCTCATAAACCAGCCGTTTGTAACCAAAAACATCTCTTGGTTTACCTATACAACCATAGCTGCTCTCATGATCATAGCGGCACTCATCACTTTCCAAGCTGTCAAAAAGAAGATGGTAAAACCTCCAAAGGACTGCAATCCTGACCAGACTTCAGTGCCTCAGCCAAGACTCAAATTCTTCCCCAAGCTTAGGCCTGTTTTGAAAACAGAACAAAGCTTAGAGACGCAAGTTTAGGTATACCCTTTATGTTCTCTAAAAACACCATTTTTAATATTGATTTATATCATTAACCTTTTTATTTTTCTACACATTATTTTTATTCACATTTCCTCTTACTTTATATTTTATTTTGATATGTTTAGGTTAAGCATCATATTATTACTCGTATTATTTTATTGCTCACTTATTTTAACATATTTTGATTTTATTTTACAAATATCAATTTGATTTTTACCTATTACTTTATTTTATTCATATTTTATACACTTATTACTTATTATTCATACCATTCAAACATCATTTTATATTACTTTATGTTTCTGTTCCTAAAAGTTGATGTTATAGCATCAACTTTTGATATGTAAGGGGAGTTGTTATATGCAAAATATATCAGCACTTAGTTCACACAGTCGAGAAGTCAACGGAATTTAAAGCGTACGTGACTTCTCAGGGATATAAAATTTCATCTTGAATTATATGCAAACAACTTCCCGGAAACCAACACGAGTCCGTTTACCCAGTAAAAACGCTTACTTGCATCAGCACTTTTGTCAATGTTATAAAAGCAACTGGAAACGTTCTCGTGTTATCATTCAAATACTGTCATTCAAATAATATCATTTATAGTATTAAGTTATTCAAGTACTTTAACTATTTTAATTGTTCAATTTTAATTTTGTATGTTTCTAAATAAATAATTTTTTTTAAAAAGTGTATTGAATCAAATTGAATATTATATATATATATATATATATATATATATATATATATATATAAGTAACTTTATATTTCTAATTTATACAGGAGTAGGTCAAGTTATATAATAAATTATATCTATGCCAGTTTTCTACATTCATGACTATATATCACAGTTTATCCAACTGCACTTTACCTCTACCACCGAAAAGATTACACTGCAAGACAACAAGGTATAGAAAAAAAATTTTCTGAGATTAACTTATGAATTTCGTTAGCAAATCTTGAAAATTTGGTAATATCTAACTCCACATACTTTTTCAATGATTTTTCACTTTGCTAAATAACTTTTTAATAATAATTTATTTTTGCGGTTTTGTGAATTTTCATTGTTTTCTTATTTTATGATTTTTATTGTTGTAAATGTTTAGTACTCTGTTGAACTTTATATATCACAAGTAGACTTCAGGCTCCCCCTAAAAAGCTTCCTTTCGATGAGAAAAGACTAGGAATTTTTTATTATTATTATTTAAAACAACACTTGGGTCAAAAAGACTTGATTTGACTTTTGGGTAAAATCGTAGTTTTTTTACAAGCTTTTATTTAGTTTCATCTGTCCCGATGTTTGTCGGTAATCAAATCTTGCAAGTTAAATTTGATCCACTTCCCGGCTACCGATTGAGCTGAAATTTTGCACGCATGTGTAAATCGGGTGACAATGCAAAATTATTCTCACATGGAGCTGATCTGGTGATGGAATCGGAAGGTGGCCATAGGAACTCGGTAGTTAAACGACACAAAATCAAAGATAAATTTGATCCACTTCTCGGTTATGGATTGAGCTGAAATTTTCCATGCGTGTGTAAATCGGATGAAAATGCAAAATTGTTATGACGTGGAGCTGATCTGTTAATCGAACCGGAAGGTAGCCATAGGGACACGAGTTTGGACTCATTTGATCCGTCTTGACGAGTCCTTTGGTGCTAGATGGTAACCAGAGATGATGGAACTGGAAGATGGCAATAGGAATCCGTATAACTCCATCGAGATTGGGCTTCGTTTGATTCGTCTTAACTAGTTTTAGGTGCTAGATCGTAACCAGGGTCTGATGATGAACCTGGTATGTGGCCAAAGGAACTCAGTAATTAAGTGGCACAACAGCGCCGAATTTGATTAGTTTAGTGGATTCTGTCTTTGATTAGAAGGATTAGATGGTTGACCCAATGCCAAGGTAAGAACGTGCCGAGAGCTGAATGGTATGAGGGTCTATAAACATATCGCTAACGTACGCCTCAGGATAGCAGAGCCAACCCTGTTGTACTGAAGCCCTCATCCCCCTACGACGGCCCTCTTTGGGGACGGACCGTTTTTCTCATATACTCGTGGGTACAACATGAACAAAAATGACACTACTATAGAAAGAAAGAGATTTCAGAGAATGTAAAATTGAAGAGACAAGAGAATATTGTTAATGAAGGGCATGTCCACAAGCGACAACCCTTGGAAAAAATGGTGTAGCAGTAGTTAAGCATAGATAAAACGAATGGTTAGACCAATGCACTAATAGGCCAGAAATCGGTCGAATACAGACGCAATACAAAAGAGACAATGAATCAGCTGAACAACATGCTCTCAAGCTAGATAACGTTAGAATAAGTACACAAGAGAGAAGAAAAAATGAAATATATGAAGAACGGTTGGCAAGCATCGAATGAAACAGAATGCTCATGCAAGCAAGTCAGTTAAAACAAACGGCAGAGGAACGCATTGTAACAGCAGAGAATGGCAGAAAAAGACTAATCAGAGGAATTTGCAACGCGGTAGCATTGAGTACTTTAATAACGAAATAAATTCATTTAGTGATAAAGTGTGTAATATTTGCATGAAGAGATGAGCGCCTGACGTTATACTACGATTTTCGCAAACTGAAAAGAGCCTTCTTTCTGGAATAACACCATTTCTAAAAATTGTAAAATGTAACCGCTTATTTTGACAATATGGATTTACTGAGCATCTGAAGAATTTAAATTTTACTCGTGTCTTTTCAGTGTCTCGCGATAATGTGTTCCAGGCGATAATGAAAGAAAAAAATACACAGATGTTCAAAATAACAGCCCAAGATCAATTAATTGATGGACAAGAAAGAATGAACAGATTGATATTAATAATATAGATAGGTCACATTTCTGAAATTATATGGACATATTACAGACGTTCTCAACTATACGATAGCCATATACCATCGGTTCGCGTAGACTTTGGTAAATCAGGTCACAGCTGACAGAAGAATACTCCCGATTGCCTTATCTTGGGCTTCAACTGTGCATAAAATGCAGGGAACTACTGTACATCATGTTCGGTCTTTTGAGAGGATCTTCAAATCGAAGAATTTGACTGCTCCAAGTTGACTTCGATGAAACCTTGTAATATTGACGCATAAAATGAAATGGTTAGCATGAGAAATGTTAAAAACAACTAATAAGTAATTACATAACTAATTGATATTTATAGTTATTAAAATATAAAATACATTCAGCCTTAAGTGCTCAAAACAACACATTGAGAGCGTACTAAGGGCTACATAAGAGTAAAACACTGCTACGGGCTCCGAACTATGCTGTAGTCAATTTCGCATTTGAGGAGACTCTTGGAAAATGTATAATTCGACCCATACATGCTTAGTAGGATTCAAATTTGGTGAACCTGGTGGCCACTTGATTCTTGAAATCCCATGATATTCTATCCGATCGTTGATAATTCTCGCAGAATGGGGTCGAGCATTGTTATCACTAAAAACAAATCTATAGACTATTGCACCAGCAGATGGCATAATTATAGCAAGAGTAATAAACTATTTTATTTAAGTAATATATATCGTTTCTATTCCTTTATATACTTTACCCTCAAAGAAATAACAACTACAGAACAGAAAAAAAAAAGTCAAATATATTTTATATAATTTATTGTTCATGAAATTATTCACCACAGTTTTAGACATAGTTTTAAATGTAAATTTTAGAAAAATTCAAAATATACACTTCAACTGTGCTCAGTGTATACTGGAAATCTGAAGAAGAGTTTAGAAATTATTTATCAATAATAGTATTTTCTGTCCTTTACTTAGTAGTCAGTAACAATCCTCGAGAAACGTAGAACTGTAGTATACTCGAAAAATCCCAAACAAAAGTTGTAAAGAATAAAACCAACCATATTTTAATAATTATTACAAAAATAACTTTTTATTGTTATTATGCTTTTAAAATGTATATTATTTAATTTCGAATAGAATGAGCTTTTGTAAGTTTGTTTAGTTAATTTCTTGTTAAGATCATGTCTTAAGCCTAAAACCCTGAATATTTCAACTTCAGCTCATTATTTTGTTGTTTCAGACTTAATTTAGTTTAGGTCAATAAAAAAAATGTTACCTGATATTTGAAAATATAAGCTTATTAATGCCAATCAATCCATTATTTTGTTGCTTTATGTAAGATACGACTTTAAAAATTAAATTCTCAAACGAAATTTTAATAGAAATATTTCCTTGATAGATCCGACTTCCTAAGGAGACGCCAATGGTAGACAGTGACACATTTTCTACGTCTATTTATGAATATTACATGGAAAGTTTCCGCATCGTCGTTTCTTGTCATAAATCTATCAAACAACATCACAATTAAAAGCGACTGTTGTCATCTTTAAATTCAGAAATATGACACAGATGTAGAATAAAACATTTGAAGCTCTCTCGTTTTTTTTCTCTGCCGTTTAAAATATTCAAATAATCATAAATAATCATATCAATAAATTATCGTGCCGGTCCTCTATTTCGATATAAACAAATTCCGTTGCTTTTTCGACATTTTTATTATAATTGACACAGTAGTTCGTTAGTCGCTTAAGGAGGTATAAAAAATAATTTCATCTGAATTAGTATTGTGTTGAATGGAAATAATAATTATTTAGCCTATTATAGACATTATGAAAGCTGTAACTTATAAAGATTAACATAAAATTCTCAAATTGTATTTTAAAATATCAATTCTGATAATATATGTTTCTATTAAGCAATATTAATATAAATTTTGGTATTCTTCAAACAACGAGTTGATCACCAAATAATTCCAACTTATTAAATTCCAAAAATTTGCATATTATTACTGGGTCATTCAACCATTATACCTAATTCTGATTTTTCTGACCTTGGACCGTGTTATTTATATAGTCACCTCTATGTAAATATATACATTAAGTCTCAAACTCCGACACCTCCTAACTACCTCCTAACAGTCTCCAAACAACTTTCCTTTATCTTTTATTAGTCCAATCCTACAGACCCTCGCACCACAATGCATTAGTCAGCGTGTTAGAAGAAATCGGCCCCAAAAACTCACCTGTTATGGTACAAAATACAAAGAATCCTTGATTCCCAACCCACTCAGGTGCCATACCTATGATAGTGGAAGATAGACCTGGCTACTTTAAAATAGGAAAGATATAACATAAGAATATCATCGATCTGGAAATACTGGAACTGGAGGACATTCTAAGAATTAGCGAAGTCTGATGAAAAGGCGGAAACTGGTCCTTAAACCTGGACGCTCTAAAGGAGAAAATGATGCCGCCGAGCAAGCATATCTCAAATTGAAAAGAACTTATAAGATGCAAATTATACAAGTAGCCCTACTAACAATCGCGACAAAGAAATTAAGACTTTCTCAAAAGAGGTTTATAAAAGAGATCGAATACTCCTGTTTGTCTAAGATCTCCCAAAGTTTAATAATATAACAATGTTTGATGCAGCATAGCAAACTCTATATATACTTCATGACATAGAAACCATACTTCGATATTTTTTTGTGTAATAATTACATATACCTATTTTTCTTCTTTATTACATTGAATTAGTACCAGTAATCTGGGTAGCTGAAGACACTTATATATTTTTGTCAGGAGAACTCAACTCAACATTTAGCCATAGAGACTTTCTAGTACAAAATACGATCAATCCATTTCTATAGATATAAGGACAGAAGTAATTTATATTTAAAAAAGACCCGATTTCAACTGGCTTAAAATAAAAACCGTTTAGAAACCGAGTGCAATCAATCACTATTTTATGACCTATATATTTTTTATCTGATTTCAGGTGCAATTCTATTGATTATTTTAGCATATTCTTATCTCTATCTCTCTCTTATACGCTCTCTCTCCCCCTCTAATTTACTTCTCTTTTTCTTACTTTTTTATTTGGTTTTAAGTGTAACCTAATTCACCCCATATTGCAACAACCCTGTATATGTTTCTGTGTATTCGTCACCGAATATAGATTATTTGTCAATCATTTTCTAAACCTCCCTGTACAATTATAATTTAAATCCACACTATGTTGCAACCGTCGTGTATAAGTATTAAGCCCCTCCACCCTATTGACTTTCTATTTTTCTATTGTGTAAATCACCCTCTATACCTATAATTCTTCTTCGCCCCATATGTCAAAATTATGCATCTGCTCGTGGTCTAGCCTATACAACAAAATTTTTCACGTTTTCGAACCACATTGTATAATATAATATAACTCTACCATTTATTTCAGCCACTCAATATATGCAATTGCTTCTAAATTTTTGAACCTTTCTGTTTAACTATATTGTAGCCTGCCCTATCTGTAATTCAAATATCCTACCTGCTCATCCTTATGTAACAAATTTTTGACACACCCTGAATAACAATAATTTTACTGCACCCTTACTTCAACCACCTTGTATAAGCAACTACTTATGTTCCACACTACATAAAATTTGTATAATTATAACGCTACTTCACCTTATATTTCAACCATACTGTATATGCAACTGCTTCTGACATTATTTGAACCCTCCGTCCTATAACTCAAATATTCTTATTGTTTATGCTTATTTAGCTTTTTTAACGTTTTTTTATCCACTAACGTATAACTATAGTTTTATTCCACTGTTATTTCAACCATCTTGCATACGCAACTACTTATGTCCCACCCAATACATTTTTTTAACCACCCTGTATAACTTTAATTCTACTTCACCTTATATTTAACCATCCTACATAGGCAATTGCCACCCAATATCACATTTATTTGTAGGTTTAGAACTCACCTGTATAACTGCAAAATTTACTTCGCCCTATATTTCAACTGCACACATTACTTGCTGCTTGAATTTGGGTGCACACACACACCTACCACCGTCTACCGTATAAAAATGATCGCTGATATAACAATTTATTTTTCTTTTAGATATACTAATGGAATATTTTTTGCCATTTCACTAGACTGTAAGCGCCGTAATATGAAAACCGTTACAAACACCCTGTTCGATATACTTTTATGACATATGTTGACATTTAAGCCAGTATTTTATCCCATAATGAATACTGACATTTAGGAGTTTCAGGAAAAAACAGGTCGCAGGGAACCCCAAGCAAAAGTCGTACTGTGTGTAAAGCAGCTTTCAATCAGTTGAGAAAAGCGCAACAGATGAAGGTTCTCGACTAGAAACAATATATTGTCTTGAGTTCATTGGATTGTAAAATCTCGAAAAGATAGTATCATAATTGCTTTGGCAAATTTTAATATATCTACGAATTCCTTGGTGTGTTTCTATCCTAGGAATCACAGAGAAAAGGTGAGTAGTTTTGCCTAAATCTACTAGACGTGTGTGTTAATTTCGCGATGAAATATTAAATCCACTGATATATACTAAATACGTAAACAAACATTCGAGATTTCAATCAGTTGAGGGAAGGGCAAATCATGATGGTTCTCGACTAGAAACAGTAAATTGTCCTGCGTTCAATGGATTATAAATTGTTCTCTTATGGCAAATAACTTCAGTGATTTATAAGAAGTTTCCTAGTGACAAATAAATAGCAATATGAAAACTATTTTTAAGTATCTGGACATTAAAATCAATCTTAAAACTTAAAAACAATATGAATGAATCAAATAACACTAAGTCGAAAAAACAATCTTGAATAATAAAATTGAGGAGCTATATATTTTACGCAATATATTTGTTTCAGTTTATCATTCCGTTCGAATTTTCTGGCTATAAAACTTAATTACTCATAAGTTTTAATCAAAATACTTATTAAGTCATAAAATAAGAGTGGCTAATGTAGCTTTCACTGAACAAGTAAATGAGCACATACCAAATGAGGAGCCTTCATGCCATTACCGTACGAAGATTTGTCTTCTTGTTTATCAATCTGTTATAATCTTGTCATAAATCGTTCAAGCTGTGCCCAATTCACTTGTCACTTACTGAAATATTTTCTGAATAAATCAACGATTATATTGATTTATCTTGAAAAAATTAAAACCTTGGAACGAAATCTAGAAAAAGAACAGTTAAAGTTGAAGCAAATGTCCGCCTCGTCACAATATATTATTATACGATCATTTTGTTGCTGAATATTGGATTTCTTTTCAAGATTTATCGTTAATTTGATCGTAAATTTTCAGTTACAAAAACATAAATCGCATAATAAATGTCATCTGGCTAACGTCTGGAAGGTCGTATGCAAATTCGTTCTGAAGAATATTGATGAAAGCCTTTATATTAAATTTGAATAATTGATTTTGTCATAATTTTTGCTCGCGAGAAATTTTATGCAATCAATCAAGCAGGGTCGTGGAATCGAACAAACAATAAATTTAAATAATATTTTCGCTAATATCTTGATTACTAATAACTTCTGATGAAATGACGGTGTACGGTGATGGCAGAACAACTATACAGCAAATATAATAGCGTAAAGTTCATCATGGTTGAAAATAATGGACAAAGTTGTGTAACTGTACAGTCTTTCCAAATAAAATTGAAATTGAATAAAAACTTAAATCGGAGAGACTACACAAGTGCGGAAGTGTAAATTTATTTATTAAGAAAGTGCTGTTGGCATTCTTTTAACATTTTATAATAAATAATAATACATACATATATGTTATTTGTTCATTTAGTCAATAACAATGTTTTGATCCATTTCTTTATTAAAAAGAAAAGAACTGAATTAGCAAATTTTACCTTACGAACGTTTAAAAAATTAATGATATGCACTGGAAACAGCCAGGCACTAGCATTCCAATAGATCTAATCGTTTTCTACCTTTAAACAATCTACGGCAACCGGAAAATATCAACAAAATCTAAAACAAATATAATGTGCTTACAGAAAAATAATTGGAATATTGAGGCAGAACCTGTCTTCTGAGATTGTATTTGAAGGAAATCCTTCGTGGCCTATAAACACTAAAAATGTTTCCATCCTTGAGATTTCTATGTGCTGCTCCCACATTAATCATTTTATGTCTATATTTTCATCCGCAGTTCGCATAATTATCACAAAGTACTGTCTGGGTGAAAAGAAAAACACACTTCTCCTCTCACCTAGACTGCTTGAACAGTTTAGAAATTTTAATTTTTTTTTACAACTGATATTTGTGGCATTTCTACTGGAATTTGTGATTTTTTGGGAATAACACCACACTTGAGGAATAGTCTGTGTATTTTAAATCTTCTAAACGTATAGGATAGTTGGCTGGGATTGATCATCAAATGGTAATTCAAAACATAGTACAAACATATTATTTCGTTATTGCATTCTCGATTTCCCACTTTTTTTATTGCTCACAGTAGTTCAGATGAAGCGGAATGAGTATTGAAGCTCAGATGAAGAATTTGTGGCAGAAGAGGAATTTACTTATGACCAGGTTTAATAAAAAAATATATTTCTAAAATATTATCATATATTTTTAAAATAAATCATAAGAAAACATATCAAAGATTACTACAATATTTGTACTCATTTCATTTTTCAGTTAAGGCTATTCCATTAAAATTAATTAATATGGCATCCAACCTCCTATGACTGAGACACCTGCTGATACATGCTCTCTTTCGGACTTCTTGCTATACAAACACTACAAAAACATAATAACGAAATCTCCAATTTTCTCTTTTTTCAGTATTCGCAAAATAATAAAAGCCATTTCTTTTTTGTTTAGAAAATTCTAAGATGGGGAACTGACGAACCCACGATGTCGCTGTATTCGCGAAAGTAAATGTTCGAACAATGTCACAGAAAAAACTAATACATGGCGGAAATATCAAAATTGTCGATATAAGAAAATGTTCAATATGGGAAAATGCAAAGTGATTAGCGATATCTAGGAATTTCAGAGTAGGATGCCACTAGTCTTGTAGGTTTAACTAACCTTTGAAGTTACATTGTGTGCTCTCTAACCTAGGAATCACAGTGTTTTGCAAACTAACTAACTAAATACTCAACGATTGATGGGCCTGTTGGTACGATCGATGTAGTTTTATGGGCAATTGCGTCATGGATTTCCTAAACTCTTCGATCTTAATTAGGCACTTTGTCTTTTGAGTTACGCTTAGAATGATTATAGTTTGATTGAGCTTTATTTTATGGCGGTTTAGCATCCATGTTATTTTGTCAGTGGTTCTTCGAATGAACAGAAGGCCGGCTTTCCGGTGTTGTTGGTCCATTTCTGACAGAGTTAGTATACTCGAAAGTTGTTGAGATTGAAGAATTGCTCGCGCAATGTGGACCGAATGATAACCGTTTTGTCTAAGAATTTGTGGAAGATTATTAAGGTCTATTGTCAATATATGTTAGTCGGATAGACCTAAGAGCCAAAGATTTCATTACAGAACTCAATTTGCAAGGGGATAGTGTGATTGGGCATTTAAGTATCGATTGTTACGGGTTGGATTTCTATAAACGGAATGTGAGAACCTATCATTATTAGTTTTGGTAATGAGGATATCAAAAAAGTGGCATCAACATATCTAAGTCAACAAGAAGGTTTTAAAATAGACGAGTTTAGGGCCTGGGTTTCAATTTGTGTCATGTTAATGTTAGCAAGCACTCTAGAAAGAGGTTACCCCATCAAGGCTCCAGGAACTTATTTGAACAGAGTGTTTTGAAATGAACAATACGTGTTAGAAGAACAGTATTGTACAAGTTTCATGACGTCAGAAGATTGTTTCGGTTAGTTTTAGAATATTTAACGTTTCTGATATTGCGACATTGGTGAAAAGAGATGCAACATCGAAGCAAACTAGGATATGATTTTCTGAAATTGTATAAGCGCCTAACATACCTAAAAAGAAAGAAGACTTCTCTACGCACCAGGATGTTTGCTCAGCTAGAGGTTGAAGGATTTTGGTGACCTAAGAAATTTTTGGATCGGGTTGTACCGAACTGACAAGGGCCCTTAGAGAAATTTCCGGTTTGTGAATGTTGTGTAGTCCATATATTTTCGGAATATTGTTATAAAATTTATCCACTCCGTCCCTGGCGAACGCAACGTAAAACAGTTTTATCCCAAAGAACATAAAAACATCAATTTATAGCAATATTTTTCACTAGGAGTGTTGATCTTTTTGACGACAATAAGAAGATGGATTTTGTCAATGATTTCCTTGGTCTTTTTTTCTCAGTAAGTGGGATCATTATTATTAATAATTTAGTAGTCGTTATAATGTAGTTAGAATGTTATTTGTGTTTAAGAAGTTTATCAGAAATTGTTTATAAAAAATAAATAATAAATTTCACATCGTAAGTTCCGATAAACTGCCATTTTCTCCTAACTGTTATAACTTCTTTGGACATGGAACTTGAACAGGTACAACATGAAAATTGATTCCGAAAAATTTTGTTGTGGTGCAAGGCGGACATGATTAGCATTTCTACGAAGTTGTTTCCACAAAGAAAAAAATATAAAGGGAACTGATTAATGTTAGTGCGTAGAAAAAAGAACAAATGATATTATTTTTAAATCTTTTTGTAGTAATTTTACAAACATAGGTGTTCAGATGTCGCAAATTTGTAGTCCAGTGTAGATTTTCTTTGATTGTTTTATCTGACTACTTGACGATAGATTTATTTTTAAGTTTTTGACTGTTGTTTTGCTTTTAGGTTTTATAGAATGAAACACGCTAGGGCTAGTTACTGTCTCCGCCACTGCTCCTCTCACATGTTCCATCGACTACGTTAATGAACCCGATACCGTCGGTGGGATTGCCATAGTCATCCACTTTGACATCAACCCTTCTCCCTTAAGTCCCGACGGCAAATATACTGCATATTGAGGTATTAACATTTATCGAGTCCCGGACCATCAAAGTGCGACGCTTCCTTCACGTTTCTTCGACACGTACAGCCGTTTGCACACAACTACCCGGGATAAATTGGGATCATGGAGTAGGAAATACGTAAGTCGTATCGACGACATTTTTACTTTATATACGCTTCGCGGCAACATTCGACGAATGAATGGGTTCAGGAGTCGTTACTTTCCTTGGTAGAGAAGAACGCGTAACGTTTATTGACCTTCGACAGTTATGACTCTCGAAAGGGCATGTAAAAGGAGTGCGAGTCGGCTCCCACATCTACGACCTTATTTTTTATCCCAAACCATAAAAGAATTTCTCTATGGCCTCAATTGGAGTGTTGATAGAGCCTTTCATCGGGATATGTTTATCTCGATATTCAAGAACGTGTTTTGAATACCATCAATTTCACATTCCTACATAAATATCAAGTAACAAATAATATTGGAATCTTAGCATTTGTCGATTAACTTATTCTTGTTCATAAATGAAGCATACAACTTTATTTCTGTTGAGTTACCTTAGTCCTAGAGATCTTCAATTCTGCAATAATATTGATTAAAGGAAATATCGAACAAACACAAACAGTGAATTTGGAAGCTTTTGCCAACCCAGTCAAAAAACATAATAGAATCATTTGGTCTGCGTTGTAATTCAAAAATAACGTTTATAAAATAACCCTCAAAAAGATATTAAAAATTAGTATGAGTCTATTTATACATACAGTATGTATACGCAATTGGCTGTTTATATACAGCTGACTATCTAGACATAGTTATGGTATATATAACTTAACAACGCTATAACCAGCCATTTAACTCAATCTCACACCCCTATAGTAAAATAACTATGAATGCCGTTCTTACACTGCAGACGACATTCATGGCAACAATGATGCGGCGATGCCATAACGTTCTGCAATTTTCAAGTCCTATAATTTTCTCAGACTAAACAGCTTTTTGTTTAAATGGTGCTGTCAATAGGCAGATAGGTAGACACACTGGATGATGGAAGCACATACACAACGCCCACAGAAGGTCTACGTATGGCCAGGGATTGTCGGCACTGCAGTCATATGTCGGTTTTTTTATTGAAGGTGCACTAAATGGTGCGAATTATTTGGAACTACTACAGCAAAATATAACAACGGCAATTGCAGAAGTCTTTCCACTGCAGAGCATTCCGGGAGGCCTGATGATGTTCTATGGTTTCAGCACGACAGTGCACTGCTACATTATTCACAACCTGTCGGAAATTATTTAGATACCATTTTCCCACACAAATTGGTAGAAGAGAGTCGATTCAATGGCCGCCCAAACAGTACTGTAGAATTAAAGTTCAAGTGTAAACCGACTTTAAAAAAGAATTTGAAAATCGCATTGTTTGAAAATTTGCTGTGATTTTTTCTTATTCTTTTGTTATATTTCTAACTCAGTTTTTTTGGTTTAAGCGAATATTTTTTTTCTGATAAACTTGGTATGTAACCCATTTGAAATTTAACCTTTCTGTATGTAGAATTACTAGATCTTTCAAATCGATAAATAAATATTGGGGTTGCCATTTAAAAAAATTGTGCCTGGCGTCACACAGACCACATTAACGACAAATGAGAAATCTATTTATGTATAAATTTGAGCATTAGTAAAATTAAGGTTGACTTGTCCCAGGGTTATTTTCTTCTTTGATCTGGATAGTTGTTATATAACTTTACTTTCAAAACTAGCATAAAATAAACTATTACCATTTACCCTTTTATTATTGTTAATATCCTGAGGAGAGTTGTAAATATTATAACATCTTTGAGTACGAGCAATATGAAAAATTGTAGATATACTACGTATTTGTTTGCCTGATATATTTAAGTTGCGTTTTATTTAATGTTGGTTAGTTTTTGTTTGAGTCACAAGGTAAATAATATTTTATTTTTATAAAATTGACATGGATATCCAAAACAAAAAGGTATTATTATTATTGTTAGTAGTTTTGATGTCTGAGGAGGATCTTATTGCCTTTTGTTCATTCAGTTTCCAACCCGCTATTTATTAGTTGTCATCTGTCTAATTATATTTATACCTCATGGTAAAATTTGTGTCTTTTATTGACAAATTTGGATGTCACGCCTTCTCCAAACAACATTTAAAAGTCTTAAAACGTTCTCGTATTTGTTTTCGTTCAGTCAAAATCAAAAACTAATAACTGAGTGAACGAGAAAGCTGTCATCGGAGGCCGGTGGTTTTGGTCTTTCAAAAGACCAACCAACAAAACATTGTTATGTGCCGCCGCATTCGGGCAGGTCATAAACAAACAGCAGACTTGACATAAATAAATATGTGGGGTATAATTATGCATCAGCTGTAAGAGACAAAAAAAAACCGAATTGTAAGGAACTCGGGGTTCCAAGGTGGAAGAAATTGAGACCAGAAATAATATTTAATCTTAAATTATGAAATTTTTTAATTGTGTTAAATGTTGTAATTGTTTTAAACCCACATTATAAATGCATCATACATCGTGCCTGCTGTTATAAAAAATATAAAAATAGGTAAAGATATCATTAAAAATTATGATAACTACTTACATATATGTTGCCAATGGATGTATTACAATATCGCTGAACAATTGATTTTGTATCACATATTAAGATTATGTAAATACTGCAATACATTGGTGTGCATGTACAGCTTTAGTAAGCTAAATATCCCTGCAGGCTATCAATTTTATATCTTCATGCCATAATATGAGAATCATGAACAGCCTTTGAGAACAAACATTTTCTTAAGGTGTGCATTTATAAAAGGCATTTTCGGGCATCATTTTCCCAGCTCTTCCTTCTTGATATAGAATATTGTCTAAACTCAATCATTCACTGGTATTAGAAGAGGCACAGATGACAATGAAAGCAACCATTGAGACTGAAGCTTATTTGAGTGCACCATACACCAGATTTGAAAAAGATTTCTATTATAGATCGTTAGAACTCTTAATAGATAAGTTGAATCAACTTTTGCACTCTTATACGTATATGGCTACAAACTATTAATTAATTTATTAAGGCATTATTTTTGATTCTGCACTCAAATAAGCTTGAAACTTAATGGTTGCTTTCATTGTCATCCGTGCCTCTTCTAATACAAGTGTATGATTGAGTTTAGACAATATTCTATATCAAGAAGGCAAACCAATACTAGGAAGAGCTGGGAAAAAGATGGCCGAAAATGTGTTTGATAAATGCCCACCTTAAGAAAATGTTTCTTCTCAAAAGCTGTTTATGATTCTAATATTAGGGCCTTCTTGATATAGAATATTGTCTAAACTCAATCACACAGTGGTATTAGAAGAGGCGCATATGACAATGAAAGCAACCATTGAGTCTTAAACTTATCTGAATGCAGAATCAAAAATAATGCCTTAATAAATAAATTATTGGTTAGTAGCCATATACGTATATTAATCAGTGGAAAAGTTGATTCAAATTATTTATTAAAAGTTCTAACGATCTAAAATCGAAATCGTTTTCAAATCTGGTGTATAGCCATAACAGGCCCTGATCTATTAAAAATCATTTTTACAAGAATCACCAAAGCCCCCTAATCAAATTTTCGGATTCTTCTATTTATAATAAAAATGTAAATATTTCTTTATGAATATTGGTAAATTTAGCTTTTTTAAAAGAATATCAACTTGCAAAACTATCTAATTTTTCCGTTATTAGAGAGTTGGTTGTTATTTTCATCATAAACAAGAAAATACCAGCTGACTAAATGATTTATATAGCTAAGTAGTCGATTATACTGATATTTCTTTCCTTAAATTACCTCGACAATTATATGACCTAGACAAACAGTTATAAGTAAAAATAAAAAAATGTCTACTCAAATTTCAAAACTTTAGACTTGTTTTAAATTGTTGGAGAGTAGAATTTAATTATATCTGGTAGCTGTAGAAGATTTAAAGAATTATATCATATATATATATATATATATATATATATATATATATATATATATATTTCCCTCATAAGCTTGAAATAAAAATTCGATTGTATTCAGTACATCCATGTCCTGTTTAAATTTTATTAGGAACATTCGTTTCGCTAAAATGTCAGTAAATAAGAAAGATTAAAAGTATTAGCCAAATTACGAAACAGAACATACATACATAATTTGAAACAGAAATTAAGATAACGAAATAATACTGCCTATGTTGATGTTCACCTAGGACGAATACAAGATCATCTACTATGCTTTATAAATATTTAATCTAAGATTTTCTTTGTTGTAGGTACACAATACATTTGCTTATACCTATTCGTTTCCCAGACCTAACTCCCCTCGATTATTAGCTTTGTAGAATTGAAGGAATGGGTGTATGCAAGCACCCCAATAGAAAATTCGTAGCAAAAACTATGAAAAACAAGTTGCGTGTTGGTACCAATCCTTAATGCAAATTGTAGAAAAGTTGAATTATTAGTTTCTGTATTTTTTATTAGGATTTATTTGTTTGGGATTATTTAAAATAATTCAATGAATATGTTATTCACTAATAACATCAAGTATTAACGTATTATGTGCTCTAATAAAACTGTATATTCTTAATGGAAACTGGGAAGTACCTGCCTGCCTAATGTCATTTAAAAATCAGTGATATATGGTTAGATAATACCTATGAACAGAGGCTGTTCCAAAAACCAGTTTCAGGGGGGAGAGGCGATCTCGGTGTCAGAGGGGGCGACCTCGTATGAAATTAAACTAAGTAGGCTTTGGATCTAATGTATTTACTGACATATTGTATTAATTTTTTTTTCCATTTAGTGCCGAACTCACTGACCATGAGACTCTCGGAGGCAGCGAGCACCCCATCACCATTTTTTGTGCATTAACAAAGATATTTCTCAACACATTAACAATAATAAAAACAATATTCTTGAAGTCATACAATTTATATTTGAATCCGCTTTTTTCCCATTTAACCGCGTTTATTATAAACAAGTTTTTGGTTCCCAGACATCATATTCCATTCTGTAACAGTGTATCATGACCTAATACAGTACTGTTTTCTCTATGACAAATTATGAGGAAATACAAAATACAGTTGCATATAATATGACCCGCCGTTGGCAATGGATAGGTCATTAAGTTAATTTATAAAACGTAATATAAAACATTTTGCTGTTGTTATAATTGTGTTATTTAGCAATACAGAATGACGTATAAGTTAATGAAAACGGACACTCTTTATATTTTATTAAGTACTTAAGCCATTAGAAATACCACTTTATACGGCATCTTAAGTTACTTAGAACATGATAATTAATACCAATTCAATTATTTGCATAACTATTTGAGATTAATTGATTTGTCTCGCAGATTGAATGACTTTTGATGTGGCGAGAAAATTTTAATAGACTATCAGCTTTAATAACCCTCTCTACTCAACTTGATAGATTAAACTTTTTCTTTATGTCACTCGCCTTGTAATTATGCGTCATTCATCAAGACCATTATCATAGTGTTGCACATTTTATTGCACTTTATAATGAACGGTAATGTAGGGAATTGTTTGATTGGGCCGTTCAGTGCAATAAACTTAGTTCTGCAGACATGTATAATATTTCAGAACAGATCAAAATATTTTAATTTTACATAAATTCTATAATCTTATGACGATTGTTGTTGATAATATATGAAAAATTCTGAGTTTGCAATATTTAATAATGTCCTATTTCAACAGACAGATTTTTTGTACTTTTGATGACCGCAATGATGTGTGTTTTAGAATCCACAGAATATGACAATAGGATACCGTGTGAAAAAAATTAGAAATGTTCATTTTGGATTTCTAATACCTCTCAAATAGTCTCAAGTGAAATATTTCGCAATTTAGTTCTGTTATTCTGTGAATTCTAAAATTGTAGTTTTAACAAAAGTGGTTAATAAAGAGAGCAAACATTGGAAATTTCATAAACTAAAATAACACGATTCCAAAACTTTTAACTACTTCCAAATACCCTATTAATGATAGTTTGCTGGATTTCTGTTCCTCAATGGGTTATCTCTGGGTTTCACTTTTTCTAGTGGCATATGTTTTGTCTATGCATTTAATCGATAACTGTGAATAGTTCAGATAATGCAAGAGTCTCCTTCTCCATGTTTCCACGTAATAAGTTTCAATGTACCTGAGACAGAGCTGGATTATTGAGCCTGCTTAAATGTGGACGATTGTCGGGCCTACGAAAAACTGCATTATAGTATGTAGAACATTTACTTCTCCTAAAACAGTTCAAAAGGCAATATTACAGCTCGGTCCTCCCCAGTTTTGGTAAAGGGAGTTTGATTTTGAAACTCCATAGTGCAAGTTCCATGGAGTTGACGATTTGTACACAATGGGTAGTGTCCTTGATGTGAGAAGATGTTCTGCCCTCTAAAGTGTGGATGATTGACACAAGTAATTTTGCTAGATCTGCTATTTATCGATAAGTTATATAAGCTTGTATATTCTGAGTAGCACGTAAAGATGTAGTGGTTTGTTGTGATGTACAGTCAATTTGCTCCCCAATCGTTAAAAACCAACTTTCGAATTACTGTGAGAAAAATAATATCATTATTACCAACCAATCTGGGTTTTGACAAAATCATTCATGTGAGTCAGTTATAGTAAACATATGTGATACATGGTTAAGACACTTAGATGAAAACAAAATTGTAATAGCAGTATTTTTGGATTTTAAACGAGCATTTGAAACTATTAACAGAAATATTTTAGTAAAAAAATTGGAAAAAATAGGTTTAAGTGGTAACGTCCTTACATGGATTAAATCGTACCTAACAAATAGACAGCAGAGAGTAAAATATGGCAGCATTGTTTCTCAAATTAATGAAGTCAAACATGGTGTACCCCAAGGTACAGTCTTGGGTCCATTACTATTCATATTGTATATCAATGATATGGTTAAATATGTACAACATGTTCAAATTGAAATATTCGCAGATGACACAATGTTATATTTAACTGGTTCCGATCCTAACCAAATGTTCAAATCCATAAATAAAGATCTTACGAGAATATATGAATGGCTCTGTGATAATGATTTGGGTGTGAACATTAAAAAATGCAAATACATGATAGTAGGTTCTAAGAATAATTTGAATAAAATTGATACAAATAATTTATCCATTAACCTGAATAACACTAAATTAGAAAAAGTAAACCGAATGAAATATTTAGGAGTAATTATAGACGAAAACTTGAATTTCATAGAACATGCGAACTATATTGCGAACAAAATGTCAAAAAAAATGTATCTTGTTAACCGTATTGGTAATTATTTAGACATTAATTGTAAGGTTCTCTTATACAAGAGCCTCATTTCACCCCACATTGAATTTTGTGCAAGTATTCTATGTAACCTAAATCAAAATAATGTACAAATGTTACAAAAAATTCAAAATAAATGTATGAGAAATATTTTAAAATGTAGCAAATATACCCCTATTAAGTTAATGTTAAACGTTTTAAATTTTATGAATGTAAAACATTATATTTAAAAATTTAGATTTTATTTACAAAATTAAATGCAAAATGGTACCACAATATTTATACAACAACTTAATTCATGTCGGCGATATACACCAATATAATACTAGACAAATAAGAGACTTTTATGTAGCAAATAGTAATAGTAATAAACTGACTAAATCAACACTGTATGGAGGTCTGATCCTTTATAATTCTTTACCTGATAGTATTAAAAATTCTGGAAATTATTATACATTTAAGAGATGTTTATGTATTTATGTTAAGAATAATTTTTAGTTGTGTTTTTTTTAATGTATAACCTGTTGATGTAATTGATAGCTACTTCGCTAATAAAGACATTATTATTATATTATTATCATGTATAATGTATTCTACGTGATTTCTGAGAGGATTGTTGATGTTCCGTACTATAATGACTTGAATTTTTCCTTTAACAAAATGTTCTTGTTGTATTCTGTCTTCTTCATTCTCGACTAATCCCGATTTTCCATCCACATTTCTCCATGTAAAGCGGTTCCACTGAACTTATGATTCCAGTGCTGAGGTCATTTTAAAGACACCAGCATACTGACCAGTGGTAAATTACGAACTTTCGGGGATAAATACAAATGATCAGCTTAACTCCACAACATTTACTTGATTGATGGCGATAGAAGGTTGAAAACCATCGGAGTCCAAGAAAAAGTTGTATGTCTATCATCTTCCAACTAACACATATACATATGTTGAAATATATGCATATAGACTATATTGAATGTAAATTATTTAAAATATTCCATTGCTTTAACGCGTGACGTACGTCTTGAAGCACAAGAGAAGAATATTTTAAATAATATTAAAATTTAACATATTTAGGACAAGCAGCAGTTTCGTATTCTTGTGTATCATTAGGTGCAACTATACTGTTATATAAATGAAAATTTATTTGTACATATGGTTAAGTGGTTAAAATTGAAACTTGAAATCCAACATTACTAAATTTCGGGGGAGGGTTCCAATGGACGAGACAATTTTTGCTCAGTTATTTTATATCAAATATTAGTACAATTTGTGCAAAAAGCGCTATTTTTAGAAAGTTATTTCACTCAAAACTATAAGAAAAATTTAAATAAAAATTATATATAGGGATAAAAATTCAAAGTACTCTCATACACAATTAATCTCTCCTACCACTAAGTGTTTCTGTATGCATTGCTGACGCTGCAGTGATATAAATATCAACTTTTATCGGTAATGTAAATTAATATGTCTCCACCTGTGTCTCCACTGGTCTATGATAATCAATAATAAGGACTCAATAATAAGAATGTTACGATCGGGAACGGTTCTAGAAGGGGGCCGATGGGATCGCTCTTCTATGAACATTAAACTTAGGGAGATTAACACAAGGATGAGGATACCTTAACTCCAAGAGCCTTCCGGTAAATTGTCGACCAAATTATTCACCCTTGATCACGAAAATAATCAATTCAACCAATATTGAAATAAAAACGTTTGCTACAGGTTTGACTGATAGCATCATTTTGAATTCTACCATTTGCTAAGATCAGTAAAACCATATCAGGTGTGAGCAACATATCTATCTTTGCAAACGGACCCACTTAGCAATATTCTAATTAATTTCCTTGGTTTTCTCTTATTAAAAAATGTGGTAATCCCTCATGTAAATGTATCATAATTAGATAAAGCTGAACAAATAAGTTGGCTAAATTACTAAATTTTGGAGAAAAATATTTAAAATATTGCAATTTCAAATATATTGCGTAATATTTGAAATTGGTTAGTAAAATTAGGAACATTATAAACATTAGATTGGTATAAATGTAGGTAAGGCGACATATTATTGATAAATATTTGTTTATTGCCTCCTCATACAAATAAAAGTTATTAGTCCACTGAAAAGTTACATTTGGAGTTGAATTTTTCAGAGGACGTAATTTTTTAGATATCAAGGGAGGTTAGTGTAAAGTTAAACCCAAGTTTGTGGGGTTGCGGCCCTTGTCCCACAGCCGCCATCTTGGAAAAAAGAGTCCAAATGGTTTTTATGGACTATAGGTCTCACAAAAAAAATTGTTGAACATTTTTTGTTGCAAAGAAAATTATCTACAACTTTCGACTAGTAACTTTTAATCATAAAACATATAAATAAAGAAGTTATATACGAATATCAATGAAAATTTGAGAAAAAAATTCTATTATTAACATAACTTTTTATCCAATCATTTTACAGAAAAATTACATCAGCCATTTTTATAGCTGGCGTTTTGAGGAGTAATTTCCATTATAAACTTTTAAATTTATTCGTTAGTTAAGGTTTTACAGCCACCTACGAGGTAGACACTGGAGGCGTTTTTTTTTATGTGGTATCCCAGTAGGCATAATCCAGGGTGATTTTCTAAATCATAACTACTCTGCCCTCGGTCATTTTGATAGACCAAGCTGCGGCTCAGCATCTGGTTGGCTTTCTATATTGAATGCTTGAGGGAGAACCGGAGAAGGATGTAGCGTCATTGTCGTCAGTTCATCTTTAAAATCAGTTTCTTCAATTAATTTCGAGAGCTCCATTATGTTGCTGCCAGTCTACCCAGAACAATGGAGGCACACTGCAAAATATTTCAGATGTCAAAACAACCACCAAAACTTAAACAACTCTATACTTTAGAATGTTTCAGTTCCTCTACAATAACTTAAGTGTTTATTTTATCAATTGCAGCAGAGCAACAAGATGCAAAGTAATAATAATAATTTATTTTAAAAAGTTCTCTGTATTAACAGCCTTCCAAAACGAATTAAAACTTGAAGAATGATTATTCCAAGAAAATCAAGCTAAATATGTAGGTCTATTCGATCTTGTCAGCACTTTTGGCACGTGTTTGATTCAAAAAAGAGCATTTTACTTTAAAGCTGAAGTTGTTACTAGGAATAAAAAAGATACTTGAAATTGCATAGATCAAAGAAGCAAAAGAAAAATGTTTAAAATGTGAAATATATCATTTTTAAAGTATGATTTTTTAAATTAGGTTGCAAAGTACGTTTGCTTGCTGTACATAGGCAGCGAGCTTTAAGGTATATCTGAACATTAATGGCTCAATTCTTTTAACATCTGATAGAGTATCGGAGTGCTTATTTTACAGTTTGGCTAGTAGTATTTATATAAGATGTTTTTATATACTTAAATATGAATGGTTGGTTTATTATCTTCAATTCTAAGATTTCATTTCAATTTCAAACACTAATGCAGATCTTTTCGTTAGCACATGATGATGTTTAACCTTCTTCACTAAGTTCAGCAAACGGTAGGAACCTACCTATCAGTTCAGTTATAACTAGTTAAGATAAAACAACATGGAAATTGTTGTAGGTTTTTTACTACTAAAGAGTAGAAATTAGAACAAAAATTTATTTATGTAGGACTGAAACTACCAATAATACTAAAATGGTAAGAATTGTTAAATATTTTACTAAATCCAATAAGAACACTTTTTTTAAGTAACTGCTAATTAAAAACCATAAGAAAACCGAATTGATCATAAACATATTTTGTAACGTTGATAGTGGCAATTATACTTCGAAATTAAATCTTTTTTTTTCATATACTTTATTTTGTAGTGATGGCAGATGTATTTACTTTGCTTAAATGATTCACTTCTATGCCTCAGTGAAGATTAGAAAACGTGGTTTTAACTAAAATGAATGGAAGATTTGCTTTGCAATAGAAAAGTGTCACTTGACTTAAACTGGAGTAGTTTAGCAATTGAAAATTCTTAGGAATGTACGATAAATATCTATTATTAGAGTTTTACCATTTAATTTTTACTTTGGTCTCTACAATCATTCAATTGATATTAGAATTTTAGAATTATGAAAAATTAAAATGAGATAATTACAATTCATTTAACAGTATTTATTCTACACTTTCAATTAAGAAATAAAATTATTAACAATTGGTTTACAAATACTTTCTCGTTTAGTTTATGTTACGTTAGCCCATGATTTTCTTGATCCTTTAGAAAGAAATTTTGATTAAATGTGACATAATTTCAGAAATTTCGTATAATATACTAGTAGAAAAACCACTGCTCAGTTTTGAAACTGTATTTTATATAATTTTAAATAAAAAATCAGTTGCTGCCGTATTATGCGAAATATCATGATGCTGTTGAAAAATAATTCTATGTTCTCTGTTAACAATGGAAACGATAGTGTTCGACTTTTTTCCAAGGTACACACCACTATGGAAATGCAAATCAGTTGTGCATCTTGAAGACGTCGGCGATGGTATGTATTTTTAATCAGGATCGATTTATGGACAAGTACCGACGGATATATCCAATAAATGCACGCTGAGCGCTGCAGCTAGCTGATTCATTCCGCTCGAGAACCAATAATTTAAATACAGTAATGCTTCTTTCAAGTAAGTTATGGGGAAGAAAGGACAGAATAACAACGGTGAATGGGAGGACATGTTTATGGTACAAACCAGTTTTGATAATGTGACACCGCTGGACGATGTTTGTCAGGGAACGTCTACACGTCTCAAGGTTTTTTTCACTGACAGTAAAGTCATTTCATTTGAATATTACTGATAAGATATTGAGTTGGACGAATTGCAACGGGAATTGCCATAATCACATTAACGAAGAAACGGAATTCCATAAATATCATCTGAAATTGCACACACAAATTCAACCTAACTTGGACGTTAATGTTGTTGAGGTAATTGACATTTTTTCAGGTATTCCTAATCGATTCACTCCCAACATATTTCGATAACCTGCATTGAAATAGTATTTGCAACGTATTAATTGGATTTCTACATTAATCGAAATAATACTAGGCTAAATATAAACGAAAAATGTATATGTAGATACACCTTTTTGTTTGCATATCATGTGTTTGATTTTTGATTGCATAACGAGTTTGAAAGATGCATGGAGATTAGTGAAGTCAAGTAAAACAATAGTGATATAAATATAAATGCTTGCCATATCATATCGGAATCTCTGAAAAGCTGAAAAATTTTTATTGAAATATTTCTTAATATACAAAATTGAAAAAGAGATACCTGAAGTCTGGAAATGTCAACTGGGTCTAATAACCCCACAGAAGATGTAAATTTGAGGAATGATTTTCTGTTTGCGTTAACAAAAGCGTCACTGGAAAATATAAAAAAGGTATAAAATACCAAAAAGTAAACACAAAATTTACAAAGTTTAATGTTATTATGTAAAGAACTGCATTATAAAAATAACTTAGCTCCTGTTCTGATTTTCACCTATACACTAGATAAATTTCATCTCTTGACAAGTAATTAAGTTTTACACCTAAAAATCAAAATAAAGCAACATTTAAAAATATTATGGAAATCTACAGTACAGCTGTTCAAATCAATTTTTTTAAAAATTATAGTGTTAATAGTCTTAAAAAGTATTATTAAACTAAAACTAAACTTTAGAGCGTATAATTTCACACCAGGAAACTATTCACCCTCTTAATTGTTCCAAAGTGTTAAGGTGAATTTTAAAGACTAGAGTTCAATGGCGCTCCCATAAAAAGAAATTCTAACTATTGAAATGGGTATTTTTCTGGCCATTGCTGGGGTCCTCAATGATAGTTATTATTAGATTTATGTGATTAAAAAATATTTTTCGTATTGCGATCTGAAGCAATTTTAATTCAATTATTTTAATCAAACCCTTCGATTAGATTTTTTCCATTTTTTCTCCAATAATTTCAATGTAAAATCCGTACCACGGGTAGAAATAATGAAATTGTTTGTACAGCAGTAAATTAATCTTAATGCATAGAAAACGTGAAGTTTTTTCTCAAAATCGCGCCCTTGAATATTTTAACTTACTTTTGAAACACCCCCTATATATTAGTACATCAACCACACATTCACAAAAGTGAATATCGAAGAAAAATAACGAACGGCGAACCTAATTTTACAAATGTCAGTCCTCTATTTAAGGACTTTACCATATCTAAACGTCACCTAAAGAATTATCTATTAATAAAGTTGATATTCAGTTGACTTACTTTGCACTTGACTTATAAATAGCATATTTCTACTACAAAAGTTGTGGGATCACTTAAAAACCGCTCACGGGGTTTGGTGATACATGTTCGGTTCTTAAAGTTGATATCAATTTTTGGTGACGCTCTACTCCTGGATTCAAGGTACGTCTTGGTAGTATCGCGATGGGTTCTAGTGCCATTGTCGAAGGCGCACAATAACGGCAATGAAATAAAAAATGTAATCATTATATTGCACAGTCTCATAAATTTGATTAAAACTTTAGCCATCAGATAATTCTGCATTGTGGTCCACATGCTACCAACTGCTAAGAGAAAGTAGCTTGCAAACTGACATTGACAGTATTAATTTTAACGATACTTTTGTTAGCTTCCTAATAACTCCTATTTATATTTTATACAAAACAAATAAATATGTGAGGCACAATTTCATTAAAATCGGACCTGTTGCTATGGATTGACTCGAGTGCATTTTTCAAATCTATATATAGATGCTTAGGACCCTGAATAATTTTAAAGTAATACGGTGACCCTTTTACAATGTCAAAATCTAAGAAAGTAGTCTGTTTTATAAAATAATTAAACTTACAAATATAATAAAATATTGTTTTAGTAATTTTAGCTATAATAAAAGAAATCAATTTATCATACTGGTGAACGATGTAGGTATATATTTCAGTAGATACATAAAGAGAAGTTCTAGTCCTTATGAAGATGTTAACCACTATGAATATGGATAACTAAAGTACAAATACCAATAAAACGACAATCTCTATTAAACTACAAAATTTGCAAATTTCTCGGGCAAATATACGTCATCCACTTCCTACGCTTGGCAAACGGAGAGCAATTCATGTCCAAGTTATCGATGGACCATAGTGGACACGGCCTCGCGGGCGATATTGCACCATAGTACTCATAAATATCAACGCCTTATAGCACTACAATGCTGCTTCCACTCACAACGCAGCACCAATAACATTGACAAGTTATCGTCCTGACAAACCGATTCTTTTTTTTCCGTGTCAAAATACTATCTCTTATTTTGAAATGAAGAGGTCATTACGGACTTCGAACAGAAAAGCTGCAGCCCAGCTGAGGGGAAAGAGTTCGACGTAATCTCGTAATGACTTTGGGTAGGCTGAAACCAATGATATTTTCAGATTTTACACGAAACATTTTTTTTGTCATTATACACATTAAAATGTGCAGCTCAAATAACATCACATTGTATAATATGAAATTTAAGCTCAATATTATAACAAATAAGCACATGTAAATAGGAAATTAAAAAAATATTTTTAAGAAATTATTATATATAATCTAGGAGCGCCGTACCGAAGACACAAAATGTCAAACCGACGTTCTTTGATATTGAAAAAATAAATAAGAATACTAGAAAAGACAACCTTACGCAGAAACATTGAAAACTATGAATTTCAAATTTATTCATATTTTAATACCAATGACAACGAAGTAAGTTTAAGATATTAAAAATTTGGATTTTCTTAAAATACAGTATTTCGTCCTCAATGTGATGTTATTTATTAAAAAAATGCATTAAAAGAGCTAGAAGATACAACAAATCAACTTCAGAAATTATAGCAGTTATTGTTTCCATCCTTCCCATTTATTTAAAATAATTCTCTCTGAGTAGACCTTTAATTCTCGATTAATTTATTTAATTTCAGTATTCAGAATCTTATCGTCTAAGCTGTAGGTATATTAGGTATATTGGTAGGTGTAATCTTCTAGCATTTCTAGAATGTACTGGTTATAATATTTATAATATCTTATAATTTCTTATCTATTGTCTCTTTTCCTAGATATTTTATATAACATTCCTGGACTTTACGAAGACATTAGATTGTCTAAGTTTTGATATTCTTTATAAAAGGGAACAGTATGTTGAAGCGAGGATTCAGCATGGTGTGCCTCAGGGCTCTGTGGTGGGTCCTCTGTTATCCCTCACATACATAAATGACTAGCCAAACTTTAACAATCTATTGAATCTACTGATAACCTGCTTACTGATAATTATACCCCGTTGCTGCGCTGTCAGCCGTCAGATCCAACATTGCAGTAGACTTAATGTTAACAACAGTGAGACACAAAATTTTGCAGATCACCATCAACCCTGGAAACTGATGCATCATTGACGTTCTTGGGGGTCTACTTTGACACTGGGAAGACCTGGGAAGCCCATGTCAATTTTCTTAGCTCGAAATTACGAAAACTAAGTTTCCCTATAAAAAAAGTGTGTTTCTAAGAATACAATATTGACGGCGTATCATGGGTACTTTAGCTCTAATATATCACATGTCATTGATCGTGAATCAATGGCAAGCGTGCCACAGGTGACGCGTTTGAAGTGAGACGGTAGATTCGGGTGACAAGTTCAAAAGTTTTTTTAATTGATATTTTATGAGCAATTTGACAAAATTTGTATTGAAAAGTTAATTCTCATAGGTATAGTATTATGTCTGTTCATTAGGGTTTCTCTCCGCATTTCATTTCTGTGACAGATTTGTGTTTGAAAATTGCAATGGAAACAATTTCGAAAAATTGTCCGGATTACTGGCTATCTCTTACAGAAAGTCTTCCTGACAGATATTCGGAGAGAAACTAATCTCTATAAAATATGATAAACCAGTATTCCTGAGTTCAAATATGTATATTGTTATAATGTGTATACTTATCTGCATTGGAGACGTTTCAACTCCAGTTTTGAGTCCTTGTTTAATCACTGTATGTATGCGTAATTTCTTGTAGGTAAATATGATGAAATTCACAATTTCTGGTGTTTCTTGAATTAATATGTTACAGAAAAAAACCCTAATGACCAGAAACAATATTTCAAAATTACCATCCATGTAGTTTATATTAGTTGATTTCTAGACTAGTTTGTTATGGAAACAAAATCTTGGCATTTTAAAAAGGAGAAATCAATTCCAAATATCGGTTATTGGATGCAATTAAAAAGAAAGAAAAATATAAAATATAATTGAAACGGTATTCCAGAAACATTTAACTTTTTAAAAAAATAACAACTCAAGTACTGTTTATTTTCCCGCAATTTATGGTTACTAATGGTCAGATATTTTATAAAATAAAATTAATTTCTTAAAAAGTTTAAAAATAATTTTACAGTTGAATCCTACATAGGAAAGGCACTGCTTTAAGTAAAGATTCATGGAAGCGATTTGCAACAAAAGGCAATCAAATAATAACAAAAGATCATTATTAAAAGAACTATAATTAATAAATTTATAAAAAATCTAATTTCTCGGCACGCCAAAAATTAGATAAAGAAATAAGTGTAATAATGACATACATGTATAAAACGGTTCGCCATCCCTATCTTATTAAATTTTAAATTGAAATTTTTCTCACCCACCTTGCACTTTTATCCTTTTATGTCTAAAGAAATAAAACCAAGCCAGTTACAGAACGCACAATGATATTCACTCCAATTCATCTAGGAAAGGAAGAGACTTAGTTCTTAGCTGCCACACATTGCAGGGAACGAGAATGGGTAATGACTATTATGGCATAAAAATTTTTAATTCACTGCCAGCAGAAATCAAGAATTTAATATTAGATCATTTTAAAGCAATAGTCAAAACTTATCTTTTAAACACGCCTTTTATTCATTCGGGGAGTATTTAGGAAGTGATTTCAATGTATAAATTTTGGTTGTGTAAAGTGTTTGTCTCTACTCTGTACTTTTGATGTTAATATATTAGTAAATACAGAGGCGGACTAAGGCATAGGGCCCGTAAGTTTTGGGACCCGAAAATTTGGTTTTTAATTTACTACCGAATGCAAAGTATGTGTCGTGACTGAAAAATAGGCCCGGAATTACAATGTTGCCTACGATCCGCTTTAGCCTTCGTCCACCACTGACGACACTGATAGGACATTTTATGCTCTTATCATCTTTAAGAACAATTACATATTTTTTCTTGTATACATAATTAATACTTTTTTACTTTTGTACCTTATGATGGGTAAAAATACACTCTGTAATAAATTGCCAATAAATAAAGCAAACTATAGCCATTGGTTGACAGTGGTTGTACTTTGACATTTCTCTTTTCAACACTGAAGTAGAACCAAATCATGTTAAACTATTTTCTTTTTGTTTATTTTATATTTTGTACACATCAATAAAGTTCTTATTTATGTGTTTTTTATGGTACTTAATTATTTTTGCAAATCTGATCAAAATTTATTGTTAAATGTATACGTAAACATGTAAAATAGTAAATACCTAACCTCAAATGTCATGTAAGAAAGAGACAGACACTCAAAAACAACTACAGCTTTGGGTTATTACCGGTTGAAAATATTTCAAACAATGACGTAACAAAGGGCTGATTTGTGACGTCATTGGTATTAACCAAAACCGCTAGAATGTGTTTGGTTCAATCCATCTAGGGACAATTATAACCGGGAGATCCCTGCAAATATGCTTATGTATCTTTGTAGGTTCTTAACAAACAATCTGTAACCATCATGTCGTTCGAAAAAAGATAAAAAATAATCTCTATCCATATTGCGCTCTTAATGGTGGTAGGCTTACTTCAGGAAACTACTTTGTATTACCTAAGAGGGTGTCTTTCTTGTCTGTTGGTTTATATAAACGTAGTCTGCTCAAAAAAGTGATTGTTCAAATTTCGCGGGTTACGTACATTCTTTTTCTTGCCTGTTATGTGGATATAAACAACGTATGTTGGCAATTTCTGCCATTTCGATTTATAACTTGTTTTTGACAGAAAGGTTAGGTTATGTTTACGTTTTGATGTTTGCTACGATAGTGTCGGACGTGTCCCAGAATAAGACTTTTCGCTCTTAACTGAATTTATAAATCGTTTGTTAAATATGTACTTTTTTAATACTAATTGACGCTTGGCTCCTTGAGTTGTCGCATGGTGCCTGCCATGCATATGAAAGTTTTAATTTCTCTAGTTTTATTTAACGAATTCATTAGAATATCCGTATTAAACTGAAAATGAAATTTTACCTTTATATATATTTCAATGTATTGGACACCTAGCAGAGCATATACCAACATGTTTTTGTCGTAGTGTCAAGTGTCACCATCAGCTTATTACTTTTATCATAAGGATTAGATTTAAATGCAACATATGTTCATCCTACTTTGAGTATTTTTATTGTATTTTATTTACATTTCCAACATTTGAATTCCAGTCTATATGGGACCGCTTGTATTTATTTTGTCGCGTGGTAACCTCTAAAATAATCATATAAATTATGATGTAGGCCGTGTAGAGCAATTATAATGTGCAAGAAATGCTTAAGGTAACTAACGCATTTTATTTGGATTAACATCATATCTGTCAGCATATCCATGTATATAAGAAACCTAATAAATGGTGCACATTAGTAGAAGATAAAACAATGTAAGATTTCCATAAACAATATTGAACACCTGAAAACAATGTATGACACGATTATACATACATAATGGGTAATTATATAGAGAAAATTGTTATTAGTCCAGACATTTTGCAACAGGAAGATATTTATTGCTGGAAATCTCAATAAAACAGGTGTTGGATTATAAATTAAATAATAAAATTAATTAATAAAAATAGATACTACTGACAAATGAATTGTAAAACTTTGATTAGTTAGTCGGGGGTTTGTGCAGTTAAAAATAAAATACCTACTGTTAAACGAAATCTACTCTATTGATTTAAATAAACCTGATTCTCACAATAGGAAACTGATGAATTGCTATTATTGCCCAAATAAAGTATCTGAAAATGGTTAGACTGATAGTTTAATCTACAAGAGCCATTTTGGAGAAAATCCTGATATAATTCACCGAAAATTATAATCTTCGTGTATTCGATTCGAATTGAGGTCTAGAAATTTTTTTAAAAGTTGAAATGGCGCCAATAAAAATTGCACTACATATAAACAATATAGTGAAAAAAAGAGTGCTACCGTGATTTGTTAAATATCAAGAACGATAATAGATTTTTGAAATCGGAAAAAAGATCTGAACTCACGAAAACTGTATCTCCAATATTAATAATTTTAACACAGCCCTAAAGTAATTGCCAAGACGGGCGTTCAAGCGCGCCGTTTCATTCAGATATTGTAAACAAAAAAATTATTTAAACCTATTAATATGAATATTAAGGAATAAAAAAATTTACTATCTAGTGCATTGAAAAATGAATAATAACAATAAAGCGTTTGTAATTGTTTTTTTTTTCAAAAATCTTAATGATTTCGGTTTTTATCATTAGGAGCCACCTGAAAATACTTTTTTTTTAATTTTTTTACTTCTATTGTTTAAAAAATTGTTATAAACAAATGCATTGTATATCAGATAATGATTTTTTTCATGATTCGAGGGATCAAAAAATATTATGATTTTAAAGAAAAGTTTCTTAAAAACAATGTTATTGCTTAAAAATGCATATCTTAATTAACTATTTTTGACATTTATTATTAATATTAAGGAATCGTTTTTCTAAATCATTATTTCTATTGTCCTTTGATATTCCGAAGAAAAATTATTTTTTAGTAACATTTATTTTATTTATTTAATAAACAGTTTGCTATAAATAAATCATTTTTTATGATTTTTTTTAACTGCAAATATATATAATAACAACTATTTACAAACAAATGTTGTCTATTTTTTACAAAATTTTAAATATAATACAAGAACACTTCGAGTCATTTTTAACCATTTTAAAGTGGTTAACAACATGGACCGATAGCCGCAGCTCTAACTCAATTTTTCTGTTATTATTTAGGTAATAAAAATTGGAAACATAAATATTTTTTTGGGCTTTAAAAGTTTCTAACTTAATTATATTTTTCATTATGAGGAAAACAATCATTATAAGCGATATTTTTATGGGTATCTTATCATTTACAAGTAATAAAAAGATTATTTAAACATTAAAGATATTATTTATTGAATAATCAATAAAAAATCTACAAAGTTGTTTACTTATTCTTTGGTTTTCTTGATGATTTTCTACGCTTTAGTGATGGTGGCTCATAGTCTTGTAAACCGTGATTTATTGTTTTTTCTTCTTCTTGTTTATCGTTTGTACTTAATTCGGCTTCAACGTCTTCTAGTAAAGTATTGTCATAATGTTGGCCATAGACAGAGTCATCAACAGGGTATCAATTTTATCTTCATCTGCACCTGGTAAACCGATTGAAAAATTGTCGTTAATATCGTCATTTACGCCGTCAATCCTAATTTGTACGCTTTTTGAAGAACTTTCAACTTTACAGTCGTTGCAGGGAGACGTGCATGAAAATCAGACTATTTTACACCCGCAAGTACAATGTACTAACTTTAGTAACTCTTCAGGAGCTGCTTCAACTGTAGTTCTAATAGGCACATACATAGTCTCACTTTGAATCCAGCTCCAATCTTCCGGAAAAATATACAAATATTATTACAAAAAGCTAGAATTTTATTCCAATTTTTATTAAATAATAACAAACAAGTAAATATTTAAAGCTCCGGCTCCGGTTCATGTTAAAACTGACCTGAAGTGTTTTTCTCATATCTGTAATAGTTAAGTTATTTAAATAATAATGATCGGAAGTTGAAAGAAAATATTGACTTACAAACAGTAAAAATTTAAATTTTCGAAAAAATAGACAATTTTTTTTATAAATCATGCGATACATAGTTGTTGCTATTTCTATTTAGAGTTTTAAAAAATTAAAACATAAATAAATAAATTAAATCTTAATATAAAAATATTTTTTCTTTGGAATATGAAAGGACAATAGAAATAATGATTTTAAAAAACGAATTCCTTAATATTAATAATAAATATCAAAAAAATAGTTAATTAACAAATGCATTTTTAAGCAATAACAATTTTTTAAGAAACGTTTTATTCACTAAATAATCTCAATAGTTCAGAAATTTTCATATAAAAACTGTTTCGCCATATGTTGGCTTCGTCAGGTGTACAAAGTATTTAAAACAACTACTATTGTATGCCAAATTTATTCTATTCATTGTAATCTCATACAGAACCATTAAAAAGATTAAGGAGAGGGGAGGAATTTGAATCTAGTTGGTCATTTAACAAAATGTCTGAAGATTTAAGGTTGTTAATTTCTAAAGTTTCTAAATAATTCAATTTTAAACTCTTGTTTTGTGCATGCAAAATTTCAAAATCTTCGTCAAATTGATGATTTTCAGAAGCTAAATGTACGGCATAGTTAGATTTTTTATCATTTGTCTCATAACGCTCAGAGATGCGTTTTTTTAAATTTCTAGATGTCCGACAGATGTAGGTTTTGGGACATGTACCACATTTACTTACTTACATGTACCCTGATTTACTATTTTTATCTGTATTTTGTTTATTAATCTTGATAAAAAAAATCATTATCTGAAAAACAATGCATCTGTTTATAAGAATTTTTTAAACAATAGAAGTAAACAATTTAAAAAAATATTTTCAGGTGGCACTTAATGTTAAAAAACGAAATAACTGAGATTTTTGATAAAAACGCTTTATTGTTATTATTCATTTTTCAGGGCAATTGTTGATAAATAAGTGGAAAATTAAAAAAATTCAATTTTTCCAAGAGAAATCCATTTTTCAGCCCTTTAGAACAACTGTACGATGCAAAAAAATGAGCTTTTTAGTTTAATAATTACTAAGGTTTTTATATTGGCCTTTGATTTCAAAAATATTGTTAATTAACAAATGCATAAAACATGGAAACATGTTCAAATATTTTTTTCGTTTACCATGTCTGAATGACGGGGAGCGCGTGAAAGCCAGACTCTCCGTTTTAGCAATCACTTTAGTACTATTGAAATTATTAATACTAGTGGTCGCCCAGTGGTCGAAATTCCAACCTATTTCATCAAATTGTGAACATTATTGAGGTTCGTTTATCAAAAGTAAATGTCTATCAGAAAAAAGTGGAGAAGAAACTGGAGAATGAGACGTCAAGAACCCCCCCCCCCAAGTAGTTCATGTCATATTGACAAACCTATTAAAATAAAAAAAAATATATAAGAATTTAATCAAATTTCGGTATTCCAAATAATTTTGAAAAATGCGTGCCCCCCCAGTTTTTCCGGGATTACACTTTGTAACCTAAAAGTTTTCGTCATTTGCAATTTCAGTGGAGTTCATAAAATAAAAAAATATATATGTCCAACAACCTTATAAAAACTACAATCTTTAAGATATATTTTCTGTTTACCACTGATTATCAGTTTGTTACACCACACCTTCGGAAGATTGTGAATATAATGTAGTGTGACGAGAATTCATCCGACAGCTGGTGCAGTCCGCCATCAACCAATTCGTGGAAGGGACATTATTCAGTTAAACTTCAAAGATGGAATTCTGCGAGTGAATGACAAAGAAGTGGTGCTTCATGGAAAAGATGACATAATGCTTCGAGCCATCTTAGCAGAGGATGTCAATGTTCCGGAAAGAGCTGAAATCATTATAGATGCTTGCTTAGATATCAAGCTGGAACAGTAATGATGTTTGATCCCGAACTTAACGACGGAAATGTAGGCAGAGGAGTCGCACTGGGGAAGACTCTGTTTAGTGCCAGGGAGATTGTTCCAGTAAGAGTAATGAACCTGAATCATTACTCGGTTGTGCTAAAGAAAGGAACAACTTTGGGCCATTGTTCAACAGTTTCCTCTGTAGTTAGAAGCACACAGCATGCAGAAATGCCACCAGGTAAAGTATCTGAGGAACTGCAAAGACTCATCACCGATTCATCTAAGAATTTTAAACCAAACCAGAGAGCAAAATTGAGGGACATCGTTAGAAACTACAGTGATATCTTCGATGTAGAAAATGGCAAAAGAGGACGAACTAATCTGGTGAAACATAAAATTAATACTGGGGACGCTCAACCTATTCGACAGTCGGCAAGGAGACTACCCCCCAGCTAAAAGAGAAGAAGCCGACAGGATAGTCCGCGAGATGAAGGAAGAAGGTGTTATTGAACCATCCAATAGCCTTTGGGCTTCTCCAGCTGTCTTGGTTAAAAAGAAAGATGGTTCGACCCGATTTTGCGTGGACTATCGGCAATTAAACCACGCTACAAAGAAAGACAGCTATCCCCTTCCAAGAATAGACGATACCCTAGATACATTGGCTGGATCGAAGATGTTTTCCACCCTGGACCTGAAGAGCGGTTATTGGCAGGTGGAACTTGCTAAAGAAGACCGGGAAAAGCTTTTACCATCGGCTCAGAACTTTACCAATTCACGGTGATGCCGTTTGGGTTGTGTAATGCTCCAGCGACGTTTGAAAGATTGATGGAAACAGTGTTAAACGGGCTTTCATGGAAAACATGTTTGGTGTATCTTGACGACATTATCGTGGTTGGAAGATCATTTGAAGACCACACCAAAAACCTGGAGGAGGTATTTCGGCGACTTCGAAGTTCCGGACTAAAGTTAAGCCCGAAGAAGTGTCAGCTGTTTCAAGAAGAGGTGCAATATCTTTGACATGTAGTTTACGCACAAGGAGTAGCTGTGGACAAACAGAAAATCAAAGCTGTCCAGGAATGACCGATACCTAAAGATATCCACCAGTTAAGAAGTTTCCTGGGGTAATGCACGTACTATCGTCGGTAGGTGGCTGGATTTGCCAACATCGCCAAGCCACTTAATAGACTCACAGAGGGGAAGGTGCAGTACCAGTGGAACGATGAATGTCAGCGATCATTCGAGACATTGAAAAGAGCATTGACGAGTGCCCCCGTCTTAAGTTATCCTTTGCCAGACGGGAACTTCGTTTTGGATACCGACGCAAGCAATGTCGGAATTGGTGCGGTGCTTTCGTAGATCCAAGACGGCCTGGAAAAAGTCATCGGCTATTTCAGTAAGACCTTGAGCAAGCCTGAACGGAATTACTGCGTTACTCGCAGGGAACTCTTGGCTGTGGTAAAGAGGGTAGAACATTTCTATAAGTACCTCTATGGTAAAAGATTTCTCCTGAAGACTGATCATGCAGCACTGAAGTGGCTCTTGCAGTTTAAAAACCTCTAAGGACAAGTCGCCAGGTGGATAGAGCGTTTGCAAGAATTCGACTTCGAGACTGAACATTGCGCAGGAACAAGCCATAAGAATGCTGATGCCTTATCGAGGAGACCATGCCCAGATGATTGTAAACAATGTCAGCGAGCTGAAGAAAAAGGGGCTATTCTCTGTAGAACTACCGCCGTCGATGACCATTGGCAACCCGAAGAGATCCAGAAAGACCAAAAATTAGATCCAGAACTAAAAGAAGTTATCCGGTGGAAGGAAGAAGGCCGCAAACCTACGTGGCAAGAGATTTTCCGATACTCACCAACCATAAAGTCGTACTGGGCTCAGTGGAACTCCCTCATCCTGGAATATGGTTTTCTCAAGAGCATCCTGGAAACTCCAGAGGAGAGAAACGACAGAAAACAGATTGTAGTTCCCAGAAATAGGAGACCAGAGGTTTTACGAGAACTACATGATGGTACAACTGAAGGACATCTGGGAGTAACGAAAACCCCCGGGGAAGTTGAGAGAACGCTTCTATTGGGTAAACTGCCAAGTAAGGTGTGGTGTCGGAAATGTACGGTTTTTGCAGCAAGTAATGGGCCTTAGAAGCGACCAAAAGCTCCCATGAAGCAATATAACGTGGGCAGTCCATTCGAAAGAGTAGCCATTGATGTTGCCGGTCCATTTCCTGAATCCGACTCTGGAAATAAATACATTGTGGTGGTGATGGACTATTTTAGTAAATAGGCCGAAGCGTATGCCTTGCCGAATCAAGAAGCCTTGACCGTTGCTGATGTCCTTATCAAGGAATGGATTAGTCGTTTTGGTGTCCCCTTGGAGTTGCACTCAGACCAAGGTAGAAAATTGGAGTATACTCTTTTCCAAGACGTCTGCAAGCTCTTGAAGATCAATAAAACACGGAAGACAGCATTACACCCGCAATCCGATGGAATGGTAGAACGGATGAATAGAACCATTAACCGCCATTTGTCAAAGGTAGTCTCTGACCACCAAAGAGACTGGGACCAGTATCTGCACTTGTTTCTAATGGCATATCGTTCATCTGTGCACAAGTCCACGGGTCAGACCCCGGCAAGCGTTATTATGGGACGAGAGTTACGATGCGATTTGAAGTTTGGATTAGATGTCTGCCAGGAGAAGAGACTGCAGGTGAAGACTATGTCAGCAAGTTACGTCGAAAGATGGACGACATATACCAAAGAGTCCGATCAAATATCGCGAATGCCAGTGCCCGAATGAAGAAAGCCTATGACATCAAACCCGAGGTTGAGAATTCCAAGTTGATGATCTTGTTTGGTTGTATAACCCGCATCGTCGTCGTGGATATTCGCCCAAGCTACAGAGATCTTGGGAGGGGCCGTACCAAATTGTGAAGAAAATCAACGATGTTGTCTACAGAATAAAGAAGCTACCTCGGGGAAAACCAAAGGTCGTATATTTCAACAGGTTAGCCCCTTATGTCGGAACTGATGACAGCGAAGATGACCAAGCCCAAGTCCGCAGAATCCAACCACCCGATGACGAGATGACCTTCGAGCAGTTTATGGCACTGTACTCTGATGGGCAGAAACGACGTAACGAGAGAGGAACCCCGATACCTGTTTGAGGTGCCGTTACAATATACCCTGGCTCATTGTGTGGCTCGAGATCTCCGGATGTCCAGAGGAATAGCCAAGGTGTTTGCCAAAAAGTACGGCCAGTTCCAGAAGCTACAGGAGCAAAATCCAGCGGTAGGAAAGGTCCTTCATCTCGAAGATAAACAACCAATGGGTGCCAGATACATCTTTTATTTGATAACGAAAACATTCTCGCAGGACAAGCCAACATACAGCGATCTTTGGAAGACTCTGGTGGAATTGAGGAATGTGATGATGGAGAAGAATCTGATGAAATTGGCTGTCCCAAAGATACCCTGCGGGTTGGATGCACTGAATTGAAGGGTGGTGAGAAGTATGATGGAAACAATCTTTCGATTCAGTGGCATCGACATCCGGGTATGCTGTCTCAATACTCGCAGGCCAGATTCGAAGACCGTTGACTGTTACTTCCACCAAACTTCCCGTTGTCGAAATGGAGAGTCCTGCAAATATCGTCACCCCAGGAAGGATTCTGGGACATTCCGGGACGAAATGGTCTTAAGGAGGGGGCAATGTTGCGAGAATTCAGCCTACAGCTGGTGCAATAGGCCATCAACCAATTCGTGGAAGGGACATTATGCCGATAAATTCTGTGAATCCGAAATGTTTGTCTCTCAACAGGCTGACCGCTGTCATTACTGGGAATTCCCTTAAAGCTTCCAGAACATGAAAGAGTTTCCCGATGGTTCGTGGACTTACCAGACAATTCGCAGAGAAATATATAAATATGAACAGCTGGCGATAGGAGGCATTCAGTTTTCGACGGTCGTATTGTACAGTTAAGGTAAAATGTAAATAGTAGTTTCTGTGAATATAAATTGTGTTAAAGTAGTGTAAATAAATTAGAGTGAGTTGGACTGTGTTTTTAAATAAATCCAAGAACTGAACAGAACCCGAGTGTGAAAATAAAAACATTACAGTAGTAATGAAATAACAACAAAACTTACAGAATATTTAATACGCAAGTTACTTGCCTATTTTACTACTGAACAATCTTCTTTGATGCTGAACAATCAAAGATGGTCTTCACATGATTTAACAGTAGGTAACGCTTCTTCTTATATAATTACTCAATGTTTGACCATTTTCGAAGAAAAAATATGTTCAATAAAAATAATATATCTTTGCAGAATAGACGTATGTACCTAACTTACAATAACAAATCAGTAAATGCATTGAATTTCTTTATGAAGCTGAAATATTGACCTTTACACATTGAATTTACAACTTTTGTTTACCATCGTGCTATAATAATCTGACACCAAACAATATTCTGAAATGTCAAAATTCAAATCAAGGCGCCACATCAAAGATAGTCATGAGTTCAGGGCTGCCAGATCTAACAATTTGTCTTGAATATTACAATCAGTGCATTAATTCACATGTTTTGTCATGTTATTCAAATAGTATGAGATTTATTTGGTAAAAAATAAAAGACTCTTTAAATTGAAAGTATAACATTAAAATTAATAAAATACTATCACAACTAAATTGATTAATTGCAACATAATTGTTATTTTAGTTAACAAACCATAATTACAAACTAATGAAATTTGCAAACTTGCGAGTGCCCAATGAATAGCCATTATTATGTAATATAAATTTTCCTGGGTTCTATTTCAATAGCATCACGATGTAGAATAACTTTAGGAGCGGGTCAAAATTTATAACTTTTTAGTTTAATTTAATTCGTCTTTCACATTCGAGTCAATCCATCATACGATTTTCTCTACAAGCAATCTGGCGACACTGTAACTGTTATCATTGACAGTGTGGGCATAAATAGTTTTTTTATAATATTTTATTTAATGAATGAACCAATTTTATAAATAAATTTTGGCATTCTGCACTGAAGGTCGTCAATTGCTACTAAACAAAACAAAAATAAAGAAAATCGGTTGACAGACAGAGGAGAAAATGGTACCTAACCGTTTTGTCTTTGCCTATTTATATATATATTGGAGATACAGTTTCAGGAGTTAGGGCTTTTTTGTAAAATTTTCTATTCTTTTCAGATCTTTTATCCAATTTCAAAAATAATTTAATAATTTTTCAAAAAAATGGAAGCACTCTTTTTATGTACATAGTTTACAATTATTGCAATTTTTAAGGGCGCTATTTCAACTTTTTCAAAAAGTTTCTACGTCAATCTGAATAAAATGACACAAAAATTCTAATTTTCGATGAACTCTATCAGCATTTCACCAAAATGGCTCTTGTAGACTAGATTATGAACGTTATCTTATGAGTATTCAAGAATATATATATAAAGGTTATATTTTCTGAGAAAATCCGGTATTATTATCATTAGTCAGTATTGGAACGATCAACTATTATAATGATGTGTGAATACTAAATGAGTCTGTCTGTGTTCTCATGTAATTAGTCTTACTAACTTTTATGACATAGGCGTGTGATTTATTGTCGTTCGTCGTACCATTCGAGCACCATCAAGAAATGTTATAAAAATTCTTCAAAGCACTTACGTAAATCGTTCTAAGGAAAAAAGGATATATTTCATGTACTTGAAGTGTGAGAAACTATTTCAACAGTTATCGAGTTGATTGATAAATTTCATAAAAGAAACGAAAGGTCATAGAGATCCATTTTATTATCCAACAGCTAACATTCTTAAAAGCGAGCCTGACTTCACCATTCGAAGAACTTAGTTATGCGAAACGCGCGCGATTTGACCGCAGAACACATAAATCTAATTACGTTTTATTAAAAATCCAAAGAAGATATTGTTCAGATGTCTTTTATGCTTTGTTCACCGATTATCGGACAGAAGAACGGTTGGCTGAACTTATCTTCTAATGGATCTCTGACCGAAGATATCCAAGGAAAGAACTTGAACTTACAGTATGGAATTCGTTCTTCGTTGAGCAAGCTGTACTTAAGAAAGATTTTGCACTGCGAAATATTAACTTATATTAGTGACAACTATAACACAAAAATGAAAACTCAAAGTAAATTAAAACATATGAAATTAAAACAACTAAGCAAGGAAAAAATCAATGATGAAAACAGGGGCACATACTTATAAGTACATAATGAAATTGTCTAGAATATCAATTATTACAAAGTACATGCTTACCTCTGAAAATAATAAAAGTATTTCACGAATTCTTTAATACAATATACTGTTTTAGCTATACTTTGAAATATTTTTTGAAGTTACTCAGAGCACTGCGGGCGGAAATATTTTAGAAGTAAAGAAAACACTAAGAATCATCTTATCAGCTATAATGATTCCGACATGAATTTCAAAAATGCATAACTAATTTCATTTTATTCTAATTCGAAGGAACCAAATTTAACAGCAATACCACTGATTTGCTTTTAATAAAAATTTCGGGACCTATAATCACTTTGCAAGCATTGAATTTTATTTTGTCTTTTTTAGTTTTTGATACAACCGATTTCAGCTTATTGACTTTTTTTAGCAGGGTTAACATAAAAATATTTTTGTTAGTCTAATTCGTCAAATATTTCACTGGCAAATTTTGCTCTCATAAATGCCTAGAAAAGTTGTCGAACATAATGCCGGAAACATTGATCGTTTGAGATGACAAATCTTGTTTATAGGTTATTGCTAAACAATGCAAAGATAAACAGAACTGATAATAAATACCTATAAAACCACAATTTTGTGTCCAAAATTTTTATTTCAGAACTTAAAATGTAAAAGCCTATTGAATTCCAAGAGTGAGAAAACAATTTATATTTAACTATGATTTCCTCGGACACCTACTATCTACAATAGACAGTCATAAAATGCATACTTCGTGAACCAATTTCTGCAATAAAACACAGAAAAAGCCAAATTAGGAAATCTTATAACATTTATTTACTTGTAGTAAATAGATGTTATAACAAAACTGCCTACTATAGCGTAATCTGACTAAAATGAATATACTTCCTTTTTGAGATTTTTCAATCCATTGTACGCAAGACAATCTATTGTTTTTAGTCAAGAACCTTCATCAGTTGCGCACCCCTCAACTGATTGAATTCTCGAATAATTATTTATGTATATAGTGCATATAGCTGAATTTAATATTTTATCGCGAAATAAATATTTTAAAATTAATGATCGGAATGATACGAGTGCGATGGATTTTTCAGGTGGAACTTAACTAATTTAATTTCTCATCACCAGAAAGTTGAGAAATCCCAAGTGAATATTTCCTGTAAACGACCCAAGTGAATATATGGAACATCATCATAAAATATAACTGCTACAGAGTGGGCAATTACTGCGTCAAAGTTCAATTGTACCTTTACTACAAAATATAGAAAAACATGTTAGAAGAAAAATCCATAGAGAATTATAAGGTGCACAATTTAAAATTATTTTAAAGCATACAGAGTAGTTCATCAATACAAAAATTCTACTCGTTTTCCCATTAAGCTGATGGAGCATATTACTTACTCTATTATGCTGAGTGATTTGGAAATTAGAAGCAATTTTACAATGAATTTACAGGAACTTTGACGTCCTGTATACGAGTATAGCAGAGAATTTACAATAGAACATTGTTTTGGTAACCTTACTTGTATGTTGTTGCAACTGTTATTTTTATATTGATATATTCTCTATTCGATATGCACGGTGAGTGAACATTGAAAGAAATAATTTGCTAAATTATTTCAAATGGAAAAGCCTTATATTCATTTAATAATAGTATATAATATAAGTGTTTTGCTTACAAGCTTCATCTAAGTCAAATTCTTAAATTTTCAGAACTTGCTTGTGAAATACATTGTTTAGCAATAAAGTATTTTCAGATAACTTTTGATAAAAATATGTTACTAGGACATCTCTCAGTAAACAAATTTTGTTAAGCATTCTATATACTTAGGGCTGCCAACGCATAAACATACCCTAATTTCATGTAGATGAGAACTTTTCTAGTTGAATATGAATTTTCCAACTAACACTAATTTTAATTTATTTGAATTGTATAATTCTGACATGAGAAGAAATTCTAGAATATTGGTGCTTTTAAATATTTCAAATAGGTTTCTTCCAAACATGTATCTAAAATTACTAATAGTTTGAAATTGATGAAAGTAAAAAAATGTAAGTTCAAGCTATTTAACAGATCAGGTGGATAAAATAACACATGCGACTAATTAAAATATTAAAAGAATAAACTTCATATCTTGTTCGACTGTATCGAGAATTACAAAGTAAGGATTATGATGTCAGAATTACGTTTTGTACCAAAAGGAACAACATAAAATTCACGAAAAACGGTTTTTGGGTAATTCGTTATTCATAGGTGAGTAAAGGTTTGATAAAAATTGTTTTCTAAATAGATATAATGCATATTATTATGCTATGAAAAAATGTATTCGATATCAAACTATTACATAAATGTTTGGGGTGGTATTATTGGACAATATATGATGAGTCCATACTTTTATGAAGAAAGGTTAATGGGCGAGGTCCATTTATAGTTCTTACAAAATGATCAAACTCGGCTTTTACAAAATATATCACACAATGGTAGAGAAAGAATGTTCTTTCTACATGCTCCATCACAAGTCCATGACATTCTGCAATTCTGCATCACATCGATAATGAACTTCCTGACAGATGGTCAGAAAGACAGAATCATTTAGGTATAGGAAAAGCTTAGTAAAGCCTAGTTGATGTTAGAGGAATACAATGGACATATACAGGGTGTTCCACTTGAAATAATTGAGAAAATTGTTTCCTTTTATGTTCACCCACCCTGTACACCAAGACTGACTATATCAAACTTAAAATAGCACTAGCCATGTACAAGTGAGGCATACATTTTCTGTTCCCATTTTAACACTCTATTATAGGTTTCCTGCTATATATAGGATGTCAAAATTACTGTTAACATATTTTATAAATGCCTATATCTTCTAGTTCACTCTGCATAATACGACAATATGCTGTATCAGGTTAATAGGAAAAACAAGTAGAACCTAAAAATCCGATAACATACAGGGTGTCACTTTAAAATTTATAACATTAATTAATTTGCGGAAATCTTCCAGAACACAATTCGTATAGAAACAATGGCTTGCAGAATTAACTGACAGAAGGCAATCAATTACTTTTTCTGCGAAATATGTTTCAATATACTTATCTGTTTAATGAATCGAGACGTTTCGATTCCTGAGAACTGACTAATATTCGCCTAACACTTAGCGCGTATTGAACTATAGTCAGAATATTTTTTTGTATATTTGAAAAATAAATAGGTAATGGTAAGAAACTGCAGTTAATAAATTTTAGTTTGAGAATGTGGTAAATTCAAATTGGACAACGCAAGTTAATAGAGTGACATTTACAAAATAAAATCTTTCATGCATTAATCATACAAAAATTCTTCTTGTTAAATGTATGTAATCACAATAGACCATCAATCTACTATATGGATTTCAAAATAATTAACGCTTTTAAGCAAATTTCAAATTTTTTAGATAAAAGTCGATCAATCGGGGATTCTAAAAACGTTGTGTAGGTTTTTTGCTTCTCTACAAATGGTCAATGGCTGTTTAATACTTTGCATGATATACGTGAAAAATCTAAAAAAATGCTCAGTTGAAGTATAGTTTTATATTTAATCATCTATGCACTCACGTCATGCAACCAGTAAGGTGAATATTTTGCAAATTATGGCTAGTGTTTGCTCTTCTGATTAGAATATGACTTTATATGCTTATTCGCGCTTCTAATTGGTTGCAAAAAGGTTCCAGGATGATAATTGCACCATATAATATATTTTATCCCACAAAATTGAAATTTTAAATGCTCTTAGAAAACGACTTACTCTAATCCAGTTAATGTTGATTTTCCCACATATTTCTGGCGATGCGACTACTAAAGCAACTTTTTTATTATAGATGAACTTGGAATGATGCCAGATGCATTAACTACTGTCCAAGGTCGTTTCTACTTACCTACAATAAAAAAATAGTGTTATCATACGCCCACTATACTTATATTATAAATATAATAAATAATAAATCACAAGAAATATATTGTTAAAGCTCGTTACAATAATTATTTTTATGTTTTCTTGAGAATAACACCACGATTGAAGTAAAAAGCTGTGTATTGAAAGAAAATTCCAAACGTTTCAAAGTCGATTCTGACTTCGTTATTTAAAATATGTATTGAAACAAGCCAATGATCACTAAAATGTCATTATTTGTAACCAAGGAAACATATATGATTTAAATAAATATTAACTGAATTGCTATTTTAAAATTTCCCTAAAATTTTAACAACTGAGTTGGCAACAGGGTCCTTATTTAATGCAAAAGGCTGACATAATGAGCCTGCTCGAATACGGCCCGATCTTCATTCTCGGTTGTTTATCTTCTTATTTACAAGTGGTGTACTTTATCTTAATGCCTGCACTCTCCATCTAACCGGTTAGTTACCGTGGTTGTCGCTGAAGAGGCTGTGACCAACGATAGTGATGGTAAAGAACGCGCAAATACATATATATTCAAGCATCTTCGATGGAATCAGAAGAATAGGCTGTGAACTGTCTATGATATCAATTTTAAATTTATTTCCTCCAGCAATGAATATTGTTGTTTAAATGAATTTGTTTATAATGTCCTAATGGAATGTTCACATTTGTATAAGACAGCCGTACATCTGCAAATTTCGTCCTCGAAATAAGGGTTAGAAAAATTGTTAGGAATATCACTTGAAAGTGATATTTTATAAATAAATTTGTTCCTGATTTCTGAATAAAATTTGTAAATATTGAATGAAATGTTTAGAAAATTTGTATGATGGCGAGAATTTGAGAAAATACCTCTAGCTACAACACACAATGATTGACACCAATTCTAGATTAGGAATTGAAGCGTCTCTAAACACAGATAAATATCACACAAAATACAAAACACTATTTATATACACGAATACCGGTTGATCATATTGTAGACATCTCTTTCTCTCAAAATTTTGAAAATTGCCTTACTACACTTCGTTTCCCATTTGCAATGTGAAATACCTACGTATTGCAGAAAAAAGTGAGAAAAGCCTAGTGAACAGGCAAAATAATCATTTTTATTGCTGTAAAAAATGAATACTCTTAAGAAGCATGATGTTTACTCAACAAGTATGATTTCCAATGTGAAAAAATATAGTTGAGGTGTCATTCGAATTGGAATGGGTGTAGCCATATTTTAAAAAATCAACTTCCTATCACCAATATTTATAGGTTTAATTTAGAGGTAAAAATAATTTATTTTTAAAAATGAAAGGGCTTCAAACAAAATTAAAAAAATACGTTAGGCAACTAAAAATTATTTGCTAATACTTATATATTGACATTTATATTTCGATTATTGTGAGAAAAGTTTATTTGATCCTTCGTTAATATGTATGATTTATTATTAGATTTAAATTTCAAATTAACTTTAGGTTATTTAAAATATATGGAACGATCTTAAACTATCGAAAATGATTAAGCCGTTTCAAAGAAATTGAATGACAATCTCATTGTATTTGTTCCTATTTTTAACGACATAAAAAGTATATCGAACCTCACTGGAATATTTCTTACTAGAATTCAATTTATATTTTCAAGTCGCTACCAAATGAGGCCTCTAAATAATAAAAAACAATTTATTAATATATTAGATACGAATATAAATAGAACGAAAAAATCATGTACTATTTTAGAAACATAAATAAACAATATTCCATAAAAAAAGGCCTGAATTTGTTATATTACTTATATTTTTGTTAATCAATTTTTACAATTTTACTATTCCCAAACTCCGTTCTTGAAAAGGATCTCCGTTTATAAAAATAGTGTATTGTTTCATATTATAATCACTGAAGATTATATAATATTGTTACTTTTTTTATCCAACTTTTTAAATCATTCTCACAAAATCAAAGTTTGTTGAAAAGTACTAGTGTTTAATGTGATTTTTTAAATACTTCTTTTGTTTACTCTCTTCGAGGTGTCATGCTAATTCTCTCGAAAATCCTAGATGTCGCTCTTACATCTCGTGTCTTCAAACTTCTTTTGTTGTTAACAAAGTAACATTATTGTTTCTTGAGTCATTATTTCTTGTGCTGTTTCATATTCTAAAGCAAAAATTATTTCTTTACTTAATAATAATAAACAATTTATTACAAATAAATGAATATCGTGAACTATAAAATATTTATTTATTTAAATTTTGAAAAAGTAACAGAAAATAGTTTATGCCTCAAAATGTTATTTCTATATTTTTCTATAAATTATAGTGGTAAAGTTCTCACACTCTATTTTGCATGTCAATGTTATCATGACAGATGGAGCAAGAAATTATTATTACATGATCCATTCTGTAGTATATTAGTCCAATTACTCTGTGATTTTCACTCTAATTTTGTTATATCGGCACCGATTTGTATGAAAATTTAAGGACCATTCATAAATTACGTAAAACATTTTTGGGTGGGTGGGTGTCTGCTAATATCTTACAAAATCTTATATGGGGGTAGGAGGGTGTTTTACCTAATATCTTTTAAATATTGTTTTTTATTGCTAATGTCTTTTATTTGACTGAATTATCTATTCTAATTAAACTGGATTAAGCATTTTCTTCAAAGGGGGTGTGGGTCAGAAAATTACTCAAAAAACATAAGTAACGGGAATTGATTGAGAAACAAGATTGAAACAAAAAATGCCATAAAAATATTTTTCCGTAGATCAATATTTTTTGAGTTATTCACACTTGAAAAAGTATACTTTTCATTAAGAAACGAGTTTTTCAATGATTTTTTACGAATAACTAAAATAAACTAAGGTTTTTCTTTTAAAAAGTGTCATGTATCAAAATAAAGCTTTTAAAAATACAAAGAGATTGTTTTTTATTGAGTTTTGTAAGTGCAAGCGATTTATAATTGGTTAAAGATTACTTTTTATTTTTGGTGTACTATACTCGATATATTTATCGTCAAACGGAAAAAGGAAACCTTTTTCAATAAAAACTCATATAACCTTTATGAAAAGGTTTGAAAAAACTTTTGAAATAAGTTAAACGTCATGACGGTTAAAACAAAGCGAGACGTGATGAAAAAAAACTAACAATATAAGTAGGTAACACTATTTTTATAAGAATTAAAATTAAACGTATATCTTCGAAAATTTATTTTATTTTAGTTTTTGTGTGCGTATTTTTCGAAAATATCGTGTTTAAATTATATATTTTTTTATTTTTGTTGTAGCCTGAAAAGTAATATAAATACAGCCGATTGAAATTTGACTTAAAGCGCATCTCTCAGCTGTAAACAGCACTTAGGCCCTTCACTATTTACAAAGAAAGGGTTTCAGAACAATATACTTTTGAACTTGTTGAACAAGATTTGTTAAATAGGTATTTTTGGCATAGAGGGTAGTTTTTAAGGGTTGAAGTGTTACAATTAACCATAATTATTTTATACATATAATAGAACGAGAGATCTGAATTAGAAGTTCAACCACGATCTGCCTTCTAGAGTACTGAGCTATACTAACAATTCATGGAAAATCCTAGAGTTCCCTAGGAGATTTTCCTGTGACAATTAGATTTTCCAAAACAAAATATAGTAAGTGCTGCGACGATTTTCTGAGTACTGTCATGTTAATAAAATGATAGGTTACCATCGATTTTATCACTAATTTTTTTTGGTAGGAGTGTAGTAATTGGTCTAAAGGTTGAAATCAATATATAAACATGTAAGAAATATTATTTGTTTTTGAACGATTTTCTGAATCCTGCCAACTAAATTACACTATCATATTTATATCGAAATGACAAAAAAAATTTCCGCACAATTTTCCAACTGAAAATTCACTTATCCCCTATCATTTAAACAATAAATAATTTTTCTTACATGTTTATATATCGATTTCAACCCTTAGACCCATTACTACTCTCCTGCCAGAAAAATGTTCGTGATAAAATCAATGGTAACTTATCGTTTTATTTTTTTTTTGTTTTAGAAAATTTAATTTTCACTGGAAAATACTCTACGAACCACTAGGATCTTTCCATGAATTGTAAGTAGCTCATAGATTTCAATTCTCCAGAAGGCAAGACATAGAAAATCGTGGTTGAACTTCTAATTAAGATATCCAAATAACATAAGCGTAACGCGTACATAACTTTTGAAGATGGGGGTAACGTAAGCCTAATTCCAAATTTTTAGCAAAATCCATTGAGTTATAAATAACTTAGAGGTATTGCCATGATTATATTGTCTGTAGACTTTGGGCAGTTTCGATATTAAGTAACGTATCAGATTAATGGCAAGGCAAATATTAATGGGTCTAGTGACTTGACGGAGTTTCATTAAGGTGACACACTGCATAAAATTATGCCCAGGATCTTTTTAGTATAGATACCATATAAGTTTGCAGTTATAAACTTATACATTATGTTGGTCCTTTATTTATGCAGCAGCTGCTGTATTAATGTTTTTGAAGATTTATCAAAATTAATTTCGTGATTGAATTTCTTTTGGACAAAACAGAGAACAAATACTACATTAATACACTATACAGAGCTGAAATAAATAGAAAATAGACATGCATGTAAAGAATTATTCAATAAGGGCGGGTCTAAAATGGATAAAACTAGCAGTTTGTGAGGTATTAACCAAATTCTTTTTTTATTTGAATAAAGGCCCATGTATGCCAGGCTTGATCCGTGTGGTCCTCATATTCAATGAAGTTGAACGATGGCATTGGTTGACTTTAGAACATCATATTAATATAAACATACCCTCAAACCTTTCGAACAAAATATGGATTGTGTCAACTCTGTGGCACAATGCGTGCTTCTACTGAAGCCACATCTTGTCTACGACGACAGAGTTTAATTTGGACGAAAAGAAATCGATTATCATCGTTCTGTTAGGCCAGCCGTTGGCGGTGATGGCATCACAACGTCGGTCTCAAATAACGACTCCGCCCAAAAATACGCACCAAGCATTAGCTTTTTGTGGATCTAGCATTCCTCTAAGGTGTGGATGTTGGTAAATTGCTTACCTAAGCGGTTACCTTCAACATGTCCACCAAAAGTCGACAACAGTCACTGAATAAGAAACAACAGCTCAGTCAGATGCCCCAAAAAAAGGCCATCACTGGCTTTCAATATCGATTAGGCCCAATTAAAAACCCTTTACAATATTTCTCACAGATCAGATACAGAAAACAATAATGATTCTCTTGGGGAAACAATCTAAAATTAAACAATTATAATAAAGTCAATACACAATTACAAACAAGGTTGAATGTTATATCAGAAACTGCCTAAAATATTCGTAGGGTGACAATTGCTAGTGTTTTAATTCAGTGTGTATTATAATAGGTTGAAGAGAAGTAATGTGCTAGCTGTACATAAATGTGCTCAAGTTAAGTTAAAACTCAAAGTATATATGTCGAATGAGTTTGTGCGTTAATTTTACTGATTCTTTTGATTGTCGAGTATTTGTTATACTTGAATGTATATTCTCTATGACTCCAACATTTTTATTAAATATGATGATTTTCGGCCACAAGTCGACAAGCAGACGCTGTCAGAATTTACTAAAGAAAGTCAAAGACAATTAAAAGTAATGAAATGTTCTGCCTGCCGTTTCCGTTATTATTATGGGTATAGTGATTATATAGTAATCGAGCATTTCATTTAATTACTATTTGCCACAACATTCAAAATCATGCAGAATTAGAAAGCGTTGTGCTGCAAAAGTCAAAACTAAACATTAAGCTGTACTTGCCTTGAGGCAGGACAATATACGTTGTATTGTATTACTCATAAAGAATAAAATACAAAAGCATAAAAAGTACTTAATAAAATAAAAACAGAATCACCAAAGAATGGTCTGATGGAAATTCCGGAAGTGAAGCAACCTCTATTCCGACCCCGATAACTACATTAGAATATGTATGAGATATATAATGGATACAGATCAGTTCACAAAACAGATAACTAAGTATTATATATCCCACATAGCATAATATATTGCAGAAATATTGCAATACAGGCGGTAAACTCATAATATTGCAGAAATATTATATGATGCTATATAAATTAGTAATATTTCTTCAATATTGCGGTAATATTTAATATCGCAGCAATATCGCAGGTGTATCGTAGTAATACTAGTGCAATATTATTGGCAATATAATGGTGATAAAATACTAGCGGACATTTAAAATTTCTGCAGTCTGACAGTAGTGACAGTAATATTCTTGATAATATCACAGCGAATTTGTGACACTCTCGTGATATTGTTGCAATAGATTTTGCTATGTGGGATATTTTAATTCTGAAAATATGTACATCTCATCAAGTGTATTAACACAAACTTTTCTACTAGAACTCCAAACCTATATTCAACGCTGCTTCAACCTCTGAGCGGTCATTTTGGAGTTTTCGTGTAGTTTATTATTTACCCTCAAGGCGGTTTCGATAATCAAAGTGGCACCAAAATTTTGAGTTTGGTTTGGTGTTAGATTTAAACCTTAGTTTATACATCACCACCACACCAGTTCTATCCCAATGAACACTTCAGAATGATTGAGACCATATATGAATTTTAACTAAATACATTTAATGAGTCTAAAACGTTTTGATGCCAATATTACGTACAAATCATTAATCATAGCATCAAAATATATTTAGTAACATTAATGCTGTAAAAAAATAAAAAATTAAAATTAAGATTTACCCCCACTTTGGTAGAAATTGTCGAGCAAGGTATCAGTTTTCAATTATTAAAACTCACTAAAGCAATACTTTACGATGTATTGCGATTATAAACTCTATTAAAGAAGACAGCTGGTGTCAATTACCTTATTTTCCATTATTTCACATAGCGAAGAACAGCATCCATGAATCACCTTGTCAATCAACAAATTCTGATCTCAAGAGATAAACTTCTTCGCGATAATCAGAACCAATCAAGTATGGAATGGTTAAGGATGCTGAGGAACTAACAACAGCTGTTACTTTCAATGACTATGCAGTAAAAGTGCTGAAGGCTGTATAGTATATTAGAATAAGCCACATGCTAAGAAGCTAATAGTCGGTAATTATAGAATGTTTGATCAGTAGTCAACACAGCGTCAAGAAACCGGTCATTACAGCTGCTAATATGTCGACTAGAATTACCGAAATATTCAAATAATTTGTTTTAAAAGTGTAGTGGCATAACCGGTACTGTCAGTTAGTTATACAACTGAAGATAAACTAAATCTTAAACGTTTAACAGAGCGCCGAGTGAAGAGGTAAATGAGCGGCCCGTTTAAGTAAATACAGTCGTTGTGGAGGCGCGTAAATGCCCATTGTCTTAACATACGAGAATGGCCGAAGGCGGCAATTTCGATGGCATTAAAAAAAACTTGACATAATAGATTGTGGACAACTGTTGCCGGATACTTCTCACTTTCATAATTCCTTTGAAATCAGATTTAGTCATAAGAGTTATGCAGAACTGAGTTTTGAAGAAGTTTAACTACTTTCGGTTAAAAAAAATTAATTTGTGTAACCAGACAAAAATCCATCTTAAAATGGAACTAATCGGATTGATTTGCGAATAATCTTTAAATCATTAGAAATAAGTATTACCATAATATAAGATAAGGACATCTACCAAATTAACATGTGTACTACTGATAATGCAATTAGGTACACGATACTTATATGAGCCTACGTAAGTAAATTCTATATTAAAGGTGTACAAAAGTCAGATATGTTGCTAAAGTGGTCCTATACATTTATAGACGATAGTTTTCAGACTTATTTCATAATGAAAAATCTTTGTTATTTGACATTTTTTCATAGTAATGACATTTTTAAGATTTTGTTTATTTTCACAAAATGCCGAATCACTTATTTATTCATATAAAGAAAGCAATCAGGCAATTAATTCTCATGCCTGTGTTAGTTTTAGTTAAAGTGAAATAGTGAATTAGTCCAAATATATTTCACCAAATTGTTTTAATTATTTTAAACTCTATTGTGACAAAGAGAATATATACCAATTTTCGCGCAGTATCACTTACTGTTTACTAGATATTAAATTTCACTAAAAACAATAGAAAGCCTCACAGCCCCCCGGCCCCCTCAACCAGTATTTAAATATTATTTTATAATAAAGTATAGTGTCTGTTACGTTCAGATATTATGAGCCACTTAGAATACTCAATGAAAGAATGTTTAAAATCTATTCAGTACGTCATAGACTACTACCAACAGATTAAAAGCACAACAAACCAAAGGTCACAAATTTTATTTTTTCATATATTAGTACAGAAACGGATTTAGTTTGTGGGCTAATTGTAAGTCACGTTGAAACATAAAAAAAACAAATAAAATTGGTTTTTGAAATTTTTTTTTTGCGATAAATGGAAAGATCATATATAAGTTTTATAAGGAAACTATTTTTTTTCTAGTTTAAAAGTTATTTCAAAATAAAAATTAATTTTTGGTACCGAAGACACACCGACAGCTCCCGTGTGACGTCATAATGTTAGTTGTCACTCATTGCAGTTGATACAGAAATAATGACAGTGTATTGAATTTAATTCTGTTGTCATAGTTAAATATTCTTTATATTGATAATGTCGACTGTTATCGTTCTTGTTTTGTACCATTATGTACGCTACAAAAACAACTCCTATGTTTTTAAATGTTCCCCAAGATAGCAAACGTCGAAATAAATGGTTTCAAGCAGTGCACCGTGATAATCCCAAAACAAAATCGAACATTTCGATGTAAGTATTTCTTAATACCATTGTTATTAATTATTATTTATCTAAGTATACAAATCAAACAAGTAGAGTTCAGTCAATAAATTTTTTGAACTGGACTCTAAATCATAACCTTTTCATAGCATTAGCAAATAATAAATTCATATCGCTTTATCTAATGATTGGGATTCAATTTGATATATTTATAGTTTTATAACGTTCTAGGTCATTATTTAACTAGATTTCTAGTCACGTGTAATAGCCGTAAACTCTGTACTGTTATTAGCTATAACATTATGACGTCACAACTATGGCGACCACTTGGCGCGTTTATAGTCACGTGATTTTTTTTCACAATTTTTAATCGTTTATAATTAATTGAAAAAAATTTTTCTAGTTTTTTGCACAATAAAGTTTTAAAATACATGAAAAAATCAATGGTGCCATCTCTGATAAAATTAGGTAGGTATTTCTTATGATTTCTAAACACTTTTATTCACTGACTCAATATTACCCTATTTGGCCTCTCCTAACGCCACAATATGTATAGCCACTTATACTTTTTATTAGCAGTTCCTTCAATTTTGTTTCAGTTTGCCTGCAAGTCTTATAGTAAGTTTACACACAGATTTCAGAACAGGTCGACGAAAGTCTGTGCGAACTTTCAGAATTTTATGTTTATTATCAATAATAGACTTAAGTTTCAAGGAAGAAATAATTATAAGAATTAAATTTCTTGAAATAATTTCGTCATTTGCTGCAATGCCTCCAGAGTTATATAATTAGAAAGATTAAACTAACGGATAAATATGTGGACATATATCCATTATTCCAACTTTAGGACTTTTTTAATAGCATCGACAATTGTCTGAACTTCAAGTTGCACAGATTTACAATGCAATAGAAATCGGAGTGAAGTCTGTGATGTCTAAACGCGCTCTTAATTTAAATAAATAACTTATTTATGTTATATATTGTATTATTTCATTATTATGTATTTTTTTTGTAGAAAAGGGCTTTCAGTATCAAATATTAGATCTAAGTAGAAAATGTTGACAACAACATGCGGTCAATAACGAATTTTGAGTGTCTGGTTGGTTGATGCTATCTATATTTTGTTGTTTTGTTAAGTAGAACAGAATAGAAGAAATTTAGGATTTTCAAAATATTGCGTTCATGTACTAAATAAAAAAACTAATAAAAAGTGACAGTCAAATATTTGAAAATGTCGAAAATTTAACTTACATATGGATTAAAAATACAAACATTTACAACTAGATAAAAAGTAATACAGTAAACGTATCCAAACTCAAAATAATTGATATATCATTAATATAAATTATTTAATGTATTGCAAATTTTAGCATGGCATAAGCTAACAAGATTATACTCCTAAAAAGCTAGATTATTAAAAATAGGTTTGTGGATCAATAATATACTCTCACAATACTTGTCTCCAGCATAACTGATTTCTGCATTTTTTAACGAGATTCCAATATAGCCCAAGCTCTTTCTAACCTATATTTATCATTTTTAGGGTTCCGTATATACAATATACGGATACCCTTATAATATCACTCCGGATTTCTGCCTCTGTCACATCACAACAATTTTTTCCTAAACTACTGGACGGAAGAGGTTGAAATTTAGTATCAATGTATAGTTTGGTGACCTGATCGGGAGAACATATCGCAAAAGAAAAAATTTTGATTTTAGGGGTACTTCTGGGGGGAAAAACTAAAAAAATCGACCGTTCCCCCCTTGATCTCCGAAACTACTGAGCCTAGAAGTTTGAAAAAAATAGGAAATATAGAATGTTGCCCGAACTTTACAGGAATAATAAGGAGAAACCATTAATATTAATTATGGGGGCAAATTATAGAATTAAATAAAAATTTTAAAATAAAAAAAATTTCAAACGCATCATGTAATATATAAAATAAAAGGTCTCATTCTGAGGAACACAAATATATTTTTTTATATTTAAAAAAATATATATATTTAATAAGATATTAACGAAAATATACCAAAATTTACCCATTCCCCCCCCCTTATCTCCAAAACAATAAAACGTAAAGTTTTGAAAAAAAAAAGATTTATAGGTTCTGACCTGATGTTTCCTGGAAAAATAAGGAGAAACCTCTACTTTTAATTTTGGGGGGCAAATTACAGAATTAAATGGAAAATATAAAATTAAAATTGTTTCTAACCCAACATGTTATATATCAAATGAAAGGGCCCATTACGACGAAAATAAATATATTTTTTTCATATTTTTAAAATAAATTAATTAAAAAATATTAACAAAAATATAAAAAAATTTACTCATTCCCCCCCTTATCTCCGAAACCATAAGCTGAAAAATTTTGAAAAAAATGGAGGTATAGCCCCTCACCTGAACTTTACTGAAAAAATAAGGAGAAACCCCTAATATTTATTTTGGGGGGCAAATTATAGAATTAAATGGAAAATTAAAATTAAAATTGTTTCTAACCCATCATGTTATATATCTAATGAAAAGGCTCATTATGACGAAAACAAATCTATTTTTTTCATATTTTAAAAATAAATTAATTAAAAGATATTTAAAAAAATATAAAAAAATTCCCCCCCCCTATCTCCAAAACCATAAGCTGGAAAATTTTGTAAAAACAATCGAGGTATAGCCCCTCACCTGAACTTTACTGGAAAAATAAGGAAAAACTCCTAATATTTTTTTGGGGGCAAATTATAGAATTAAATGGAAAATATAAAATTGTATTTGTTTCTAACGGGTCATGTAATACATCAAATTACAGGGCTCATTATGACGAATACAAATATATTTTTTTAATTTTTTTTAATGAAAATTATAAAATATTTTAAAAAAATTACCCATTCTCCCCGTTATTCCCCAAACTCTAAGACCTCTTTTTTTTTGTTTAGAGGAAAAATATGAAAAAAATCCCTAATTCTATTATTTGGCCCCCAAATAATGGAATTAAACGGAAAATAAATTATTAGAAAACCTCCATAATAATTTTAGGGACAAATTATACAATAAAATGAAAAATAAAGATTCAATTTTCAAACGCGTCATGTAATATATCAGATAAAAGTGATATGTGAATTACAAATATATATTTTTAAATCATTTGTATAATAGATGTTAACAAAAATATTAAACATCGAAACACTTTAGAAACTACACTATTTAAATTTTGAAAAATATATTTTATTTATATTTTTAAATAATTTGAATAACAAATTTAATAATTTATAATTTAAACTTTGACCTATTTTGCCCTTTTCTTCCAATCTACAGAGCCTCAAAACTCAGACAGTAGATTATAAAAGGCACCTCTGAAAGTTTATTCGTAAAATAAAACTCTAATTTTACTTTTTGGGGGCCAAATTAGAAAATTAAATACATAGGTTTTCTGATAAAAATCAAGCGAATCCTAAAGCAGATAAAATAAAAAGTCTATGTGTAGAAAATCAAAGAGTATATTTTTTATAAATTTAAAACGCTTCCTTTAAAATATATAAGGGTAAATATAAGAAAATGCACTCATTCCTTGCTTGTCTGAAACTGGAATATTCGAATCTTGAAGGTGGTCGGAACCCTAAGTATGTGAGTCCAACTCGCACTTGACCAAATTATTTCACATATGGCTTCTATAACTTTATTCACTATTGTATTGTTTCACGCAAGCCGCGTTTGTACGATATTCACTAATATTTTCAGATTGAGCTTTCACAGTAATAGCTGGAATATTGATATTTATGAAACCATTATAAGACTGACATTATATGGTCCAAGCAAACTCTCGCCTTTTTCGTATGCCTTACAAATATGTCAGGATTTCTACGCATATTATATTCTTGTAAGACTCAAGTCTGAATTTTGTGCAAATATTCCCTTTCACAAGAAGATACTTCACAAAAAAACATTGCCTTATTTAAATGGCAATGTGGTCGAGCCATGAGCGAGGTCAGTAATCATACTAAAGTTGCAAGATATTGCCTCTCTATATGTATATCTGGCTCTTTCACTTCTTTGTAGCATACCAGCATCTAAAGTATTTGTATTTTAGTTGCGGCCCATTACATTTCCGATCCCTTATTCTTCGAATACCATGTAAATGTCTTATAAAATACATTTCCCTTTCTCCATCCTACTTATTTTAACATCTATCAACCTTGGCAAGATCCGTAGCTAATGGATGATTTTGCCAACTTTTGTGATACACAAGTTAATGAAGAGCTCCTCTTCGAGGAGTTTACTCCTATACAATATACAGAAGAAAACTAGCTTGCAATCTAGTTATTGCAGAAAAGACTAAGTTTGAGGAACAAGGCATAGTAGATCATTTTGCTCTAGCCAGGGAAATGGTATATTTACGTCTTCGGGGAAGCATGAACTCCCAGGATTTATTTGAGGATAACACAGACCAACACGCGTAAGCAAATCTAACATCACCCGCTACGTTACAGACACCGACGATCTTTAAGACCATTATTAGTGAGGAGTGAGGAGCAGAGGGGGACTAACCGGGGGGCGGAAGGGGCGGCCCGCCGCGGACCTCTTGTCCTGGGCGGTTCCAAACGCCTACAGTTTCCGTGGTTCCCTTAATCAAATCCTAAACAAAGCTTTAAAAATATACTATTAGTATTAATCTAAGAGGCGGTTTGGGGTTGGGTGGATCCACACAAATATCAGCGCATACAAATATAATACGAATAAATATATAAAGTCTGTACATGTAAATTTGTCGAAAAGCAAATACAGATCCACGCATTTGGACCATTCATGATTATTCTGGCTTCTATGTTCACAGATGGCACAATGGAAAGACGACAGATTATTTATACAGTTTGATGAAGATTGGAACTCGATTCTTGAAACATTGAATCTACATCTACTAACTTAAGGCTGAAAAATATTTAGATTTTTCATCAGTTTCATCTTGCTATGATGAGCCGCCACCAGTTAAGCAGGTTGATTAGATTCACTAAAACAGACCAGCGAGACCTATCCCGTCACAGCAGTATAGCTCTTTCTATACGCGTATGGAACTTTTATTTTAACTGGTTAATATTGATGTGAGTCGTGCTTATGCTATACAGAACCATACGAGCGGAGGGCATGCCCCTACTAAATTTAATAACAACCTCTAGAGTTACTTGGTGGTGTTTACCACCAATTTTGTCGTCCACTATGTCTTGAATTTATTATAAAGTTGCGCATACTTTCTTTTATGCTAGATTCCCAAATGTTCTAACTGCCAAGAATGAGGTATGCCGTCGAACGCTATTTGGTAATTAATGATCAACTGCACATTACATCCTGTCAATCAAGTTTGTTCTTCATCCAGAAGTCTAATCTTGTCAAAATCTTTTTACGCCGTTTAGACCAAAGTTTGTGTACACTTGACATAATTCTACTAGTTTTAGTTTACTCTATGACATCTTTGCCGTGGGAATTTCAGTTCCACGTTCTCTTTCTTTTGATCTTCCTCACTCAATTTCCATAATATACCGATGGATATTTGAAATTGTTAGTAACGGAAATATCAATCCACACAATAATCAAAGAGATTTTCAACAATCATTTCAAAATTGTTTATAATAGTTTTTCAAACACTACTAATGTAGAACGCTTCATGTTTTGACTTTTTCCTTCATCTAAACAGATTTTCTTTATACAAGTGTATACTATATTTGATATTGATCTTACGTTATTTCTGTTTAATCCCAATGCACGGTGAAAAAAACACAAACACTTGTAATGCATCCAGCAACTAATAAAGTAGGTATTATCTACTGGGAATATACCTACACAAAATAATTTAAAAGGCGGGACCTCTTGGAATGTACAGACGTCCATCAGCGCTGGTCAAGCGGTCTTTGACAGACAGAAAACAAACATATCGACCTTTCAGTCGTAAATCGTCGCTCTTGACACAAGTTACAAGCTAAATGTCCAGATAATAAAGACATACGCCGCATAATTGTGGATCTAGTTCGATGTCTTGTAAGTTAAAAAATAATCGCATGGCCGTTGGTAAAATCATATATGAAACCAAAATTGAAGGATGTAACAAAAAATGAGTAATTTGTAAATTGTAAATGAGTGTTATGAAGGTGTTATTTTCTAAAATTAGATTATATAATGAAACAATAAAATGCAAGGAATAAAATTCATTCGCATTTTCTTAGATTTTATTAATATTACTATAGATAATTTATGTGAATTGCTTTCAAAAAAAGATCTCTAACTGCATATAAAATTACCAAGTACATAATGACGTAATCGATGCTTTTTTGAAATGACTGAGTTCTAAAAAGCGAGTTTTTTAACAATTCACCCCTGGGTGGGACTAGTATTTAGACCCCAAGAGCCAAAATATTGCTAAATAGCAAATACAATCTATTACTTTTCCTAAGACAATTAGTTGCTTAATTTATATAGGTAGAAAATATGATACTGTTATGCATAGTAGTAGGCGCTTCTAACCTTAAACAATTATAAACCTTTAATCTAATCTAACTATAAACAGTACACTACTCAATCTTTATACCAGCTCGAAGAGCAAACAGTTAACACCTTGCATGTACTTCATTGTTCAGTTACCCTTCTTGACTCAATTGTCTGTTCTTCAAAAGTTATAATAATATTATTGGACAATGCAACGCATGCAATGTAGTCCAACAATTTGCTTTTGACTCCTTGACTTATCATTATGAAATACTAAAAACAAAATATATAACATCAAGAAGTACAACCAAACAGTGCAACTAAACCCATAATCCGTTTCAATAGATTACCAAATACACTCAAAAAATTATGTACTCAAAAAATAGATTATAGCAAATGTATAAGTTGTTAAATATAAGATTTTGTAATTAATGAAATTATATTCTGTGCAATTTCAATAATTTTAAGAATATTTCATAAGTAAGAAAGGACACAATATTTTAAATTAACCTAATATAAAAGCTACAAGTTTATTGCTTATTAGTTTCAATATTAATTTTACATTATATGACTTCTATTTTTTTTGTTTACCATTTTTCTTTTTTGTAGTTAGTTTTAAGTTAGCTATTAAGTAGAGAACCAGTTTGCCTCTGTTGAAACGTTAGATGTAAATAATTTACTGTAAATCTATTATCTATAATAAATAATATCAGGTCTCTATTCGTTATTTTTTCTTTCTTCTTACTATATTCCATGGCCTATAGATTTTTCTATGGCAATTTCTATGCAATTTTGAGTTTGCTAGTCGCCGCAACTGGATAAATATAAAAACAACATTCGCATTTTAGTAATTTAGAAGCATCTATAGTAAATTCAGGATATTCATATGAGGCAGAGTGTTTATTATGAAGCATTTCGCAATTCTTGGTCCCCACAATTTGCCATTTAAATCAGTTGGTAACGTTAGTTGGATTCAGTACCGAAAGTTGAGCTTTGTTCACCACAAAAGCAATAAGCAACTGACGTTGCCTTACTCGACTTGTTATTTTAAGTCCCACAAAATCGGTTGATTGGTTTATAAACATACGCTCATGGACTGGAGCCTATGAGAAGTGATAAAAAGGATAGCATTGTCACTTCTTTTTTTCACTGGCTGGTTCAACAACTTCAATAAGCTAATGTCTGAAATGATTATTCAACAATATAGCACCGAAAAGTGAATGAATATTCTGAATTGTACCATAGCAACTCAAGTTATCAGTAACTTGCAGTCTAGAGGATCAGATAAATATTTAATTCGTGGGAAGGCAACAAGATACTTCGTACAATTTCCCACAGAAAGGGGAAAATTGCTCTCTTTGATGATGTAATGGAACTAATTTTGTTGTTTTGCACTTCATTCATCTGTCTACATCTGCGAACTTAAAGAAGTAGTTTCCATCAGTAGTTTTATTAACTGAAATGCTATTCAGATTAGAGGCCTCTGAAAATTTGTTGCAATTTAAGAATACTGTCACTCAATTCCCCCTTCTTTCTTTATTTTGAAGCCACGATTGTGGCATTGCAATATTGTACTTAGATGCAAGCCGTAGTTTTGGCTGTATTGAATTAAATCCTTCATCATTAAGAATTTATCGTTTCTTGAGAATTTATACGGGATTATATAAATATATCCTCATTTACCTTAACCCATGGATAAGAAGCAGTACGGTACTGGTAGTGATATGTTAGGATCTGCCCTGAGCAAAGGTAATTTTTTGACCCGGTGCCAAAACCAAACATTAAAGATCGTATCGTCGCAAAAGAAAGTCTTAGGTCATAAATAATACACCAACATGTAGAGCAGACTGTAGAGCAATTTTTTTTTGTTTTTGAGAGCAAAGTACATGGAATTCTCTCAAAAATCCTAGTGTGAATCAAGGTACTACAAAATCCCAAATCGGGTATGGCGCTAAGTGTAACCCTGTGACCTCTAGGTTGACTGAACCTGTTAAAGTAATTATGTTGCCAGTCTTTAGAGACTGCACAAGCGCACGATGTCATATCGTTTCTAGGTGGGATCCGTTGATAGGACGATACCCTCAAAAGAGTGCTAAAATCATATGATTGAAAAGGTTTAACCGCGAGTTGAATAGCGACATCTAGAAGGTTCAGGAAGAAAAGCCACTAGATAGTAATCAAATTGTAGCTTTGTTAAAATTCATAGCCCTTTTCTAATGTACAGGGAGTCATATCCGTTTCTACTGGGCTCAGAGATTAAATAAAGTAAAAGGTTTGTATTTCAAAGATATACAAATTTCCTTAACAGTAAGAGCGTTACAGCTACAGTAAACAATATCGAATTTGCTGTGTAGTGGTTAAATTAAATTTAAATTTAATATTACGTATATATTATTGCAAAGGAGTAGTTTTAAATAATAGCTTATAGTTTTTTATTATAATTACCAAAAAAATTGTTTAGAAATTTGTCGCTTTTCCTAATTCCAAATTTGACCGAAGTGTATCTGATTCTAAAAATGTAATATGAAAATAAGGGAATAAAAACATTAACAAACTCGAAGCAGTTTTTAATGATTAACCAGTAAACCAACTAATTCCAACACAAAGTTCGGAAGAGCTAACACACATGGACATTTTTCAACAATAAATAATAGTACTCAAAGTGAAAATATAACTATGAAACTATTTTTGATCATAGACATATAAATTTAATAGTAAAGGATCTGTTGGTAATTACCTAAGAGAAAATTGATTGACGGAGGCAATAGCTCCAAATAAATCATTACAAAACAAGCATTTTAATGTGAGGAAGGCACTAAGGTACAGATTTTATATGACAATCAAATAACAGTTGAAAATCAAACGTAATAAAAATATATCTATCTGGACTTACACCTGCTCAGTAATAAACTACTTTTGTGGTTAAATTAATTAGTGCATTACTGGCAAGTTTGTGGAGGAAGAAGAAGATATATAGAGTTGTATAACACGTGGATGATTCTACTCTGCTACAAGTGAGATAACAACTCGATTACCAATAAACTGAGGATAAGTTGCTCCAATGAAAAAAACCACCAGTCCTTCACGCAGGATGTGTAAACGGGCTAAGCTAACAATATGTGGAAAATTTGATCTTACAAGGAATGGGTCTACATCAAGTGGTCTATGCAAGTTGTGGTTACTACTTTAAAATCTTTCCATACTGAATGATCGATCGCCTTGTCGCTCATATTATGACAGATATTGTTTTAGTAGAAGTAACGGTGAACGAAGATTACAAACAAAAGCAATGAGACTCTTCCTGCAACGTAAAGGGTTGTACCCTTAGAGTCTAATTATATTATAATTAAACTCTAGCAAGACCCTGACTGTACATGAAATATTTTTTAAAAATTTCTGTAAGGATGTAGACACTCATCGAACTAAAATAGAACACGAATCACACAAAATCTACTCGATTGAATGTGATCAAATTTAGTGTGGATAAACCATAGCATCATCATTCTTTTGTATGCAAGACAATGTACATAATATACATTGTTTCTGGCCAGGAACCTTCATCAGTTGCGCTTCCCACAAGAAAATGTCCTCTCGCGTCTACAAATATACCTAAGTACTCCGGTTATTATATAGTATATGTGTTATTGCGACAAAATATCTCATTTCGAATGGAAAAAAAAAGTACGCAACTATTTATTAATGTATGTCATCTTCAACATGCATCTCACAAAAAGTACTGGATGGATTTTGATTGAGCTTTATGTGAAGGTATTTTAGTATCGGCGTTAATTGATATAGTTTCGTAACGGATCAGAATCTTTTTTTATATAAAACGGGAACTTTTAGACAATATGTAACAAACAATACAATATTGATACCAATGTACAGAAGAGAAAGATGTATGGAAAATTGAGTTACGAGAACACCAATGAACATAGGATACTTTTCAAAATTCAACCTCAAAAGGGATTAAAGGGGGTGAAAAGAAATAACAAAGTATTTACGGAAGCCGCTGATATGATTTTGATAAAATTAGGCTAGCAGATAGCTTTAGTATTTGAAATTAAGTGATGAAAAAAGGCTGTCCCTAAAATTAGTTAGGAACAGTTTTTATAAAAGTATAAGTATTGTTTCTAAGGTATATTTAATTTAGGCTCATTTTAACGCCAAAAACATTAAAAAGGTCACTTACGTCTAAAATGTCGGAGATGTTATAAATGTCAAGTCTTAAAAATTTAAAAAATGTCAGGTCAAAATCGTCAAAAAGATCAAAGATATGAAAACCGCTAAAAAGGTAAACATATTCCAAAAATGTCAAAAATGTAAGTAAATTACGAATGTCAAAATAATAATAAATGTTAATATATTACAAATACGAATGGGACGTGGGCGGTTCAGCTAGTAAAAAATAAAAATATAACAACCCAATAAATATTAAATAGCAAAGTAAAAGAAAGACACATAGCAAGAAAATAATATATAGGAAGTTTTGTAGAAGCGATTCTACGTAATCAAGAATTTTAATACAGGTCACAAAGTAGACGGGACCTAGGTAGTCCCACGAAAAGATAGCCCCAATGACGGCTAGATAATCTGAAAACCTATACTTTGAAGTGAAGATTGTCCTAGCTTAAACAGTTTAAAGAAAAAATTATTTAGTGGTAAGCACAAAAATGACTAAATACAGTGATTTCAACGATATCTTTATATTAGTATCGGGTAAATACACAAACAGTCTTGCCGTGTCTATAGCCGTGTATTTTCTAAAATAATATTTTAGTATGAATTATGTTGCTACATAGTATATATAAAATAAATGTTTTCTGACTAACTGGATTCTTCAAAACCATTTAGTATGTTTTTGTCTTATACGAATTCAATTTGGCTACTCAACAAATAACATAAAAAGAGAAGTATTATTTCATTTATTTCTACAAAAAATAATTGTTTTCAATCCCTAAACAAAACCGTTCGTCATCATGTGAATTGCGGACTTCGCGACAACAACAGACAACACGATGCAATTTCTCCGAGGTCAGTCGTCGTGCACTGAGCGTCGCAGGCACCGTCCCCAATGGATTCGCGACTTCGTCCCCAGCATTGTAGACGGTTGAGGGAATGAGAGAAGTCGGGGACGAAGGCAGTATCCCACTTCTGAACTGTCCCTATCCCACTTCTAAGCTGTCCGTCTCGCGTCACCGTCGTCGACGCTGCCAACGATCGATCAGTCTGTGGTGCTTTGCTTGGTTGGTATAGAATGAGTAGCTCAAAGCAATGCACACGCCACCGACGACCGATGCTCAGGTCAGAAGACTACGACTCTTTGCCCGGGGAAAAACGATGACACAGATAGCAAGAAAGCAAGCAAAAAATTCGATCCAAATGTTAATAATGAACATTAAGTTATACATGTCAATCAATTTCTCCATAATAATAATATTAGTTATATATATATATATATATATATATATATATATATATATATATATATATATATATATATACAGGGTGTAAACGGCTTGAGTGCAAAGATTTTGAGTATCAATACTTCGGGTCAAAAAAAATCAAAAAGCTTTATAACATTTTGAGAAATATACTATAATTTTGCAAAAAAAATAAAAGAGTTAGAAATTAGGTAGCCTTTATTACAGTGAATAATAGGCTATTTCCGCCTTCAAAATGGTTGTAAAACTAAATATGTAACTACTCAATAGCTTATACACCTTTAATAAATGTATTAACAATGAAAATTATTATTTAAACTCTAAATATTGTGTTATAATTAGCCGTACGTTTCTCCGAAGAGATGTGGCAATGTGGCATATAAACACGACTAGCTTAGTACATGTTTACATTAGCTACAGTTAACCGCCGCCACGATTGTTTTTTTTTGTTGTATCCATGCGAAAATTTATAGCTAAGTGAAAGTGATTTGGCTGATTTTCGATGTAGATTTCGTGATTCGATTTCTATTTTAAAAAATAAATTGAAAAAAACAAATAAGATTTGTTGTGGATTGTCAGTTCGAGTGCTAGGGTATTACTTTGTGATAAATAATGGCAGGGTACAGAATTAGGGAAAGACCTGACATGTTATTAATTTGTGGGGAAAGCAGATGTAAATACAAAAATGTTGAATTTTGAATATCTGCTATGAAGAATTCGTTTGTTCTCCTGAGCTCTATCATGATGAAATATCCTGTCAGTACATGGGTATTTATTTGTCTAACATAAATAATATTAATTTAATGAGTAATACATATTTTTTGAATAATTTAGCAGATAAAAGAAGTACATATAAGAAATGTTTTGTTTAATATACTTTGTATCGGATTATTTCTACATCACATATAAACAACTTTGTATCCTCCCTTCTTCAACTTGATGCATAAAATAAATCGCCAAATATAAATATTCATTTCAATACATAGTTGTTAAAAGCATACATTTTTGAAAATAATATTTGATAAACTTTGATTTACTTAATTTAATTTAACGGCACTCGAAACAATACAATTATTCAATACACAAAAAATCACAGGTGTTCATGTTTTTGTTGTGACTCATTTCTTTATTATACGCTCTAAAAGTGATTATGATTTTACCGCGTCTTGCCCAATTGACAATAATTTACTTAATATGTATTTGGAATTTTCTCGCTTATTAAAGCCTTAAACGTAATTGTCAATGCATTCGGCATTATTATTTCGTTTTTATACTTGCTTTATAAAATCAAACCGTAACTTGGCTTTACCCTTCTTTAAGATTTAAGTTATCATTAATATATTTCCCATAGGAAATGATTGAAAAAAAAATTAGATCTGAAACCATAATATTCTCCGAAAGCGGATAGATGATAAGCAAAACTAATTAAGGTCGGAGTATAATTTTATGTTCTTCCTATATTGAAGTGTTTATTCTATCTTCAGCAATTCACTATGATGTGAGTAAAAATTGCCTGAACTACCCTTTTATTATGTAATATCCTGGGCAGTATTCCAGACATTATGAACTATGGAATGCCAGCAAAGGATTGAAATAGCGTTATATATATATATATATATATATATATATATATATATATATATATATATATTTCACTCAAATCCCTAGAACTTAAAAATAAGTAAGTTAATTATTTTATATTTGCTGAATAGAAAAGTATTCTACTGTTTTGAAAGTATATCTCAATTTATAACATTTGAGTTTTTTTGTATTTGCTTGCTAGAATGAAATTTACTTTGGTTGTATTTATTAACCAACATCCACAAAGGAAGAGTTTATCAATTATGGCTGAATTTTATTTTTTGTATATATGTTACTTAAATTCTTCTCTGGTTGTGAACCGATTTCCATAATTATTTTTATGGTTAATATTTTCTTTGATGAAATTTACCTAAGTAACTTCGTTAGCTCAGCCCTTTGAGTAGCAGTGCGGTGTTCCTTAACCCTGGTGTCCAGCGGTCACTTCGTCTCTCCAATGTAAGTCTAGGCTAGCTAACCACGTGTGGACGGAACACCACAGCATCAACTGGGACAAGGCCAGGGTAATTCACAAGGAGGAGCATTGGTATAAAAGAAAATTTACATAATATATAGTATAATATAATATATAATAATATACTATAATAATACATAATATCAAACGAGAATATAATTAGCGAGCCCAGCGTCCAGATTAAAAACATTTGGAAACCCCTACTTTGGCGCTGATTGGACATTGTCTATCAGATTCAGACTAACATTGGAAGCCCGGTACGGACCCGGTATCAATGGGAAATTCAGAGGATACGAGCAAACCATGAAGAAGATTACCAGAGAAGAGGACCACATCAAGTTTCTGCGCTACGCCAGAGACCTAAAAACCATACCAAATGGTTTCAAACTGAAGTCACCAATCCCAGGGAAACAAGCACAGAAGATACTCGACAAGGGCAGCCACGCTTTAGTGAGGTCAGAAATTAACCATCATCGTTGGAAGAAATCCCAACTCCTGAAAGACGCGGAACAAAGGGTTCAAGAAATCAGAAGATGCACACACGAGGAGGACCACATGCCGATTTTTGCTTCGGTCCAAAAACAATCTGACAACATCAGACGAATCGGCCAAAAGGTGCACACAGAGAAACTCAATAAACTTCCCAGGAAGCAGTTGCCGAAAGATACAACCAACAAGAAAACAGTGGTGAACTTGTCATCCAGGGTTCTCACAGCAGTCGAAGAAACATTGCTTTCTAAAACGCTGTAGCTCCAAAAAGATGCCAGTACTAGATATTATCATTTCAGTAGAGTCAGCAATAGGCAGCAAAGATATACCGCAACTGGAGGAATGTCGATGGAAAGTCAGGACCACAATTGAGAAAACACAACACATCAAACAAAACATCAACGAATCCGGAAGGAGGATCATAAAAACACTTAAGGCCGACAGATCTATCATCATTCTACCAGCTGACAAAGGAAATGTCACCATCCTGATGGATAGAACGGAGTACAACAAGAAAATCGAGGACGTACTGGCGGAGGGAAAATACAAGCCATTGCCTGCAGATCCAACTTCCAAGATTGAACGGAAAACTTACAACACTCTCAGAGATCATGCTGAATACATTCCACCCGAGACAAGGAGAAAACTGACGCCACATCACAGCAAACCACCTCATCTTTATGGACTACCCAAGATACACAAGGCTGGAGTAGCTCAGACCGATTACTAGTTCACGCAACGCGCCAACAGCAGCATTATCAAAATTCCTTCTACCAATCATCCAACCTTTGGAGGGCAAAAAACCATCGCACGTCAAGGATTCAAAGCATTTTGTTGACATCGTCGGTGCTATGGAGCTTGGTCCAAAATATCGCTTAGTAGGTTTCGACATTGAAAATCTCTTCACGAACCTACCATTAGAAGTATCTCTCGACATACTGAGAAAAAAACTTAGTGGAGACGAAACTCTGATGGAGAGGACGGAGCTGCCAATAGATATAATCATGGACTTACTGCAATGTTGCCTCAAGAACTGTTACTTTCAAGAAAAGGACAGGTTCTTCATGCAAGAAGATGGATTGCCTATGGGCTCCCCGTTATCTCCAACCATCATTAACAAGGCGTTTGAAGAACTGGACAAACCACCTAGGCAGGAAGAGGAAACCACGAAAACAACTCTATTACTATCGTATACTAAAGGCTTGTCGGAAAAAACTTAGACGAATTGCACACAGATATGGAATCAGAATGATCTTCAAGAGCAGCAACACTCTAAGGAGCATGATTACAAGAACGAGGCCGGACGCTCCAGCAATACCAAATAACTGTATATACAGTGAATGTGGCAATCTTTACATTGGAGAGACAAAGCGACCTCTGGACACCAAGGTTAACGCACACCGCACAGCTACTCGAAGGGCGGAGCTAACGAAGTCTGGGCTAGCTAACCATGCGTTACCCGAACACCACAACATCAACTGGGACCAGGCCAGGGTAATTCACAAGGAGGAGCATTGGTATAAAAGAAAATTTATAGAGACAGCATATATAATCTCGAACGAGAATATAATTAGCCAAATTAAAAACATTTGGAAACCCCTTCTTCGGCCACTGTCACTACGCATCACCGACAACCAACCACGAGGACGACGCTGATTGGACCGGATGAGACCCAATGACCATAACCGGCGAGACGTATGACCGATTAAAGGTATAAATACCACCCATAAACTGAATTTCCCATCATTCGCCTGATGACGATAGCAGATACAAAGCTATTGAAACGTTGTGAGATCAATCTTTTCAAGACGATGGAAGTCCAAGGAAACTTCGAGGAACATATTCAATAATTGGAACAGCGGTTACGTCTAGAATCTGTCAAAGATCTAAGTATGCCGTAAGATGCAATAATTATATTATTTGTAGTGATTTTGTGTGATAAAGTATACGCTCTTCTTAAAAGTGTTTTCATGAAAGTTGATGGGTACGGCATAAATACTCCTATAGAATTAAAAGGTAAAAACTAATAAGGACTGACCACCATCTTAAATTCTTCTATAACATGCACTGAAACAAACATACTGAGTACATAATTAATAAAATCATCAATTTTCGATTTTAGCTGAATTTTCTAATTCTCGCGAGTTGTCAATTTAAGAATAATTTATTATGTCAATAACGTAAATATAATACTATGAAAACATAGACCTAAAAAGAATTAATAAAATATAATTTCTTATAATTAATAATCCGTCAAATCTATGTACATCAGATTTTTTCATAATGTTTCAAAAATTAATAGGTACGGCGTTTTAAGTATTAATTTTAGTAATTCCATTACTATTACCAGAAGCAAGGTATAATTGTACAAAAAAAGTAAAGTGCTTAAAGCAGCCGTATAGAATCAGTCAATCAATGAGTTAAGAATATTCTGAAAATTAGACTTCCTGATTCAAAATATTAAGTAACCAGAATGAGAGTTAGCAGGTCAAGAGAAGAAAAGAGATGGAAAACCTGAATCATTCCCTAGGAGTAAGGAATCCAAGCAAACATTCAAATCAAAAGTGGGACCAAGACATTGACAACAGTAAACTAGTAGGCGAAACCATAAAATTAACAACAGGTCTGAAAACAAATTAGATATATATATATGTAAGGGAGCCTAATTATTAATAAGAAGTCTTCGAATACCTGAAATTACGAAATAGTACCAATTCAAGTTTTTTTCAGATATAATTCATAGGACGTTATTTGTGTTCAAATTCGTAATTCTTAATTTAATATGACAACAATTCAACCGCTACCTTACATATTTATTTTTTCTAACCTCCCTGTATAGCTATAATTGCACTCAATTCTCTAACATTTATTAAAATCCTCATTATAATAATTCCATCTCATTATATATTTCCACCGCCCTGTATATGCAACTGCTCATGGACCACCCGGTAAACCATTCTGTATATGACACTGCCTATGAGCCACCGTATTTACTCTTTTTGTTTATGAATTTTTTAACTATCTTCTATAACTATAATTCTACTCCGACCTATATTTCAATCATCATATATATGGAACTCGTGGGCTACTCTATAAATCATTTCCTTTTCTAACATTTTTTATCATCATCCTGTATATCTATAATTCCTCTCACCCTATATTTCATCTTCCCTATATATACAACTGCTTATGGGTTACGATGTTGCATTTCCATTTCCGCCACCCTGTATATGCATCTCTGTATAATATTTTTTGCACCACCCTGTATATCTGTAATTCTTCTGCACCTTCTACTCCAAGAACCCTGTAAATTCAACCGCTAATATATATATTTATTTTATTAATTATAATTGCACTCTACTCTATATTTTAAACACCCTACATATGCAACTGCTTATATGTCACCCACGAAAAAAAATGCTTTTTAACATATCTGGAATCGCCCTGTATAATTATAATATACAACGATTACTTTACCACTAAACAATAACAACGCTTGCATGCCACTTCCAGAAGTACATGCTCTAAGTATATAACAGCATTGGTCCCTCTATATATAATTACTAAATGTTTTGAGTCTGGCGGCTGCGGTACATTCAGTTCACATTATGGACGTAAATAATGAATTTTTATTATATTTTATTTAAAGAATGAAACAATATTATAAATTATTATTAGCATTCTGCATTGAAAGTCGTCAGTAGCTACCAAACAAAACAAAAATGAAAAAAATCGGTTGAGAGCCACGGGAGAAAATGGTACCTAATCGTTTTGTCTTTGCCTATTTATATATAGATTCTGTTCAGATATATTATCATTGTAATGTTATATCATGTTCCTGAAAAAAAATTATTATCTATGAAAAAGTGCGAAAACTTGAATATTTCAACGATATCAACTCATAAATTTAATGAATATTTGAACTATTCAAATTCCATAGTAATTCCCCGAGAATTGTTTAAACAGTAATAGATATTAAGACAGCTTTCGCACTCTGATGGCTAATAATGGTAAAGACAATAATGCAAAAACAGTAGTAGTAATTATTGGTCTCCAGAAAAAAAGAGCGGCAGTCATTTAAGACTGAAGGAAAGTTTACAAAATATACTTTCCGTTTCTCGTTATCTGCTTCTCTTTGTTTCTATTTCTATGTATCATTCTTAGTAATAGATATAAATTTCAGGAGATTTAAAATAAATTTCACCTTTTTGTTAAGACTCAAGTATTAATACTGTGTAATTTAATTCTTAATTTAAGTACACTGCAAAGGAACATATGAAGTGTTAGTTAATTTTTACTTAAAATATAAAATTTGTTGAATTATAATATTTCAATCATACTTTACTTATTTAATAGTCTGTCAATATCTAACGAGGTCACTTCAATTATAACAAATTAAATTATGACAATATTATTTCACCAAATATTTTTTATATATCACAGCTTCGACAGACTATTCTTCAAAACAGTATTGTAATATAGTTTAATGCAATACGAATTATAAAAAGTGGCAGTCAAAATGCATTCTATGAGGGTACCGTTGATTTAAAAAGATATTTTGGAAAACCATATAAATTTACATACCTTGGGTATATTTAAATTTAGCAATTCATAATTTAACCTTTTTTATATCAGCGCCATTCTGGTCACTTCTTGAACTCGTTATTTAATACTTCCAGCTTTTTCTGTTCTGAAGTATGTCAAGTCTGTCATGGCAAATATAAAATTCAAACGTTTATTAGAACGGAAAGCAATTTTGTGCTGCTATTGTATATTAATTGAATGTTATATTTGTTGATTTACTATAATTTATTAATTTTCTTTTAACGAAGAGACTTTTAATATATAAACTGGTCCCTGTTTCTTACACAGAAAACCAAGTTGTATTCAATTCTTGCATTTCAGTACCATACTCATCTTGTTTTAGATGTATAAGTGAGGGCTTCCTTTAGGAAGCTTTCGCCTCAAAAACACTACGGTATACATTAATTGTTTGTTAGGTAAGACGTTTTTATAATGTATTTATTCTACTATATTCTGTCAGGTAGGTTAGTATTTGCGAATTCCAATAAAAATAAAGCATATTGCTTTTTATAATTTTTCCAAATACAATATTTTACTCAAACACACACACACACACACACACATCCTTGGAGAGAAAAAAGGCAGCAAAAAGCTTGCAAGCCGACAACAAAACAATTCTCTCACCAGGTCACTCGCCGTCCATGCGACTTGCTCCCCCGAACCCGTCAGTGGGGTGTGAGAGATGGAGACGTGACGGACGGACAAGCCGTCACAGGACATTTCATTCTCCCCGCCGTCACCCACCACCTACAGCCCCCCTTTTCCACCGCTGTTGCCCGAACACCCATCGTTTCTTCCAGCCTCACTCCTTTCGCCTCTGCATCGACTTCCAACGGAGGCCTCCTGCATACCCTCCATTGCTGTCGTGCCGATGTCGGCTGCCTGGACATCTTTGATGTTTTAATTAGTTTCCTTGATTCCTCTGTCTGTCGTGACCGTCCTGTCGTTCTGTCCGTCTCTTTTTCGATTCCGATTTTACTGTTTTGTGTCGTTCCGTCGTTCATTGTTTGTTGTGTAATGGCATTTTTTCTTTTGCAATTTAACTGTTTTAAAATCGTATATAATTAGATTTTGTTTTGTGGTGTGATATTCTGAATTAATGATAATGTGCTATTTCTACTACTTCAAAGATAAAGAAAAGCTGTCAGTATAACATTTTGAGTTATGATTACACAGGGCGTAACTGTAGTCCACTGATCATTTAAATATTTTGGTTAGTTTAACTTTAGTTAGCATATTTATTTCACATTTGGAGGTAAGAACGGTTAATATGAAAAATAATGAAATTCTGAAAACTTAATAAATGAAATCCGATGTGTAATTTGATAAGATTCAAATTCAAATATTTAAAAAGTTTAAAATACTATATAATGGAATTTAAATGAAAGTTAAAATGAAAGTTCACCCACAGGTCATAGAGAATTTAAATGTCACTCCTAATCTAAATAAATTTCACATAATACTGCTAAAATTTGTATGTCAAGCAAATGGTAAGATTTTGCTACACAGCACACTTATGACTTCAATATTTTAACGCGAATTGAATGTCACCATCTATAAGTTTATTTTGCCTGTTCATTGGGTTTTCTCTACTCTATTTTTTTCCTGCAACTGATAAGTATTTGAAAATTGTATATGGAGAACAAAGTGTAGTAAGGCAATTTCGTAAAATTGCCCGGGTACTGGTTTTCTGTAGAGAGATTCTTCCTGTTATTCTGAGAGAAAGAGATGTCTACAAAATGATCAACTAGTATTCCTGTATAAACGTAATGTATTGTATAGTGCGCTATACTTATCTGTATTTGGACTCCGAGTCTAGAGTCGTTGTTAATCGTTTAGTGTTGCATTTCGAGGTTTCTTCTAATAAATTTATTTCTCTCAGAATAACTGTGACGAAAAACCTCTGTACAGAAAACCAGTATCGGGGCAATTATCCGAAATTGCCTTACTACACTTAAATAAATAGTACTGACAATGTATTCTGGCCGAAGGAAGTAGTTTTCTTGCCTTTCCCTTTACCCTTGAAATCCATTAACTCCTTTTTCTGTTATTACTGCAGATGGTACACATGTCTTCAAACTCGGTATAATTTTCATGCAACCAGTGTTCGCAAATATCTCATTGTATCATGTCTTCGATTAGTTGGGTCTCAAAATAATTTTCACCGCAACCTCTGCAGTTATCTTTCTCTTTATCTTCAGTTCCAATTTCAGAAGTGTCACTGAAAATTATTGGAATTTCTTGGCAACTGCTTCCAGAGAATCTACGAATTGCCTTACGCTTTCTAACAGTCTGTTTATGCTTAGGTTTTTCTTCTTAATTTCTTTGTTTTTTACCTTTCTTCTTTTTTTAACAAGACAAGGCTGTCATGTTCATTCCGTAGCATTGGTCAAACAATGGTTACATAACAATTTTGGCGCAAGAATGATAGGGAGGTTGACCCAATCAATTGAATCAATTATCCTACCTTTCATTACTGGTCTTATTTTTGCGGAGTACCTTAGTCTTTTCCACGAAACCTTCCACATGGAAGTATTAAAAAGTGTATACAAGAAGCAATTAATGAACTCCATGAGTCACGAATCATTCGTAAAGTGTACTGTAAATTTATCAGGTTAGCAGAAAATTGTGTGAAAGTGGAAGGTAGATATGTTGAGTAATATTAAACATTCGAGTTTTCATTTCAAAATTTATATTTAGAGTTTATGTTATTTATAAACAACTTTGTTTAATAACATTTTTAACAAAGGAATAAATAATAGTACTTCGCTTCTTCTTCTCTCGAAAGACATTCGCCATTTCTCCTAATTAATTAACACTCTCTACATCTGACTGAAAATTTTTATATTTTCAATTGATTTTCTCGACAAGCAGAAGTTTATATAAATAATTACTTTCTGTGGAAAAATGAAAAATAATTGCATAATATCGACTGCGTTGACGGCAATTTTTAATCGAGAGGTTTCATTTTTACGGCTGTGAAGCATAAGCCTCATGGTGCTCCTGAATCGATTGTCACCGCCACTGACAAAAATTGAACACTACATTGAGAAGTTATATTTTTATATAATTTCAAATTCTCTGTATAGCTGTTGGGCACTTTATGCAAGATTCATAACAACTTGGCCCACATCATCTACTTCATTTTCATTTTTCACCAATTTTTTTATTATTTATGTACCACTGGAGCAATTTGTCGGAATTTTGTGACACATTCTAGAATTTGACCTGGTCGGAGGTGTTGATCTAAAACTGGCATTAAAAGAAGTTGCTCTCACTTGCATATTATTTGGTTACAAAATACAATTTCCTCTCTGTTAAATACAGCGAACCATTTTTAAAGTATGTATAATACCAATAGCATAGAACAGCAAAGAAATAGTAAAATAATCGGAATGCCTACTTTACTAAAGAGTATTTTTTCTTCACAGGCCTTTGTTGTCAAATGACAAGTAATAATTTTGAAATGACGTTGTTCTTCAACGCATAACTCAGAATAAAATTGGAAATGTCATTTTAACAAGGATTAACGCCCTATGATGGATATATTAAATTCTTCCCACATAAAAGTAACAGGTGGAGGTCACACCCCAACAAAAGGTTGCAATTGAAACTATATATGTAATAGGCAATCCAAACGAGTGCGATTATTTTTTTTATTTGCGCATACAAAAGTGTAAACAAAGTTGGACTGTTTTGTTTAGGTCACCTTATATATATTCTATATCTGTAAAAAAAAACAAACATCCTGATAGAGTCATCAAATCACAATGATTTTTTTATACTACGGTTTTGTCTTCGATAAGAAATGTCAAAATTTGAAAAAAATTGAACAGGTTTACACTGTCTTATGAAAACATTAACCACTTGACTTGGGGATTTCTCCAGGCAGTATGGCTAAACGCCGTTTAAGGAACAATTACAAATATTTGAAAGCAGTGTCTCCGTAGTGTTATAGTGTTGGTATAAGTGGACTGTACAAAGAATTCGTATCTGTCATTGGAGTATTACCATGTTAGAAGACAGATATTTCAAAACGTGGTCGATTGGGCCTGCTTGGTTGAGAATTTTTTCACAAAATGTCAACAAGTAAACAGAAATTAGTCAACATGAACACATTATATATAAAAAATTTAAATGATATTATTTCCGAAAAAGTGGGTTTAATGAAATATAAATTGGTTTAATGAAATTTAAATTGTAATTGTTATCCTCCTCCTATGCCCACAAAACCCTAAAGTGTAATCTCTATCAGCCCTTCTCGCTGAATCTTCTAGCTATTTCACTAAAAAACATTATAAATTTTGAGTGAATTATTGTGATAAGTTAATTATCTAAAGCAATTCTCATATTATATTTAAATTACTACCCGGCCCAAGTTTAAGCCCTAATTGAACAGAAACATAAAATTTTATTACAGATTAGTCTTAATCTGAAGGTACGGTTACTGACATTCGTTTCATTTTCTGTTTGAGTCGAAAAAACTAGTTTCTGTAGGGCACTAATTTAAATATTGTGAAATAGATAATGCAAAGATGTAAATAACGTTTGCACCCGGTTTTAACCTTTTCAATTTCTGGCGCAGTGCAGAATCACTAATGTAAGATATAAAACAATAAAGCAAATATCCTTTACAATTTCAAGAAACAGCATATAAATAGACTAGCAATATCGTACTTGAAAATAAAAAGGAAGGATTTCATCATGCTACACCATACATTTATCAGATGTCGTGGTGACAATGGCCATCAGTCCTCTAGCTTGTTCAGTCTGTTATTTAGATTACACCGTGATGACATTTCGGGACAACTGCAACCCATCCCGACGGCTGCTATCCGGATAGATAGAGAAAAGTTATTTTCATCAATGTTGCCATATATTCGCAATTTAGTATAAATATAGACCTGGGAACTGTTCAGATTATTCCACTTTAAATCATTACTAAGCATTATAGCATTATAGGTGTTCCATATAGTCAAAAGTTTCTAAAAGACTTCAGCATTTACTGACTTCAACTCAGCCCCAGACTATATAAATATAAACACATATTTTGTAATATGCAAAAATTTATAAACTAGTGAACACGTCATAAAAACAGCTATCTCAAAATTAAATAAGTATATTTTATGAGACCTAAATAAACTCATAGGCTATTTATTGTACTGTTATCAACTTACATACTATTTCACGTTTGTTTAACCATATGTATAGTGTCATATTTACCAAATCGTTAAACATGCTATTTGCCTCTTTTTACTACAAAGCGGGAGCAAATTATGAAGGGATGTTGCCATGGAGTGTCCTTAACTAATTGTTAATAAATTAAGTAGAATATTTACTGAAAGCATAATATAGAATTAAAAATAGTCTAAAAACTCTCTGATATAAGTCTCATTAAGAGTTTTTCGCCTTTCCGACTAGCGCTTTCATAAGGACTAGTTTCCCACACTTTGGTCAGATATTCGATCACGTGTGTTTTTCGTATGCTGTAACCTATATTGCCAGTATTTTTCAAACAAATTTACTCAAACCGGGTGTATAGTAATTTGATTGTGACAACGTAAGGCTAGGAAATTTGGTCTAAATCTTCAAGGTTGCGGATAAACATGTTTTACGTTGCGAAGTCTGAAAATCAAAAGTTGTGATAACTGAACTAATTAAACAATTTTTTCAATTCCTAATAAGCGCTATTTTTTCTATCCTTTAGTACAAATATCACATTTTATATTACAAATTAATGTTCTCGTTACTACAGTCCAATATGTGCCATGTGTCCTCCATAGAGGTTCATAACAAATAGGTCAATCGTATAAGTACACGAGATCATTAATTAGTACTATAATTGTTTCAGTTTTGTAGATTATTCACTTAGATATCTTGCTAAATTTAGACCGTCTTATTTTTAATGTTTACCCAGGTTCGGGAGCTTTTTGAAATATGCTAATTAATTCAAGACCGATCAATAAAAAGTTATAATAAAACAAAAACTCATGTCGGAGACAGCCTTTTTTCTCAATGCTGCTATTCGCATGCTGTTTGCGTTTTAATGACACAATATGCTACAAATCGCAGTTTAAGCCCTATTTTTCAAATTTGGGATGATGGTCTGGAAAATATCCGTTCAGGAACAGCGTAAACCGTGGAAAATATTGACAAACTTAAGAAACAAAAAAAAATTCTGGAAGGACAAGCTCTTTAGCCTTTTTGTTTAATTTTGGGCAAGAGAAAAAATTAAATTTGAGTGAATAGCTCGGAAAAAGTATGCTAGTCGTCAGTTTAGGTAAATAAATTTTTCCTTAAGTTAGTCATTCAGAACACTCGCTAATTGCGCCTCATTTCAGTTAACAAAAATCTTCTTTTTTAGAAAAAAGGGTACCCAAGACTTATGATGATCATTGACCGCATAATAATTTTGGCAACAACAAGCAGTCTTTTTTCTCCTCCTTTTTTAAGGGCTTTAATTATGTCAATAATTTTGACATTATGGTCAATACTGATAACCAATTCTTCGGAAATTATAGAAAGTAAGCATTAACCTGGATCAAGTGTTTTTTAATAGTGTTTAACGAGCTGCTTTTCCTCTAAACTATTGTGTTGAGATGTTTCTTAATTTCTATTGCAATTGAAGATATTTAAATGTCAAAAATACTTTGATGGCTGATGGTCTATTTAGTCAAAAAAAATTAACTTGACAGTCTAAGTAATCACAGTGTTGTTTATAGTTATATATAGCTTCAGTTTCCGACTAAATGTTATCTTTAAGATTCATAGTGTAACTACAGATATGAGAAAACCACTTCTGTAAAAGTTTAAACCTTATTTAAATAATATTTATCGGAAACTGAAAGAAAATATTAAACTTACAAACAGTAAAATATTTAAAATTTACTAAAAAAACAGCCTTTTTTTAAATCATGCGATACATGCATTTAAAAAAATATATTTGTTTACAACAAATTGTTTATTAAAGAAATATATTAAATGTTAATAAAAAATATTTTTTCTTATGAATATGAAAGGACAATTGAAATAATGATTTCAAAAAAAACTATTCCTTAATATTAATAATAAATGCCAAAAAAGTTAATTAATAAATGCATTTTTAAGCAATAATTTTTTTAAGAAACCTTTTTTTTAAATCATTATATTTGTGGATCCTTCGAATCAGGAGAAAAAATTTCATTATCAATTTTTGCATACCAATTTTTTAAACAATAGATGTAATAAATTTTAAAAAAATATTTTCAGGTGGCGCTTATAATAAAACGAGATAATTAAGATTTTGAAAAAAATATTTAGATACGCTTTATTGTTGTTATTGATTTTTCAATGCAGTAGAATGTTGATAAATTAGTGAAAAATTAAAAATTTTCAATTTTTCCAACGGGAATCTATTTAGAACTCTAGGAAGCAAAAAATAATTGAGCTTTTTAGTTTAATAGTTACTAAGGATTTTATGTTTTCAAAAATGTTGTTAATTAACAAATGCATAAAATATGGGAAAATGCAAACAAAAATTCATTGTGTGCGGATTATTGTTTATTAACATATTTCAAATGGAACTAAATTTTTTCATTTCTTAATATTCTTATTTAATATGTTTAAATAATTTTTTGTATACCGTGTCTGAACAACGCGACACACGTGCAAGCCACACTCCCCGTTTTAGCAATAACTTTAGGGTTCTGTTACAATTATTTAATATTGGAGTTACAATTTCGGGAGTAGGAACTTTCTTTATAAAATTTCTATTTTCCAATTTTCAAGTTTTTATAGTTTTTGAGATTTTTCAAAAAAAAACAGACGCACCCTTTTTTGTCACTATATCTATACTATTATAAAATTGTAAGTTTGTCTGTTTGTTTATTTGTTTGTTTGTTTGTTCGGGCATCACGTAAGAACTACTGAACTGATTTTGCTGACTCTTTTTTTTTGCATAGCCTATAGTTTGACTTAAACTCTGGTAGACATTTTATCTCCCTAAATTGACAGAAAGGGTAGATATAGCGAAAAAACTTCTACAATGTTGTAATATTTACTCAATTGGTTCCACCGCACGCACACAATACTATACTGACATCAGCTTAGCTTTTATTCAAAATTCGGAATGTGCCAATGTAACATGTTTTGATTTCAAAAAAATTAACTGATATAACAAGCGTAATTTTACAGGGTGTTCTGTATATAGGAAACTTAGAGCGGAGTAGAATTAAATGGATTTAAAAAATCTAAAAAAGTTATATTTGGTGTCCTATAAGCAGCTGCATATATACAATGTGGTTGAAATAAGAGAGAGTGGAATTAGTTATACGGGGTGGTCTAAAAAAGTTATATTGAGTGGGCCATAAACAGTTCCAAAAACCAAGTGGTAGAGTATTTATAGTTTGGATAAAAAATCTTAGAAAAAAATGTAAGCAGTTAGGATCTTTGAATTATGTTCATAAGATTACAGTTATGGGTTGAAGAACTGTTAGAAGCAGTTGTTTATACAGGTTGTTTGAAATATAAGATGGAGTGGAATTATAGTTTATGTTGTGGTTAAAAACTTGTTTTATATCCACAAGCAGTTGCATATATAAGATGGGTGAAATATATGTCGCGGAATATAATTACATCTGTACAGGTGGGTTTAAAAAATAAGTAAAGTAATGATCTACAAGCTGTTCCATTTACCGGATGGTTGAACTATAGGGTGGGTAGGATTCTAAGGATACAGGGTGTCAAATAAGTAGTTGCATATAAAAGGTTGTTGAAATATAGGGTGGTGTGGAGTTATAATTATACAGGGTGGATAAAAAATGCTAGAAAAATTTTGTTATGTAGCAGTTGCTGGAGTACCTGTAACATGTTATATTGGTTGAGCAATAAGCAGTAGCGTCTACAGGGTAGTTGCAATACACCCAAGGTGATTTAAAAAAATGCTGAAAAAAAATGTTATATACGGCTAACAATAAGCAGTTGCGGTTTTGGTGAAACATATTGGGCATTAATAGATTTATAGTTATATAGGGTGGTACAAAAAATCTAATATTGGGTAGTCGATAACTTACAAGGTTGTTGATATATGTAATATTTGAAACATGGATCGAAGCAAAATTTTGTTCATACAGTGTTATTAGGACAGTTTTAGAAACAGGTGCATATAAGGGGTAGTTAAAATACAGGGTTAAGACAAATTATACTTTCAAGGGTGGTTCAAAAATAGTTATATAGCGTAGTCCATAAGCATTTGCATATATAAGATAGTGAGTGGACCAGAGATATAGTTATCTGTTTAAAAAATGTTATATTTGGTGGGCCCTAAGCAGATGTACAATAAGGTGGTTGAAATATTTTGTAGAGTAAAATTATGGTTATACAGGGTGGTTCAAAAATAAGCTGTAATATTTGACAAATTGGAAGCAGTGTATACAGGATGGTTTTAATGTAGATCGAATTAGACTTACTTATACAAAGCGGTTTAAAAAAATGTTGAATAAAATTGTTATATAGGGTGGCCAATATCAGTTGCAGTTTGGGTGAGTGTTTAAATAAAAGTTTGGTATTAGGGTGCAAAGCTGTGTTTTTAAATTTGAGACACATCGAGGGTTCCACCGGTATTTCGATCAGGGTGAATGTAAAAAGCTAAAAAATAATTGTTATATAGGGTAGACCATGAACAGTTGTATTCTACTGTATGGAATATCTGAAATATGGGGAGAAGCAAGATTATAGTATTGAAGTGTGTTTAACATAGTGTTAGAAAAAGCTGCCTGCATATAAAAGGTGATTACAATATAGGGAAAAGAGAAATTGTTCTTTGAAAGGTGGTTAAAAAAATATCAGAAATAGACCATAAGTTGTTGCATAGCTAAAATATAGGGTAGAGAAGAGTTATAGTCAGGTGTTCAAAAAGTTATATTGGGTGACAAATAAACAGCAGCATATAAAGAATGGTTGTAATATAAGGTGAAGTAGTGTTACAGTTATTCAAGGTGATTACAAAAAAAGTTGAATAAAATTGTTATATATTATAATTGTTATTATAGTTGAATAAATAATATTGTTATATTGCAGGTTGGGTGAAATATATTCGGGATTGGTGGATTTATAGTTAAGTAGGGTGATTTAAACAAGTTAGAACATGTTTTATTTAGTATAATCCATATGTTTCATAAGTTATTTCTTTTTAGGAAAGCTTGAACATTCCATACGCGGGTGAAACCGCGGGAAACGACTAGTTGTTTATAAATATTACAATTTTTATCGGTGCCATTTTAACTTTTTCAAAAAGTTTCTAGACGTCAATATGAATCGAATGACACCAAAATTATAATTTTCGGTGAACTCTATCAGGATTTCACTAAAATGGCTCTTGTAGACTAGATTATGGCTGTTGTGCACAAAATTGATTTCATGGCAGTTTCAGGGCCATACAGAAACTATAGTTAGAACTAACCCATTATAACACCGAAGCTACCAAAGCATTAAAAAGACATTGCTCATAGAACTCGCCAGCTGTCAAGTTACGTTTTTGTGTAGGCCTAATTTTTAGAAAACATAACTAAAGTGTTAATTTGTATTGAGCTATAGTTCCTATGTGCACATATTGGACACGTGTAACATGCATTACCACGAGGCCGTATGTTAAGTTTAAACACTTAAGAAGACAAATAAATTTATTATTCCTCGGAATATTTCAAAAGTATAACTTTAGAACTGGCAGTCTGGTTGCGTTTCATTCAGTTCTTTGTTAAGAAATTTTGATATTGATAAATAAACTCATATGCCTTATTGTAGATTAATGCTCAAAAACTGGATTTCAAGTAAGCGCTTTATAACATACTGATTTGAAAAATTACTTTGAAGTCCTAATTATAAAATTTTATGAAGGTAATTTTTCAAATTGCCGCTACAGCAGCAAGGCGATCATTTCGTGCGAAATTTTTATGGGATATTAACTAAAAGGCAGACGACCTAAGGCTGTGATGGTTCATGAGGGAACCTGTCATTTGGGCAATCACCCAAGCCGACAGACAATCAACTATTATCGAGTAATAAAACATTTTTATGGTTATGTGGACACGGAGTCTCAAGAAACCAAGTAATAAAAGTAAGGAAATTAATCATTTTATTGAAGAAATTGAACAGATTTCCAGACTACAAAGGGCGACAAATATTTTTTTACCTTTCGAGAAAAGTCTACAAAATCACAAAATATATTATTAATATCCTAACACAACACAATAAGTGCTTATGTACGTCGGTACTTAATATGTATATACAAATGAACTAAAACAAATAATCGCTAATTCACAGTATTTAGGTACCTACAAACAAAGTAACAAATATAAACTATAAATAGTCCACGAATTAAAAACTATTATTTTTAGAAGTGGTTGCCAATTAAACCTAAAATCATGCGTTACTTTCATATATAATCCTCCAAATTTGTCAAAGGTTTCAAATTCCCAAAGAGGATTTTGAAATGTAGTTGCTTGGCTTTAACTTCAAAAATATACTAATTAGGTAGGTACCTAATTAATTTCTTCATGGAGCTAATCCGTGTTAGTTACAATTTTAAATTCAATCGTCAATCCAAATATCACTGTAGTTTCCTCCAAAGAAATTTTAAATGTTTTGCCTACTTTATTTATGATTTATGTGCATTTTATTATTTGGCTCACTGTGCTGAGATTAGCATAATATTTTTGTAATCATTAATTTTTAAAGTTACTTTTTTGAAAAGTATGCATATACTTATAAAACTAAAAAGCATGCTTTGTTTTAGTTATCATTTATTTATTAAACAAGATAAACAGAGAAGACAGGATGGCTTATAGGAGTAATAATGAAAATAGACACCCCATATATTTTTTAGTAATGTGATCACAATTTCCAAAATTTGCAGATTTTTTTGAAATGTAATCCTAAATAAGCATGCTATTAAAATCAATCGCAATTAATGCAATAAATGTTCAGTTTGTTATGAAATATATAAAACAGTTAAAAAAAATTCTGGCCTTGACTTAGATATTGTAAAAAATTTAATACACTAATCTCGCCAAAACATCACTCATTTGATCAAGATTTCCAAGAATTATAAATCTTGTAATAATAATGTCTTCTTTCAAAAAAGAACTTATTAGCAGGTATATACAGCGGAGTAAGCATCAAATTAATTGTTTTACGAAGTAATAATACATTCCTACTGTCAAGTAACCAAAGGTGTGCAATATCCACATTTACTTTAATTATTATCATTAAATTTAATAAAATTTAAAATTATGTTTTTTTTCATTTTCTTATCTAACCTGTAATCATCTGTTTGTCGAACTGTACGTAGACTGACATGGTCTTTTAATGAGCATGGGCGAAATTGGGTGACGCCATTCAAAAAAATTGTGGAAGACGTCATATCTCGAATACCGTTTACGTCACAGATAAGGTTCGTATGTCAAAAAGTGCCTTTGTTTATAACAACATCGACGTGTCAAAGGATATTTTCGAAAAGCTCTCACTTTTCGAAAGCACTGTAATTGAATGGACACATTGATTTAGATTCCCTGGGCTATTTTCCTCAAAGATGTGCCACTCAATATTTTACGGATAAAATGGATGTAGAACGATGGATGCCCGTCTCCTTATTACCCTACGCCAGTAAGGAACGACGCAAATCCAGGCTGATTGATTGGGTACCTAGATCCAATTTCGTAGGCAACACGACCACCAAATTTGAACCCTATGATTTTCTTTAACTGGGGATTCTTAAAAGAAAATGTTTACTCAAAACCTATTGAAATGTGAACCAGTGGCGTTAACGAATCTCTGAAGCCGCCCTAGATACTATTAGAGTTCCGTTCATTTAATATACAGAAACTCCATCCTGATCAGTACGTCTGTTACAACACAAACCATTTTCTTCCAAAACTGGTGGACGAAAAAGGCTGAAATTTGGTATCAGTGTATAGTTTGGGGACCCATTGAGAAGTATATTCGTAAATAAAGAAATTGTGATATTGAGTGTACTCCTGGGAGGGAAATTTACGTTTGAAATTGTTGAGTTTAAAATTTAAAAAATACATAATATGGAATATACGACGTTGTCCAAAGTTTTATAGGTAAAATAATAAATAAAAAAATAAAAAAATAATAAACCCCTTAATATTAATTGTTAAGCGGTAAATTATAAGATTAAATGACATATAAAAAATTAGAATGTCTTTAAAGGCATCATGGAATATACCAAGATAAAGGGCTCATTATCCGGAATACGAATATATTATTTTTATATGTTTAAAATAATTCCCTTCTCTATCTCGGAATTTATATGTCCTAATTTAAAAAAAAAATGGAAATATAGGACCTCCCTTTAACTTTACAGGAAAAATAAAGAGAAAATAGTAATGTGAATTTGGAGGCAATTATAGAATTAAATTGAAAATAAAAATTAAAATGTTTTCAAACGCATGATATAAAATATCAAATTATGAGGAATACAAATATGTATATATATTTTTATTATGAAAAATAATTTGTATAAAAGATTTACAAATATGGATACATTCCCTGTTTATCTACGAAACTATAAGAATATCTTTTTTAATTTCATAAATAGGGCCTCAGTTAGCTTTACAGCAAAAATAACGAGAATGCATTTTGGAGGGCAAATTATACAATTAAATGAAAAAAAAAAGTTTCAAACGCATCATGTAATATATTTGATGCATAATTTATTTTAAATATATTAACAAACATGTACATAACGCGACCCGTTCCCTCGTGTATCACCGAAACTATAACTTCTAAGAGTTTGAACTTTTAAGGAAAAACACAGAGAAAAAATTTGGTGGCCAAATTATTTAATTAAATCAATTTTTTTTTCAAACACATTATGTACATATGAAGAATATAAATATTTTTGTTTCAATTTTTTAAATTACTTTGTGAAAAACTATTATCAAAAATATACAAAAATAAAGCGCATCATATAGAAGATCAAATGAAAAGGCTCATTGTGAGAATTATAAAATTAGAAATTACCTACATTTTAAGATATCTCAAAGGTGATACCGAACACTTAGTATGCGTCTCTAACTTTACTTTTATTTTATAATGGATTCGAGTAGGAAAAGCATACCTAAAATTCTACTTCTAATTGCAGTTTTATTATGCACCACCCTATTTTTTTAAAACGAATGGAATGAAACCACCTTATCCCGATCTTAATGTACAGAAACAAAAAAGCAAGTTAAATTGAGGAAGTAAATTTTGAAATTTGTTTCAGTTAATGCTTATAATACTACAATAATAAATAGTATGCCTAACAAAGGATTTATATTTTTTTTATATTGTATTTGTAATATTACAACGGTGCATTCAGCAGTACTGTGTAAAATTATAGCTGAGAGAATTTTATTAGCAAAATATTTCATTCACCCTTACAAGCAGGTGTACTACACATTTAATCGAATATATGGATATAACCGAAAATCAGAATCCGGCTAAAAATAGCTTTCCCCTATTTCCTAAGCCGTTATTGAGGGTAGACAATTTCATGGGCGATTTTCTAGGTTTGTAAGTCGGCGAGAGTGAGAAGGCCGGCTACTCGACGGTCGATATCAGCTGGAAGTGAATGCGTGAGTACAATCCTCTTGCCCTTCAGCAACCCCCTCGCTTGGTTACTCTACACCGCGCGTTCTCCCATTCATTCTCCAGAGTTTACAACCACCATTCATTGCATTCGTGGGATGTCAAGTTCCACTGAAAAAATTCTTTCACTTCACCAACACGCACCCATGTTCTATTTCATGGATCACATTTAAAAAAGTAGAAGGAATTAATTTGAAACAACTGAAATGCCTACATTGATAAAGCATATTTGAAAATATGAACTACAGTTAGTATAATTGGTAATAAAAAATATATGTTCATTTAATACAAAAACAATAAACTGCCAATATTTCAGTTTGGTTTAAAGTCTAAGCTAACACAAATTTCAACTGACTTTATTGCCTTCAAGAACTCCACAGTTATTTCAGGAAACTTTCTTTAGTTAGTATAATTTAGTTTATTTAATCTTAGACTATAATAAACTAAGCTTCTCTAAAGCCTTTGTAAAATTAAAATACTCAATACTCAACAGAATAATTAAAGACTATGTATTATTTATTAATAAGTTAAAGATTTTATTTATTGAAGGATAATTATTTAATCAACCCGACTGTTAAACAAAATCCCAATATTTTTCAGTAAATTAGTGTCTATTGTTTGTTATAGGTTCTAACTTATCCCCTTTTATTGCATGCAAAATTTAAAAAAATTTTTGTCTCAAAAATTATTGGCCGAATCCCTGAAGTTTGTTTATTTTATTTAAAAGGACAAAGGTCTTCCATATGCCTTTTTTATATGCTCTTGCTCTTACCCTTTGAATGTTTAAATATTCCTGAATTGGGTCTAGTCTACCTGAGATTGATAATTTCACCAAATTATTTTTAGCATAAAGTTTAAAACATTTCCCTTTAAATATAATTAAAAGAGTTACAATACAAATACATTATTTTTTATTGTTCTCCAATTTAGCTGATTTCTCTTTCATTATTTATTTTATTGTTAAAATTAAGTAGTATTAGTATTCTTAATCACAGTCACTATACCTTTGTTTGTTCATTCTTTTCTCAGCTTCGAACTTCTTCATTTATGAATTTTTTCGTTAATATTGTACTTTTCACCAAGTACTTAGTATTCCCGAAAGGTACCTACTATGTTAATGAGGCGTGTAGCAATCTTAGTCTTACCTTATACCTTCCTCTAAAGCTCTTAATGACATTTAGTTATTTAGGTATCTTCTCTATGTGGATTAAATTACAGTATTGGAATAGTTATTGAACATTTTAGCAAGCATTAGGGTAAAAATCTTAATCCTATTTTCAGTACAACTGTACCACCCAAACTTTACACATTTTTGTATTAATTAAAAAAACATAATTTGGTTGGGAATCGATCCCGACCTTAGGAAAGGGAGAGGACACGTAATGCTGCCATCAAAAGTGTGCCGTTAGGGCAGCAATTTCTTATAAATTAAATCAATCTATACTTTTATTTGTTGTTACTTTTATTGTTGTTACTTTTACACTTGTATGCCACGCAATAAACTATGCTAACAATGCAAGTATTGCTCTTTCATTCAGAAATCACAAATTATTCATTTAACAAATTAAGGAAATGGGCACCATTCTGCCTAAAAACCGACACACTTTCATATCATTGCTCAAGATGTACATTCCCTGTCCTCTCCCTTCCCTTGTCAGAGATCCCGGCTATAGTCCATTTATTAACCTCAAATTTGTTAGAGATGTGAAAAAGCTGAAAGTCTTTCCTACTATTTAATGTCTCATGATTTGTAAACATTTGCAAAAATACGCTATCAGTGAGGAATTAACGTACAAAGATATTAGTTTCATATCATCATGATTAATGAGTATAAACAAAGAATCGTCTTTGAAATTTGGAGCACTAAATTCTTATGCAATCCAGAACAAGCGTCCTTGTAAAAATTGTAGTTGTGGACAAGCAAATGGTAACCGAACCTTTCTGGTCTGTCTGGTCTAACAACACCACCACTAGTAGTAATAGTACCTTTATTTGTGACCCAATAATGAATGAAAATTATACTAACATCAAGTTGCGACAATTATTATGTTAACTAATATGCTGTTTGCGCGTAGGTTACATCCCAAATACAAACGCGCGTTTATATTAACACTTGCAACTCTGTAGAGAATTTTTTTTCTCTTTATAGTAGGTGTTTTAAGTCAAACATTCACCAAAAAATGAGCAATTTAAGCAATTTAAGAGCAACGCTTATTAATTCACATTGACTTAAGTGAGGATGAACATATTGAAGATCTAAAAAGACATCTGTTCAAAGACAAATTATTAATAAATCTAACTTACTGAATAAACAAATCAAAGCCATTAACTTAAATATTTAAACTCCTATTAGCAAGTAAGCATTTCTAGTTGCAAAGGAGCGTAAGGAGTCTAATAATTATTAAGGTAGTTTATCATTTTGAGCAATATACTATATAAGTAACTGCTTACATGACTTTAAAAGCCTATATTTTACATTTTAGTACACAATATTTAAGATTCGGTCGACTCTGCCGTTTACATATAAAAACTAAAAATTTATCAAATTTTCTTTCTACTCTACGTCTATTAAAGTGAATAATTTCTAAACGCGACCGGTAACATCATTTCTCATCCAGAAAATTTTCTTTTTAATAATGTTTTTTCCAATAACTTAATTATACCTTAAAAATTTTAACAACTCTAATAAAAATTATTCCAAAATGTACGTTTGTTTTTGAGCAAACGTTAATAATAAGTTTCACAAGATCACTTCTGACGCCACAAGTGGCTAAACTGATTTCAAGTTTATATTTTGTGTTACATTTTTTAGGAATCCAACTTCATCCCATATTTCATATAATCCGCATTCATCCGATATTTCGTGGAATCCGAAATGTTGTTGGTCTGGCGACCTTAGACCGGCGGCTGACGCTACGGAAATTCATTGAATTTCAGCGAATGACCGAGAAAACTTCTAGAAAATTCCGAAAAGAAATATATAACTACGGAAAGCTGGTGAACGGATTCATTGAGTATTTAATCGGAGTTTAGTAAACATTGTTGTTCAAGATAAATTGTAAATAGTTGTGTGTCCATAAAATTAGTGGAAATAAATGATAGTAAGTAAATCGAAGAACCCGATATGTAAATAAAAACATTACAATAAGTATAGAATCCTAATAGGTTTGCAAAGTTTTTTATTTTAAGTTAGTCGGACTGATTCTTAAATCTATTATTAATTAAATTTTAAGTGTTTCAATGTTTTATTTTTTATAGTAAAATTATAACATCAAGAATAAAGGTTTAGATGCTCTTTAGATTACTTTTTACTCGATTTACAAAGAAGAGGGATGGTTCGTAAGATGTATGGATGACGCTGCTCATAAGTTGAAGCTATTCAAAAGTACTGTTATATATGTATACATATATATATATATATATATATATATGTATACATATATATATATATATATATATATGTATACATATATAACAGTACTTTTGAATAGCTTCAACTTATGAGCAGCGTCATCCATACATCTTACGAACCATCCCTCTTCTTTGTAAATCGAGTAAAAAGTAATCTAAAGAGCATCTAAACCTTTATTCTTGATGTTATAATTTTACTATAAAAAATAAAACATTGAAACACTTAAAATTTAATTAATAATAGATTTAAGAATCAGTCCGACTAACTTAAAATAAAAAACTTTGCAAACCTATTAGGATTCTATACTTATTGTAATGTTTTTATTATATATATATATATATATATATATATATATATATATATATGTTCTGAGAGGCTTCCGCGGTCATTATTATGAACTAAGCTAGGTTCCGGGTGAGAACCGCGTCTGAATTTATTGAATACTCGACGTTTCGACTCCTGCTTCGGAGCCATTATCAAGAGACAAAAGTGAAAAAGAGTTTCAGAGTCTAGATCGAACTCGGGGCCTCAATCTGCCTACTCCCCAAGAGTCACTAGGTAACTGAACTGAATTTGAGTCTGCTCTGCTTCTTTTATTTATAGGTAGCGCTGGGTTAGAAGAAGATGTCACGTGATGAGGCTGTGTTGTGATTGGTTGGGTATTGGTGGGCGTGTCTGCTTTGTTTAATCTGGCAATTACGGAGGTCCAAGCTGTGGGAAGGCGAGTACTGTCATCGCGTCTATTTAGACAGAGAGGTCTTTTTTCTATTTCGATAGCTTCGCGAATAGTGGATGCCCTAAGAGAATTGAGAGATATGATAGTCCTACTGTCCTCGAAGTTGATAGAGTGCCCTGTTTGGATATGGTGATGCGCGAGAGCTGAAGTCGGATCTTTTTTACGAACTGACAGAGAGTGTTCATATACTCGATGGTTAACGCGCCTGTTGGTACGACCGATGTAGCTTTGTGGGCAATCGCGACATGAGATTTCGTAAACTCCTCGATCCTCGTTAGGTACTTTGTCTTTGGGGTTACCGGTTAAGTTGCCTATAGTTTGAGTGGTGTTGAAGATAGTCTTTATTTGATGTCTTTGTAAAATCCGTGCAATTTTGTCAGTGACTCCTCGAATGTATGGAAGTACGGCTTTTTGATGTTGTTGTTCTATTTCTGACGGGGTTGGTGTGATTGGGGGTTGTTGAGATTCATGAATTATACGCGCAATGTGGTCCGGATGATAACCGTTTTGTCGAAGGATTTGTTGAAGATTATTAAGTTCGTTTTGTCTATTGTCAATATCTGTTAAACGAATAGATCTGAGAGTCAAAGATTTCATTACAGAACTCAATTGGGCAGGGTGGTGGTGTGATTGGGCATTTAAGTATCGATTGGTATGGGTTAGTTTTCTATAGACGGTATGTGAGAATCTGTCATTGTTGGTTTTTGTTATGAGGACATCAAGAAACGGGAGAGAAGAATCGGACTCGATTTCCATTGTAAATTGTATATTAGAATGTATACCATTGAGGTGTTGTAGGAAGAAGTCTAATGAATCTCTGCCATGAGGCCAAATGACAAAAGTATCATCTACATATCTAAGCCAACAGGAAGGTTTTAAATTAGACGAGTTTAGGGCCTGGGATTCGATTTGTTCCATGAAAATGTTAGCAAGCACTGGAGAAAGAGGTGAACCCATGGGGGCCCCACGGACTTGTTTGAACAGAGTGTTTTGAAATGAAAAATAAGTGTTAGAGGAACAGTGTTGTACAAGTTTGATAATGTCAGAAGAGATATTGTATTTTGTTTTTAGAATATCTAACGTTTCTGAAATGGGGACATTGGTGAAAAGAGATACAACATCGAAGCTAACTAGGATGTCATTTTCTGAAATTCTGTAACCACTTAGGATATCTAGGAAGGAAGAAGAGTTCTTTACGCACGAGGATGCTTGCTCGCCTTCCCACAGCTTGGACCTCCGTAATTGCCAGATTAAACAAAGCAGACACGCCCACCAATACCCAACCAATCACAACACAGCCTCATCACGTGACATCTTCTTCTAACCCAGCGCTACCTATAAATAAAAGAAGCAGAGCAGACTCAAATTCAGTTCAGTTACCTAGTGACTCTTGGGGAGTAGGCAGATTGAGGCCCCGAGTTCGATCTAGACTCTGAAACTCTTTTTCACTTTTGTCTCTTGATAATGGCTCCGAAGCAGGAGTCGAAACGTCGAGTATTCAATAAATTCAGACGCGGTTCTCACCCGGAACCTAGCTTAGTTCATATATATATATATATATATATAAATATATATATATATATATATATACATGTGGGACGCATAGTTTGAGGACAAAATTTCAGATTATTGTATACTTCGGGGACATTTGCATACTTTGGGGACGGTCCCCAAACTGTTACATGTCTAACGCATACTTTGGGGACATTTCAGAAGTTGTTATATTACGCATATTTTGAGACCAGTTTGAATAAATTTATATCATGCATATTTTGAGGACATTAATATGTAATATAAATAGGAATAACAGATGGCGATACCATGTCATATTCATTAAATAAAAATCTTAGTTTGTTCAAGGCGAATTTGAGAACTTGGAATTTGTATTACTTCTCAGTTGTTGTCTTTGTAATTTGAAACTAATACAAATAAGTAAATTATTAATTTACAGACTTATTGCATAATAGATAAATAAAAATATAGTTTTGAGCATATATCATAAATTTTGCCATATCAAAGTATTATTAAGTACTAAAAGTTATATAAATTTTTAATTAGCCAAATAATAAAGAATGAGATTTAAATTAATACTATAAATTAGTTTCAAAGATCCTTTAATGCAATGCCGTAATAGTTAGCTGGAGTAGTAGATACTTACAGGCTGAGGTATTGGCCGGTTATAATTAGGTAATTGTGAAATAAAACGCATTTAGAAGTTCACGGAAAGGGTAACTCCAAGAAGGACTTTGTAAAAACAGATTTGAATGAATATGTCGTCAGGGCAATCATTTCGTGAAATTGTGTACTTGGAAGGTGTAAATAAAAGTCGTCAATCGAGATGTATAATTTGTTTTAAATATTTAGTATGGATCTGGTTCTCATTCATTAAACAGAACAAATTACGAAATATGAATCAGTAATTTTTTTTCAAATTAAGTACTGCCGTAAAAGTCTATAAAAATAATTATCTTGCTATTTAAATGAATTCAGTGTTTAGCATTATGTAGTTTTTATGAAGAATTACTTAATTACATTTTGCCAATGAGGAAAGGCTACTTACTAAATTTTGAATTCAGTACGAACTTGGTTTCAGAGGTATATATTAATTGAAATAATGAATACATGAAGTAGGCATATGGCGTACTTTTGGAGACGAATTAATTAATTCGCGGAAGGACTGCTTCAAAGAAGGGCGTCGCAAGAAGAATTCTTTTTGCTAAAAATGTTGTAAAAAGATATTTTAATTTGATATTAATATCTGGGAACATAAATTGTTTAATAACAAAATGAGAAACTCTTATTTTTGTAAATGCGTAATATAGTGAGAGCTAATTGTTATTTAACCAATTTAGTAACTGTGCCATTTATCAAACATTAATACAAATACAATAGCTGGACAATATGAAAAGTATCTGTTGATTAGCAAACAAATTTTTGAACGAAGGTTTCTGCAGATTGAGATTCATTGACTTAGTGAAATATAGGTAGGTATCTGGTGGCAACATATGGTGTTTTTATGAAGACTTGAAATTTGGTCTGTTATTTTTTTAATACTCGGAAAAATAGGTTTCATTTACATTCAATTTATGTTCGATGCCATGACAAAACACTTTTCATATATTATCATGAAGCAAAAATAACTGAATTTATTAACCACATTTTACATTTTTAGTTATATTAATTACACTTTTATCTAATTTTGTTTTTATGCTGCATGCGTTTATTAACATATGAAAACTGTACGAGGATCATTATTGCATTGCAGGATGTTCGGCTAATACTCCCTCAAGAGATGTTTTAATTTTTTGACAGATTGTTCACCGATTTCAACTGCTCTTTGAATAAAATAATAAAAATATAAACTTCTATGTATGTAAAGTTTATTTTGTTAAATTTTTAGTTTGCCTCTGAAGCAAGCAACCTATTTTGACAAAAAAATAGAAACTGCTGCACTATATATATGCTCACAGTGTTTGTGGCGTTTCTTTTCTACACTGAGAGAAATAACGACTCCAAATAAACTATCTAAATTCATGCTTTAGCCGAACCATTTGGAATTAGAATAGTTAATGATTTATCTGCTTATAAAAACTCCGCAAAGGAATTAAAGTTAAATTTCACGTAGAGTTGAATAATTTCATATACATTGAATAAATCAACTTATTTGGTGACACAATAAAATAAATATACGAGGAGTCCGTATTACAAGATATGGTACTAACATTACTAGTTTATTAGAAGATTCCGATCGTTCACAAAACTGAATATAATATAGAATGGGCGACACCAACTTGATCCAAGACTTTTGCAGAAATTACAGTTTACAATATCTATATATAAATAGGCAAAGACAAAACGGTTGGGTACCATTTTCACCTCCGAACCTCAACTGATTTTCTTTATTTTTGTTTTGTTTAGTAGTTACCGACGACCTTCAGTGCTAAAATTTATTTTTAATATTGGTTCATTCATTAAATAAAATCAAGTAGAATAAAAAAAATATTATTTACGTTCATACTATCAGTGCCAACCAAATAATTGTAATAGTGCCGCCAGATTGCTTGATCAGAAAATTGTAAAGGTATTTGAGACCATATGTCTCAAATGTTAAGACAAACTAAATTAAACGTAAAACTAACAAATTTTGACCATTCCCTAAATTTTTCTACATAGTCATGCTATTGAAATAGAACCCTCGAAAATTATATTGTATAATTATCCCGATTTACTGGGTTCTCGCATGTTTGCAACTTTCAGTGCATTGTAAATATGGTTAATCAACTAAAATCAGAATTATGTTTAACTTGAAAAATTTGTCTCATAATATTTTATTAACTTTTACTTTTTTTACATTCTTTTTAACCCCCGACGCAATAAGTTGTTGTAAGTATGAAGGTGTGTCTCTGTGTATCTGTATGTGGCACCGTAGCTCCTAAATGAATGGACCGATTTTGATGGGGTGTTTGGAGATGAAAGCAAACGTGATCGAGATGGTTCTTAGCTAAAATTTACTAAGATTTGTTCGGAACTGTGAAGCTCATCAGCTCATTTCCGACTTGACAAAATGGTCTGTGTTTAACTGTTCCTAAACGACTGGACGGCTTTTGATGAAATACTTTGTGAGTGTTTGTGGGGGTCCCTGGATAGCTTATATTCACAATTGGACCAGGTAGGTGGCGCAGCAATCGGTTTCTTGAACTCCTAAATTTCTGTACCGATTTCTGTATTATTTATTAATGGAATTTTTTTATGTATTAGAGTTGTTTAGATTCACAATTAGATCAGGTAGATGGCACTAAGATCAGATTCTAGGAATATATACTTTTTGAACATCCAAACAGCTGGACAGATTTTCTGTGTGTAGTTGTCTTAAGTATGAAATCCAAACGTAACAAGTCCAGAATATGAATGTTTTTTACGTTTTAGAGGTGTTGGGGGGTTATAAAAAGTTAATTTTATCTTGCTATTTTTGGCGGGTAAGTTTCATATAATTTGATAATTACTACTAGGTATGGGTGTTTAACTTACATTAATGAAAATATACTGAATCGTAAGATATATTGTAGTTTAAGGTTTATCAATATCTACTTATGTATTGTAATTATTTATAAAGTAATAGTACTCCACGTTCATGCTAACTTTTGAATTATTTTCTGTCATTTTCTTCTTACGAGTTGAAATCGTAGCTGTAAAATCTCTGAATAAAGATTCTCATTTCTATTATACTCACTTAAATACACTTTAAGACTACCTACTGTAATTTTTATTTTCAAATCAAAAATTTTATTTAATATAATGTTAGCATTTTAAAATGAATTTGTTATTGAAAACATACTGAAAAATTTTAAGTGTAAATATATTTAATACCTCTTTCGTTACAAGTTAGTTTTGGGTAGGTTCGCTCTTTTACATTATTCATTTTTGGGTACATGATCTACCAGTTACTGTTTTCTAACAATTTGGTCAACTTATAGTTAATTTTTTTAAATAACAAAGCTGGCGTTGGTAACCTACAAAAATGAGTAAACATTTATGTTAGATTAGTTCTCAAATGACTACACATGGCAGTGACTGGGAACGCTCTATCAGATCATCAGGTGATGACCATCTTTTCCTGGTCCAGTGTCTGAAGTTGCCTATAGTTCAATAGAAAAATAGTCTGTGTTGTGGAACAGGATTTTTCAGAAAACTACACAGTAATTTTCGTATAAATTAGTTTTTGTAAATTTTTGTTGGGATTATAATAATGTCGTTAACATAATATTATTTTCACAAAATTCCGAAGGTGTTTTGTAATAAATCATCAATGAGAAGACAATAGAAAAGATCTTAAAGACTAGAGTTTTCATTGCGTTGTTTGTCATATCTATTTAAGAAATCGTTTGATTTGTTTTTATTAGGTTACGAAGAAAAATTCGGCGATAATTATATCGAGCATGTTTCATAGACTTTTGGTAATGTATAGGACATATTTATATAAAAATAAGCCTAAAATAATAAACATAGATTAAAAATATTTGCGTCAATTATTTATGTAAATTTAATCCAAATGAAGTAATGAGGATAGCAAAGGTCTCTCCTACGTTTCTAATTGTGCTTCGAGTTTATTTCTTATAGATATATACCTTTTGACAAAAAAATCTCAATAATCCTCAAAGTTCAAACATAACATTTTAATGAATTCTGGTCGAATTTCAACCACTGGGCTACCGTTAGTATTCTTAAATCCTCGTTCATCTAATATGTACTTATAAAGAGCATTAACTTGAAACTTGAAATAATAACCAAGCAAACATGCAAATTTTCCTTAAATATTCGTATATTCTCGAAAAAAAGTGATTTGAAATATTTTATAACGTTTGTCCCTATTATAACAGGAATTAATTCTGTAATTTATCATGACTTATTTCAAGTGTTTGAAATATTTCTAAAATGTTTTCAGAAACACTAATATGTTAAAGTAGTTCATGAAATAATGTGAAATATTTTTATTTTTTAAATCTATTTATGAAATTTTACATAATCGTAAGAAGTTCAGTAACATTTTAGTGAATTCACTTCTCGAAATATTTCCTGCATTTGTTGGGAATGCCTTAAGATATTTTTTCAAATTTGGCACTTTAGTACACTGATAAATAAATAACCATATAGTTACATGAATACCAATGAGGTGAAGATATACTACTCTGATTTGCAGAAAGGTTTCAATAAGAGAACAGAAATTTCATGAAAGACAGGGAATACACCCGATTTTTGTAGGTTGTAAATAATATGTATAATAAATATATCCATTTGCGCCATCTCATAAAGTTGTGGAAATAGTTATAAACAAATAAGAGTTGAAAAACAGACAATTTTATCCCAACTCTGTAAAATGATATATATTTTATAGTAGTTAATCCTACCCCGACTCGGTGTGTATCAGTCCACTATTAGGAGAAATATTTAATATATCCCTTGAATGCAACTATCAGAAATTGTATACTACCTTGATAATATACAAAGTTTAAAACGTGACTTTTTTATATTTTTGGACAGCTTTGGTTCTCAGTTCATTAATAAACATCTTATAAATAAATTTTAGTAGCGTGGTAAATACATTTTAATGCTACAAAGATCATTCCCAATTCTTTAATTGAATTCAGAGTTCAAATCGTTTAAAAGCTCCTCATTCAATGAAAAATTCATTAGAACTGTCCACGTTAATACTGAACATACAATCTCTTAAAAATGAATTCTAGTATCTTTTCATGTCACAAATATATATGATATAAGTCAATATCCCGAAAAATACTAATATAAATCCAGTAATAAAAAAAATTACATTACCATTGTAAAAAAATGATTTAGAAATTGATCTTAAGGTTATTAGGTCGAGAGGTTATAATAACGGATATAAACGAAAAATAACTAATCATCTTATGTTAGGAAAACAACAACAATTTGTCAATTAATTAATTTACCCCCTTATTAAATACTCTGAACAACCAGTAACATTAGGATCACTTATGCATTTCGGAACTCTAAGAGAGAATATCTAGAATTTTGATCTAGACAAAATATTAGCGTTACTTTTAAACCGCAAATTAATTTATCAAACCTATTATTTAATGCTAAAGAAAAAACTCCTTAATGATCAATTAGATGTAAGATGTAAACAGGAACATATTTGACTTTTTCAAATAGCCAGTTTCCTGTCACACACTATATATTCTTTATCCAGAAATGCACCATGTTTTTTTACCTTATTAATTTATATTTTGTTTGAAAATGACACGTCTAATGTCGAAATTAGTGACTGTTTATTAATAGAGACGCGATATTATTACAAAATATTTAATTTCATTCATTATAATAATCGAATATCACAAAGCGGCTTCCACCATTCGTTATCAACCTGATAAATTACATATATACGTAGGTATTGACTAGACAACAAAATATAAAACAGTTCTTGTATCACCGGACGGAATTTTTAAGAAAGGTTTTTATACTACGCTGCCGTCGCGTCGACAAACATTGCTGAGAAATAGGATCCCTGGAATTGTCGTAAATTGAAAGCGACATTATTTTTATCTAAACATTAGGAATTACTTAATATTTTCACTTCAGTTTAAAGGTTCAGAAAGTAACAATACTCACATTTGTGATATTAAAATATAATAAATAGGTAAATTCTTATTAATTAAATCCTCGTCTGTTTACCACACACTACTTCCGAGTTTGAACTTTAAATTTGAAATAAAAACCAAGCAAACATGCACATGTCATAAAATATTTCATGCTTGGTTTGAAATAAGTCAATGGAACATCCACAAATTACCTAAGATATTTGAGGGTGCGTGGGTGTCTGCTAGTATCTTACGAAATGTTGTAATGGAGGTAGTTTGGTATTTGAAAAGGATTTTACATAAGATTTTTTTTATATTATTTGCCCATTAGATATTATCAAGTTCTATAGAAAAAATTACAATCTACTTGATAAGCTTTTTCAAATATTATATAGTTATAACATTAACAATATTTAATTAATTATATAGGGTGTTTCTAAAATAGGGTCCCGAAATTCTGCTGTGCATAGAACTCATTAAAATAAGGCAAGAGTCCCTATTAACATGTGCCCTAAAACGCACCCTTAGGCAGTTATATTCCTTTCAAAGGGATCTAACAAAACTGTTTTTTTTTTGTTATTGATAAAACGATCTAACATAAATACGAAAAATGAATGGGTCTCACATAACTTCTTACGTTTGTTTGTTCTGTATTCTATAATCTCTCCAAGATAATGAAAAAGGACACATTGATGAATTTGTATTACGCACTTTTCCACAGTATGATCAACTATGGAATCATTGCCTGGGAGGAGCTTACTTCAACGCTACAAAACGTCTGCAAAGCCACCAGAAGAGACTATTAAAAATCTCTTCTCACTTGAATCTTTAAAATACCACTAAGAAAAATTCCTGAACTCAAACAGTATTACGAGAAGCAAGAGCATTCTTCTCCCGCATAGATCTAAAACAGTCAGTAAGAAACGCAGTTTTATATGAACAAGAAATGTATACAACAGTCTTCCAAATGAACTAAAAGCGTTAAGTAATGTAACTACAATAAAAAATAAGTTAAAAAACTGGATCATTAATAAAGCTTATTATCTTTATTTATTATCTGTTATCGAAACTCCCTGAAAAATTATGTTTTATTTATTTATTTTTTCTTTTAAGTTCTTTTTTATTATTTTATGTATTTTAGATATTTTCCTTTATGTTAAGTATATATTTTCGATAGGATAGGTTTATATATTAATAGTTTTAGGTATTATGCCAAAACCACGAACAGGTAGCTCCGATGACCTCTGTGGAGATTATGTAATAATATAATAAATATATAATAAATAACTACTCCGTATGTAAATCATAAGCGTCCTATTTAGTGTTCTCAGCCCGTATTTTTTCATTTCAATTTTTTTACCATTTTTTCTACAGATTTATAAAATCTTAACAATTTTATCTAAAAAATATTTTGTTTGTCCAAATCGATATTTCCAATGGTTTTCAAGTACATTGAGCTTGAAAATTACTGTGCTTTCTAAGTTATTAATTAGGCCATACTTTACAAAAATCTCTATTTACTATGACAAATAAAATACTGACGTTGCCACAACTCTTAACCATTCTAGTTATTAATTAACTGTTAATTGAGATTTGCAGTCTTTTATTAGTAAAAGTGGTGAGACTGGAAAACAAATAGTTTTTGTTTGAGCCTTTTAAGTGCATATAAATTAGTAAGGGTGCGTTTTAGGGCACATTTTAATAGGGACTTTTTGGCTTATTTGAATGAGTTCAATACACAACATAACTTTGGAATCCTATTTTAGAAACACACTGTATAATAATCTAACAGTTTTATTTAACTCAGAACATTTACTTGCAGTAACGAAAAAACTAATTAAGGAATATTATCTTAAACAATTCTAACATACAGAAAAGTATTTCAGTTTTAAATATGTACTAACTAATCTAAGAAAACTCTGGAAGTCGAATAACTTTTGAAAGAGTAAATTTAACGAAAAATAATAATGAGATCTTTATTGTAGAGCAGCTAGTATCTTTTAAAAATATATTTCGTTCCCCGTTAGACACAGATTGGTTTATATGTTACAAGATTCCAACGGTGAAAAATTAAATTGTAAAAAGGGATCAATACTTATGCGGAAATATTTTGAGGAAAATTTTGCATTCAAATCTTTTTGAAGATAGATAATTTCCTTCAAAAATATGTATTGCTTATATTTTTCAGATATATTGTTTAGAAGAGTGGAGTGAAAGATGCGTGTAAAGTAGAAGAAATCTAAATTTACCACTTATTATTAAAATTAAAGCCTCAAAAATTTGACATTTTTGTTGTCTTTAATAATATGAATATGAAGAAAAATAGATAGAAAAATGTCAACATTCATCTTTCGGAAATATGCGTATATTCACAATAAAGAAGTATTTCAGATATTAATTCTGTAATAATTTTTTTTCCCTTTAGTACTTTATGAAATAGTTACGTCATATTTTACCATTTTTTTCTCTGTAAAATGCCACAAAATATTTTAAATGATTTGGGTCACCGATATCTATATTTCAAGACCATTTTAGTCAACTTACTTCTTAACATGTTGCATGAATGAGTGAGAAATGTCTGAAGATATTTTTTCATATTTAGTATTTAGTACACTAATAAACTATTTAGTGAGTAAAGAGCAGGCCCAAAGGTGTGGGCGGTGGGGCGTTTGCACTCTCCAGGACCCTCAAGTTCAGTGAGCTTCCAAAAGCATGGAAATAGTAGTTTATACAGCCCAGATAATACAGTATGTCCAAAACTCTAGTACAGGTTTCTATATGCTTTTTCTCCCATACTTACGAGTCGCCATTTCTGATGTAACCCTGTGACGTAAATATCAGTGACGTGAAAACTCTGATTTGCAGAATAAGAAATGAATATAACAGAACTGGTGAAGAGGACCGAAATGTTTACTTTTCTGTGGAGAAAATATATACATCATACGCAGAGTGTAATATTATATTATGAGTTACCAATGTTTAATGTAGATATTGCAGTCTATTTTTTTTATCAACCCAGCTTTTAGATAAAGCTGCATAAAAAAGTTCGCAAGAAATTAATGTATCAATTTATTGTATTCTGTCTTGGAAGGGCGGCATCATTCTACATTAGTGGAATTCGGTCGCTATGATTTGTTGCACAATAAGAACGAAATTCATGACAGCACATTTGAAATATTGGGAAATTAGGAATAAAAAATGAGTTGGTGTAAATGGGAATATGTTTAAATATACAAAGGAGAGTATGATAAATTAAAAGGATCATTTATAATACTAATGCTACTGGAAATCCTGTAGAGCTCTTGGTTTATAACAGAAACAACACAATATTTTTCAACCTAACACCAAAAGGTATTGCGATTAGGGTAAAAAGTTTTGTAATATCTTAGTAATACTACTGTGGAGTTCGAGGCAAATAAAAGTTGTCCTCAGAACTTTTCTAAGACCAGTTTATACAGATCATCTCAGACGAAATTAGGAAAAGTATATTGTATTGTATCACGGATTGGACCTACTACACAACCTGCAAGGAAACAACGAATTAATAACAATGCAAAAAAAGCCAACTCTAAAAGGTCTGCCGAACGCACTGTTCGACCTACCCAAGACACACCTACAGGTAAGAAACCGCGGAAGTTGAATAAAATGGAAACGGCCCACAGACCGTATAATATGGAACTCTATAAGGTAATGCCCCAAAAAATTCCACAATTAAGAAAAAGTCATATTAGAATACCTTAGATCAGAGGCGACAGTTATTCATAAACAATAGAAATGAACGATAAATACGAGAAGAAGAGAAGTTGAAATTGTAGTGGGAATGAGTCAACCAGAGCCAGATCTCAATGAAACATCACATAATAAAAATGACGAAATCATGAGCACCAGTTTAATAGATCAAGAAGAAACGTGTTTAAAGGTAAACTTCATTTACTTTGGCAGGCAAAAACCTCTATCAGTACCAAGTAACGGCTACTGAAAATTAATAGACAGATAAACAATATTTTAAAGAGATTTAATGACATTATTGCAAATAAACTAACATATGTCCAAATATTGCTGAATGCCTTGCCGTTGTTTATGTAGGTGCGGTAACTGTTTTAGAACTCCACAAACAAAAGTTGCGAAATCATAACTGCGTCATAAAAAAATATTAGCATAAGTTCTGAATTAGAAACTTTACAGACCGAGGAACTATATATTCGACAAGGGAATCTACGAGGAGACGTACCAGTTCTTTATGGTTCTGCATTTGGTCTCCAACATACTCAGTAACTCTAATTATGGCTTTAACATAAAAAACAAAAAACAGCAAATACGACATAAAATAAACCACCTACTATACAGGGTAATTCGAAACGACACCCACTCGGAAACTACAGGAGATATGACGAAGTTAATTGGGGCCAAAATTGCTTAAGTACTTAGTGCTTGTGCTTTAGTGTTTTTTTTTATTAAATTTTCCGAATACTTCCGAAGAATTCCAAAAAAATAGAAAATTGGAGATAGAAAAAGTGTGGAGGTAAAACAAAATTTCATAAATTTAACATTAAAAAATTGGAATATTTTATCGCTATGGTTTTTAGATAAATACCAACCGTTTAAAATCAACTAGTATGTTTCGTCAGATGTGGGTGTAGCACAGACTAGCGATTGGAGGAAGTTTAAAGGAAGTAAATTAAAATATATAAATAGACATTTACCAGTTCTGGGAAATGTACATTTTCTAATCTAAATCCAGGTGATTCTGAGGAATGTAGTTTTACCATTGGCTCTCAAATAGGAATCGTACTCGGGATTTTTTGAAAACCATTATTTGGACTGACGAAAGTGTTTTTTCAAACTGTAGCGTCTTCCATAGAAATAATATTAGGAGACAAAGTAACCCTGGACACCATAGGGAAGTCAGGCCGCAAAATCGTTGTCGGTTTAAATGTATGGGCTGGAATTTGTAATGATCAAATATTCGGAGCTAATTTTTTCAAGTGACTTTCAAAGGAAACCTATCCTACTTTCTTGAGAACCTAATTTGGTGAATATCGATGAGTTCTCGCTTATCAACTATTTTAGGTGCGGATTCCAGCATAACGAGGCCCTTCCACATAATATTAGAGCTTTTTGTGATTATTTAGATCAAAGTTTTCGACATAAATAGGTAGAGAATTCGGGGTCGGTAACATGGCCGGCAAGGTGTTTCGACATTACAAGTCTGAATACATTTTTCTGAGGCACTTTGAAAAGCAGAGTATACGATAGAAGAATTTAGGAAAATTATCATTACACAATTCAGATCGATTACAAAAAGAGATATTATTAGTAATGTCACTAATTTAAACCGACGTACTTCTTTGTGTACTCAAGAAGAAGGTGTTAAGTTTGAGCACTTAATTAATATTCGAAAAAAAAATACATAATGGTCTATGCGGCTGATGCTTTTTCAGATATAACTCAAAATACTTTTGGCCTGTTTCCGTACTGTTTCCATCTAATTTGTAACAAACTTAACATATCTTGTTGTTCTTCATTTGTGAAACTAATTTTGTTTGAAACTATGTGTGCTCTAATTTCATTTAGCAAGTACTTTATAAAAAAATCGTTGTTGGAGTCAAGGCCAACTAAAGCGAGATTTTTTTTTTCAATTTGTTTTTGTTTTGTCTTTTAGTTAACCTATAATGACATTATTATTTTATTTATAATAGAAACTGTCAGTTCCTTGGTAAATATTTTGAGCTTTTTACTGAAGCCTGTTGTGGTATATTATACATATAAAAATATTATTACCAAACATACTAATTTAGCCTTCATTTTTATTGATCACAAAATTAAAATATCGCGACTATTTATTTATTTTTACAATAAATTGTTAATGCTTCAACAGCGTAACATAAAATCTTCAAATCATTTGTTTTACTAATATTGTTGATATGTGTGAAAAATAATGTATGGGTATGTTTAGAATTAATTTGTGATCTACAATTTTGACTAAGACATGCAAAACTAGTTGTTGCCATAAATTGCTTAAAGGGCAATTTAGACACTAAACACTGATACTTGTGACCTACTGACATCAGTATAAGTAATATAAACCCACCATAATTCAACAAAATAGGTAGATTCGTTCTGATTGAACAATTCTTCTGATGTTCTTTGCGAAAAATTGTTGCTATTTGTGCAAATTTGGAATTATTACACGCCGTTTGTTTGAAACATGAGTTCATAAGCATTTAAGAATGCCACAGATCTAAATTATACATCATTCAACGATGATGGGAGCAGATCTAAAGCTATCGAAATGTTGTGAAATCAATTAGTTTCAAAACGGAACCTCAGAGGTACATAATCAATTCCCGATAAAGATATTGAACGCCCTATTAACAACAAATTCTAGTACTAGGTATTCTGATATATATATATATATATATACAACGTTTATGATGAGAGGTTTACGAGTTTGCATGAAGAACTGACAACAAGTTTATCTATTAATTCCATGGCTGTAATTTTAACCCCTTATTTCTTTAAATAGGAATGACTAGGTTGTGAAACATCTTCACAAAGGCAATATATGCTTAGTTATTACTTTATCTAGAGGAAAGTACCTAAGAACTGACAACAAGTTTGTCTATTAATTCCATGGCTGTAATTTTAACCCCTTATTTCTTTAAATAGGAATGACTGCGTTGTGAAACATCTTCACAAAGGCCCTATATGCTTAGTTATTACTTTATCTAGAGTAAAGTACCTACTTTTGATATTAAAAATTAAAATGTAAATCATTAAGTTGTTATTTATAGACAACCAGTGTGCAAGAGTAGTAAATATTTCGTTTTCTTTCAGTGACATTTGAACATTGTAAAGTGTTTACTGTTTTGACTGCTTCGTCTTGTGAATGATATCTCAACTAAATAGGAAATTTAATTTTAGTGATGACTACACCATTTATTAACAATAGAAGAACAGGCAACTAAGCATTTTGCACAGTTTGCAGGGTATGCATTTCTGTGGGCCATGGGCGTCGTTACGCAAAATAGATAGTTTCTAACAACCAATCTACTGCCCCAACCAAAAAACTTATTATTTATCTCTGGGCAACCCGGATATTTCTAATAACCATTCAATTCTTTGATGTCACGGAAGGCATAAAATCAAAATTACTGAAATTACAAGCTTTACCTAATGATACTATATTGAGCTATTGTTCGAACTTGACAAGTGAGTTAAATCTTTATTCTTGAAGTTAGTGACAATATGTGCAGAAAATATAAATAAAAATTTTGCCCTTCTTATACAATACCTATACGGCAAAAATTAGGGGAAAGGTGCTATCGAGTAGTCTACGAAATCACCCTAATTTATCTTTCTGTGATTTAATTATTCATGAACATCTGAAAATGTAGACAAATCAGAGTTCTTAGAAGAATTAAATAACCGCATCGATAATGAATGCCAACAAAGCACCCCAGAAGTTTTTACAAGTGCCAAAAAACACAGTTCAAACTATTGCATCGAGGTGAATGTCGCACATTTTCAATCAATAAAATAACAGTTAACACTGGTCAATTGATTTACTTTAAATCAAAATTTAATTTTTAGGCAAGGCGCCGCTCAAATTAAAAGAGTGTAACGCTATTTTAAAGAAAATTTAAATCAAAAACCTGTACTCATAGTACCCATAAGATAAACATTCCCGTTTGAAAACATAGGGGTTAAATCATAAGTTTGGCATACGAAGCCTAACCTAACCATAGTAGTCTGTTTTTGTCGCCACCCAGCATTAAAGATATCATTATTCGTTCTCAAACATCAATTTAAGGAAAAATAATACATATAAATAGGGTTTATATTTTCGAGTTTTATTAAAAACTGATTAAAATATTAAATTCTGTTGTGGTTGTTTATTGAAGTACAATTCATATTTTTTTACTGGCGTCTACCCCGACGTTCGAAAATAATCGTTTAGTTCGGCGGCCGAAACAAAGCATATTTTCTGGGAAGGATTTTAGAACGATGCTTATAGATAAACGAAGGTTAGAGAACAAAAAAAAACTATTTGGGATTTTTCTCGCAAGCCGACAACTGTAAATTTCTTCATAAGAAATATCATATTGTTTTAAATAGAATTATTTCGATATTAAATTTGTTATATTCTATACATTAGTATTTCTTATAATTTAAGTGTATTAATCTTTGAAGATCTTTCTATTCATCTTAAAAATTGCTTCGATTTGTATCGAAAAATAAACGTTAAAAAATACTAGATAACAATCTAAAATACATCGCATTCCGCATACATTGCTACTAATATTACTCCAATAGTTATATTTATTTATTATTTGAAAAAATATCTATTATCTCAGTTATAAAATTTAAATATATAGTGTGGAACAGCCAAATGGAATAAATTCGATAAAGAATAAATTAGGGCGTGTTGGGAAAAACGCTTGAACACGCCGATTTTTATTTTTAAATGCGCACTTTCTACAACAATAAAAAATATATAGGGTGTGTCATGTGACAATACCAACTTTCTTATTTTTCATGCAATGATGACATAATTCTAGTACAATGTAATCATATACGTTGAGGGGTTTAGTTTTGTATACAGTAGTTTTGACATATCCCCACAAAAAGTAATTCAATGGCGTCAAATCAGGAGATCGTGCTGACGTTTTTATCGATCCGCGCCTCCCAATCCACCTATTTGGAAAAATTTGGATCAGGTACTGCCGGCCATATATTTCGTAATGGAGCGGTGCTGCATCTTGCTGAAAATATATTGTATTGGCAGGAACTTCTGGGTGTACAGGATCAGGATATAAGTTTGCCATAGTTGGCACGACATTATTTTGGAGAAATTCTAAGTATTTATCTCCATTCGAGTTGCCATGAATGAAAATGATATGATTTCCAACAATTCCTGCCCAAACATTAACTTGTTGAGGATATTGCGTATGTTTCTCTGTCATCCAGTGGATATTCCCCTTAGACCAATAGTGGCAATTTTGACGATTAACATGGCCGTGAAGTGTAAATGTGCTTTCATCAGAAAACAAAACAGCTTCTAATTTGATCGCATTGTTATCTAACCTTTGCCATTTGCTCACAGTGATCTGGAGTCCGCATCATTTTATAGGGATGCATTTTGCTTTCCTTTAATACTCCAAAAGTTGATGTGTGGCTAAGGTTGAACAGTGGGGCTCCTTTTCGACCAGAATTATGTCTGTTTCTTGAAACTCAATCATAATATCCAATTTCATATTATCACTTACAGCATTGGCAGCTACTTTTTTATCTATCTTACATGACCAAGCTCGCGAAACTACTTTTCTATTTTGATAATTTTTCCTCATGATACTAACGGCCAATTTGAAAAATTTTTGTGAAATAAGCGAGAAACTTCCATTTGTTTCCTTGTGTTATCAGTTTCACCAGCTCTTGCTAAATTCTCATATAATCTTAACAATAATCTCATTGAGAGATGAGAAAAAGTAAAGCATTTAGGTATCATTTTTGATGACAAACTGGCTTTTACGAATCATATTGAGTATATGACATCTAATGCTGCTGTATGGGTTCATTGAAAGAAGTTCTCAAGGTCTTTCAAATATTGTGACTTTAAAAATACTATATAATACTTTTGTACGTTCTCAACTTGAATACGGAGATATAATATGGCCTCCTTTTTATGAGTGTCACAAAGTTTTTGTAGCCCGAATTCAAAGAAGGTTTCGGAAATATCCGTACTTCAATACGTGCAATATCTGTCCGCTATAGGGTATTGAATATGGCAGATTATTAAATCAGATTTCATTGTCAGCCTTAATGTCCGCAGAGTATGTGCCTTCATAAAATTTTTGTTCAACCTACTTCATAATAATATTGATTCACCGACACTACTTATCAAAATCAACTTTCTGGTACCTCGAACTTAGGCCAGAAATAGCTTAACATTTTTTTGCTCTAGGGCTCGAACAAACGTTTTGCTCAAATCTCCTATGCACAATATGTGATACTATTACACCAATATGCGCAAGCATTTTTGTCATGTTGGAGATCTGGTTCAAGCTGTGATTGAATCAACGGTGAACGGTTTACATTGAAATATTTACGTTAATTGAGTTTTTTTTGTCTTTTTCTTTTTTGTTTATTATGATAGATTTAATTAGTCAGCGTATTTTTATTTAGTTTCATAGATTTAATTACTTAAGGTGTATTTTTATTTAGTTTTATATAGATTTGCTCTGTTAGTGGTTTATACTGTTGGACAATTAAGCTTAAATAAATAAATAATCATTTGTAGAGTTGTTATTTTGTGCATTTGTGTTAAGTGAACCATTTTGTGATACTATTACATACAGTTAACAGCAATAGCACCGACACTGATCACCACTGTCATGCAGGCAGACAAGATGCTAAGGAGTTTTGGCGAAAATAAACATTTTCATATCGGTAAAAAGAATCGCAGGAATGGTTTTTGCTCACTAAGCGAATTTGAAAATAAATATTTTTCATTCTTTAATATTAATTTTTGTAATAAATCTGAAAACACTTAATATTTCCGAAACGGTTGGAGATAAGTGTAGGACATTGTACATGAATTATGTCTAGAATTTTCTGGAGAATCCAAAAAATAAATAATATACAGGGGCTTGCATTTAAAATAAAAAATTTGGTATTGACCAGTCACAAGACATACCCTATATATATTTTTTTACGAAAAAATGCGCATTCAAAAATATAAATCGCAGTGTCCAAGCGTTTTTCCCTACAAGCCCTCCTTTATTCGTTATCGAATTTATTCCATTTAGCTGTCCCACACTGTATGAACAATCTTACATATCGCTCCTGCAGTATAGTTTCTTTTCGACAACTATTTACTTCACCTTCATCCATCCGTTCTGCTTTCAACGCCCAATTGCATAGCAGCTTTAGAGCTCAACCACCTTCTCTTTTTCTGTCCGTTTTGGGAATACATTTTTTAGTTGCTTTTTAATGAATTACTTTTTTTCTTAGTTTTAAATAATCTTTGGTTGAACTATCTTCTTTTTTTAAATCTGTTAAATCTTAGGAATGCTAAGGTAGACTGAGTAGTACACTTAATGACTAGCATAAAATTGAGAAATGTAAGAGTTTCTTTTGTTAACTGCTAAGTGACGGATGAAATAAATATATAGCAATAAATACAATAGAACCTTTAAAATAGGTTCTCTTATGAGACACGATTGTAGTGGTAAAAACGTTTGTATATGTATATCCCTAAATGCTCATTACGCTAACAACTCATTTATTCGAAATTTTTAGCATTTCCTTAGAATTAAAACACTAACCATTGTGGTAATTTTCATAAATTTATTATTTTCTTGACAATTGTTTCGCTCTGATGACAGGTTTCGTCAGAATGAAATGTTAAACTAAATATTAAACATCTGAATATATTATATAGTGTTGTAAGATAATAATGAGTATATAGGTAGAAAGCACAATATGTTTACTGTATAATATTAGTGAAGGTAAATATTATTAATATAATTTGGAATTTTGTATTATGTAAGTATATTAAGATTAAGTAAAGGAGACATATTTGTATCAGTTTGGTCATTTAAAAAATGTGGTGAATTTTTATTTTTATTGATCTCAAGTGATTCTAACAGAGTTAATTTTTTACTTTTTTGTTCTAGATGTAAAATTTCGAATGTAGTTTGTGGAATATGATTTTCATTTAATAAATGGTCGGCAAATGTAGATATGTTGTATTTCTGATTTTCATAGCCTATGAAAATCATATTCGACAAACTACTTTCGAAATTTTACATCTAGAACAAAAAAGTAAATAATTAACTCTGTTAGAATCACTTGAGATCAATAAAAATAAAAATTCACCACATTTTTTAAAGAGTTATTTAATTTAATATAGAGAGGAACCTATTGTGACCGACGTCGATGTCGAAAAATAAACCTTAGTAAATATATCAAGTAGTAAACTAATGTAACTAAAATATATAGCAACGGAAAAATGAAACGGTCGGGAGAAAAATCAAAGTTGAAATGTTTGATGAATTGTGAACGTCACATTTCCTTAGACCCTCCCAACTCCACTGTCACATCCCGTCACACTAACTGATACTCCTACCACTCCCTGTAGGAGAACGTATTGTATGAACGACCCCTTACTGGAAAAACCTTACCTAATTATTATTAGCCGTAACTTTATGTCATACTAGAACGAGCAACTTATTAATTTACAAATTAAAAAACAAACAAATTTTAAAACATTTCGGATATTTAAGACTATTTAATTAGTTTCTATTTCGTAACAAATTCGATATAGGACTGATCGTGATTACTGAGAAACCCACTAAAATTCCCTGCTACTATTTTATTAGCATGGTCAACTTGAATAACCCAATGACGAAATAAATGTTTGCCTTACCAGTAGGTATACAAGTAACCACCAAGATGAAAGTATATTAAAAGTAATGAGGACAACGCTGAGTAAAATTGTCTCTACTTTTATACATAAACTAGCTGACCCAACTTTTGTTCTGCCCAAATGTGGCCGGGTTCAGCAAATGTTCTTTAAATATTAGAATTCAATATACACAAAAAAATCGTTAAAATCATTCCAGCCGTTTAGGAGGAGTTAGAGCCCGATCTTAGTGCCACCTACCGGATTTAATTGTAAACGTAAGTCATCCAAAGACCCAACCAAACATACACAAAAAATCATTAAAATCCATCCAGCCGTTTAGGAGCAGTTAAAACCCGATCTTTGTGCGACCTACCTGTTCCAATTGTGAATCTAAACTATCCAGGGACTCACCCAAACATACACAAAAAAAATCGTTAAAATCGTTCCAGCCGTTTGGGAGGAGTTAGAACCCGATCTTAATGCTACCTACCGGATTTAATTGTGAACCTAAACCATCCAAAGACCCAACCAAACATACACAAAACAAATCATTAAAATGGTTCCAGCCGTTTAGGAGGAGTTAAATCCCGATCTTGGTACCACCTACCGGGTTCAATTGTGAATCTAAACTGTCCAAACACCCATCTAAACATACATAAAAAATTCCATTAAAATCCGTCCAGCCGTTTAGGAGGAGTTAGAACCCCATCTTGGTGCCACCTACCGGATTTAATTGTGAACCTAAACCATCCAAAGACCCTCCCAAACATACACAAAGAAATCAATTAAAATCCATCCAGCCTTTTAGAAGCAGTTAGAACCCGATCTTTGTACTACCAACCGAGTCCAATTGTGAATCTAAACTATTCAGGGAGCCACCAAAACATACACAAAAAAAATTATTAGAATCGTTCCAGCCGTTTAGGAGGAGTTATAACCCGATCTTAGAGGCAGCTGCCGGGTTCAATTGTGAATTTAAATCTTACAAAGACCCTCCCAAACATACACAAAAAATTCATTAAAATCCATCCAGCTACTTAGGAGCAGTTAGAACCCGCTCTTAGTGTCACCTACCGGATCGAATTGTGAATCTAAACAATCCAGAGAGCTACCCAAACAAACATAAAAATATCATTAAAATAGTTCCAGCCGTTTAGGAGGAGTTAGATCCCGATCTTAGTGCCACCTACCGGGTTCAATTGTGAATCTAAACCGTCCATAGACCCATCTAAATATACACAAAAAATTCCATTAAAATCCGTCCAGTCGTTTAGGAGGAGTTAAAACCCGATTTTAGTGCCCCATATCGGGTCCAATTGTGAATCTAAATCATCCATGTACTTATACAAACATACACAAAAAAAAACATTCAAATTCGTCCAGCTGTTTAGGAGCAGCTAGAACCCGATCTTAGTGCCACCTATCGGGTCCAGTTATAAATCTAAAACATCGTAGGACCCAGCCAAACATTCACAAAAAATTTCATCAAAATCCGTCCAGCTGTTTAGGAGTTTGAAACCGATCTTAGTGCCACCTATCGGATCCAATTTGGAATCTAAACCATCCAGGAACCCACTCAAACGTACACACAAAAAATCATTAAAATCGTTCCAGCCGTTTAAGAGCAGTTAGAACCCGATCTTAGTGTCACCTATCGGGTCCAATTGTAAATCTAAACCATCCAGGGACTCACCCAAACATAGGCAAAAAATTTCATCAAAATCGGTCCAGCCGTTTAGGATTTTATAAAGAACGTACAGACAAACATTCTCATGTATATATAAAGATTAGTAACAATGCAGCCATCGACTATTGGCAATGGATAAAAGTTCATTGGAAAATATTTGAATTAATAATTTACATTTGATTTTAAAGTTGACCTGAGGTAATTGATATTTTTGTCCTCGAGAAAAGAACAAAGGGACATTAAATAAACAAATTTTAAGAATTATGAAATTACCATACCCACTTTTAATTTCTTGCAAGAGCGTGTAAAATATAAAGTAGGTGCTTCAGCAATAAATTTTTACGATATGCAACAAACAATTCATGTGTCCCCAAAGTATGCCTATGATATAAATTGTTTGTCCCCAATATATACTGAATATATATGAATGACCTAAATATTTAACGCATAGATTGAGGACTGTCCAGAAAATTTTCACTTCATATATGTAGCGCATAGTATCAGGACCGTCCTTAAACTATACGTAAGATATAAAAAGTCTAAAATATGCATTATTCTTAAATATTGGCCATAAATTAAGTATACATAAGCAAAATTAGTTTTTCCTTAGAATATTTACCTTTTATATGACCTATGTATGCAGAGAAAATCAATAAAAAAGCTGTCCCCAAAGTATGCGTCCCACATGTATATATATATATATATATATATATATATATATATATATATATATTTAGGTGGTTTCCGGGAATTCATCCGCGTAGTTGATAACTGATCCCTGCCGGGATCGATGGTAAAATGACGACGTTTCGGCAGAGTCACATCTGCCCTCTTCAGGTCGGTTCGCATAATTCTCGTAGCCTTCTGCTTTCGCTTCTAGTTACTCTAGTTACTTCTAGTTACTCGAATACTCTAGTTACTTCTAGTTACTCGAATAGTATTCGAGTAGCCAGAAGCGAAAGCAGAAGGCTACGAGAATTATGCGAACCGACCTGAAGAGGGCAGATGTGACTCTGCCGAAACGTCGTCATTTTACCATCGATCCCGGCAGGGATCAGTTATCAACTACGCGGATGTATTCCCGGAAACCACCTAAAACATTTAGTGCCCGCGAAAACTTAAAAACAAGTATATATATATATGGTTGATGATTTATTCCGGTGTACATCCGTTCGTCTGTATTCGTTTGAAAGATCACTTGACGTTTCGCCAAAATCATATTTGGCTTTCTCAAAAGATACTAAGTAACTGAAGAATTTCTGGTTCTTGATCTCAATTTATACCTGCCCTGTGAGCCCTCATTAGTACTTAATCTTTCAGGTACTTTATCTTGTTTATTAGGTTGGGTTAACTGATGGTCAATTAAAATGCAATTGTCATGTTTATGACTTTTGTCGGTAATTTGGGTAATCGGATTATTTGTGTTTATTGCTGGTTTTGTTGTATTGTTATTTTGATATGGAATTACTGCTTTCCAAAATGGTGATGATTTTAAAGCTTCGTCTCTCTTGTTTATGGTGTCTCGGGTTTCAATTTCAATCGCTTCTCGTATTGTTCTCATTTTATAATTTTCAACATTGGCCATTTCTTTACAAGTATTAAACTCTATTTCATGCCCTGTTTCTTGTTCGTGTCTGAATAAAGTAGAGGTGGTCTGTTTGTTCTTTATGTATAGTTTGTGTTCGTCTCGACGGGCGGATATCCGCCTGTTTGTTTGGCCGACGTATAACTTGGAACAGTCTCCACATGAAATGCTGTAAACTCCATGGTTCTCTAATGGCATTTTATCCTTTGGGTTCCCCAGCAATTTTCCGATTGTTGTTTGGGGTTTGTATGTAGTTCGAATTTTGTGTTTACCCAGAAATCTCCCTATTCTATCCGTTGTACCTCTGATGTATGGTAAAGTTACATGGGCTACGTAGTCTTGGTCATCATTTTGTTTCTTTTTCTCATCCTGTTGTTTGTTTATTGCTTTTCTGATGGTGTGGTTATTGTACCCATTTTTTCTAAGGGTGGTTTTCATGAAAGCTAGTTCTTCTTTTCTAGTTTGCTGGTCTGTGAGACGTACCGATCGTGCTATAAGGGTGTTTGCTACTCCTTGGATCTGTGCTGGATGATGGTGTGAATTGCCGTGTAAATATCTATTGGTGTGTGTTGCTTTTCTGAAGACGGTGTGCTGGAAGCTTAGGTTGTTTCTTGTTAGGAGGACATCTAGGAAAGGAAGTTGTTGGTTGTGTTCTGTTTCTAGGGTAAATTGTATCTTGTTATGAAGGGAATTCATATAGGCAAGAAAATTATTGAGTTCTAATTTCCCGTGAGGCCATATAATGAAGATGTCATCAACGTAGCGAACCCACAGTTTTGGTTTTAATGCTGCGTTAGCTATGGCCTTTTCTTCCAGATATACCATAAACAGGTTGGCAACAACTGGTGATAAAGCCGATCCCATAGGAGCACCCTGTATTTGTCTATAAAAATGGCCGTCGAAGGAGAAATACGTATTTTTGAGGCAGTGGTCGGCTAATTCTATTATGTGGTGAGGTAGGTTTTCGTTCATAGCTATACTGTCCAGTGCTTCGTCGAGTGGTATGCTGGGGTAAAGAGATATGACGTCGAGGCTTGCTATTAAGTCGTTTTCTTCTAAGTTTATGTCTTTAATTATTTCTATGAAGTGATTTGAGTTTTTGATGTAAGATTTTGCTGTTTCCACTATTGGTTGCATGAGTCGGGCCAGGTATTTCTCTAGTTTTTGCGTTGGTGAGTTTATCGCGCTTACTATGGGTCTGATGGGCACTCCTTCTTTGTGGATTTTTGGTAATCCGTAATGTTTAGGACATCTACTTGATTTTTCCCGTGGGATTATACTTTGTTGAATTCCTGGTTCTATCGCTGATTCCTTGATTTTGTTTTTCGTTGTTTTCTCGAGGTAAGTAGTGGTGTCCCGTGAGACCTGTTTGTAATCTGCCCCTTTCAATATTTCTTCCATCTTTTTCTTGTATTCTTTTGTGTCCATCACAACGGTAGCGTTTCCTTTGTCGGCTGGTAATATTGTTAGTTCTTTGTTATTTTTAAGGTTTGTTATTGATATGTGTTCGGATTTTGTCATATGCCACAAATATCCTTCAGAAAACAACTTTTCTGTAAATGGCATTACGATTCCTTAATTACTTTTCATTATATAAACAAAAACAAAAGAATTTCGTATTTCTGCGGGTTTTTATTATTTAAATAGTTTACTTCTACAAGTTTGCTATTAAAATCTAACAATAATTATCTATAAACTGTTACTGTCGTGATGGAATAAGCGAATTGCTATTGAATTTTATGTTTGAAAATGAGTCCAATTTTGCTCTATAAACTGTTGTAATATAAATTTTGCAAGTGCAGGTCTTTAGTCTTTCTTATCGAAGTGCACAAACAACTTTGTAAAAGAAATTACACAAGTATCCTTATAAATATTTGTATGTTAACACTTACAATACCAAGATTTTGAACATCGCCAAAATTATTGTTTATGGTTTAACTAATCAATTTCGGGAAAAATATGGAGAAACATCTACTATTAATTTTGGGGGGCAAATTACAGAATTAAATGGAAAATATAAAAATTAAATTGTTTCTAACGCATCATGTAATATATCAAATGAAAGGGCTAAAACAAATTTATTTTTTAAATAAATTATTTAAAAGATATTAACAAAAATATAAAAAAATTACCCATTCCCCCTACCTTATCTTCGAAGCTATAAGAGGTAAAATATTGAAAAAAAAATGGAGATGTAGGGCCTCACCTGAACTTTACTGGAAAAATAAGGAGAAACCCCTAATATTAATTTTCGGTGGCAAATTACAGCATTAAATGGAAAATATAAAACTAAAATTATTTCTAACGCATCATGTAATATATCAAATCAAAGGGGTCATTATCACGAATACAACTATATATTTTTTCATATTTTTTAAATAAATATTTTATAATATAATAACAAAAATATAAAAAATTGACACATACCACCTTTATTCCCCAACATATAAGACCTATTTGTTTTGTTTACAGGAAAAATACAAAGAAATCCCTAATATTAATTTTGGGGGGTAAATTACAGAATTAAATAGAATATATTTTTAGACGCTTCATGCAATACATCAAATGAAAGAGGTTATTATGAGGAATACAAATGTATTTTTTTCATATTTTTTAAATAAATTGTTTAAAGGACACTAACAAAAATACAAGAAAATTACTCATTATCCCGTTTTATTACTGATGTATAAGAAAAAAATTAGGCTTATATGGCCGTACTTGAACTTTACAGGAAAAATAACGAGATATCCATAATATTAATTTTGGGGGAACAATTATAGAAATAAACAGTAAATAAAAAAAATAATTTTTTCAACGCATCATACAATACATCAAATGAAAGGACTCATTATGAAGAATACAAATATATATATTTTTCATATTTTTAAAATTAATTGTTTACAAGATATTAACAAAAAATATATAAAGAATTTCTCATTTCCCGCTTTATTTCCGAAACCCTACACCTAAAGTTTTAAAAATAATTAGGGGTACTGGGGCTCACTTGAAAATTTTAAGAAAAATTAGTAGAAAACCCCAATAATAATTTTGGTGACCAATTATAGAATTAATTGGAAAATAAATATAAAATTTCAAACGCATCATGTAATATATTGTTATAAACTCCGTTGGTTCAATTACTTAATTTAAAAAAAAAATACTCATATACACTTTACTTTCTAGAACTTTTATTCACACGTGAACATCAAATATTTTTAACAGCTGGTTCTAATACAATAACATAGAAACCATAACAATAGGTAAGCTCTACTATCTACTGAGATGATCAGCCGTTCCTTATATAATCTGCATGGAATTCTTCCAGCAAATTTCGATAGTCATCTTCCCGGTTGTCAAATCTTTTCGAGATTTTATAGCAGGATCGACCTTGCGGAAATTCTTTGTTTTATACTTCAGTCGACTTTAATGTTTCTCGTTACTTTAGGCAGGGACGGTGTAGATAATTTTACAACACTGCCCCCGTTTAATTCTGATCGTCCCGATCAGAAACATCCTCTCCATGGTAGGAAGCGAGTCGATCTAAATGGACCACCTTCAACTTAGTCCTAGGCTTTCGGCGGATACGGTAGACAACGTCATTGATCCTCTTAACCACCTCGTATGGACCATCCCAGGTGTAAGCTTTGGAGATTAACCCTTGCTTCATTGGTGGTTGTACAGTCAGACCTTGTCCCTCTCTTAAAACCCGACAGAATTGGTCTTGAGGTCATATCGTGTCTTCATCCGGTCACTGCTGGCCCACATCTGCGTTCGGGCTAGTTCGTGTATTGCCAGCATGTTATGTAGTTCCAACGGGACGCCAAACCTGCTGAATAGCTGTTCTACCACCACCGTCACTACCGTGGTTGCCTTTTGGTTGGGGATCGCATATGCCTCAGCCCATTTACTGAAGTAATCCATTGCGACCAAAATGTATTTATTCCCCCTCTCACTCTCGGGAAATGGGCCGTCAACATCGATGGCAATTCTCTCAAATGGGACGCTCACAATATGCTGCTACATTCTGCCCTTGGTCCGGGTTTTCCGGCCCTTACTGGCTGCAAAGGCGTCACATTTCCGGCACCAAGCTCTGACGTCTTCGAAATAATTTACCCAGTAGTACCGGTCATCCCATCATGTACTTCCCATCGTGGCCTGGGTGCCCCTATCTTTTTGAGTGACAGGATTGGTTCGATGTCTGGATTAGCCATTTGGTCCTGAATGCACTATTCCGTTGTCCAGTCTTCATTGGCCTGCACTCGGATCTGCCTGATGGAGATGCGCTCTCGCTGTTCCGTCTTCAGACAATGTCCGCATTCTGCTCTACAAGGTCTTCTTGATAGGGCATCGACATTATTATGTAAACGACCGGCACATTGTTTAGCCTTGAAATCGTATTGCTGTATTTTTTCCGTCCACCTCGCCAGTTGTCCTTTCGGTATCTTTTTTTTCTGCAAATATTTTAAAATCATTTTGTCGTTTTAATTCAATTTGATCTCGTTTTTGTTCAAATATTTTAAAATCATTTTGTCGTTTTTCTTCTAGTATTTTAAATTCATTTTGTCGTTTTTCTTCTGGTATTTTAAATTCATTTTGCCTTTTTAATTCAATTTGTTCTTCTTTTTTCTTCAAATTTCGAGAATAATCCTTCAATTAAATTATGTTGTTTTTCATCTATAGATTTCACTAGTTTGTTGAATTTCCTCTTGCTGTTGTTTCTCTTTTTTGTCACGTTTTTCCAGGATCTGAGTTATTTTTTCATCTAGTATATTTTTGTAACCTGTTTGAATATTTTTTTGGTAGTCTTGTCCATTTTATCTTTTTCCATACTTCGGGTTTCCATAAATCAAATTGTTATAAATTCCGTGGGTACAATTACTTAATTAAAAGAATACTCATATACACTTCACTTTCTAGAACCTTTATTCACACGTGAACTTCAATTATTTTTAACAGCTGATTCTAATACAATAACATCAAAACAATAACAATAGGTAAACTCTACTAACTTCTGCGATCATCGGCCTTTCCTTTTATAATTTGCATGGAATTCTTTCAGCAAATTTCTATAGTCATCTTTCCGGTTGTCGAGTCTTTTCGAGATTTTCTAGCACGAACGACCTTGCGGATATTCTTTTTTGTATACTGCAGTCGACTTGACTATTTAACGTTACTTTTGCAAGGGACGGCGTAGATAATTTTACAACAATATCAAATAAAAGGCTCATTATCAGAATTACAAAAATATTTTTTTTTCATATTTTTAAATCATTTGTTTAAAAGATATTAACAAAATATTAAACATCGACTTTAGAAACTACATTAACTAAAATTTTGTAGAAGATATTTTATTTGTATTTGTAAACAATTTGTGTAAAAGAATTAATAATTTATTATTTAAAACATATTTTCCCCTTTTATCTTCCAATCTACAGATCCTAAAATTCAGACAGTAGATTATAAAAGGCTTCCCTGAAAGTTTATTAGTAAAATAAAACTATAATGATAATATTTGGGGCCAAATTAGAAAATTAAATACATGTTTTGATAAAATAATGCGAATCATGTAGCAGATAAAATAATGTCTATCTCTGGAAAATAAAAGTGCATATTTTTTATAAATTTAAAACGCTTCCTTTAAAAGATGTAAGGGTAAATATAAGAAAATGCTTGTCTGAAACTGGAATATTAGAGAAAGATATACTTTGATTCACCTACATTGTATCAAATCGCGAAGGTGGTACGGAACCCTAGTATGCGAGTCCAACTCGCACTTGACCAAATTATTTTATTTAATTATTCGACAGTATACATTAGTGATTAAACTCAACGTACATGCTATTTAAACAGCACAGGTATACATGTATGTAAGACTGGTTACAACATTTTAGGTAAGCTAAAAATGTTATTACAATACTGATTTTTATAGCAAACTATTTACAAAAAATGCAGTAAAACAAAATAAAATATATTTGTAACATACATTAGAATTTGTTCTTAATTATAAGTTTATAAAAACCACTATTTCAGTTCTGCCATCTATTTCTCTTTATATAATTTTTATTATTATACTTACAGCAGTTTACAAAATCTTCTTCTTATTAGGACACTGAGAAAAGCCCCTTCAGGACAATAAGGGCAGACAGCACTGTTTCTACAATTGTTAGAACCATGATCACGATCACAAAAATTCTTGCATTAATCGGTATTAAAATCGTACTATTTTTGCATCAATTACATCGAATGGTTATATTTATGACTACCAGTTAATTCATGATTATCTAGATGATTCCTCTCCATAGTGCTATTTATCAAGTGTGCATCAGATAATTGCATATATCATATTTAATATAAGTAACTCTTCTAGTTTTTTTTAAATTTTTGAAATTGAATATTTATTTATTTGCACCGTTTAATAGACCTTTTTTATCACCTGATGTAAAGTTCTTTCTCAAATATGATTTTTCATTTAACAATAGATTATTTCAGTTCGGTATTGAGATCCCTAGGGGCTCTCTTGTATCAATCTGATTATTTTCCCCGAGTTCATACTCTTTATTTTTAGATAGTAAATCTTTATTTGCTCTTACTAAGTTAATTAAAAGCCAGTTTGTTTGAATAATCTATAGGTAGTTGTTGTTGAGGTTACATCAAGAAGCAGGTTTCAAATATGATGAGGAAAATATCAATTGTGCCAACTTATTATTCTTTGACTTTATACACTTCATAATGATCACCGGGTATCTTCGTAATATAATTGCCTTCGTTGCCATGGTTACACCGAAAACGTACCATAGTGCGACCATTATTTAGTTTTTTAAATAATTTTGATATGAGAGAATATAGTATAAATTTAACTCATTGGTTTTAATCGTCAGGTAAATTTTCCATCTGTGTCTTTGAAGAAATAAGTGATGACAATGTCATCAGGTATCTTTTTTTTATTTGTACATAAAACAATTCTTAGTGCTTAACGCAAGTCGAAAATGGTGGTTCGATTTGTTCTGATTTCTTACGAAAATCCTAAATAATATCTTTACAATGAGGAATGGGGAATTATAAGATAGTTGTAGGCAATGCGAATACCCTTTACAGTATTTTTCGGCGATTTTTCTAGTTTCCATCGCCTTGAGTCACAATTTCACCCCCAATGGAGATGATAGTATTCTGGTATATGTTTTCTTATGTTATAGTAATTAACCTACAATTTAAGAAAGATGTATAACAATAGCTGTTTTTCTTTGAGATATACCATAACCAAATGAAACACAACATTTTTAAATTCTACGGCCTTAATCAAGGTAGTGTCTTTCAGCATTACCTAAGCTTCAGTTAAAAAAAGATTTATGTCAATATCTCATTGGTTTTTCTCCCCTCATTTTTTTCTGCAACAGATAGGTATTTGAAAATTGAATATGGAGAACAAAGTGTAGTAAGGCAATTTCATAAAATTGCCCAGATTACTCACAGATATTCTGAGAGAAAGAGATGTCTACAAAATGATCAACCAGAATTCTATTTTTCACGACGATATTAGTCCACCTACTCCAGGAACCGTTGCTATATTGGTGTTGAGCAACCCCAAAAAATACACTAACAAAATTGGATTAATTTCCATCATTATTAACCGAGTAAAATTTTTTTTATCGATCATTTCGGTTTCACGAATTGAATGCCAATAAAACATAAGAAAAATATAACCGACTTCTACCTATAACTAAAAAGTTAAAAATAATTATAACAAAATACAACTCTAGCAAATAAATAACACATTTAATGTTGTTAGCTACCTACCCAGGAAGTAAAAAATGTAAACATTAAAAGGTGCTCATTCTGTAAAAATTAATTACCTACCAATCTAGTATATTTTGACGCCGGTGCCAAGCAAATTTAAATCATTGCGTACTTATCTACTAATTCATCAAACTTGATTGATGCTTGGCACCGACTTCAAAAATATCCTAGATTGGTAGGTAATTAATTTGTACAGAATGAGCACCTTTTAATGTTTACATTTTTTACTTCCTGGGTAGATACCTAACAACATTGAACGTGTTATTTATTTGCTAGAGTTGTATTTTTTATAATTATTTTAACTTTTTAGTTATAGGTAGAAGTCGGTTATATTTTTCTTAAAAATGTTTTATTTTCAACTTTTTAGTTTTTTTGAACTCAGGTAGTTTTGTTTTCTGAATGTTATTTGTGGCATCTTCTAGTTTATTTTAGATTTTCTTGGGAATAATACCACATCAGAGTTCAAACTTGTGTATATTTTAAAACCAAACGTTTCAAAATCTGTCAGGATTTCGTTTTCAATGGATATAAATTTATATGGATATAAATTTATATCCATTGAAAACGAAATCCGACAGGATTTTGAAACGTTTGGTTTTAAAATATACACAAGTTTGAACTCTGATGTGGTATTATTCCCAAGAAAATCAGGTAGTTTTCATTCTTTATTTTTTATTTTATATGTATAACCTTAATAGACAGAACCAGGTAACATCGAAAGCCTCAGCATTACACAATGATACTTTCTCATTTAAATTGACAGGTAAATCTTTACGAACAAAATGTACTAGTACGCGTTGACTTAATAAGCCCAAAATATATTTATGCCTTATAGACTAGGCCATGTAACCTTTTTGCAACTTTTTTTGACAACCCTGTATAACTATAGATAATTCCACTCCAACCTATGCACCAACAATCCTATACATACGACTGCTCACGGAGAAGCATAAATTTGTTAGCTGCCTTCTGTAAACTATAGAACGGAGTAGAATCCGTCCCATATTTACGGAGTCAAATCCGTCCTATATTTCAACAATGTAACTCCTTGTGGGCTAGCCCATAAATTATTTCATTTTTAACATTTTATATTATCGCCCTGTGTAACATTAATTCCTCTCCAAACTTATGCAACTTCTTATGGGCTATAAAATAAATATTTTTGTAATCAGACTGTATAAATATAATTCAACTCCAGTATATATTTCAACCATCCTGTATATGATTTGCTTATGTCCACATCATATAACAGTTTTTTAATCACCCTATATAATTTTAATTTCACATTTTTTTCCAATATTTTTATACCACCAAACGTCCAGTGCATCCTAGAGTCCAACCATCTTGTATATACGGCTGCCTACGGACCACTATCATTCTAGTCTGTCCTATATTTCAATCTTCATATAAATGCAACTCCTTCTATAACTTTACATTGTGATTTTGTTTACTATAACTAAACACCCTGTCTATAAACGTACCAAATAGCAGTTTAAAGTTTGACATGTGTTATCCCTGAATTTTCTATTAGGCCGGGAGAATGTGACAACCAAAAGCACCGTCTTCGCAAAATGGAAAAATTTGCATTTAAATAGGTATTTGCCTGGTATACAAACAAAACGAGCTTGGTACTCATTGATTTAAGGAGCCGAAAATACTATGCTTTACTACCTATATGCTTGAGATGTACATAGAAAATTTTCCAATTCGCAATTAAAACTTCCAGTGCCTAAAATTACCGCACTATTACGTTGGAATTAAAATATTTATGAGGAAATGTCCGTTATGTCATTTCGATGAAATTTTTGATAAGAAATTTGGAATTTTCGGCGATTTTCTGCAAAAATGCAAGTTGCACATCGCAGAAAAGTATATGAGATCACCTAAGGATCTTCCTTAATAGATTAAACGTTAAAAAAACTATACACATCCATAAGGAGTTACCGAAAAATCGACTAAAATATTAGGGATATTGGTAGATTTCCGTGCAAGCATGTGTTCATTCACAAATTTTATCACTTTACCAAAAGAATTCTTTTCCAAAATGTTTCACCAATTCGGATATATACCCTATTAAACAAGACCATATTCATTCAAAACGGTGCACCACAGGAAAGAAATCAGGTAACATACATACAAAAAAAGCGAAAAAAAAATACGCGACGAATTGATAACCTCCTCCTTTTTGGAAGTCGGTTAAAAACGAATTTCTGGACTAAAATTAGACAAGGTATGACCATATTGAAGCCAAGATTATCTGGTCCAGCATGGTTTTCGAACCCAGAAGTGTTGAAAACCTTTACCAGAATTTGAAGCTTATTTAAGTGCAATTGAGAGTTGAAAGGTCACCTTTCTGCTCAGAGTTAGAGCCAGCGGTAGTAGTGCAGGTAAGCCCCCTTTTATACGCTTTTTACTAGTTATTTTTCTAATATCCAACCTTCAGTGAGGTTAAGCCCCCCCCCCCCCTCCCACGAAGTTCAAACCACCCAAATGTCAATCCTGTAGGTAGGGATGTCGGAATTGTTAAAAAGTATCGATATATATTGTATCGATATTTTAAAAAAATATCAATATCGATATTGATATATCGAAATAAAAATATCGATATATCGGTAATATTTTAGAACTACATATATACTTATTAATTTGTTTAACCAGTTTATATGATAGAGTTATATGCAAACAAATATATTGATACCTAGTCAGCCTAATCTATTATTTTCATAAATAATTTCATTAATATTTAATGTCTTTCAATGATTTATTGCGGTATATTGCTATAGTTTAATCAGCAAATGAAAATATTGTAGCACTGTTAACTTTAATATATCATTTATGTATATTATACATAATAGTTTTAGTATCATTTAACCCTACCAATTGTTTTCTATTATTAAGATTGTTTTTTAATAGATTAAGTATATGACTTATAGATATACCAAAATAATATCCTATATGTAATATTGTATCAAAAGTATTGTCCAACAAGTCAAGAAAAAACTCTGCAACCAGGTCTTGCTCAAGTCAAATCATACAATTATTGAGTATCTCTTTTCTATATCAATATCAAATTTTATTTTTTTATATTTATACAAGTTTTTAGAGCAGTATTTTTTTCTAACTTAAGGTGACTAGGACATTGACCAGGATAAAAACAGTTATTAAAGAACCACAGTATATATTTAAAGTTTCAATGTTTGAATAAATAAATGGGGTTATTTTTCAATTCTAGAAATCTTTTATTTCATTCATTAGTAGTAATGGGATATAAAAACATCAGCCGTTACTTCAAAGAAATGGCAGTTTAGAAATTATTGTCTTTATTCCTACATTAACTCTGCCTCTTCGTACATCTTTATTTTTTTATATTTCAATTATTTTCTTATAAGCCAACTCCCCTATTTTGATTGCCGGTAAATTTATCCAGTCAGTTATTTTTTAATTTATTTTTTATTTTATTTATTTCCGCAAAGGTTACCCGACACAGTGTCCTTATTTACTTTTAAAAAAATTTTTCAGACAACACTAGACATGGTTATACAAAAATGGTTGCTTATACAGTATACAAAAGAGAAAGTTCAACTTAAACGCACAAACAAAAATGGCTACAAAAGACGCCTGGAGAAATTGAATACAACCGTACGCTACAAATTCAAAAACAGAAAAGAACGTTAATATTTTAATATCTTAGAAAATCAAAGCCAAACAACTGCTAGCCAAAATTTACGCAAAGAATAATTTTTATGTGATCTGTGGGTCTGTGGCACAAATCACCACCTAAAAAGATGGTTCTGCATGTCATGAAACATAAATATAACAGTATTTATTTTATATAGCACGGAACAAACATACGGAAAAATATCGTTTTTGATACGTTTTCGATACTTGGTTTTTATATCGATATATCGAATAAAATTATATCGTCTAAAAGTATCGATATATAAAACAAAATATATCGATACATCGATATATCGATATTTTTCCGACATCCCTACCTGTAGGTAAGTATTGTATAAGTTCTAAACGCGACTGGTTAACTTAATTGAAATATGGTATAAACTGATACTTAATAAACAAATTTAACCGATTGTAGGTTAGTTATCAGTTATCAATTACATTTATACTTGTAAATATTATGTCTGGTATACGTATAAATTGAACAAAAGATAGGTGCGAATATAATCAAACGGTTACAAGGTTTGTTTACTCTTGTTAGTCGGTAACTATGTTTCACTGATTGAATAAAACAAATGTAATTTCCTTTCATGCCATGCCACTCTCGATTCTTCTGGATAAGGCACTAACGTTTTGTGATTGCTACTATAAAAATATACACAGATATATCAAGCAAAACGAGTTATTTAGAAAACAGATTAGATTTATTGTCATTTTTATTGTGCCAACGCAGTGACTCTATTTTAAATATAGTTTTTCATATGCGAGCTCCATTATATAAATTTTACAATATAGCAGAATCGGTTGGAACTGTAATCATAAATTATTCTGTTTATTGTTTGTTGTGAAGCTACAGAGTTTTTCAAAATTACGCTAATAACTAACGGAGCTTTTTATCCTTATGAAGATGCCGACTTTGGCACATAGTCCATAAAAAAGAGCACAGTTAAAAAAAAGTTGAAATATATTAAGAAAGTATTCCAGTTTTTATATAATAAATTTATTACTTAAAGTATCATTAGTTACAAAAGAGGACGTATCTATATTAAGAAATATTGTAATATTATATTTGATACTCACATATAGGATAACAATATATTGCACGTACAGAATATATATATATATATATATATATATATATATATATATATGTTTTAGGTGGTTTCCGGCAAATCATCCGCGTAGTTGAAGTAGAATTCCCGGAAACCACCTAAAACATTTAGTGCACGCGAAAACTTAAAAACAAATATATATATATATATATATATATATATATATATATATATATATATATATATATATGAAAATAACCAAGATATTCAAGGTGGCTCGTTTGAGATGGAATACCCTATATATATATCAAACGAGCCACCTTGAATATCTTGGTTATTTTCAAAACTATTGCAATAAGAAAAACTGGTCGATTTTTGTTTAAAGGAAAATGTTTGAGATGAATAGCGCTTGCGCGCATTCAACATAAGCAGGTCAGTTCAATGACCTTGAGATGTGAGATAGGGTAAATAGGTGTTGTAGTATATCATTTGAAAGCCCTTTTACGGCCTATACCGTCGTAATAATTTTTTTAAATTTCTGTACATGTAATAATAAAAGATTATTAAAGAAAAACGAATTTATATTACAATACTATGCCTCTAAAGCAAATGTTCAAAGTGTCTTCCATTGACTTCCATACAATAGTACAACCTTGACTGAAAGCCGTCTCTGACATGGTTCAGCATAGTCGGTGTTATCTGACAACACTCCGCTATAATTCGTTGGCGTAATTCGTCCAAATTCTAAGGCTGAGTCATAAAAATTTTGGATTTAACATGTCTTCACAAAAAAATCCAAAGGGTTTAGATCAGGTGATCGGGCAAGCCAATCTATAGGACCTCTACTCCCAATCCAGCGACCAGGGTATACCAAATCAAGGTATTGACGAACTGGTGCGGCATAGTGAGGAGGAGCTCCATCTTGTTGAAAATGCAATCGCTCTTCATGTAGTGGAGGATCATTTTCTAATTCTTCTATTATCAATGCATTAATTTCATTTTCCAATATATTGTGATAAAGTTCGCCATTTATATTACCAGGAATAAACAGGGGTCCAATTAGATGATTTCCCAAAATCCCTGCCCACACGTTTAGTTTTACCGGATGTTGACTATAAGTTTCTTCAAATAAATGAGGATTTGTATCGCTCCAATATCCAGAGTTATGTCGGTTAACCTCCCCATGAAGTTAAATAGTGCACTCATCCGAAAAGCAAACATTGTACAAGAATTTCCGGTTTTCGATCAAACGCTGGGTCATAATTTCCCAAAACTCATGCCTTCGATACCAATCATCCTCATTCAATTCATGAAGTAAATTAATTTGGTACAGATGGAATTTGCACTTATGCAAAATTCTAAAAACGTTAGTTTTGCTAATACCGGAAGCTGCAGAGATTTGCTGGACAGACTGCGTGTTTGACATAAGTTGGACATGGCCTAATGTAGTAATTTACAATTCCAATGGGACCTCTTTTTTTATTCAACAAATTTTAAAATCAAGGCACAAAAATTTAAAACTCTCAGACCTTTCGTCAGAGATAACTTAATAAGTATAGTATATGTTATTGGACGTACCATTTTGGGAGATCTGATAGAGAGATTTCAAAATGATATTCAACGGTTTACAGCAGATACTTTGTAAACAAAACCGAATAATTCCTAAGACGTCTTGCAAATTATGAATTAACCGATTGGCTGTGTGAGGTTTCGGTAAACGATCCGCCAAACTATAGGTGTTCAATATCGGCTGTGGTTGGACTTAGTTGTTCTTTATAGACAAGTTGTTCGGTAGGCAAACTTCAATTTTCCCGGGGGGTGGGATGGAATACTTACTTGTAGCTGTGAGAAATATGAATGATTGCTGAAGGAAAGTTGGGATATTTATTGCTCTTCTTCATCTCAAAACAATAACTTGTGGAGTGATCATTGTAAATGCCCAAAACAAACCCAAACACTAAGGAATGTTATACAAGACGCCTGGTAAATATGATACACCCCAAATGAGTCATGAACATCGACTTGACACCATAAATAAAGTTCATACAGTTTTATATTTTCCTTGTTCGACCAATTTCTATACTTCCAGTTTAATATTTTCTTAGCGAATCCTTCATCTTGAATTCTATCTCATGCCCTTTCCATTTTTTCATATTTTCCGATTTTTATTTGTTTATGCTAAACATTTTCAATTTTCCTCTCATACTATTTCTTACTCTGTCCATAGGTGTGCAACTTTTAACCCTTTTTGAGTATCTTATTTGATGACTTTAAAACCTATTTTCACCTGTCTTGCCCATTGTCCAATTAACACTGCCGTAAGTAATGATTGGTATAGTCATCGTCTCAGAAAACTATATATGTGTTCCTTCTGGGGTTTTATGTTTATGAGTGTTCCAGAATCCAGATATGGTTCTACACATAAATGCATATTTCTTAAGTTTTTGTTCAGTGTCATTACTTCGATCATATAATATATCGCAACCTAGATATTTGAAGATTCAATGTTAACGTCTGACGAGGTATTTACTCTGTACATATTTGTTGCTAATGTTGCTATTTGCAAGTCGTCTTCTGATTCTATTATCAATACACTTTAAATCCACTATAAAACGGTATTTTGGTCTAATTCAATTATTCTCTTGTACTTATATTTTCATACTGTTATAATGGTGTCTATATGAGGTATGTTAAGTAAATAAATTTGGGTAAATACTGCATCCGTGTCTGACACCTTCGTTTGTTATTATTTCTGATTTTTATCTTCTTTTTATGTCGACTTGTACTTTAGTATTGTGGTATAGGCTTCTTATTGTTCTGATCAGTTGTTTTGTATAACCCCGTGCTTCCATACGGCATAATTTGGCTCTATTTATAAATTTATAATGCTAATAAGTGTCTCTGTATTAAATTCTTAGTGTTGTTCAATCACTTGTTGCAGTGTGGATATTCCGTTTATTGTTGAGCCTCCATATCAGAGACTTATTTGTTCTTCTCCGATTATTTGTTCTGTCATAGGTTTCAGGCTATCGCTCTCTAGTTGTCTGTACCTATCGTCTTCATCGCACATTTTAAATATTGTTAATACTTTTTTTTTTGATTGAGTGGCAGTAATGTTGCTCCGTATTCCAGCAATTTCTTATATTCTATATCTTTTTCATTTGGATTTCTTACATCTGCTCTTTCTATTTCTCCTTTTTTTTACAATTTCATCACAGTTTCTTGTAGTATTCTATCGTTTAGTGTCTTCGTTATCTCATATACTACCTAACGTCTACAAAATATGTCACTAATATGCATTTGGAGGATTGGTCTTATGTTATTTTAGTGATCTACATAGTTGCTTGTCTGTTTATATAATTTGTTATTGTTTTCCGTAAGATTGTGTAAATAATTCTTCTAAGCTAGATTCTTCTCGTCTTACTACTTGCCAAAGTTCTTTTGTCCATATTTGCTTGTATTTCTCTTTTTACCTATTGCTTCTGAGTCTGCCTGCTTTATTGTTATTTGTCGGTGTTTCTATCCATATTCAATCCATTCAATTCGTCTTTACTTTCTAACCAATAATTATGTTCAATGTATTGTTACAGAGGTGGTTCCTTATGCTTTCTTCAATTAGGAAGTAAACTTTACAGATTTCTTTCTCTTTTTCTTTTATTTTTGGGTTCATTTTACGTCTTGAACATATCAAATGTAGTCAACACTAGGCTAGTTTACTATTTTTTTATAAATGAAATAATATCCCTTTCATGAAAATTGAAACATTGTAAACCATATACAGTATACATATTAATGGATTGTTTCATAACTTAGCGGCATTTTAAGGAGTAAAGTAAAACGTAAAATTCGTTACAATTTTTTTTACAGGTCAACAGTGACTCTTAATTAGAATATATATTATCATATCAGAACACATCGCTGTTGGTGAAATCAATATACGGTTAACTATTTAATAAAACTACTGTCGGCTAGTGTTATTTTTTTTAATTCATCAACCTAACTCTAGCGATCTTATATAGGTTTACTTCTAACTATTTTTTTTTCAAAGTTACACTTTTGTCTGCTGTATCGAGTGATTTGTTAGTTTGTTCAATATTATCATAGTTTAATCTCCTTCTTCTCTTGTTTACTGTAATGTTGTGGAAGTAAACATCGTGCCCTTTGTTTGACTCTTTTGCATCTATACTACTTATTCCTCTTTTATCTAGTGCTCATGTTAAAAAACGTTTGCTCAACATGTTAAGAAATAACGCATTAACTTATCTTTTGCGTTTTCAACTCCCATATTCGACTCTTGTTTGCAATTGTTCACTTTTTTTATACCATTTACACCGCTTCATAATTTTTAATTATGATACCTTTTAGCGCGAAATGAATTTCGACATCTAGGAGTTTCAGGAAAACCACCTCACAGAGACCAAATCGGGAGTCGTATTGTGTGTGTATTGCGGTTTCCTTGTGATTCTTATTATAGAAATCATCGGAAAAAATCATAGGATAACTGAAACCTATCAAAGAAAATGATCCTATCTTCCGCTAAATATGTCAGGGTTTTAAGTATATTTTTTTGTTACGTCACCTTCAATTTTTATAAGTGTTAGTGAACTAAACCTTAACAGTAAATAAGGTGCGCAAGTCACATGATTAATAATCCCTTTAAATGCAGTAGAATTGACTGAACTTGTCACAAAAAGAGTCCCAGTAGAGTCCTAAATACAACAGTTGCATTCAGTTACTGTATGATCCTATAACCTGAATAATATAACATTTGTATTATTATTATTATAACACATTCAATACGTAAAAACAACAAGAGAAAAATTTATAGTGGACAAAAAAAATAATACAAATTCGCGAATTTCTCAAAATGATTGATAATTCTTATAAAATTTCTTATGTTAACTACGCAGAAATGCACTGTTTATGAGAATTCTGCAATAATTTATTACAATACTTCCAAAGAGCCTAAGATAAGGATTACGTTAAAAATGATGAAATATATAATATTACAAATAAAATTTAAATAGTGAATTAATGACACCTGTCAAGTATTTCCTGAAATCGCCCCAAATTTAGAAGGAGCCCCCCACAACCCAATACTCCTTCATTAATAAAATTAAAGTTTTGCTATCACCCTCCCGACAGAACTCTAAGCAGCCGCGAAATGCAGTTTCATTTATTTAAGTGTGCTATTTTACGGTTAATAATTTTCGTGTAACTTATGTGAAAATATGTTTGTATGTGTGATAATATCTATGCAGAGGTGGGCATTTATATTCATCGAATTGAGGACATCATGCGAAACATTTTAATGTGATCTTCAACAAAATAACTGTGTACCTAGTTATTCATTTCTGCATCAAACCATTTTGATAAAATTTAATTTATAGTGTTTCAATGCGTGTAAACAAAGACGTCATTTAACAATATTAAACCTTTCAAAAATGTGTAAATTTAGTATTAGAATGATTAATTAACCAAACAATAATAAGGTGCAATAGTTTAGAATTGTTTTTTACTCTTATTTCTTCTGGACAATTCTTATTATCTTTCCCTCATTTCCAAAATATCTCAATCTGTGGTATTAGCCCCCTCTAAGGTCACATGTTGTTCATATACGTTCCCATTATTCCCTATAAGAAAATCAATGGATAGCGCCTGTATTTTTTTATAAAAAATAGCATTTATAATATAAAAACGTCTAACAAATAAAACCATTTATCTTTAAGAATACATTACAACTTAAAGAATTAAATTTTTCTCATGGAGGCGTTAAATATGTTTCTAATGCCTTCTCGCCTTTTCCTCCTACCTCAGTCACATATCATCAGCAAAAAAATAAACTACTCACCCCTTGACGACTAAGGCAGCATGGAAGTCAAATCTTTTCTTGTTATAGTATTAAAACCTTTTAAGTTATGCTCTGTACTTACATCAGTTAAAATGTATGTGCGAATGCACCAATCTACAATATGACTTCTAAAACAATCAAATCTTCGCGAAAAATGTCGACTTTAGCAACAGTGCTTTGTTATACAGCAGAGAACTTAGAACACTTGTAGGTCACAGGAAGTGTACTTGGTCCTTAAAGCAGTAATTATTGTATGTTTTAGTGTGTATGTTGTTATTCATTGTTATGGATTCACCTGCCTCTACATAGTTAAGGACATTTCTTTATTATAAGAAAATATGTATATTTTTTGCATCCTTATGTGGTTTTGGCATTTGTTTTGTACCGTTCGTCTTTTCCTATGAAACAACATATTGGCACCAAATGTTGTAATATATAATATATTTTAAGTGTCTGATTTAGGAAAGAATTATCGTTGAACTATTATTTATCAAGTTATAACATCAAAGGGCCGCTAATGATAAATTATGGAGCACTAAAAAATGTATAGGAAATGGAGAGAAAACACAAAACAGGACCTACCGTGATTCTATGACCAAATTCTAGAATCAACAATGTGGCCAAGATGTGATTCCATCATTGGGTAGACCAACATACAGAATATTTATTGGGCAACAGTCGTTAGTACTATGGTGTCCGCAATAAAACCTAATTATCAGATGTGCTTTGATCACTTTTTCACCAGTGTGAGATATCTAGTACCCGAAGAAATAAGTATTCCTGATATCAAAAAAGATAAAAACGATAAATCGAAGTTTTCTGGAATTTTAATATAAGACACGATATAAAAGCAGTTTCTGCTTCGAGTAAGTAACTGTTAAATGTCTCAAGTCAACACTACAAATTTTGAATGAAACAAATATAGTCTCCCTGGATCCGATTGCGATTAGGTAGCTTAAATTAATTGCGTTCCTCACAAGAACAATTGTGTACATTTAAAGATTATATTATCAGCGATTACCATAAGAAGTCATCAAATGGTATAAAATAGTGTTTATATTTTACTATACTAAATATGACAACCGTGGCGTAAATATTTTAAAAACGCATGTCGTATATCAGCTTTCAACTCCAAGGCACATATCCCCCCATGATAAAACTGTATATACCCAACTGGATAATGTAGTTACAACAAAATTAGTAAAAAAACATACAATAACTTGTTTTAAGTAACAGTACCATCAGACAGGTGTAAACAATTATTTTATACCACCAGACAATATTTAAAAGGTGTAACTTCAATTAATTCTCTTTACATTTATTAGGTAGTTGAAGGGAAAACTAGAAAAGTATGTCCGAGATGCAATCATCAAAAAAAAACATCGTCATCAGTGCGACATAGCCTCATGTAAACAATTATTTTATGTTCTACAGTACTTATAGTTTCCCATTTTTTTTACCTTTTGGAAAAAAATGTCCATTATTTTTTCTCTTTATCTACTTTTATATATTCATTTAAAAGGGCCGGTGTATGTCAAAATGGTGGTTGGGACACATAGACACCAAATTACCGTTCCGAAATCATTGATTGAGAGAACAGGCTTCAGAAATAAGATTCTAAGGAATACCAAAATCCATAAAATTTAAAGGTAAATAACGATTTTTTTGTTTCCTCAAAAGAAACTGACATGATGACGTTGCGCTAGCAATTGTATAACCAAGAATACGGGTCTCTGAAATTTGTTATAAACTCTTAACCTGCACATATAGGGTGGTTCTAAAAACATGCACCAACGCTCCACCGGATATTCGTCATTCAAAAAACAAGTAAAAACGTTCTTATAAACACGTGTCTGAAAATGTATAGGGTTTTTCTTTCTGATGCATTTAAACGAGATTGTTGCTTGGTTATATCTAACAGAAAAGAATTAAAGCAACAAATGCACGAAAGATTTCGAAGTCTCTAAGCTGATGGTGGACATTTAGAATACTTTGTTTAGTTGTTAAATTTTAAGTAGTTTACTGTTTATTATTTTTTTGATAACTAAAAATTTCCGGAAATACATTTATATGAACGTTTGGGAAAAAATCCATACATTCGGTATTTATAGTTATTATATTTATAATCTTCATAGACAGCTATATTCAACTAATATTTTATGGTGTAGACTGTAGACTAGAAGAATTGATAAATTGCAGAAGGATTTATAGGGCTGAGGAAGTGCTTAAAATCAAGTAAGAGAAGAAAGTTCTGTGGGTAAATGGTCTTTGACTAACTGAAATAAAGGAGACGACTTGTAAGAGAACTGACTCGAAGGACATAATAGAACATATTTTATGCAGTTTTCATCAAGAACTTAAGGTTCGATATCGAAAAGTTGGCCTTAAAGAACAAAACGGATAAAGAACTGTATAGCTGACAAGAAAATCTGATGAGCTGATCTGAAATATGTAAGTTCTTGAGGAAACAGAAAAAGAGCTTAACATCTTTTTGTGGGAGAAATTAGAATCGAAGTATTGAGAAGATAAAGTTGAAGAAGTTGTTTCGAGTCTCGTATCGTAAACATCAATCGTAATTCGACAATCCACCCAAGACAAGAGGAAAAGCTGCAAAGGCCAGAAAAGCTCAAAAGAAGATTTCAAAGGCCGACAAAATGAAGAAGCGTGGGAGGAACGACAGCTATGTCATTTACATTTACAAAGTATTAAAACAAGTATAACCTGATACCGGTACTTCCAGCAAGGCCATAAGCATCATGATATTTTCGAATTAATTGCAGCTGCAGCTTCCAGGCTGGCTCACCACAATAAACGATATACTCCTCTCCTGCCAGTAGGGAAATTGAAACAGCCGTTAACTTATTGTTGTCCAGTGAACTCGCCAAGCACGCAGTTAGCGAAGGAACGAAAGCTTTTACCAAATATACCAGCTCCAAATACATCAGACAATTTCCGCATATATATATATATATATATATATATATATATATATATATATATATATATATTTGTTTTTAAGTTTTCGCGGGCACTAATATATATATATATATATATATATATATATATATATATATTTTTTCAGTTCATAGTTACGTCATTCAGGGAATTGCACCTGATGAGATGTAGAGACGGCATTTGACTGATATAGCTATGAAAAGTAAGTTTCATATATATATATATATATATATATATATAGAGAGAGAGAGAGAGAGATCTTCCTCTAGATCCCCGTGCTGCTTGAGGCATTGGCATTGTGATTTAAGAAATCACATACAACCGAGCCAGGTGTAAATTTATGAGAGGATAACACAGATTTAACTTATGAATTTCCACATATTTCAAGTTTTCATTATTCTATGAACACGTGAAAATGAAACTACTGTCATATTATCTAATAGAACAATGTCAATAATACTTAACCGGAAACAGTTTTCTCATCATTATGTTAACATTCAAACCAAGAGCTGACAAATAAAGAGTTGCTTTATCAATTTGACAAATAAATTATATAATAATCCTTAAAGGAAATCGTCAATTAAACGTCATAAAGCTATTCTGTTGCTTGTCAATCGAACAACTGACGACAGCTTATATAAATCCCCAGTAAGTAGCTAGTTAATACGCCATTAGTAATCTGCTTACTTATATACAGTTGTGAAAACTCATGAAGTAGTGTAGAAATGAAGTGGGTTTGTCAATCATTTCACCAAACTATATATTAATTGCTCACAAACTTCATGGGTAGCCAGTTGCCAGCTAATGGCACGTCAATGAACTCTGTATGGAAGACAGAAAATGTTAAGAAACTTGGCTCGGCCTGAGGTATAAAACTAAAGGGATAGCAAAACCCATTAAACATTATTATTGTTCAAACGTTAGATAGGTGACTGTTATGAAGGGAATTACAGGACGGTATAAATCAATATATATATATATATATATATATATATATATATATATATATATATATATATATAGTTCTTGGAGCTAAATTACATCTACAAAATCTATCCATAGACCCATATTATCCAAAACATAACCTTTGTAACTTAACAGTTAAAAACATAACTAGCGGTCTCATAAAAGTAAATGTTAAAACCAAATAGCTAAAGAGTTAAGCATCAACCAAAGGAACACGGCTAAGACTTCAATACTCAAATTTGCCCCACCCCTGCAAGACCTAATCATTTTATATACGACCAACACGTTTACAATAGGACCTACATTGGTAAGCATAACTAAATCATGCAAAAATTTACTCAAACAAGATTAATTGGATCAAGTTATTAGCTCCTCCATAATACAACCCACATATGTATTTTCTGGCCTTTTATCATACTGTAAACAACTTACTATCATGTTTCCCATGATATTCGTGAAATATGTATCCGCAGAATAAAAGCAATTCAGGAAAGTATAATTCTAGCTAGTATTCAAACAATATTAGTTACGCAGAACTGGGCAGAATTAATTTTCAAATACACTGTAAAGAAAGAGTTCAAACCTGTGCAGCTGATATATTGAAAGCCGCCATGATAGTTAGGAAAACAGGTGGTTTGAAAAGACGCAGGATGCGTGTTGAATATAGCTAGAAATGTCATATGTCAAATCCAAGCATAGCAAAACTAATAAATTGACGGTTTACAAGTTTCTAAAAATAAAAAACATTGAAGCATTGAAGTGGTTGTAGAATGTTTCTAATAGTTAGTTCACCACCATGTTCGAGTTCTTTCAAATAAAATTTATTCCCAATAAACTTATTTGTAATTGCTATATTTATTGTGTTAAAATAACAGAATTAATAAACTCCTACAAAAGTGTGCGAAAATGCTAAAATATTTAAAATAAAAAAATATTGACGAAACAATGCAAACGGCATCGTTAATCAACAAGTGCTTCACTGATTCAAAACAGAAAAAAATTGGCGATACAGTGACATCTTCCGTATTTTTAAGATTTCGGAACTAATAACTCACATTTCATCCTTTTAGGGCAATCTTGTTTACGTCTTGGCATACTGATACAATGTGGATAAAGCTGTATACACAAATTTCCAGTTCCGAATGTTTAAATGTTTACAAGTACAACTAGTCCATTGTTTATATCACATAAGGATGAAATTATATTTTCGTATCATCACACATCACAATGTTTGTTTTCTTTCGTATACGAAAAATCACAATGATATCAACACATTGACAAAAACACTGAAACCAAAAGTTACACACCACGTGGGAGATAGGTATCAGAAAAGCAGTAATCGACTTGAAAAACAATTTAATATCAAATTGGTATTTTGAACTGGGGTAATCAGACAAAAATGTGCTTCATTATCATGCAATTTATAGTAATTAATAAAACTAGAACAATGACAGTTTTGAAAATGAACACTTAAAGTGTCCTTCATCACATATCACGTGGTGAACTTTCAAAACTCACTGCTGCCACGAAGCGCCGTCGAGAAGTAGACTATGGGCAATATTTAGTGCGTTGTTTGCGAACGCGGAGCAGGTGAAAACAACCTCCTCAAGTGCACGGCCTCCGCGGACTGAGTGAGTGACAGCAAGATTCGCGGTGTTTCCCCCACCACCGGGTATTTGTCCCGCGCAAGAAACGTGTATTGGCGCCGGCGTCAGTTCACGACGACGCTGCTTCTCAATTGTTTTGACTCGTTCGGTTTCTGTCTGTGACTCGGCGAGATGTCATCATCTCTCGTCACTCGATAGTGGAAAACGATGCTAATGCGCAACACTTGGAGGTCACTTTGACAGGTGGGCGGTATGCGAATAGGACACACCTTCTTTATGATTGCGGCCTCTACGGTTAGCGAGCTAGCCTCGTTGTCGGGACGCCAATCCTCGAGTTGTCAATGTGCGAATGCCGCCTCGTGGTTTATTGCAGGTACGAAGAACTGCTAGGTTCACGTTGCTTTTAGATGTTTTAAAATACGGTTTATAATTGTATTTTGTCTTGATTTATTATAAATACAGAATTAAATTTTAAAAAATTCTAACACGATAAAAAGATCTACTTTTAAGTACTATAATTTTCTTCTGGTTACAATTACCAAAAATATCGTTTTGAGCAACATAGTATTGCCTTAATATCAACGGTTTATGTTAACACGAATTGATTTTTAAATTTTGATAATGCGCCGAGTTTTGAATTAGTTTGATTTAATAATATTTGTTATTTTTAGTTATTGCTCATTTTTTCTCACTTTGTTCTTGTGAATAATTTCTCCTTTCTCTCGCCATTTATGCATTATTATTGATATGGGTATAATTGACAAACTGCATTTTTCTTTTGGATCTAAGAGGTCTGTTCAGAAATATCTTGTGTTTTAACTATTGGGTTCAGTGAAAGTGAAAACCATGTGAATACCTAACTATTATCAAATTTTGTCTTTGACATCTATGATTGGGAGTCCAGTTATATTCTTGCTGAGACGTTTCTAATGAATGAGACTACAATAATATCTACTTAATGCTTTTTTAATGTCGGTAAAATGAAAGCACTTCTGTTGTGTCTGTTTAAGATTTGGCTACAATTGTTTAATTAGATAAGTATGTCAGTATAGTATCTACTGCACTGATGAATTCATAAGTTCAGGAACGAAATATAACAACAAAATACAACTTAGACATAAAAAACAAACAAATATTTGTTTTCTAAGAAAAAATTATAAGTACTGGAGAGGTTATTGAAAACATCCCCAATATGTAACACAGGGATGTCGAATATGTTATAGTCGCCAAATGTGATAGTATATGAGATGGATAAGTTTTGGCCAAACTAATCGCCGAAGCCATTTAGCGCTAATGTCACCAGAAACTACTCTGCTACAAATGCTACTACTACTCCCCAACAAATCGTGGCTCTCCCGCCATAGGCGATGTTGAGTTGTGCAGGTACGTACACAAATAAAACTAATCACAAAACGAAGTTTTTCTGATATCAAATTGGGGTAAGTTATGTTACAGTGCTTAAGCACTTTTTGGGAAATAACACCTCAATTCCCGAAATTACTGTATATTTCCAAAACGTTTCGGGATCTCTAGGTTAGGTAAGGTTGGGTACCGTTGTTACTGGCAAAGAAACTATGAAAAAAACGCACAATTCTAAAATATAAAATTACAATGTTTGACATATTTGAGCTATGACGTAACTAAGAGAAATTTAATTTGAGAACATAAAGGGTAGCACAGAAACTTTTAAAGTTCATATAATAACAAAATTCTTTTTAAATTTGAAAAATGTGAAAGGGGTAATCTTCAGAATATTATGCACCGAAAGCTTCAAAGTTAGTAAAGCGCCTAGAATAAGGTCACTTCTATGGGTTTAAGCAACACATCGACTATTTTTAATGTAATATTCCAAAAAGTATGGGTTTAAAACCATATTTTGGTATATTTAGTACAGGATCGTCCCCCCTAGGCATGAAATCGGCCCCCCTGAAGCATGAAATCGCCCCCCCTGAAGCATGAAGTCTGGATCCGCCTCTGTCCTAGCTGCGACTTATATATGTTATGAAATAGTGCATTCGCCAAAAATTCGACCAAAGAATTTTGTTGATTCGGTGATCCCATTAAAATCATAAGGGAAAACCTAGGAAAAACCGTATCAGCTATCCCGATACTGGGTTGTTTATAAGGACAAATTATCATTAGCAATTACTTACTTAATTATCTGCAACCAGGAAGATCTCAAGCATGATGACAAATTTCGGATTTATGTCGTTTTTGAAGCGAAAGGTTTTTAACAAAGGTCGACTCTTACACATATGAAAATAGATGATCAAGAAAATGAAATGCATAACTTTGTTTAGACACGTTCGGCCCGACACCACAACCGACACCACCCCTGACACTACGACCGATACCACGCCCGACATCATGACTGACACCACGACCGACACCACAATCGACACCACCCAATACATTGATCTTAAAATACCCATACAATTGAGTTCTCTGTGTAAGAACCAGGGACCAGGTAATATATTAACAGTCTCTTCTTTTATAGAAAATCAATAATATTTAGGCAATAAACTAATATAACATCCAATTAAAATACAATACCTGCAAAAAATTTGCTATCCGTTCTAATAAAAACTCCAATTCTCTTTTTGGGGCAGTGGCGGATCCAGGATTTTACCATGAGAGGTTTTGGATTTTTAATTACATTCACTTTTTAATTTAAATATCATTACGTGGTAGAGTAAATCAATTAAATCTATATATATCTTTCACAACGATCTCCATGGGGGGGTGAACACGACCCCCCCCCGTAAATCGGCCACTGCTTTGGGGTATCTTAAATTAGAGACTTGACGTACGTCAGAAGGCTTCATATTAAAAAGTAAACATTTTATATTAAGACGTCTGAATAATAATTAAAATTTATTGCGTGGAAAAGCTTAACATGTAAAAGTTCAAAAAGTTATATTTAAGAATTAATATTGTTGTATATGTATTACCTTTCGTCACTAGATGGCACTGTAAACCCTATACTTCTGGAAGTAGTTGCAATATACATTAATAACAACCTTAGAGCACATACTTGATGTGACTTTAAAAACATAAACAAAATATTATCGTTTTATTAAGTTATTATTAATAGCAAACTTTAGAGCATATGCTTACATCTTATGACTTAAAAGCATTAACACAAAATTATCGTTTTGTGGTATTAGGAAATTGAAACCAAACGTTAAGTTTCTTTCGTACACCTTTTGTTATATTTTTTGCCGCACTTACGATTCATCGGATATTAATTTTTGGTCACTCCCAATTGATCGGGTATGAGCTTCAACTGGCAAGTTAATGAAGCATCAATATTTTTATTGCTTACTGAAATAGGTGATTTATTGGGGTTGACTTTGTAAGTATATATAGTTACTATTGATGAAACTGAGTCGATTTTTAATTTTAATATGTTATAATTAATGTGACCTCGTTATATATTGATAGAATATTAAACAAGTGAAGTATTTTGGAAATATTATAATTGAACAAATTTTATTTGGCACTTATATTTAAATTAAGAATTAAATTACACATTAGGCTTAATACTCGAGTCATAACAAAATAGTGACAACTATTTTAATTCACCTGAAATTTATATCCATTATTATTGACGACACAAGGAAAGAGAACCAGAGACAGGGATATAACAAGAGACGGAATATATAATTCGTAAGAAGCGTTCGCTTCCATCGTTCAGTCTCAATTGACTGCCGCTCCTTTTAATGTAATTTTTATTTTCGTTTATTGGAACATTTAGAGGTCTAGAGGTTTCCATAATACAGAATTTATTACTTTCACAAAGAATTTAATAAATTCAATTTTTTGTTTGTTTTTTGGTGTATTTCTTGTTTTAAATGATGTTTTAATATTACAATATATGTTTTCCAGTCTTTTTAGTCTTTCTGAGAGACCCTGTCTGTATGATATAGTTATTGTAGTAATGAATGTAAAAACACAGTTTTGCACCCTAACACCAAACCTTTATTTTAAACACTCAACGCCATTTCAACAACTCTTAAGTTGTCATCTTCAAGGAGTAAACGCAAACTATTGTAGCAATGAGATTATCTTGGTATCTTAGCCATCGTTTGGTAATCGATTTTATTTATCTCTATATTCATAATTTTTTCTGGGTCATTATTAGCAGAAAGCACATTTTTTATAAACGTTTGTTCTTCATTAAATTTATTGATGTTAGAACTGTTGGTTTTTACTCTGTCATATAGAGATTTGATGATACCCCTTTTTACTAAATTGGGATGATTAAAATAGAAGTTGAGTTACTTGTTAATTTGAGTCGGCTTTCTGTTTCAGATATCAATTGTGTTTTTGCTATTAAAATGTCTAAGAATGATAATTCGTTATTCTGTTCGAGTTATAGTGTAAATTGAATAGTTTGTTCTTTGTTGTTTATGTCGTTAAGTCATTCTTGTAATTCTTCAAATTTATGTTCCCAAATAATGAAAATGTCATCAACATAACCAAAGGTTTAATCTGTTTTGAGTAAAATTGTTTGTTCTTCAAAATTTTCTATATAACTGTTGCTTGAAACAGGAGACAAAATGTTAGTAATTCCATTATTGTATCAATGGACAATTGTGTACGTTGTTTAGTAAAGAATCATCTTCTAATCATTCTTTTACTATGAGAAGTGTTTTGTTGGCAGGAACATTATTATTATAGATTTACAATGTTAAAACTTGCTAGTGTGAAAGTATTTTTGAATTGAATAAGTGATAATTTTTCTATGAAATGTGCGCTGTTTTATAGATGTTAGACTTACCAATAGATAAGTAGTGAAATAATTTTTAAAAGATATTTTGTGTGAAATTATAGAACTGACAATTGGTCTTAATGGAATGTTGGGTTTATGAATTTTAGGTAACCCATAAAAATGTGGGGGTATCAGTTATATGATTAATTTTACTTTGCATTTGCAGTTTTATTGTATTTTCGTTGACAACAAATAATAGGCAGCCATTTTGTTGATTGTATATATTTTGTTAATATGAGAGTGGTTTCTAAAATCTTATTTTAGGATACACATAAGGGTCATAAACGATTAGCTATCAGAATGTGCCTTTTTCTAGATGTCATCGATCAAAAACAAATCATGGGGTCATGGTATCATGAATGCGAAAAATATGAGCTACGTGAAAGCGTCAAAACATTTCTAGGGGTACACTAGAACTTATAGTCCAAAAGGATGCCAGTGCAAAAGTATAGGAATACCTCCAGCAGTGTCCCGACTATTTAGAAGTAGAACTAGAAAAATATTGCAGAGACTGTACGGGTGATTAAAGGGTTACATATAAAGGACATCAACCGTTTTAATTGGCGATTGTGATAAGTAATCTTCAAGTATGCCTGAAGGGTAGGATTTGATTGAAAGAAGTGCCTATGAATATGCTACAACTATGAGTAACTATGTCAATGATTTTCATAAAATTGGATTGGTTATCGCAATATCTTTACAGAAAATTATTTCATGATTTTCAATGGAAAAAATAAGGTCTCCTGCTGTCTTTTATAAAAATCCAGCCCCTAGCATTTTCTCAAATAATAAATAAAAAATAGCAGATAAGAAGAAATGGTAAACAAATTACGAAGAAAAAGAGAGTTAAGGAACCGGAGAACTCTAGTTGTTAGGATGAAGACTTGCCTGATCTTGCAGATAGTAGCAGTGGAGGTGAATCATGTGACGCTGAATGTCCATAATACAAAGTAAGGTTTTCAGAAAACACGGAGGGAGAAAAATGTGCAAAATGTCAATGATGTTTCAAGTCTCTCAATATTCATCCTTACTATTAAAAAAACGTTCAATTAAACAGAGAACTCTTTATTTAATACTTTATATTAAACTTCCCAAAAAAATCAATTTAGGTACACCAAAATATCAAAAAATTTCTAAAATTCCTTAACTACTCTAAAACGGCAATAAAATAGATTAATTCACAGTAATCGGTTGATGTTTATTTAATCGGTTCTGGGAGATTTCGTAATACAGATCGATCCAATAAATCGAAAATCACAGGAAAAAAATCTATCTTTGAAAAAATTGATTTGGATCGAACACACCTATCTTACTCAAGTGAGCATGCGTATTGCATTAGGTTCAGCAGCATTTTTTTAACAAATTTGAACCAAAATAAGAAATTATTCTACTCTTTTTGATGCTTGATTATGCAAAAATTATATATTAATGCAAAAATTCTCAAGTCCGAACATTTTTTAAATAAACGTAATAGGCTATCGTTTTCCTAAAAAAATTGCAGGGTCTTCAAAATAAACGAAATATGGATGTTTAAGGAACCACATTTACCAATGTTTTTTAATTTAGTAATGGGCTATTGATAGTGAGCCATCCATTATATACTTGCGGAAAACTGAATGTAATTTTTAAGAGTTTAAATAAATTCCAATTCTCAGTTGGAGTTGAATTTTTAACCGACTGCCTTGGTGGAGTCGCCAGTATTGAAAATTTGGAAAAAAATTATTCGGAACATGGAACAAATTGAAGAAAAAAAAAGTATTTAAGTGTAGCTAAAAATTATTTCATACTTTTTTCTTAATTTTCTTTTGAAGACAGTTTTTTTTTTTTTTAATGTATTTATGTATTGTAATAATCTACCAACCACCCTCTAAATCACGGTACTGCCGCTTGTTGTTACTTATTTTCAAAATAAAGATTTTTGATCTATTAATTGGGCTGTGATATTTAACTAATAATTTAATGATTTACAAAAATCCTTAGAGTAGGTGCTAAATTTGCAGAGGTGACAAAAACAATTTCATATCATTGCTAAATTTGTTGCTAGAACTTAATTGTAGGGGCTTCTCTTTGAAGAGTTAAGGGGGTTTATTATTTGAATGTATTCCGAGAGTTTCTGTTGTACAATCATAAACTTTCCTAAGTTTCATTTAAAATCGCGTTTAAACTTGCGTTTTATAGTAATTCTTAAGAGAAAAAGAAAAATAATAGGTGAGAATAAATTCAGTCAATTAGTGAGACTTAGGAGTAGGGTAGACTGAGTGCGGTTGTAACAGGATACGGTTGTAACGGGTGGAATATTATCGAAACTATACAGGGTAGGTGGAAGGTCAAAAACGAGGGGCAAGCGGGCATCAAGTTCTGAAACGATTCCAGAGGTGGGTCACAGTTCGCATGGTAAGTGCGCTTACGAGGAGGCCTATTGTATTCCACCAAAAGTAAGTCTTTTTGGTAAATTTATTTATGATATAGAATAAATGTTAATTGTATTGTATTGTATTTCCAAATGTATTTACGTAATCGTCATACTTTAGAGATTATTATACGCTGTTTCGTTTTTGTTTAAGTTATATTACCTCGTGTTAGTGACAACTTTATTACCAAAATGTGGTTTGGGGTCGGTTGTAACCATTTTCATAGGGATGGTTGTAACAGTAATTTTATAATATTTTTTATTTCAGATGTCTAGAAAACGCTTAAGGAACATTTGGAGAGCTGAAAGCGACATAACGTTTCACAAGAAAGCTTACGATTAAGTCAAATTAGTGGCTTCCTTAAGACGAGCGTCAGAGAAGTACGAAGTAGGAACTACTTCTAGGTCTTGAAATAAAAGCGAAAGAGGGTTTCAGCAAATGAATTTCTCCATGAACAGGTACAGAGTGTTAGAAAGCTGCTTCGCCATCCGAAATCGCCGAGCTTCAAGCAATAAAATCACCGCCCAGACAAACACCGCCAGATGCCTCTAAATTGAATCTAGAGCCAGCGATCTCTTCTCGTGATACTGTTTTGTATCACCAATCAGAACCTATTCCGTCTACCAGCAAGCAGACTTTGAAAAATAAAAAAATTGCGAACTACATAGAGACATTTAAAAAAGTGTGAAAAGCGAAGAAGACTAACACACCACCCAAATCATCTGAAGAAGATGAATATTATTGTCTTCTTTACCTAAAGACTTAATCAGCGAGCCAATTGGAGAGAGTAGTATTAAGGCTCTGAGGGCTGTAAGCAATGGTCTCACCTAGCCTGTACTGATGGAAGTCAATATTATATATGCTGTAACTGCTATGAATTTGATTAAACTTATATCTTGTTGATTTATTTTGTTTAATTATTCTTCAAGAATTATTATTGTTTGTCAAGTCTAATTAACTAAAGAGTGAAACACTCTAAAGGAACAAATATTATTCCTAATGATTTATTTTAGTTTAGTGGTAATAATTATCTAAAGACTACTTAAATGTGCTTAAAATATTGTTAATTTGTTTTAACTACATTTAATTAATAAAACAGAATTAAAATGTCTGCTATATGTATTACTTTCTTTAGTGTTACAACTGTCTTCCATCGGCGTTACAACTGCCCCTGGTATGGGGTCGGTTGTAACAATCGCACACCCTCATTAAAATGACATATTCTTGCGAAACTGTTATACCTGAGTTACTGGTTTTTATATTATTTTAAAGACAAATGGCTGTGCTTTCGTCCCAAAGACTTTAATCGGTACTAACAGGCCTTATAGCGTGCTGGGGGCATTTAAAGGAAAATTGTTACAACCTTACCCAGTCTACCCTAGATTCGAAATTCAAATCAATCACCTACACTGGAGAATAGGCTATTTTTCCTCCACGATTCTACATATACACATAAAACAAAACGCTAGATTAACCTAAACTAAACCGTTTCATAATGGAATTAAAATAAATAAGTTAATAAACATAGCAAAAAATTATTGTATATAAATATACAAAATCTCAAACAAAATATAAAAATAAATTAACAAAACAAAAACATGTAACATTGAAGAGCACACACATTTTAAAAAGGCCACAATAGTATGCAATTAAATTATGTTCAACTTGTAGGAATTAATCAGAGTGGAAATCCCCCAACATATAGGTACAACTCCAGGGTAAGACTCATGGTGAGTTTAAAATAATACATTTTGGTTGGTACTCGTGTCCTTGTCAAGCAACCAGTTGAATGTAAATTCGGTATTAATTTTATGTTTCACCACATCACTTTTTCCTCTTTTTCCGTTCCCCACATCGAAGTCATCCTGGTAGTTTCTAACGATGTCCCTCAATTTTGCTTTCTGGTTTGGTTTCAAATCAAAACGGTGATGAGTCTTTCCAGTTCCTCACATAGTTTATCTGGTGGTATTTCTGCATACTATGTGCTTCTGAACACAGAGAAAACTGTTGGACAATGACCCAAAGTTGTTCCTTTCTTTAGCACATCCGAGTAATGATTCTGGTTCATTACAGCAGCATTGCACATTGCGTCTTATCAATACGGCCATCTACAAAGACTCTATTAACGTTGTTGCGTAGCGAAGCGACATAAACGTTGATACTTGAGGCTTGTGTGCTACAGGTAGACGATGGTCGCGTTACATTGGCCTTCTTTACTTTCCCCGAGGAGCAAGTCGGTACTCCGTTGCCTCCTCGCAACGACTCTGGATATGTCCTACCTTATGACACTTTCGACATCTCATTAGTCTTTGTTTTGTAAGAACTTCCTCTACTTTCTTTTTTACAGAGGCTTCATCATATCCGCCATTTTCTGATTCTTCGTCAATGATTCGGACTCTGGCTTGACCCCTGCAGGTATTTTTCGCAGCCTCGAATTCTAGAGCTCGAGCAAGTGCATTCACTAATTGAGTCGGTCGAGCTAGAACAGAGTTAGCCAGAAAAAATCTTTGAAGAAACAAATAGTGTTGTGAAAAGAAAAACTGTGAGTACTTTGATTTGAATATTTGTAGAAAGACAATTTGAATTTATCTATACATTTAATAGAAGATAGTAATAAGATTTGTACCATTAGAATAACTAATGTGTGACTGTGGATTGAAAGAATTATTTTTATAGGGTTAGTTTTGTAATTTTGTTGAAACATTAAACTTGGATTATACATCATATGAATTTTTGGTTATTATTGCATTACAATGTGAAAAATATAAAATAATAACTATTAATTTTGACAATAAAGAATATAATAATTTTTTTTTTGTAAAATTATCACCTAGAGTGAAAACAAAAGCCCAGAACCCACGATCCGGAGAAGATAAGAGTCAGTAATAAGGTAGGAAGATAAATTATTAAACATTATTTAATAAATTCATAAAATACAATAAAGTTTAAAATAAATACAACCAAATATAACAAAATTATATATATATATATATATATATATATATATATATATATATATATAGGTATTATAATGACCTGCTCATGGAATGTTCAAAACGTCGACCCTAATGTAATTGTAATACTGAGTGGACATTTTCCAGGACAAATTAGTAACGTTACAGAATTTTATAAAGTTGTATTTACAAATTTAAGCATACTATTATAGTGGGATCTGCCTGTTTATGAACAAGAAAAATGTTAGTTCGATATAACAGTCATCGAATCTAGTACAAATCGAACTAAACAAACACTGTAAAATTAAACTTTAAGGACTCCAGAATATGAGCATTGTAGTTAAAAATTGTTTTGCTCATACGGCACCGTAATTTCAATTTTTTTATTCTAATATCAGTATGAATATTTGGGCAATAGAAAATATCAAAATAGTGTATTTAATTCCTTATCAGAAAAAGCAGTATGATAACTCATTAGTAACCCAAACGTTGGAGCAGTAATAAATTAAAGAATTTAGATATAAAACCATTTCGACATAAACTTAATCTAATGTCCCGGGAAATACAATCAAACCTAACATGTCCTTGCAGATAAAAGATTTCATATACGGTTCTTCGATGTAGAAATTTACATGAATTATAATTCTGAATGTAAGCATTTCCTACTGATAGGATAATTAGAGACAAACTAGATGAAAGGAAGAAGTAACTAATCAGACAGTCTTCTAACAAACCGAGACAAAATTACAGTAAAGATAAGACAAACATACAAAATATCTCTTCAATTAACAACATCACTTTTGTAGTGTTGGTTATATATATATATATATATATATATATATATATATATATATATATATATATTTGTAATGGTTTACTCAATTTGTTTTTATTACAATGGTTTTATCCTTGTGCGCCAATTTACAAGGTTTAATTGTAAATGTGTTTTGTTGACTTTACTTTTCAATTGTTTTATTCATTTAATTTTCAACTTATGTTAACAATGATTAATTTTTAATTTATTTGTTATTTTTAGTTCTAATTATACAAATTTATATGTGTTGTGGGTTCAAAATCATCCGGCTAATGTTTTCGGAAAGACAGGCTTTGTGTTTTGTTTATTAACTTTTAACAAAATTTAAATCAACATTTTTTAAATCAAAACTTATCTACATCAATTAAAATCATCAAATCACTCAACTTAATCAATCATGGAACTTAATCATCCTGCAGCTCCTTCCTTTGAAGACCCTTGCATTACCTTACCTGGTTAAATATTTCTTATAATTTACTTCCAAATACTTAATTTTAATTCACTTTGTAATTACTTTCGTTTATTTACTTATTATTTTAATTGGATTCTTTTCTTTAATTATTGCTTATTGAATTTTATTTATTACTTTTATTTTAATTATTATGTTCTATTCATTTTACTTTTGTTAAAAAATTCACTTCTTATAAAATTAATAACAATATACTTTATTGACATTATTTTTAAAAATCACCAAATCTCTCATATATTTTAAATTGTATCTTTTCCTTAACTACCATTGATGAGAATTCTCTTTTTGAAATCTACTATCTACTATTCTTACCTAATTAAATCTACATAAACAATAATCATATTTTTCAAATTGAATATACACAAATTAACAATTACAAAATTCGTTTACCTTAATTACTTTGGTTCATAGTCTTTCTTTATTTGGCAATTTTTTTCCACTATTGTCAATTTCTCTTCCAATCTACATTATTTATTTATATCCACCATTTATTTACATTATTATATTTACATTTCATGTTATTTTTCAACCTTCGAATTTAATCTTACCATTTCTCGGACATTACAGTTTTCTTCTTATTATTTGGAAATTATGCATTCCTTCATTCCGTAAGATTGTTTTGTGTTGCATATCACTTCACTTTACTTTTATTTGTAAAATTCGCCAAATTGAACCTTATTGATTTTTTCCACTACACCATAACCTTTATTTTAGGTTATGGCTTCTGTCAAAAATCACGTTACTATTTTAACAACAATTTACACGGTAACTATATTTTAACAAGAAAATTATCAGATTGAACGATACGTCTTAAACGACTGAAAAATGCAGGCTCTTGTATTTATCACCTCGGACATCTGAACATCGATAAAGTCACGCTAACCATAAAACAACAGACTAGATCTTGGAAAATTTTAAGTAATTATTTTAAAAAATTTTGAATTTTCACTATACGTTTTGAAACTTGTCTCATTTTAAAGCTAATTTAATTTTGAATAATTTATTTTCTATCAACTATAGCTCTATTTTGCTTCGTAATTGAGATTTTGACCTTCGTAGGTTTTCTTCAATCTGACAATTTCTTTTCCATTTTCAAACAAACTATACCCTAAATCTTAAATCTAATATACAATTTCTATTCTCTAAAATTCCTAATTTCCTAATTATATGGAGTTTTCACTGGCACAGTGTTTATTTTAGTTCCTTGAGAATGTTTGTCTTTTGGCTAGGTTAGATCACTTTAGGTTTACTTAATATTGTCTTTATTTGTTCACCTTTTTCACTTCTTATATGAGTGTTTTTATATTATTCAGGCACTTAACTTCCCTAATTATCCTAATTACAAACTATTACATCATTATTTTGTTTGGTTAAGTGAATTTTCTTATGGAGCTGCCTGTCCCACATTTTATTTTCTCATAAATTACCTATTTGCTTTTATGATTTGTATTTTTTTATGGTTTATTAACTATATTTTACCTTTTTAGCTCATTCTTCACAACAACAAACTGTTCAGAAGAAATTTGTGAATCATTATTTATTGCTGCTATGCTGTATGTTTGCTTATGCACATAGTTTTTGAAATTTGCATTCTTAATACTCAATTTTGCCTAAATATTGGTAAGTCTTTATCCTAATTTATACTTTTCTACTTAATTTGCATGATATGTTTAAATTATCCCTGGCATTAGATAATTTTGTCATTGAAACTTTTGACAAGGTATGATAATACACTTCCTCAAAGAAACTTTCTTATTTGGTACATTTCTATCCAATAAGTACTCAATTCTTGCCAAGTTAAATGATTTGATTCATATGCTTTTTATTTTACTCTATTTATTTTTAATTCTAACTAGCTTTGCCTGTATTTCCTGTGTCTTATTTATATGACTCTGAACATTGTTTTATTTTCTCAATTTTCTTTAGCTAGGGCTATATACAATATATATATATATATATATATATATATATATATATATATATATATACAGGGTGTAAATAGTTTGAGTGCATATATTTTAGGTGGAGGTAGTATACACCAAATTAAACAAAAAACTCTTATACCACTATGGTCAGTAGGCCTTAATAACCAAGAAAACCTAAAACATATTAAGTAAATTATTGTCAATCCGGCAACGTCGCTCGCGTTCGAAGCAGATTCACTCTTAGCGCGAATAATAAAGGAATGACTACGCCGACAATAAACCTGTGTTTTTGTATTGACTGATGATATTGACCTTAGAATTAAATAAAAATGTATGAAATATTTTGTTGAAAATATTTACGTTTTTAATACAAGGTATTGCAATTAGAATTTGTATTTGGCGGTTTCTTTTATGCAATTATACAAAGTTGGGTAAATATGACATTCAACTCAAGAGATCTGTATATGTAGTTTTTTACCAGTTAAATTATTCGAAGAGTCATTATTACTGATTTAATTAATATTATTTATATTAGACAAGTAAATATGTAATCCTACTTACCGAATTTATTATAATGGTAGGACTGAGTTGAAACAACGGATTATTCACAGCCTTTCCCTGTATAACATTCTTGCTATTCTGCAATTACGTCTGCTTTCCCCATAAATTAAGAGCATGTCATGTCTTTCCCTAATTGTATAATCGGCTATTATTTATCACAAATAAATACTGTCGCACTATTCTTAATTTTCGAACTTACACACTAATCACAACCGATTTTATTTATTTAAAAAATATATTAAATGGAAAGCAAACCACGAAGTCTACATCAAATAGATATCATTCAAATCACTTTATTTATATATATTTACAAGAATCGAAATATCGTATCTCATCGTCGTTAAAGTAAAATGCCACGTTGCCATATCTATTCGAAGAAACTTATAAATTATAAAAGCATATTTCCAGTTGTGGCTATTATGTATAAGCTATTGATATTTACATATTTAGATTTACCGACATTTTGAAATCGAAATTATTGTATTATTCACTGTAGCAAGGGCTACATAAACTCTAACTTTATGTGTCCTATTTGGCAAAACTATAGTTTATTTTAGAAAATGTTATAAAGCTTTTTGATTTGTTTTTGCCTGAAGTATTGTTCTTCAAAATCTTTGCACTCAAACCGTTTACACCCTGTATATATATTATATATATATATATATACAGGGTGTACTGCATATATTTAGGTGCAGATAGTACCCACCAAACAAAACAAAAAACTCTTATAACACTATGGTCTAAAGGCCTTAATAAGCAAGAAAATTTGTAATACATGTTAAGTAAATTATTGTCAATGTGGCAACGTCGCGCTAAAAATGAGATTTGCTTGTAGCGTGAATAATAAAGGAATGAGTCACCACAAAAAATGAACACCTTTTATTTTTTGTATTAAATAATTTCATAGTTTCGAGTGCCGGTAGATTTATTTAGGTACATAAAATTTTATGCAATATTATTTTCAAAAATGTACCCTTTTAATATCTATGTATTGAAATGAATATTTATATTTAGCGATTTATTTTATGCATCAAGTTGAAGAAGGGAGGATACAAAGTTGTTTACATTATGATACAAAAATAATGCGATACAAACTATATTAAACAAAACATTTCTTATATGTAGTTCTTTTATGTGTTAAATTCTTCGAGAAATAATTGTTACTAAGAAATTAATATTACTTATCTTACACAAATAAAAACCATTGACCTGCAGGATGTCATTATGATAGAGCTCTGGCGAGCAAACGGATTATTGATAGTAAATATTCAAAATTCAAAATTCTTGTTATTACATTTGCTTTCCCCACAAATTAATAGCATGTCAGGTCTTTACCTAATTGTATGATTGTCACTGTTTGTCACAAAATAATACACTCGAACTCACAATTCACAACAGATTTTATTTATTTTTCCAATTTATATTTTAAAATGAAAATCAAATAACTTACGCTATGTCGAATGTCACGCAAAAATCACTTTCACTCTCTTAAAAGAACCGGGCAGCAAAAAAGCATTCAAGGCAGCGGCCAGCTGTAGTACTAAGTATATGCTATGTTGCCACATCTGATCGGAGAAACGTAGGGCAAATTATAACAGAATATTTAGAGTTTAAATAATAATTTTCTTTGTTAATACAGTTATTAAAGGTGTATACGCCATTGAGTATTCACATATTTAGCTTTACAATCATTTTGAAGCCGGAAATAATCTATTATTCACTGTAATAAAGGCTACAGAACTTCTAACTTTTTAATTTTTTTTGGCAAAACTATAGTTTATTTCTGAAAATGTTATAAAGCTTTTTGATTTGTTTTGACCTGAAGTATTGATCCTCAAAATCTTTGCACTCAAACCGTTTACACCTGTATATATATATATATATATATATATATATATATATATATATATATATATATATATATATATATATATATATTACATACATGTATATTAATGAGCATTAATCATATCAAAAATTTTGAAAATGGTCTGTACTAATTAATAAATATTAAGAAATTATCGTACCCATTTTGATGATGTCACCATCTGCTCAATAATAATATAATTACCTCTCTTGAACTTCCGCTTGCTAGAGAACATCATATTATTCCACATACTCACACACACATACATAAGTATAAGAGTAGCCTTCTGGCTAAACTTCGCCATACTGTAATGTATCTCAATAGAGACTTTATTTATACCGTCACAAAAAGAAACTCAATAATCAGTAGTCAAAATAATTAATTTACTCAATGTAGGGAAAATTTTTAATTTATTACTGCTAGGCTTGAAGTCAGTAAATTATAATATTTTATCGCGAAAGGAATTTCGGAGTATTCTTGAAAAGATTGTATCATAATTTCTTTTATAGTTTACTTGTGTGATTTCTATCCTAGGATTAACAGTAAAACGGCGTTACACACAGCTCACGATTTGGAGTCTCTGTGAGCTAGTTTCTCCTAAAACTGAAATTATTTTTGCGATATAATGTTAAATTCATTAATATGTACTAAATACAAAGTATTTTAAAGCAGTATTCCCTCTTGTTCAAAAGGTACGTTAAGGTGTATATGTAAGTATAACAGCGATATCTTATGATATATTTCAGGTATATCATATATTATAGGTAATCTGCATCATCATCATCAAAAAAATTTTTTCTAGATGATTGAGGAGGCAAATAGTTATGTTGAATGTTCATTTGAGAATTTCACTCCTCACAATGGTTTCTGAAAAATACAGATAAGTTAAGTAATGAAAACAAGGTGTAGTATCTAGGAGAAGTTTGTGGAAACTGCTCGGAACACTAGTTGCCTTCTTATAGAAAAAACTCTCTCGCAGGATTAACGGTGAAACAGTAGGTCTACGGATTTGTCAACTAGTTTTCCTGTATAATATGTTAGGAAGTGTTATACTTATCTGTTTGGTGTGATCTTTCGATTCCTGATAAGGCAACTAGTGTTCCGGGCAGTTTCCACAAACTGGTCCTAGTTACCTACTACACTTTGATTTTCATTACTTAACTTATCCGTATTTTTCAGAAAACATTGTGAGGAGTGAAAATCCCAAGTGAACATTCAAAATAAAAAAAAATAATACCGGTAGCACTCCGGGAGTGCCGGCAGAAGTGAAAACTTCAATATTAACGTTTTGTTTAATTATAAGTACAAAAGTACTATCATTTATGAGGTAGAATACAATATTTATTAAAAACCTACACCGATTATTTATTATTATCTTATTTCATTTATTTTTAGTCGAAATTATTTTTTTGGTAAACCTACACCGCAAATGGGCTTATTGTGGTGTCATGAAAATGTAGGTTAATGCTATAAAGTATAAACATATTACAAATATTACATCTATTATGTGTAAATACAGACTCGATCGAAACCTAATCTTATTATTAAAATTGTATTTATTACTATTATTATTATTTTTCGTTTTTTTACATTTTATAGTGCTCAGCTTATAGCTGGTTTTCTTGACGGCAGTTACGGGCTAAAGCCAAGTAAGAGTTTTTCATCTAGTATATTTTTCATCTAGTATATTTATAAAGTACTCACTGATGCACTTTGTTCAATTTCCATAATTTAAACAATTCACATATACGAATACACAACTGTGTGGTTACTAACTAAGAACAGTCAAGCCGACAGCTGTCACCATCCTTAGATACGCGTGGCACGCTGTACATAAACACACACGGACATTCGCGCAAGCGCCCTATGCCGCCTAAACGGAGCAACACACTCAGGCACGGTAGAAAGAGTGGGAGATACTAGTTCCTCTCCCTTCCCCTCGATCTTACGCTTTTTCGATCAGCATCACGTGACCCTGACGCGAGTTTGGAAATTTTTACCCATACAAAAAAAAGTGCTCAGCGCCCCTAAAGAAGTTTTCACTTCAAAATATATATATTTGCCCGACATTTGGCCCACAGTGTAACAACAGTTTCTCAGAAAATTGAAAAAATCTATGTAAATTTTGCCAAAAAGTATATTATTGATGGCACAGGCTTTTTGTAAATTACACATTAGGGAATGGGCGATATGGCTATGGCTTGATGTATCCCAAATTGCGATATGGCATGAATGGCAATTTTATGTTGGCACGAAACCAGTATTTATTTTTATATTTACTAAATTAGACAACAGTAATATTTATTTCGATAAAATGTTGAATTACTAATGGGTGTTTCTATTATATTTAAGAAAATTCAATAATTTAGTAACAGAAAGTGATAAGCGTGAAAATTGGTACTAGTCCTTTTTTGTAAGCTTAATTAATGGATATAGATACATAGTGGTACAGGTGTTCTTGGAATTAATCGATATGTGAAAATTCAATTACCTGGTAGTGACCTGTGGGATAAGGTATCTATATGTATTGAGTAGATATTTAAACAAAAATCGAGTTGTTCATAAACACATATTTTTCTCAGAAAGTGAATGATTATAAAATATTGGTTTTAAATTTGCGATTGATTTAAAAGAAAAAGCTAATGGTGAACCTGTACTCCCATAGTATTTTACCGTTCATTGAAAACGAGCCCTGATTGTTTTGATCGTTATGTTCTTCAAGACTGCAGGGGCGGACTAACGCCTAGGCAACATAGAGTCCATAATTTTTAGGGCCCGAAAATTAGGTACTGCGTCGTTCATAAAATACGGGTTTAAGGAAATGTGACGTTCGCAGTACAAACTTTTCTAATTTAAGTTTTCTCTAGTCAGTTTTTGCTTATTTTTTCTATTACGATAGAAAGTCGTATGTTTAATCTTTGTAAATATATAAATATTTTTACGTATATATTTCAGTCACAACAGCTTATTATTTGGTATGTTTCCTTCAGCCCGTCACAATCTGTTCGTCTGTACATCCAATATTATAGAAAAAAGAGCGCCCACGGATTCTGCGCTCTCTATTCAATAGCAAATGAAAGTTAGACTTTACACGGCCGATAATAAAATAAAGTTGCATATATAATAGGGTCATTATAGACACATAATTTCTCGTATATAATAGAACCTGGTTAACTCGAATCACAATGCAAAAGCTAAAAACTTCGAATAAATGATTTAGCGTAGTGAGTTTTTCTAGATATACTAAGGTTTGTACTACTACAATTTTATCTTACAAAAGCACATATTTTAAAGGTTCTACTATATTTATTTTTATATATTTATCTCATTGGTCACTTAGTAATCAACAAATACTGAGTCTTTAAATTTCTTAATTTTGTGCTCGTTATTACATATACTTACTACTCATTCTACGTTAGCATCATTTTTAGATTTAACAGTTAAGATTTTGGAAAAAACGGCGCCTGTGAAAAATGAGTTATACTAAAGTTAAATAAAAAAAGTTATTAAAAATTTAATACTCAAAAAGGAATTAAAAGATAAGCTGGTTCGTTGTTGAGCTGGAGATCTACAATGCATATGGCGGGATGAAAGTAGATTGGACAGATGGAGATAAAATAAATGTCGAAAACAAAGAAGGAGATACTGCAAGATCGTTATTATAGATATATGTTTATTCATTATATTAAAATTTGTGTAATATTAATATTAGTCGCAACGTCATAGTCATATACAGGGGGGGTTCCTAGTTTGTGTGACGTAATATTTAAAGAAAGTGTGACGCAGCGAGAGGGCGGGGGGGGGGGTCCGAAAAGGCAAAATTTAGCCTGAAGTATTTTATGAATGGCCCCTAACTACCAAACGCACAGTGTGCCTCATTACTGAAAAAGGGGCCCGGAATTACAATGTTGCCTAGCGCCCGCTTTAGCCCTTAGACCGCCACTGCAATACTGGAACGACTCTTCTCACATGACTTATGATTCAAATTCAGAGTATGAACATGAAACGTGTCATCTTTCAGTCTACGGGCTTGGTTGCTGCTGGTAGGATTTATTGTAATAACCTTTTCGCGAAATTCAGAATCGAAATATTCCCGGTGAAGTTCATTGATTTTACTAAAAATTCTATTTTAACTATAAAAAATAATAAAAAGTATTGTGCTAGATACACTATCCAGCTAAAATGCAGTGATTAATTTAAAATAGTTAATTAGTTGTAAAGAAAGTATGAAAGTATCAATGACATCATCTAGATAGATAGATAGATTTAAAAGAGCTGCATATCTAATGTGACGCCTAAAAGTTCATAAAGGGGAGCAGTAGCCTATCAAAATAGCCCCTAGTGCAGCAGTACTATACTATCAAAAAAGTCATTCAGAAGTAAACACAGCTAAATATCAAAGCAATCTTCTTAAGGTTCAGAGTATCTCAAAATCTATAGGCCCTTGGAAAACTGAAAAATTCTGCTCTAAAATATGATCCTAATATATAGTTTAACAATTATACCATAAGTGAAAACTGTCACTTTTGTAATGCTCTAAAGTGGAAAGGGGACACGTATGTGTTGTATTAGGTTAGGTTAAGTATGTTTTGTATAACCTTTAGGAAAAATACAGCTAGCACTTCTGCAACCATCACCAGAACCAATATGTAATTTACTTAATGGAATCTCATAGTCAGCACTTTAATTATCTGATTGAAAAATGAATAGTTATTTAGGTTTTTTTGAGACAATCATATTGCTGAGTAAAATTTTATGGCAACTTTCAAAATGTCTCACGGAGAATAAATCGTTGCAAATTTAGTTTTTTGATGAAGATGAAATATTACCCTAGAGCTAGTGTTAGAGTCAATTTGACTCTCGTCAAATAGTGACCGGTTAAAGAGTTTCTAGATAAACCAAAAAAATATATTAATAAAGACCATTTTTTAGATCTTTGCGGGTATTCTTAAATAGTCAAGTCTGAAAAAAATTATTTACGCACCAATAATTTGTACCAAAAAATTTGTAATAAAAAAATGATTATCAATTTCTTTTCTGTCCAACCCTAATATAATATACGATGATGAATTATATTTGTGAATGATTAGAGAAACAGTTCTGTAATATGATTCTGATATGATTAAAAAATGACAGCAGGTTCAATTATACTCACTAGATTCAAATGATTTAATCAGATTTTTCGAACCTTTGTTTATTCTAGAAAAGCAATTTCCTGCTTTACTGCACTATTTGATTTTGATATTTTTGGTATTTTCTACTTGATATATACCATCCGCACAAATTTATTCCATTAAACAATTAATCTACGTTATGCTTTATCTGATTATCATTCAAGGAAACATTTTTGTATCAAAATCCATCTTCAACCATCAAACTCTATCTTTATGAGCTTACTTTCATACTTTCTGTGTTCATATTACTATAATGAAATCTGATCTCAAAATAAATATTTAAAAGTTAAACTTACTATACGTTCTATTGAATTGTAAATTTGTTATATATCATATTTGGTAAAATTCATAAGAGAAATGAAAATTTTGAACAGGACACAAAAAATAAGTGAATTAAAATCGTCATAATGAACATGCACATTAAATTATTTCAATTTACTTGAAACCCTCCTTTCTATCATTTTGATCCGTCCTCGTACATTGATAGTACACTCGTTCTGTATCCTCACTTGGGTAACAGTGCGCTGTAGTCTGATATGATGTGAAGTCTATCGTAGTGCGAGTTCATTACATGTGATTAAACACCAAGAAAAAAATCATTTTAAAGAAGAATCATAATCATCTGTGAACAGGTTAGTAAACATTTACATAATTTTTAAGCAAATGTACAGATAATAAACTGCGAGTCGTAGGTTACTGAACCTAACCTCAAACTATGCATCAAAGCAACGTAGCTCCCTGGAAGATATAATTAACATGCAGCTTTGATACACAAAAACCTTAGCACAAAGAGTAGTGTCAAACACTTTATATTGCATCATTGTATTGATGATAGCGTGAAACATTATCGAATTAAATGAATAGAATTTGTATATTTCCAGTTTCACCTAATTGATTGATGGAATTTCATTTTAAACTTTCATGTTAAGAATTTGAAAACATTTATTTGTCATTCTGTTCAACATCTTGGCGAAAATTAGATTAAATCTTTCAAAAATCCATGAAATTAATAACAGTACATTATTCAAGCATTCTGAATGGAACCCTGAACAAGGCTAAAATCGTATATTAGGAATTTATCCGTCAGATGACAGCACGTACTGAGTTATTGCCGTCTCGAACATTTCCAGAGGGAGGAGTCATTGTTATGAGGGTCATCCGTTATTTATGCATTCAGAATAGATTAATCTTCTAATTAATTCATATGATAAAATTTAACTGACATTTTTCTAAACTGTTTTGATTTTATATGTGTTGCCTGACAGTTATTAGATAAAAATTATATAAAATAAGGATTATTTTTTAAGGCTACCAGTCATTTTTATCTTGTCAAACTTACGTAACCTGAACATTACAATGTTTCTTTTTTCGATGTTCTGATTTAGATTATGATGGGACTATAATACAGGTATTATCATTCTAATCATGTATGTTGTTATATTAAAGCCTTAAATTCCCAAAAAAGTTTCTTTTAATTAATTTAATATTTCCTATATAAGAGGTAATCAATTAAGAATATCCAATCCCTAAACTGTATTCTAGCCTCAAAATATGATGACAGGTATTGAGTTTAAATTTGGTGTTTGACTTTCCCCATAGTTTTTCATGTTTTAACAATTTCTTCGTGAAAACTGGTATATTTATGTTATTTGGCACCTCTCTAATTTAGGATTACTAGCCGAGACCGCTAGTTACACCTTGCTACTTTAGTACCTACTAGGTCAAATGTATAATACTTTTTTTGCTAATTAAAGTAATAGAAAAAAGGGACCCTCCAAGTATTACGTAAGCACTATAGCGGGGAGGGTCTTCGCTTTGCTTATTTTGATGACATGGGTGATAAGAGCTTTGGTTACTTTTGCCGACAAGGGGGAGAGGGAGGGGGGTAAATAATTGTGATAAATCTGCTTACGTAATTCTTGAACAGACCCAAACGAGCATTCAAAGCCACATAGAATAGTCATTCCTGTTTGAATCAAACTTGATCTGTTTTTAAGTTATTTGCTTTTAAAATGTTCAATGCAACTTTTTATAACAATTGTAATTCTGTAAATTTGTAAACACAATAAATCAATAAAGAACAATAAAATTCGATTGTAATTGCTGGAAATGCTACCATTCACTTCATTACATTTTATAACCCACTTATTCAAAGATCTCTGAATGGCAAATTAAGTTTGTCTGTTATTTTTAATGACATTTTCGGCTTCTTTAATTTCGGAAGAGAATTATTTTTTTCCTAATAAACTATTTCCTACATTTACGACCTCTTTGAAAAATCCAAAGGATTGAAAACAAGAGTCCTCGGAGGCCAAACTCTCTTCCACGACTAACCCATCGACGAAAAAATTTTCCTTTAACTATTGACATAGGTGTAGGTGTCTTGTAGTAGTTCGTTTGAATGTTCTGATCTAAATAAATTAATTACTTGACAGTTCAAAACCACCAATTAAAAGGATATTACCCCACCCCCACACCAAATGCTCCTAAGCTGAATAATATGGATGTCGTTTTTCCCTTTTCACAAATCATACTTATCTCTGTTGCCACATTTATCGTCAAATACTGAGATCTGAACTTTCAGAATCACGAAATTTTCATCTTCTTCGTCGACAGTGACAGTTTTGTAACACCATGGTGATTCACAAGATGTAAAGACCCTGTTTCACCTAGGCAGTTGTAAAGGTTTCGAAACAGTTTGTAGTTGGGTAGCATTTAGTTGCGGTATAATTGTGAATATCTTTAACTCGCAACTGTTCCACTAAAATTTGTATGTTGTCATTTGTGCAAAAAATTCTCCTGTCCAATGGCTTACTATTTGAAAAGAAATTTGATGACGTCATCACTTTGACAAATATATTGTATCCTTTTTTTGACATATGTTATGGGAACAGTAAAATAATTAATCGCTTGGGCGTTTTTCGAAAAAAAGGGAATTTATGAATTTCGGGCGGACCTTTACTGGAAGACTGTATCTATTCATTATGTAGATATATGCATATAGTAGGTATGGAATAAATAAATTTTTAGTTAAACAAACAATTTAACGAAAAATCCTAAGAAAGGTAAAGTTTTCATTTCAACTTAATGTATTTTTAAGTAATAGTAAAACATACAAGATGCACCATCCATGAGTAACGACGTGATCGACAATATTTTAAATGGAATACCCTATATATTTTTTTGGATTTTACATTTCAAGACGATTCGAAAAATGTATCATACTTATGTTCGGTAATTCAGATTGTTAGAGGTATCATAAATTTCAAATGTATACCTTCTTAGAATCAGCAACGTAAAAACTTGTCAAATGTTAAAAGAGTTTAGTACATATTTAGTAGGCTACTTTCTAACAATCACTAAATTAAGAACTAAATTTCACATCAGAATTAATACTTGGATTGTAACAAAATAGTTATAATTTTATTAACATTTATATCCATTACTAAGAATAACACAATGAAAGGGAAACAGGGACAGGGAGATAATGAGAGACGGGAAGTATATTTCGTAAAAAGCTTTCCCTTCCTTCGTTCAGTCTCACTTGACTGCATCTCTTTTTTTGTTTTTATTTTATTGTAGTTCTTTAAAAATTCTTATTTTTAAATTATTATATGGCAACAAATAAATGACCGGGCACAAGTAAGACACACTTTTGGAATCGCATTGAATTGCAAATTCTAAAAAAAAACTGAACCTGTCTCAGAATTTTTCCTGAAAATTATATGGTTAGCTGAAAATGGGCTTATTCCATTCTTTATATACACATTCTATATTTAATAAAGTCGATTTCATGAATGAATTTTTACTTTAAATTGCTCGTTATTATCCTACTTGTAGGTAATAAACAAATTACAACCAAACTTCGATTAAAACTAGAAATCCTCAATTTTTTTTATAATATTTGCTCCTCTCTTTTTACAATATTCAACTGTATTTACAAACATTCATTCTTCAGTATTTTTACCGATCTGACACATTTTTCGTCTCAATAAGGAACTAGTCGGTCCACAGGAACATCAATCCTTTGCCATGAATTGCTTTATCTGTAATTTCTTTAGGAGGTTAATTTCTAGCAAAGATGCTCCTAGAGATGTACTTTGAAAAGATGATCGCCTAGGTGATAGACGTCCAGCACTGCTCCATTCAGAATTTTCTACAGCCAATTTAACTTCAATCAATTTTTCTTTTTGGGCTCGGTACTTTGTGCCTCCATTCAAGGGTCAGGATCAATACATATAGCATATACTTATGCTGGGGGATGTCTTCGCTTAGCCTCAGCTCCACTTCTGCCTCATCCTATATGAACATTGACTCCGTGATGACGGACCGCTAGTTTTGTCTACAATTGACTGAATTTCGCATTGTCTCGAAACATTATTGTCGAATATTATTGTGATTGTCCCTACCATTGATAGTACGCTGGATGACTAAACTGCCGATTATCCTAATGGCTGGCAGATGGTTAGCATTACATTAGCTATACGTGGATAACTAGCGGTTTGGCAAGCTACCCTTTTAAACTGGTCTGTGTGTCCATTTTTGCTACAGTGGTGTGGTATGCTCAATTACCTAATCTCGGGCCAGACCTCCCGACACATCTGGTGTTAGATGTTAGGCTTACCCCTTATTCAGTTGTAGCAATTTTCAAAAAATTACTTTTTGTCATGCAACTAATAAAAGTACGCCTCCAAAAAAAGTTATATTATTTGAGGAATACGCGGTGTTGAAAACTCGAAATGATATAATTACCTAGACAAAATTATAGGTTAATCAAATACTGAATTAATATACATGCTATTTCATTTAATAAAATGGAACATCTACTTATGAAAATAATTTAAAATTAAAAGTTCTCGGATTTTGTAAATTGCGTTATTTTGACGTGTCTAATAACGGATATTTAAATTTGCATATTATGGTAGGTAATAATAATATACATTTTTAATTATTGTTTATTACACAATATATTGTTAATGCATTTATTAATATTTAACATAGTACCTATTTTGTTTTGTATACCTAATTTGAATGAATCTTATAATTTTACTTCCTTTGTAAATAAATTGTAGACTACAAAGCAAGTAATATAGACGAGGGAATAAGTAGATTTATTTTAAGAAGCACTATATAATTTTTAACCGACTTCCGAAAAGCTGTTATTAATTCAGCGTGATTTTTAGTCTGAGTTTTACCTGAATTCTTGTATTTTTTAAAGTGATATACCTACATTCGCAATGGCGAAATTTCAAATTTCTAATAAGAATTCTATCTATGACACAGCTGGAAGAAGATTCGCGTCGCTGGCGTTATTGAATAAAGTTATTCATGGACAGATCGACTGTTCTGCTATCTTAATTATACTCATTTTTAATGTACCTAGTCACTGTACTAGAGCTAAGAGTACCTTCAAATGTAGCAGAGCTAGAACAAACGGCGAGTTCACCAACATACAAAGCCTGCATGCCCTGGACAATTTGTAGGAGTTTCACATATATTTGTATATTAGCTTCAAGTTTTTATTCTTACTCTTACTTTTTAATTTTTACTGTTTTTATTCTATACTTTTTATTCTTATTTTTATTATTTCATTTTATTCTTTGTTTTCTTTCTTTTCTTTCTGCAATTACCTTAGTTTTTCAATCACTTTAATAATAATTTAAATTGTATATTATTCTGTAAATGGGCAACTGTTGAATAACAAAGCTAGTATTATTATTATTATTATTAGAATAAGGGTGAAATTGGGGATTAAAGACATACCTGCCTGGAAATCGACCATTCTTCCTAATATATTTACTGATTTTCATAGTCTTGTTTTAATTGCCATTATGTTAAAAAAGATCCCGAGGTGGTATCATATATTTTTTTTATGATTTATAACATTTATTCAGAAAATCGCCGGAAAAGCTCATGGGTATATGAAATGCACCATAGAAGTGTCAACTAACATTTCTTCATAAATATACTCACTGACAAAGAAATCGCAACACCCAGAAGGAGATGTTTAAATTTAATATCGTTCTGGTGAAACATATGTGCTATAGTAAGGAGTAAATGATTAAAATTTGATTAAAAAATACCAATAAGTTTATATAAAAATATATTGTCAAGTTTGTTAATAATGTATACTCTCTTCGAGGTGTCATTACATCTCGCGTCTTCAAAATTGTTAATACTGTGTTTGTTCACAGCAGTTATCTATACACCCCCCCCCCCCACATATCTCGGCACTGATTCAATAAGGTGGTCTATTTCTTCTTGAGGAATACTATCCTAAGCTACCTAGGTGTATTTTGTATCTTAGTACCTCCAAAGTCCGTGGGGGCTGGGGTAAATTTCCGAGCTTTCTTCCCATCATATCCAAAACATGTTTTATGGGTGAAAGATCGGGGGATCTGGGCGGCCATTGCAACATATTCACATGGGTCTCATCAAAAAAGTTTAAACTAACTCGAGCAACCTGAGACCGAGCATTATGTTGTTGAAATATGGGATCCGATTAAGATTAGGGAATACATAAGGCTCCACTACTTGCTGAAGATAACGTCACGCTGTCTTGTTGCGTCGAAAAAGACTAAAGGTGACGGCGTATAAAACTTGGCCCCACCAAGATTTGTTTTTTGTTTTTTATTGGTTTTAAAAATTTGTTTGTCGTTTGTTCTTCATTGTTTGACCATAACAACTGTTTGTTCGTTTCTTGTTTATCTAAAATTAATTATACAAATTTTCATCCTGAAGCTAGCCGTTATTAGAGATTTTTTATCTCTTAATCCAATGAATTTTTAATAATTATTATTTGTTCAATCATTATTGACAATTGTTCAATCACAAATATTATTTATTAACTAATTTTGAATTTTTGAAAATATCATTCCCCAAATATGTTGCGCATACGAAGTAATAATGACAATAAGACCAGGGAATATCGCCAAATAGTCCATCAAGACTTATGTCGTGAGTACCCAGAGCTTCAAGTTACCGAAGAGAGAGTCGCAGATCAATATGGTGTCATCTTGAGGAATGGCCTTATTTCTCCTGAACAACTGGACGCGAAGTGGAGCGCGGACTATTTGGTCGAAATACAATCGATCCAGAGCCTGAAACACCTTTGGCACAAAGAGCGGACGAGACTCAAGAACTACAACATGAACAGCCAACCAACGCTGACCTGCTTGAGAAGATCCAAGCAGAAATGGAAAGAGCTCTTATACAGACAGTGGAACAGATCCACTGACAACACCAGCTCTTCCCAAACTAAGATCTTCTAAGGAACTGGGTATCGTCTGGCAGGCTATGAACAAATTTATCTTGCCATACTATGTTTTAGGTGCTAATACTTTAGAGTCGCTACACACAATCATCTACTGTGCTGCAACTTCCATCTGCAGAACAATTTAGGTCGCAATAAGACCAAAGTAAGATCCTCCCCAATGTAGACAAACACCTCGAATACCACCTTGGCAAAGAATGCTTGAAGAGAAAATCAATTCTCTTCGGAAAGACGTTGGAAGACTGACCGAGTATCGACGAGAGGTCTGGAACAACAGAATAGAAAGACTTGTCAAGGCTATCATGGGCAATAACCGAATACACTCCCAGTGAGATGGAGAAAACATCACATCTCAGCATTGTCTGGACAGTCAACGACAAAAGCTCTTCGTCTACACATGTCGATTGAGAAGGTTCAAAACCAGTAACCAACGAAAACTAGACAACACACTTTACCGACAATCAGAAAAAGGGTTTTATAGAAAACTTAACAACATCAATAATAATGAAGCCCCTAGTTATCCAGGTAAAACAGAGATCGAGGAATTCTGGAAAACACAGCTTTCCACAACAATCTCCTATAACTCCAGAGCCAGCTGGATTAACGAGGAGGAGGCTGCATTTCAGAACTGTGATGCCATGGAACACCAACTATTTACAACGGAAGACACATCCAACATAATGAAGCACCCTCATAACTGGAAAGCACCAGGACTAGATGGTGTGCAAATTTGCTGGATAAAGAAACTGTACGCAACTCACGAAACACTAACAGCCCTTATAAATGACGTTATTACGCACCCACATAAGATGCCTAGTTTCCTTACGCATGGTGTTACATACCTCTTACCAAAGGACAACCTATGTACACAGGACCCAGCAAAGTACCGACCAATCACTTGTCTTCCAACCTTATACAAACTCATAACATCGTGCATTATTTATCGCATTTTCAAACATTGTGAGCTGAACAACATAATTTCTCAACAACGCGAAAAATTCGATGGGCTGCAAAGAACAACTGATAATTGATTCCGTTGTCTGCAATCAAGCCCACGCCAAACGACGAAATCTCTACATGGCATATGTGGACTACAAAAAGTCCTTTGATTCAGTTCCACATGATTGGCTCATTAAGGCACTGAAACTCTATAAAGTGAATACTTGTATTATTAACTTTTTAGAATATGCCAGATACTGACTGATTCGGACTGTTGCTCACAATAGACCAGATATAGTTTTGATAGATAAAGTCTCTCGAAAACAACTTTAATTGACATAGCAATTCCTAACAACAATAATATAAATATCAAGCAACAGAGAAAATTACCAAATATAGAAATTTCTAATTTCAAATAAAGATTCAGTGGGACATGAACAACACACGAACTGTTCCAATTGTTATGTCAACGACAGGACTAGTCCCAAAACATCTATTAAACAATTTAAAATACCTCGGTCTGGACGAACATCTTTACCAACAAATGCAAAAAACCGTCCTGTTAGGAACAGCCCGGACGGTCAGGAAATTCATGGGAAACTGCCGCCTAGACTCCAACCAGGGGCGTGAAAATCTGGCAAGGGCTCCCACAGAGCTAACCCCTTTTGATATCTGGGGTTTAGTGAATTTTCCCCTAAACACCCGCTATGCATTCCTTAGAGGGAGTGTGCTGCCATACATTGTATGGTCAAGTCAGTGATAATAATAATAATAAATCGTCTTTATTCAGCAAATTACAATTATAATTTGCCCTGGGGAGGCGAAAATTAGCTACAAGCTATTCTTTAACTCTTAACCTTCCACTTATACTAAACTAAAACTAATTACAATCGTGAAACAGCAAATTGTTGTTCCAAAAATAATTTCTTATATTCACTCCTATAAGCAAAAAGAGACCTTTCAAAATGGGGCTTAAACATATTCAAAAATGGACAGCATGATAAGTAAAAGGACGCTCAAACAAGAGGGTGGAGTGATGGGGCGTAGTAAGATTATTAAACCTAATATAACGGTTATGTATTGAGTTTCTGTATATCAGTTTCTCAAATAAATAGACAGGTATATGGGATTTAAATAAACGGTATAAACACACCATAAACTGAAGCTTAAACGTTTGGATAATTTTCAGCCACTTAAGTCGGTATAACGGTTCAGTTACATGCTCGAATTTCCTCAAATTTTTAACAAAACGGCAACATGTATTTTCTATTCCCTGTAGTCGATACTGAGAATATCTATACAAGCACGGGTAATATAGAATTAAGCAATAATTAATGACTGAAATAACTAGGGACTCTGATAATGTTTTCCCCTTAACTAAATATGTTTATGAATATAAAGCATGCGCAGTCGCAAGTAACATTTTTGCAGTAGGTTGCTAACATTTTCCCTAAATCTAAGCGATGTGTCAACAATTAGACCCAAATTCTTCACATTGCCTGATAACTCAAGAGCAGCGTTATCTAATATTATACTTACATTACCTTCAATGTTACGACGCAGTAAGTAAAACTTTAGTTTTATCGGGATTTATATGCAAATTATGGTGTTTTGAAAACTGCGTAACCTTCAGTAAGTTTGAATTAATAATTTGTGTGGCCTATTGCACATCTCGAGGATCGAAATAGTGGACAACCTGTGTATCATCAGCATACATGTGAAGATCAGAACTAGTTGTCACACTCGGAAGATCAGCTGTATAAATTAAAAACAAAAGTGGCCCAAATATGGAACCTTGTGGCACACCTGATATTATGAATTTTGAGTCCGAATAATGATTTAAAATGCGCACACGTTGCGAACGCTTCCACAAGTAAGATTTCAAAAATGACACAACAATATCATCGCAACCAAAGTAACGCAGTTTAGCAACAAGTAGATCGTGATCGATTACATCAAAAGCCTTAGAGTAGTCCATTGCAACCAATATAACTGCTAATTTTTTATCTAAAGTTCGAATTATGTTATCGGTGACATCCAGAAGAATACTTCCGTACTGTACCCTTTCCTAAATCCAGACTTGATGAGCAGATAAGATATTTGATTCACATAGGTAATTCATTAATTCGGCATGTACCACTCTTTCCAGCACCTTTGAAATAACTGGCAGAATACTTATAGGTCGTAAATCCTGTACAGTTTTTGGATTGTGTACTTTCGGAATAGGACTCACTATTGATTCACGCCAAGGTCTAGGGAAGTAGCCTACCTCCAAGCAACTATGGACTATGTTTGTAATGTGGTCCAAAATTGTCGGCAGACAAAGACGTAACATATGTAAAGTAATGCCATCCCTACCAGCAGCATTGGACCACAGGAGAAAAATTAAAGAAGTTGTTATTAAATTTACGGTTATGATAATAATTTACTTTATTATCACATGCATTTGACTTCCCAAAAATGCTTATAAAGTATTCAATAATCGTATTAGGCTGACAGGGGTTAGGAGGCAGTTCTGAGTTATTAGTTGTTTTAATGTTAAAGTCATTTAGGCCCTTCCAAAGCTTCTCTCCAGGTTTATCAGCCTCTAATCGTTTTAGGTAGGCGGCCTTTTTTCGCCTTATGGACGCAAAGGTAAAGTTTCGTCTATCCTTGTAAATATTCCAGTTTTCTGTAGTTTTATTTTGTTTGTATTTTGTAAGCGCTTTATCTCTTTCTTTAAGAATTAATTTTAGGTACACGCGTATCGTTCTGATGTATCCTTAACCTATGTTTTTTTAACTCTTCAATGTTTGTAATTACTAGTTAATTTGATAGTATATTATAATTATATCTATATATGTACCTACTATTAATTGTGAATAGTACTCCTAATATAACATATCAACACTAATCCAGTTTGACACTATTATCCGATAATCGTAAACTTTGTAGAGTAAAAATTAAATTAATGTAATATTTTACTAGTGATTGTGAAGATTATAAATACTTATATTCAATTATCGTATTCAATTAGTGCGCAAACAAAATTCTAATTTATGCCTATTTGAAAAATAATAATTTGAATATTTGAGCAATTAAGTAACAATATTAATTTTATTTTATGTAATTACTTATTAAAAGAATAATTTGTGGTCTTACATTATTACTATATACGTTCCTACTACGTACTATTATATGTATGCCCAATATATCTGTCATTTTCATAAATTAAAAACATCCGACAATTAGTAAATAAACAAATTTTATAAAGGAACAAACGCCTGTAAGGATCGAAGAATTAGTAAAAAATCACAGATTTAAAAGATGAAAGATAAAAATCCGTAGTGAGGGATAAAAATGTGTTTAATTAATTAGATAAACAAAAGAAAAAAGGGCGGCAGTCATTAGAAACTGAACGATGGAAGCGAAAGCTTCTTACGAAATATTCTTCTCTTCGTTCTTTATCTCACTGTCGCTATTTTTCTTTCTTTGTGTTACTCTTAGTAATGAATGCAAATATCAGGTGAATTAAAATTATTGTCACTCTTTTGTTACAACTCAAGTATTAATCCTAATTTAATTCTTAATTTAAATATTATCTCCAAAGAAATATAAGTTTAGATATTGAGTAAGTTTGTGAATAGTTTTGTTCTTCTGAATAAGTACAAACAATAAATTATATACATATATATTCAACGGTAGCAACAATTTAATTTCTTATTTTATGTAATATTAAAATGAGTTTTATTCAATTTATGTGAGTTGTAAATAGTAAATAAAATTAACTAATGACATAATAATAATAAAAAAAATTTCCCGGTTTAGAACCCGGGAACATTGCAGTCGCAGCCGTGCCCTTTAGACCAGCCGCAAAATGAGATTCAGCTTCGTGACGTGACGTGGGTCACAGTGAATTTTCACAGACACAGTGAATCACGGCAACGAATATCGCAAAACAGACCGCAGTTTCATTGTGTCAAGTATGGTGACTTCTGCATGTATTGATTATTTGATCTTAGAAACGGTGTCCTCGGACCTCAGACAGTCTTCATTCCTTAGGTATATCATATTAAGCCTGACGAATTCGCACTACCTCCATTCATTTTTCTGCCATTTTTTAAACGCATTGAACACATTATATATTTTATATTCTTTAGAGGATATAAAAGTTTCGGATCAGTCCCTCTATTGCGTAGTAACGTACTTTGTTTTATTAGGACAACAAAACGATGTAAAAAAGGACATGTTTTGCTTAATGTGAATCCTTCTATGAGTCTATATTCGTTGATAATATGAAAATTTAAGGCCAACTTGCCTTTTTGTGTGGTATTCTTTTTAATTTCTGACGTACCTATGCTATGTCTCCAATTTAATATATCACAAAGAGATCATTGCAGTGTTTATTAGAACGAAAAGCAAATTATGTGATAGTATACAATATTACTTGAATGTTATATTGGTTTATTTCCTATTTATTATTGATTTTCTATGAAAGAAGAGACTCTTATTATCTGGTCCCTGTTTCTTACACAGAGAACAGAATTGGATGGGTATTTCAAGATGGAGGCAGTGTGTAGTGTCGGTGGAGCGGGTCGGGTCAGTCGGGTCGGGTCAGTCGAGTCGAAAGAACTAAAATTTAAAGTTATGCATTTCCTTCCCTTGCTCATCTATTTTTATATGTGTAAGTGTGGGCCTCCGTGAAGAAGCTTTCGCTTCAACAAACAATTTTTATGATTGAACAATGAAGAACAAACGACGAACAAATAATTGAAAAGAAAAAAAAACTAAAATCAACTCAAATTTTGGTGGGGCCAAGTTTTATATGCCAGGTGACTTACTTTCATGTGCAATAGCACACCATACCATAATGCCTACTGTTCGGTGTACATGTCGCTCAACATCAAATTGAGGTTGACGTCTTTCTCCTCGACCGAAGAAGGGTTAGAGGTTAGACCCTTCTTCGGTCATCATGTCCACTCAAGCAGAATCGAGATCCATCAGAGGAAATGACCTGATGCCATTCCACATTCCAATGTTGTCAGCGGTCAAAGGCAGCACAAGGTGGTGTCGATAATGCTACAGTCCAAAAGACCTTATACGGCGGTAATCAGTTCGGACACTTACAAACTCGTCTTGTTCCCCTAACAACTCATCAGCCCAATTTCGAGTTGTCGAAAATTGGTGTCTAAAGACCATAAGATGTCGATCTTGAACTTCATTTGCGCCCCTTCGACGTCCGGTGCCCATTCTTCTCCGATTTTGGGTATTATCAGACCATGCTTGACAACATCTCATAACAGTAGTTCTTGCGGTAAGCGATTTCTCGAAATGAAAAACCCCCTCTTCGTAAACTAATAATTTCAACCTCTCTTTTAAATTCACTTAGCTGGCGATACATTCGGCATACACGTACTCTAGTCATTTTAACATTGCTAAACATCGATTTTGGATCCCATCAAACAGTTTACTTTTTAAATTTAAAAAGTTTACATGACAAAACATTCACCAAACTTTACCAAATTTTAATCATTTACTCCTTACTACAGCATCTATGTTTAACCAAAATAATATTAAATTTAAACATCTCCTTTTGAGTGTTGCCTTTTCTGTGTCAGTAAGTATATTTTAATTACAACTTTATGGTGTCGGAACTGTGGACACTGTAAGTTGAAATCGCGCATTTGACAATTTTATATATAGGTAGGTACATCACAAGGACATAGTAGAGCCCTCTATCCACTTGTTAACTATAGATTAACATAAAAAGTTTTCAATCTGCATTTAGTGCCACCCACTCCCGGCCTAATAAAAAATTATCTGACAACAATTGTGAAGTTCTAAATATCTGTTCGGTGGGATTATGCGCCGTGTGTTTAACATAGTAAACAAAATCATACAGTAAAGTGTTAAAAGCAATAGTAATAATAATGAATTTAATTAAACTTATTTTTGGCTTATTAGGTCCAAGTTCACTTTGTTCGTATAACTGTTACCTGCCATTTTAAATTAAATTTTATCATTATGTGCTGATGGCGCTTTTGGTGTTACCTACTGCCACCCTATTAAGCTTATAGATACATGCAAAATGAAGAATAATTAATACTAACTACCCGAGTTCAGACTTAAACTAAAAAGTTGAAAAGGGCATATTAAATAACATTAACAGACTTCAAATAAGACCTAAAAAGTCGAAAATAATTAACAAAACATACAATAAATAGTACATTTACTGTTGTTAGGTACGTACACAAAAAAGTATAGAATATAAACCATTAAAGGTGCTCATCCTGTACAAATTAATGAGCTACCTATCTAGCATATTTTTGAAGTCGGTGGCAAGCAAATCTAAAGTCATATATTGCTTGTATATCTACTAATTCATCAAATTTGATTGTTGCTTGGAACTGACCTCTACTAAAAAGGTAGGAAATTAATTTCTAAAGAATGAGTACTTTTTCTTGTTTACCTTCTTTACTTTGTGTTGTGGTACTGATTTTACAGCGTTATGTTTTGGTAATTATTTTCGACTCTAGTTCTACTTAAAGTTGGTTGATATATTTTTTAAATGTTTTACATGATTTTCTGTATTAGTGGTTATAAAATTAAATTTATGTTCTGAATTTTTTAAAACCGACAATAAAAGTAACTAAAAACGAAATTCTGTGCATAAGACCTTTCCCAAATTCTTTTCTTCAATAATTTTACCTGTTTCTTCAAAACACGTCGACCAATAATTAGCATACCATCAGCTTCGTTAAGAAGCCAATTAATTAAACGAACGTTGTCCTCTTAATTGAAAGCAATCCTGTTCCTCATGCATCATCCAAGAGTTTAAATCATCGCTCACTGCGTCTCGCCATCGTATGTATTCCTAGCAGATGTCGGCTTTATCCGGTATATCATAGTGCAGTTCCTAAGGTGAACGATAACTAGTAGTTCATTATAATGAACTTAAATTGGACGTTGTTATTTTTTAAATACATATATGTGCAGTTTTATTCATTTTAGCTGAAAAATGAAGAGGCTCTCAATCCGCATTTATATATGTATATCAGTGATTACTCGAAAACGACTGAACTGATTTGGATACTTTAAAATATTAAAAGGGAATTTCTAAGTGGTCCCATATTTTTTTCACTATGATGAGACAATCGTTTTTCAGAAAATTGCAAAAAACATATTATTTTAACATAATTTATTGCTTAATATTAAATTAACCAAATACCTACATTATTCCAATTTTAGGATGAAATTAAATGGAAATAAATGTTAATTAGTCGACTATAACAAGTGTATATACAGCTGTGTCTACTTAAGTTGGACTCAAATGGAAAACCTTATTGTTAATATTGAGAAATAAGTTATTTTTCAAAATTAGTTCTGCATAGTCTGGAATCTTCAAAAAGCAGGTATATACTATATCGACGGCTATGTCCTCTTTTTATGGATGTGAATCGATTTTTCCAAAACGTTTTCGTTTGCATGATTAATATTGTGTTCAATTTTTGGTCGTCGACAGGCACTGGCAGGCAGGCAGCTGCCTCTGGCTCTCTCATGCCGATCAATAGTGCTTCGTTACGTCTGAAATCAAATCCATAATTATTTATTTTACTTAGTACTAAAAACCTGCTGAACTGCCCCCGCCCCAAAGCAAAACCAGCCGAGTTTTTTTCAGCGTAATAAATTAACAAGAAAATGGCTACAAAATCTGCCCTTTTCCGAATTTTGATAGCTCTATTGTTTAAAAAGTTACAGCTGTGAACTCTACAGCTTAAAATGAAGCTACAAAGACCAGTAAGAGCTACAAAACCGCTTTCAGCTTAACAAGTTAGCAACAAACTAACTACAAAGTAAAAAATTATGGTAGTGGTTTACATATAGAATTCTTAAATGACATCTTCGGCTTAATAGATCTTAGAAAAGCAGATGTTACTTCCCTTTCACACATTAAGATAATTATTTTGGTGTATTGAGAACTTTGAACATGACATTTCATACTTAGTGTTTTGATTTCGAATTCCCCCAAGGCGTTTGACTGAACTGATTTTATGGATAACAGATAGAGTATGATACAATACCTCCAGAATTGTATTCAAAAGTGTGGAGTGTATGATTATTCAGTTTGTTGTCTATGGTTACTTTATCTCAGATTTTCATAACCGATAGCCATGAAAAAGATTGTTTTCACTTTGACCTTTCCTCATTTGAGAGTAAGTCCATTAGTAGTGCTGAACTGACAGTCTATATTGACAAGTTTTCGCGATAAAATGGAATATTCTAAGGAAGAAAAACTGAATATGGTGGAATGTTATATCATATGCCATAAAAATTCAGTTCGTGCAGCTGAGGAATACTTTCATAGATATTTTAATGTACATTTAACAGGCTTTACGATAGTTTACGCAGATATGGATCTTTTACTAAACCACCAAAGGAACGTAATCAAATTAACGAAGCAGCACAAATAAATGTTTTGGCAATGGCAAATCAAAATCCATCTACATCAACTCGTGAGATTGCGGCAGAAGCTGGCACATCTCAACCAACTGCAGTTAAGGACCTGAAAGCGCACAAGTTCCACCCGTACAAACTTTCAGTTTCTCAAAATTTGCATGCTGGTGACGAACATGGACGTATTTTGTTTTGTATGTATGGTATTGTATGGTTTAGAGACATTTGTCTTGACAATCCACAGTTTCCATTAAAGGTGTTATGGTCAGATGAAACTAGATTTACTAACTGCGGTATGTCCAATAGACACAATGAGCATATCTGGGCTAAAGAAAACCCTTTCCATGTAGAGCAAAGACGACCCCAGATAAAATTTGGTTTTAATGTTTGGTGTGGTATCATAGGGTCTACTATTCTGGGGCCTTTTATCTATGACGAATCACTTACTGGGTAGCGCTACTTGCATTTCTTGCAATATACTTTTCAAGACATGTTGCATGATTTAAATTTGAGAACTCGTTTAGAAATTGAGTGGTTCCAACATGATGGAGCACCTGCTCATAACTCGTTATTAGTAAGACAACACTTAGATAATATCTATCCAAACTCTTGGATAGGAATAAATGGCCCACGCGAATGGCCACCCCGGTCTCCCGATTTGGCAGTTATAGACTTCTATTTATGGGGTTCGCTAAAAAACAAAGTATACAAGAGAAATTATGAGACAGTTGGTGACCTAATGGAGGCGGTATTACAAGCAATTGAAGAAATTGATAGGCGGTCTCTGAGGAATATATATACCTAGTTATATTATTGTTACGAAATTTACCCAAAGCCGACCCTGTTTCATTTCAGTACGACAACAAATGCTTTGAGATAAAAAAAATGGTTCTCGAAAAGACTCGGCACCTGTAGGAGTGATGATGATTTCTATGCTGGGCTTATAAAGGAAGCAAGCCACGTTGGAGAGTTCAGTTATACCGCGACGACTAGCGTATATGGGAATATTATTGTGATATTTGAATCAGCTGTTTTAATGTAAATAAAGTTCTAGTAAAGTGAAAGTAAATATTAGTTTTATAATTTTAAATTGAACCCACGGACTTTACAACAAATTTGGTGATCAGAAGTCAAGGATTAAGTGCAGTTAAAATCGTAATTTGATTTATGGAAACCCGTAGCATGGACGAAACTACCAAAAAAATAGTCAAGCAGGTTACGGAGGGTCTAGACGAAAAAATAGCCCAGATTCTAGAAAAACGTGACACGAAGGAGAAACAACATCAAGAAGAAATTCAACAAAGGTTAGTAAAGTCTTTTGATGAAAAACGTAAAATTGAATTAGAAAATCTTGTCACTACGATGGAAGAAAAACAACATAATTTAATTAAAGGATTATTCTCGAAATTTGAAGAAAAACGAGAAAATGATTTTAAAATATTTGAACAAAAACAAGATCACATTGAATTAAAACGACAAAATGAATTTAAATTATTAGATGAACAGAGACAAAATGATTTTAAAGTAACTGAAGAAAAAAGACAACTGCAATTTGAACAATTAATGCAAATTGTCTTGCAAGTTAATGAAACAGTGAATGAAAGAATGCAAATAGTTGAATCCCACATAAAAGAAATAAAGGACGACATAAAGATCCTAAAAAATAATGTGGAGGCCCTTGAAACCAAAGTAGATGACATCGATTCCATACAGAGCCAGGTGAAATTTGAAATCAGTGCTATTCAAAGTAAAGTAGAAACAGAAATTTAAAAAAAAATGCAACAGGACTTACAGCGAGGAAAATACCAGAACACCGTGAGTACCAAAGGTTCCGTTAGCAAACCACCCACATTTGATGGCAGCTCATCTTGGCCCATGTATAAACGACAATTTGAAGCCGTGGCTACAGCTAATGGATGGGATAACCAATAAAAATCTACGTCTCTGGTAATTTCGTTAAGAGGTCCGGCCCTAGAACTCCTCCAAAGTATTCCAGTCGATGAACAAGGTAATTTCGACAAGATACGACAATCAATCCTTGAGCCAGGTATGCCAAGTCCAACTGAGTGGAAAAACGCAAAAATCCGGTGAAAGCCTCCAAGAATTCGAAGCAGAGATTAGACGATTGGTTCACTTGTCTTACCTAGACCTGCCAGAGGAAGCGAAGGACCAGTTGGCCACACAGAGTTTCATAAACGGTATCAGAGGTGTGGAAGTACAACGAAGTCTAAGACTAAGTGGCGTCAAGAAAAGTAATGAAGCTCTACTTCGGGCTTTGGAAGTAGAGGCTGTCATGAACATGTCCAAGCCGAGGGTCCAAGCAGTTTCCTTCAACCAGGAAGAGTCAGAGTCACCTTTTCAAGCGCTGCTTGCTGGCCTGAACAAAATATTAGAACGGTCACAAAGAATTGGCACCAGAGGGGCATGTTACCGCTGCGGACGGACAGGGCACTTCCAACGTGATTGTCGAGTGAGGCCAACTGAACGATCACCGACCAGGGGTAACCAGCAGAACAGCCACATGTCCAGGGACCGTCAGCCAGTCAGCATAGAGGGGCGAATGCTGACTGTCCCTCCACCAGCCCCCAAAACGTTATCCATCCGGGGATTTTGCCGAGATAGCGGTAGCAGTTACCATCACCATCGATACCGGCGCCGCTGTGTCCATTGCCAAGTCCAGGGTTTTGAGAGCATCAGAAATTCGACCAGTTACCAATAACATCCAGCTCAGAACGGTTACCGGCGAGTCCATGTCAATAAAGGGTGAGGCAGATGTCGTGCTACAGATAGGGGACAACATGATCCGGCATAGGGTCCTGGTAGCGAATATTGAGGACGATTTTATACTGGGAATGGACCTAATTAGCCAGCATGGATTTATGTTTGACCCGAGATATGATGTTCTTCGGTTCCTAAATGAGGAATTTGTATTGACACGGCCCGTCAACACATCAGTCACCCCCATAAAAATTGTGGCAAAGTCTTCAGCTAGAATTCCCGGTCGAACGGAACAGATTATTCATGGGAGCTAGACAGCAATCCTGGGAGCTGCGTTGGAATGGTGGAGCCCGTACACTCAGCTCATGACTACTTAGTTGGACGGGCTATAGTTAAAACCGGACGAGATATACCAATCAGAGTCCTGAATTTGTCTAACAACGACATCAGAATTGCCAATGGTCAAGAGATAGCTTGTTTCGAGCCAGTAGAGACCATCATCAATTGCGAAGAAGAGTACCAGACGTCGGTGAAGGAGACAGGGCCCAGTAAAGAGTTCCTACAACAGTTTGTTGACCATTTGGCACACCTGACACCAAAGAACCAGAAGAAAGCCAAGCAATTTATCACAAAGCACTGGCAAATTTTTAACAGTCAAGATGGAACCACCGGCCGCACCAACATCATACAGCATCGAATAGATACCGGAAAGGCTCAACCCATCAGAATACCACCTAGACGACTACCATTGGGACAACAACAGGCAGTCGAGGAGAACATCGAGTCCATGTTACAGAGTGGAGTTATTGAGCCATCCATCAGCCCATGGTCTGCGCCCGTCGTGCTAGTTGAAAAGAAGGATGGAACCACCCGATTTTGTGTGGATTACAGAAAGTTGAATGATGTCACGAAGAAAGACAGCTATCCACTACCCCGAATCGATGACACTTTGACCACACTAGCAGGCTCCCGTTGGTTCTCCACACTAGACCTAAAAAGTGGATATTGGCAGGTTGGTCTACACGCAAACGACAGAGAGAAGACAGCGTTCTCCACCAGTAAAGGGCTGTTTCAGTTTACGGTCATGCCCTTTGGGTTATGTGATGCACCCGCTACATTTGAGAGGCTAATGGAGTATGTACTGAGCGGGTTAACATGGAGGACGTGCTTAGTATACCTCGACGACATTCTAGTCATGAGCCAGACAATCGACGACCATCTGAAGTACCTGGGCGAAGTATTCTCCAGAATTAATAATGCCAACCTAAGACTCAACCCGAAGAAGTGCTCCTTGTTCCAAAAAGAAGTAGAGTTTTTGGGCCACGTCGTGTCCGAGTCAGGAATCCGCACCAACGAAGACAAGATAGCAGCCATCCGTGATTGGCCAGTCCCAAGAGACAAGCATGAGCTCCGAAGCTTCTTGGGCCTCTGTTCATACTACCGGCGTTTTGTTGAGGGATTTGCCACCATCGCCGCCCATTCACATCTGCAGACCACTGAGAAAGAGACGACTGAAGGCAGCACTATGTTCCAGCCCAATCCTAGCCTTTCCTACACAGTCCGGCAAGTTCATTTTAGACAGCGACGCCAGCAACACAGGTTTGGGGGCCGTCGTATCACAGGTGCAAGATGGTGAAGAGAGGGTGATTGAGTATTACAACCGTGGATTCTCGAAATCGGAAAGAAATTATTGTGTCACCAGAAAAGAACTTCTTGCAATAATAAGGGCTGTAGACCATTTCCACAAATACCTCTATGGTCGTCATTTCTTAATCCGAACAGATCATGCCGCACTCAATAGGCTGCTGGACATGAAGACACCGGAAGGACAACTGGCCAGATGGATGGAGAAATTACAGCAATACGACTTCAAGCTGGAACACCGTGCCGGCCGTTTGCACAATAATGCCGATGCCCTATCTAGAAGACCCTGTAGAGCGGAATGCGGACATTGTCTGAGGACGGAACAGCGAGAGGGAATCCCCATCAGGCAGACCCGAGTGCAGGCCAATGAAGACTGGACAACGGAACAGTGCATCCAGGACCAAATGGCTGATCCAGACATCGAACCAATCTTGTCACTCAAAACGAGAGGAGCACCCAGGCCACGACGGGACGAGGTAGCTAGACACTCCGGCGTGCTGAAGTCGTTATGGACTCAATGGGACTCTCTAAGAGTAGACAATGGAATGCTCAAGCGAGTTTGGGAAAGCGCTGATGGACGAGAAACCAAGTCTTAACTGGTAGTTCCGAAGAAAAAGGTACCAGCCATCCTGACCGAAGTACATGATGGAATTACCGGAGGCCACCTGGGCATGAATAAAACCCTTGGCAAAGTTTGCCAGCGGTACTACTGGGTGATTTACTTCGAAGACGTCAGAGCTTGGTGCCGCAAATGTGCCACCTGTGCAGCCAGTAAGGGCCCGAAGACCCGGACCAAGGGCAGAATGCAGCAGTACAATGTGGGCGTCCCATTTGAGAGAATTGACATCGATGTCGCCGGTCCGTTTCCCGAGTCTGAGAGGGGGAACAAATACATTCTGGTCGCAATGGATTACTTCAGCAAATGGCCTGAAGCATATGCGATACTCAACCAAGAGGCAACCACGGTAGCGACGGTGCTAGTAGAACAACTATTCAGCAGGTTTGGCGTCCCGATGGAATTACATTCACACCAGGAGGCGTAACTTCGAATCGAATGTATTCCAGAAGGTCTGCACGATGTTGGGGATCAGGAAAACGAGAACAACACCATTACACCCACAGTCAGATGGAATGGTGGAAAGATTCAGCAAGACCTTGGAACAACACCTATCCAAGGTCGTCAGCAATAACCAGCGTGATTGGGATGAGCATATTCCCCTATTCCTGTTGGCATATCGCTCTGCCGTACATAATAGTACAGGCCTGACCCCAGCCAGGGTCCTATTCGGAAAGGAGGTGCGATTACCCTGCGATTATGCCGACCAGCTCCGACATAACATGCTGGCAATACACGAATTAGCCCGAACGCAGATGTTGGCCACCAGTGACCGGATGAAGACGCGATACGACCTCAAGGCCAATTCAGTCGGGTTCCAGGAGAGGGACAAAGTCTGGCTGTACAATCCCCAACGGAGCAAGTTTAAATCCCCAAAGCTTACACCCGCCTGGGATGTTCCATACGAGGTGGTCAAGAGGCTTAATGAGGTCGTCTACCGGATCCGTCGAAACCCCAAGGCTAAATTGAAGCTGGTTCATTTAGATCGACTCGCTCCCTACCATGGAGGGGATGTTTCTGATCGGGACGATCAGAATTAAAAGGGGGCAGTGTTACGAAATTTACGCTTTGAGATAAAAAATGGTTCTCGAAAAGACTCGGCACCTGTAGGAGTGATGATGATTTTTACGAGAATTTTCTATGCTGGTCTTATAAAGGAAGCAAGCTACGATGGAGAGTTCAGTTATACCGCGACGACTAGCGTATATGGGAATATTATTGTGATATTTGAATCAGCTGTTTTAATGTAAATAACGTTCTAGAAAAGTGAAAGTAAATATTAGTTTTATAATTTTAAATTGAACCCACGGACTTTACAACATTATAGATAGTTATTAATAAATCAATCTATTTCATGGCTAACTACGTTAAAAGTGAAAATAAGAGAGAAAAGCATCCATAACTCCGTTATTTTTATGAATAACTACATCGAGTTTTATATCTTTGAAAAGCTCTAAAAATGTCCGATTTTTTGAGGTCATAGCCAACTATGGTTTCCATTCAAAAAAATATAATTTTGTGTCATTACTGGAAAAAGAGAGCTGTCACGCAAACGAGGACATGGCAATCCTATTCGAGATACAATTCCCTTCAATTTTGATATTTACACTTTTTTATAAAAACAACAGCAAGGAGCTAGAGGGATTCGACTAAATCGACAGAATTTCGTTTTTTCAAAATATCTAGTAAGCCATGAATTTTTACAAAAATCCGAAAGTGTCATTAAGTTGGGCCCGTAAAACTGCAAATCTTTCCCAATTTAACCATTGCTCTATCTCCGCTAGTTTCCGAGATCCTCATACTAATCATCAAAAAAAACTCACCCTGTATAATGTAACGTAGTAACCTGTCTGGAGTTAATCACTGCCTCAGTTTGCAAATCTTCGTACGTAGTAAAATATTTCATACATACAAAAAAGTTATTAAGACATCAGTTTGAATACGAGCAATAGCTCACAGTTTATTGAATAAATTAATAAATTTTCGTAACGAAACTTTATAATTTGAAGCCAATTAAACTTAAAAGTTTTACGCCGAACGTCGCCTAATACTATTGTACTATCAATTAGTCCCTCTGATTCCTTACTTCTCTCCACTAACCCGCTCAAACCATAACCAACCACCCAGATTGATTTACGTCATAGTGTGGCATTCCTCACCAACATTAAAATCAAGATATACGAGCGACCTGCCTGGATTATGGAGAATTTACCTTCACCATTTACATAAATTTCGTTTTCAATCTCCATTTTCACTCGAAAGACTACGACGATGGCAGTGCGATGCTTCGATGATACTGACTTCTTGTTCTTTTTTATCATCGCTAGCTGCATCGTGAGGTATGATAATGTGGAATATTAAGATAATTAAATCTTATACGGGGTGACAATAAAAAAACCTTTATACCATTTCGTTTGCGTCTTGTTTTACAGCAATACAAATTGCTTTTCATTCTGAATCATGGACTCCATATATATTTGTTTTGGGTGAACCATTTATTTGCTAGATTACTGCTTCATACTTGGTACCTAAAATTGATGGATTTTAAATCTTATATAATGTAATTTAGTTTTTGAGAATGACTAGTACATTGCGGGAAGATTCATCAAAAGTTACTAATTTTTTTGAAGAATTGTATTTTTTAAGAATTGATTGGCAACAATGAGATTTTGGAGTTTTTCTTAATAATTAATTTTATCGATTGTAATGTCATTAACAATTGTAAAAATGACTCATTATTTTGTCGCATTGTGCGACTTTCACATTTTAAAAAATGTAATAAAATTAGTAAATCCAGAATACATTATTTCCCAGTGAACAGGTTTATTGAAGTGCATCCAAAAAAAAATCAGTGGTAAGTTAAAATTATGATAAGTTTGAATAATGTAATTAATAAACTTCACTTAAGCGCAGTGCCTGAACCTATTAGATTATTAGATAAAAACATCTGAGGTCCTTTGAATAAATCAAGTATATGAGGGAATTGACATGGTGTAACAAATTTCATATTCTGGCAGGTGGTGTGAGAGTTTTGCAAAACACAAAAGCAAATAAGTCAGCTTTCTGAGACAAATGAAATGAGACTTGTTGTAAGGTATGCTACCTTGAATGGCATGGGTCCGAAATGAAGAATCTTTTTATATTTATTCTTAACCTGTTTTTTTTTCTCGGTTTAAGATAAAAGATTTGCCAACAAAGTTTCCAAAAATCCGTTCACTTGGGATGCAAACTTAATGGATAATTTCTAGTCAGATCAGATTATTATACGCATTCATGCTGTTCTTCAGTTATTTATTGGGAATTTGTTGCTAGCCAGGGTGCATTAAAGAATTTGAATCCCTAGTTGCTTCCCGTGTATTACAAGTGCCAGAATGCAGTCTGGATGAGCACATACCGGTCTAACGGTTTGAATAGAAGTTCATTCTGGGGCCTGTTTCATAATCATCACACTAATATTATTAGTAAAAAAATACAAGTTGCAAGTTACAAAATACTTCCATTGTAGTTTATGTTTCATACTGAAAAGTTTTTACATCAAGTAGTAGTAGAGAAATTAAATTGGGAAAGCCTACCTTGTTAATATTCCTATATATTGGACCGGTTAGGCACCAAGTAACGGTTGGTTTAGGAATTAATTTTGTCCGATATATATTCTTTGATACTTATATTGAGAATCAAATTAACAAGTATTTACGTGTTATAATATTTTTAAATTGAATTTTTATTTCTTTTTATCAACCTTAGGCTGGACAATTACTTCATTGCATTGTCAAGGATAAATTTGACATATTCGCTAATAGTTGCGTATGTTAGGTGGCGCTACTCTCTACTTTTTGCATGATCTGTGCTCTGTGCTACCTTCACACACATTTCGAAAATTAATATTGTGGATTTTACAAGTTGTAACTTGTAGAATTATTTTGACGTTGCAAATTCTACAAGGTACAAAACTACAAGATACAAGTTGATTATGAAACAGGCCCCTGGAGGTGAATAAGCATTTGAAAAGCATAAGCTTAACTATCTAAGCAGTCATATCACGAAGTTTCCTTGGACTTCCATCGTCTTGAAATAGCTAAACTCACAACGTATCAATAGCTCTCGATCTGATATCGTCAGCGGTCACCTGATATCACCCTGTATAATTATAATTTACAGCGCCTGATATCTCTGTTAATTTATATATGCATATGTAACCGCTCAAGACAACTTCATTGTCATGAACATGAGAACACATAACTTTTTACCCATCCAAAATTCGCCTAACTAGCACTTTGTACGTTAATAATAACTTTAAAGTTTTAACTGTAAAAATTTAATGCTAGAAAAATATCAATTAGTGATAAAATTATTTTAAGATCCTATGGATCAATTTGTATTGTAAAATTTTTTTCAAGAGCAGTTTTATTCTCAAGTAAGGTCACCAAATCACTCTGTATTGAACGCCCTGGAATTTCAAAGCTGCTGTCATAATTGTCACAATCTCGTTCTTTCTCGGTAATATGATTTTTCCCGAGCAATCGATTTGTAGACGCCAAAACCCCGTAAAAGAATTTCGACGAAATCGTAATGGCATTTGCGAGAATTACATATAAATAAGATGTATATAAACATTATATATATATATATATATATATATATATATATATATATATATATTAGATGGTTTCCGGGAATTCATCCGCGTAGTTGATCACTGATCCCTGCCGGGATCGATGGTAGAATGAAGACGTTTCGGCAGAGTCACACCTGCCCTCTCCAGGTCGGTTCGCATAATTCTCGTAGCCTTCTGCTTTCGCTTCTAGTTACTCGAATACTACTAGAAGCAGAAGGCTACGAGAATTATGCGAACCGACCTCAAGAGGGCAGATGTGACTCTGCCGAAACGTCGTCATTTTACCATCGAGCCCGGCAGGGATCAGTTATCAACTACGCGGATGAATTCCCGGAAACCATCTAATACATTTAGTGCCCGCGAAAACTTAAAAACAAATATATATGCATATTACGGGTAGCAGGATACTAATTTTAACAGCCATTACCATTATAATATATATATATATATATATATATATATATATATATATATATATAGATGTATAGATAAATAAGTAACATTATATTTGCAGCATATCACATCTATTTAAAAGAACATTAAACAATTTTTGACTTACTTACTTACTGCTAATATTGTAGATGATGGCTAACAATGTTGTGAAATGTTAAATTGAAATTAAATTCACTACAGTGACGTTGATCGTGAATATTAGAATTATTGCCATTATGTTGACGTTGATCGTGAATATTAGAATTATTGCCATGATGTCAGATTTATCTATTTCTATTAATTCTCACTATTTTTACTTACATTAAATGCTAAGTGTTATATTTTTAAACACTTAAAAAAATGGGCTTTTAGCAGTTTAAAATCCACAGGATATTCCATTTAAAAATGTATAACTTAATATTTAAGGCTTCTAGAAAAAACTTAAATACAACATTAAGTTCTATGGAAACATGTCTGCGAATCAGTTGTTATCTTTTTCGTTATGGACATACGAGGGTGACCTGTAAACAACAAAATAAAAAATAAAAATAAATGCAAAATAGACCTGAATCTCTTTTTGGAATCTTCATTTCACTAAAGTGTAAGTGAATATTGTCAAAACCGCAACTCGCCATATTTTATAATAACTGAGATACCCTACATAATATCGAAACTGTGCCCTATGTACATGTTGAGAAGGTTAAAGTTCAACATTAAACAAACATAACATAACACTAATTTATTATATCTCTAGAATTAAACAAAAAAAAAAACAAAATAGGTGAAAATGCTTTCGCTTTAATACATAAACGTGGCTATTGACAACTCATTACCGTATTTCTACACAATTCATCGCAAATTTCTTCACGTTAAAAGTATCGATTTCCAAACATTATTTGTTCTAGATATGGAATAAAAAATAAATTCACAATGAGATCCGTACAAATACAGAAGCTGTACCTACAACGTATAACATTGTGTTGTGAATGTAAAGCTGAATGCGACAAACAAAGAAATGTATATGAAGTATATAAGTACAAAGAGGGAACGAGAATTTGAATCAGCAACCCAGCATCGTAGTATAAAGGAAGAAGAGAACAGAACTGTGATGGCTGCCAGAGCCCCCCTCAGAGTTTGACAGATTTATGTACAGTTTTGTGTAGTCTTAATATGACTTATGGACAGGAACCGAACGAACGTAAGCCAGACAGCTCGATATGCCAGGGTATATGAAAGAGAGAACTTCGTTTTCTGTTCGAATTCTTGTTGAGGGAATGTTGAATAATACTATGTAATATACAGCGTGTCTGATGTAAAGCGTAGTGTTCAGATTAAACTGGTTAAAGTTCCCAAAGAGAATTAATTTTAAATCCATTTTGAGAAAAATTGTGTAACTAATATTTTATGAAACGGTGTTTATCACTCAATCAATTCAATAATTAGATAACTACCTCGCATTGTTTAAAAGACAATGACTTATTTAAGTTAGAGACTGCAGAAATCTTTTTTCTTTCTGTATGACACAAACAATGAAGAACTAAGACTTTAAAATTTCTGTATAATGTTAACTAGGAAAAATACAAGTGGCTATCAGTTTCAACGCAATTGTCAATTGTATTCCACAGTTTTCTTTACTGGATATATTTTCAATTTTACTATAGTAATTGTAGCAATTGTGCACATTATTTATATATAAATAGCAAGAAAGTAACTATTTAAGGCTTAAGCAGATTAGTTCTGGTTACAAACTACCCAAATTTTCCATTTTCTATTAAGATCTAATGATTATTGTGTCCCATTCTTAGGTATTATCATACTTGTAGTCATTTGTAAATGTGCTAGCTTATTACGAAATCTTTTTGTAGAAATTATTTCCAGAAGTAAAGCATTGTTTAAGGACTAATTAGGCAATTTTCAAGATAATACGGAACAGTGAAAAGTGATAATTTTTTAATCTTGAGTTTCTCTCTCGGTATAATAGCTAGGTAAAAGTTAGGTGATATTTCGTATCTATTGATTGCCCACATGCCGTGTTTAAAAAAGTCGACAATAGCATATACGTTTATATGTACAGAGGATGCAGGATAATTTCTAGCAAGCTTCTGAAATTTATTTCCATTTGAGTTATTCTATTCTACCCGAAAATTAATTGGTTATGGTAAATAACATTCGATATGCATATTATAATGGTTCCAATAGTAACAAAAAGATTTCATCTATTATAACAATTTAATTACATACCACATCATAAAACATTTGTCCAAATATGAGTAACTCATATTAGAGGAAATGTTACAACAAACCTGTCACTTGTAACTATAATAAACACACGTCGAATTGAAAACTAGATAATTAACTAGTGCACAGTTATGGAGTATCAATTGTAACCTGTTACCACCACCACTTCGAATTGAAGACTCACTTAATTATATAAAATCTATGCTTACTTAACAAATCCACATATTTGCACACATAGATAGGAAGTATTTTGAAAGTCATCAGTGAAATATAGTCACATTCTTGTATCTTATTATCACAAAAATAGTGAGGGATAGTAAGTTTTTTAAGCATTTATGTATTGTATCAGCTGTAAGCAAAACAGTATACTATTTAGTTTTGAGTGGCACAAAGTGACAGCGTTGTTCACCAATAGATTACATTTGGAAGCAAATCTCACAATCGGCACACCGTCACCTATAACAAAAATATCTCCTCCGTAAATAAGTTACTGTCAAATTTTGTCCGATTTATCTCTCTTTAAATAATCTAGTTCCAGCTAATTGGCAAATGAAAGAAATTGATTTGGTATGTCGTTTATGGAATATTTTTTGGGTGTTCTGATGCAGTTGAACTGATCGAGGGACAAGTCTTTCAACAACTGAAACGCATGAGGGCTGTCCTCCTTAATGGTCGATTTTCACATATGTGGAAATGACATATTGAATTCCTTTAAACTGGGAAATATGAGGACGCCTTGTAGGTTTTCTTAGAAAATTCTTCTAGATAGATATAGATAGATCCTAAGATAGAAACGCACAACGATAATGTTCTTAAATTTGGCCTCGTCCTTAAGGGCATTAATAAAACTGAAGAACTCTAAAGTAAACCGAGATGTCAAAATAATGCTGCGATATAACATTCATTGAGGCATTCAATGGAAATATTAGATCGGTTGCTCAAAATTTCGTGGTATCCAAAAGTATGAAATCGATATTGTGTCTATTAAATTAACCTCTATACCTATTCAAAATGCAATAAAATCCTCAAATGAGGTAGAAATTGACAAACTGAACTGCTCCAGATTATAATAATATTTATTATACTAGCTGTCGCCCAGTGGTCGAAATTCGACCAATTGTGCCAATATCTCTGGCAGGTGAAGTACCCTGACACATTTTATCGTGATATTCTGTTCTAGAAGTTAAGGGAGAACAGCAATTACACGGAACGGCTCCAGATTCGGAACCTCTGTGTGCTACTTCTCTCGAAAATCTTAGATGTCGGTCTTACATCTCGCTTCTACAAATAACTAACGAAATTCAATTTCTTTTTCAGATATAATTAATAGGACTTTATTTGTGTTCAAATTCGTAATTTAATATGACAATAATTCAACCGCTAATGGACTACCCTACATAGTTATTTTTTCTAATCACCCTGTATAACTATAATTGCACTCAATTCTTCAACATTTATGTATAAGTCCATCTCATTATATATTTCCACCACCCTGTATATGCAACTGCTCATTGACCGCGCATAATATTTTTTAACATTTTTGAACTACCCGGTAAACCATTCTGTATATGCGATTGACTGTAAGCCACCGTATTTACTCTTTGTGTTTATGAAATTTTTAACTATCTTCTGTAACAATAATTCTACTCCGATCTATATTTCAATCATCATATATATGGAACTCATCGTGGGCTACTCTATAAATCATTTCCGTTTCTAACATTTCTAACATCTCTGTATAATATTTTTTGCACCACCCTGTATAACTGTAATTCTATTGCGCCCTCTATTCCAAGAACCCTGTAAAATCAACCGCTAATAGGCTTTCCTATATAATTATTTTATTAGTTATAATTGCACTTTACTCTATATTTTAAACACCCTAAATATGCAACTGCTTGTGTGCTACCCATGAAAAAAATGATTTCTAACATATCTAGAATCGCCCTGTGTAATTATAATATACAACGCCTTATATCTCAGTCAATTTAGAACATGAAAACACATAACTTTTTACCCATCCAAAAATCGCCTAAGCAGCAATTTTTACTTTAAAAAATATTAAATAGCGATAAAATTCTTATAAGTTTCTACACATCAATTTGTATTGGAAATTTTTTTCAAGATCAGTTTCATCCTCAAGTATGTTACCAAATCATCCTGTATTGAAACTCTTGTAATTTCAAAACTGAGCTGTCATAATTATTGTCACAATCTCGTTCTTTCTTGGTAATACGATTTTTCCCGAGCAATCGATTTGTAGACGCCAAAACCCCGAAACGAAATTTCGACAGTCATAGTGCAGTTTGCGAGAATTACATACTCGTATATTAAGATATATGTACATAAACAAAACATTATATGTATTATATTGTTAGATAAATAAGTAATAATATATTTGCAGCATATCACATCTCGTTAAAAGAACCCGCTCAGTCTAGTTTTGCTCCCCTCTTATTTGAACCACCATGTATACGCTACTACTTATGTGCCACCCAATAAAAGATTTTTAAAAATACCCTGTATAACTAATTCAATTCCAACTTATATTTCAACCATCTTATGTATACATCGGCTTATGTACCACCTAGTATCACATGCACGCACGCCCACACCTACAACCGTATACCATATAGAAGAGTTCGCCGACATATCTAACAAATTTTCGTTTCGATAAACTAACGGAATATTTTCTGTTATTTGACGTGACTATAACTGCGTCTCTAACAGAAACTGACAATCAAATGCATCAAATTGAAAACCATTAAAAACACCCTGTACCATATACTTTCATGGCATATGACATTTAAACTAGATATTTATGATAAAAATTTGACATTTACCATGATGGTATGTTTTGCTTTATAGAATGAAACATTTTTAAAATAAAATATAACCGACTTCTACCTATAACGAAAAAGCTAAAAATAATTATAACAAAATACAACTCTAGCAAATAAATAACACATTCAATGTTGTTAGGTACCTACCCAGGAAGTAAAAAAATGTAAACATTAAAAGGTGCTCATTCTGTACAAATTAATTACCTACGAATCTAGTATATTTTGAAGCCCGTGCAATGATACTTTCTCATTTAAATTGACAGGTAAATCTTTACGAACAAACTGTACTAGTACGCGTTGACTTAATAAGCCCAAAATATATTTATGCATTATGGACTACGCCATGTAACCTTTTTTCAACTTTTTAAAATTATTTCATTTTTAACATTTTATATTATCGCCCTGTGTAACATTAATTCCTCTCCACACTTTATGCAACTTCTTATGGGCTATAAAATAAATAATTTTTTAATCACACTGTATAAATATAATTCAACTCCAGCATATATTTCAACCATCCTGTATATTATTTGCTTATGTTCACATCATATAACAGTTTTTTAATCACCCTATATAATTTTAATTTCACATTTTTTCCAACATTTTTATACCACCAAACGTCCAGTCCTCCCTATATTCCAACCATCCTGTATATACGGCTGCCTACGGACCACTATCATTCTAGTCCGTCCTATATTTCAATCTTCATATAAATGCAACTCCTATTAGGCCGGGAGAATGTGACAACCAAAAGCACCGTCTTCGCAAAATGGAACAATTTGCATTTAAATAGGTATTTGCCTGGTATACAAACAAAACGAGCTTGGTACTCATTGATTTAAGGAGCCGAAAATACTATGCTTTACTACCTATATGCTTGAGATGTACATAGACAATTTTCAAATTCGCAATTAAAACTTCCAGTGCCTAAAATTAACGCACTATTACGTTGGAATTAAAATATTTATGAGGAAATGTCCGTTGTCATTTCCATGAAATTTTTATAAGAATTTTGGAATTTTCGCCGATTTTCTGCAAAACTGCAAGTTGCACGTCGCAGAAAAGTATATGAGATCACCTAAGAATCTTCCTTAATAGATTAAACGTTAAAAAACTATACACATCCACAAGGAGTTATCGAAAAATCGACTAAAATATTAGGGATATTGGTCGATTTCCATGCACGCATGTGTTCACAAATTTTATCACTTTACCAATAGAATTATTTTCCAAAATTTGAAGTTTCACCAATCCGGATTTATACTCTATTAAACAAGACCATATTCATTCAAAACGGTGCACCACAGGAGAAGAAATCAGGTAACATACATACAAAAAAAGCGAAAAAAAAATACGCGACGAATTGATAACCTCCTCCTTTTTGGAAGTCGGTTAAAATGCACGGAATCAAGCTGAAACATATATTTGAATAATACAATTTATAATGAAGATTCATTGAAAATCGCTGAAATCTACTCCCTTATTTACTTTTTTTCTGATTTTCTAGAAAACAGTAAATCTCATGATATAGACAGTTATATGGGACCTTCCTGTAATATTCCTTAACATAATGTAGTTTAAATCATCAAAATTGCCCAAGCCGTTTTTGAATAATCGCCAGACATACATAAAAAAAGTTGCATAGGAAATGATCACCTCCTCCTTTTTGGAAGTCGGTTAGAAACACTATATCACAGCATTACTAATAGCAATATACTAATTGGGACTTCCATTCAAGATGGAGGAATAACCATACATGTAAATAGTTAGCTACTGAAAAAAATTAAGTTATTACAATTACTAGTTAATTTTTGTAAATTTGGATGATTAAAGAAGAAGTAAAGGACGAGAAGTCATTTTTTTTGTTAGTTTATGATTTTCTATAATGATGTCAGGAATTAGTATTGGGAAGATTTTTCTTGATTAATGACAAACTCTTGATATAAATGCTTTGTGAAGTGCGAGACGCTCCACAAGTGATTAGCATTGTATAGATGTAGCTTAGTACAGTTTGGAAGCCCGAAATTTGCTCTCCTAAATGTATATAGTCAACAGAATGAATTAAAATCAAGGGAACATGGTCATTGATGGTATTTTAAAAGTAGAAAATAAAATCAACCAATTAAAGAGTAAGGTTTTTTACTGAAAACATTGTTTATTATTATTTTTCAACAAATCTACAAATTTTTTATGTAAATATGGTTAATAAGAACCCGTGGTTCAGGACCCCCCTAGTCAGTCCGTTTTTGAAAGACGAACAAGCAATAATGGTATTTATTATACTCAATCCATGAAACAAAACACATTTTAATTTAAATTCATATTTTCAGACATATTCGAAAATATGTAGGTAATTGTCTTTAAGGAAACTACAAACATATTGCGTTTAAATTTCGAATTCTGAATTAATAGATATTAAGTACAATAAAGAGTTCTTCGCTGTATAATTCAAAATTATTAAAAAATAATTATGTGCTTTAGTTATATTGCAACAAAAAATTGTAGGTAGATTTTCTTACTATGATAAACATATTTAATTATTAGGGGTGATACATATACGTGACGATTTACTTAAAGGAGCTTGAATACCCAATTAGCTTCTCACATTATATATTTTTAGAGCTCCGCCACTGTATCGATCACGCCAAATTAGCATAAATATCACATAAAATCCCGAATCCAGACCTGGTGTTGTCTGTCGTCTTGACTGGCACAAAGGAACTGTCCATCGTAAATCACAGCACAGCGATCTGCTGGGTAAGGCAAACCCGAGTAAGTCTCACACACATATTTAATACCACAATCCAGCCATTTCTCAGCTACCAGAATGTCAACAAATTATTTATTCAATTGTACGGTTAAAGACGAACGTTCAGTATATCAAAAACCTGTCTTTTATTTGCTTGAAAACGTTCAACATATCCACACAACCAATCGCTACAGGGCGTATGAGTCTCGTTCTGAGATTTTGATCAATTAAAGCCTATTTTTAACGTCGTGACACTTGAAGGATTATGTTGTTGCTTGATTTTTAGCGCAGTGAATAAATATGTATACCATTGGCTGAACCAATAAAGATTCAGTGGCTTATTTATTCAGTGTTTTTTATTGTTTGATTGTTCATAAACCATTATCTCATATCTAGCTCAACCCTCTTTTAAATATTTTAGACCAAATTAAAATGTATTTATTATTGTAAATCCATACTGCTAGGAAATTGCATTATAATGTACATCTATATAAAAAAAGAAAAACCTGTCTACGCACAGCCGAAACTACTGGAAATAGCGACATGAAATTTTGCACACAGCTTCTTTTTATGATGTAGGCCAGCACTAAGGGGAATTTTTGGAAATTCAAACCCTATGAGGACAAAAAGAGTAAGGCACTGTTTTAATATGTAAACCACTGTTGTAATACATAATATGTTGTAATATATTGTAATATCCACGTTTCGGGGTTTCGATATCTGGTAATCGATTAGTAGTGGAGATCTCAGCTTTGGGAAAAATCTTCTTATTGAGAAACTGAAACATTAAAATATTCAATGATCTGAACGTTAGTTTCAGAATAATTATGACAACAAAAAAATGTTACGCAGGTTCGTAGTGATTTGAAATACAGTACCACTCACAAGTCCCCTCCCCCCTTCGTATTTTTTGAACAGTTATACTTGCACTTATTAAATCTGGAGGGTGAAAATAAACGTTTGTAAACTTCTCTACTAGTGGTAACAGATGACATAACAATAATAGATGTCGTCACATGGCCACTGTGGCCACTAGTTTTAAATAGGACCTTAGAACAAGTAATATTTCATTTGAAAGATATTGACAATACCTACTCAGTCTTCTTAATTTTGTTTGAGTTTAGGCCAATTTTGAAAGATAAAGTACATACAGGTCAGTCTACTTGCTGACATAAATGCATCCAATTAGTAAATTCTTGCCGTTCAATAATTTGTTGTTTTAGAACGTTAATATTGCCGGTTTCCGTAGACTAAACTTTGGATTTCAAGTACCACCAGAAAAAAATCTAATGGTGTCAGGTCCGGTGACTGAGCTAGTCTTTCTATGGGACTTCGCCGTGCAATCCATCTATCCCGATATTCTTCATCAATGTAAGGTCTTACTGAACCATAACAATACGGGGGAGCACCATTTTGCTGAAATGTTATTTTCAAATTGCCGAATTCATTTAGAGTATCTTCCAGAATTTCAAGAATTGATGATTCAATGGCATTTTGTGATTCTCCGGGTAAACTTCACCGGTTAAGTTTGTATTGATTAAAATAACTATGTGATTTCCCAAAATGCCTGTCCATACATTAACTTTTTCTGGAAATGGAGTATGTTTTTCACGAAAGCTGTGCGGATTTGTTTCACTCCAATACCCTAAATTTTGTGTGTTCACACTTCCATCGAGGGAATGGTTTTTGTGTCGTGTTGGTTTTGATTAATTATGTTTGACATAATTTCACAGAATTCCAGACTTTTGTCGGGTTCATTATCTGAAAATTGGTGTACCATTTTTAATTTGTGTTTAGCCTAATGTTTAGCCCGGTTTTCTGCCCAATATACCAATATACAGGGTGTTGATGAATTGAGTTTAAGTGTATTGGATGTTAGTAGTTAGTTAGACAACAGTCTTTTGATGTTTGTGCCAATACTGTTCATGCCCATCCTTTGGGAGCGAATCCAATTATATGGATACCTCACGGCACACTGACATTAACTTATCTCGAAGATAATCATGAGATTATCTCTGGTGCCTCCATGTTTCGTAATATATTTTCAGTAAACTGATTGTAAGTATACAGGATGTTAGTAAATACAGTAACACAGTAGGTGCTGCACTGTATTGGGTGTAAATGGGAAAATTTTAAAATTGGTGAAAAGACTCTATAAACAATGCTCAAGTGCACACTACCCACTGCAGTGTTAGACACACTGATACATCATTTCAAATCCCACCGCATTAAAATTTAAGAACTCACAGCAAGCGCCTGGTATAGTGCACACCTATACTCTCGGTCAAATCAACTCGAACTCCTCCACCAAAATTGGATAACCAAGCCCTAACGATTATTTAAATGATATATAGACGAGCTACACAATATTAATTTTTTTGTTAAACTCTGTTAAAATTTGTTCAAAAGTATACTATCATTATCAATATTATAATTTATTTTATATAATAAAATAATTTAAAATTATTTGTCCTTCGTCGTGTTGCATTTTTTCGTCTGGAGTGTACCTCAGCAAGAACATTTCTGTATGTGTAGTTGAACTACAAGGGTTACAAGATTAAAAGACATCTATAAAATATTTAAACAGACTGTATAATCACATTATCTAACCTCATTACTGTCAATATTACTTCAAATTTTTATAAATTTTAATTATAATGTGGTACATTGGATTCCATATTATTAGCATTTTACGTTGATAATTATTTATCTGATCTGGACCATAAGCCACATGAAAAGGAAAACTAATTCGTTGTTGTCCGTTCAATCATCCTCAATTAAAGGCCCGTTAAGCAACCGGTAAGCGGTAACTTCTCAATAATTACCGGTCATCCTCGAAGGCGAAGAAGAGATGACAGAGTGGAATGGTTCGGTCAGCATCAGTGTTCAACTTGACGACTTAAAGTAATGGATCCATCATCCCAACGGACAGACAGCAGAGCAAAAACATCATTCCATCCTTGTGTTAGGTGTCTGTGGTCATCGAAAGTTAGTTGTTGTTATTACTGAAGGATTAGCACTTCCAACCTCTTTGTCATCATTCATAACGCAAGCTAGAATTGATTTATCGTTAGAGAATAACACATATCTACAATTCATTTTCGGATAGAAAAGATGAAACTTTCAATTAAGATGCAATCATATAATTTTTATATATTCACGGCTTTTAGTTTATTTTTCATTGATATTTAAACTTTTCCTTTCAATTTTAACTTAAAATGATTTTTTAAAACAACTTCTCTATTACTAAAGAACGGCTTGATTTGATTTGGATAATTTGAACTATAAGGAATCTGATTGATCTTACAACGTTTCGATAGCTGTGGATCTAACGTCATATTGTGAGTAACTTCAGAATATCTATCTTATTTATTATAACCAATCATATATCACTGATCACGCTGTCTAAGACCTAGACTTCTAGCTTTCATGTAGACTCATTTGTTATATATAACCTCATTTATTACAGAAGGGTTTATTAAATGCTTGGAATATTTTTTAGCTATGAATAAACATTCATAGCTTTCGCGTTTGATATGTTTTTCGCGCATTGCAATCATTTAAAAATCTGTAAAATCTCAGACCTTTCCTTCCAATAGTTGTCTACCTTTAGAAATGTGAGAGATTTTTTTGGCATATAGAATCAATATCTCTATTAAAATGTAAAAATAGAAACGAATCAATATGCAATGACTAAAAAATTCGGGTTAATATTATGTTTAATATTTTGTCGCTAAATGAATTTCGATATCAGGAGTTTCAGGAACAATTAGTTCACAGAGACTCCAAATCCGGAGTCATACAATTCGTAACGCCATTTGCCTGTGATTCCTAGGATAGAAATCACACGAAAGAATTCGAATTGCAATAGTATTTCAATCCATTGAACGCAAGACAATATATTGTTTCTAATTTAGAACCTTCAGTAGTTGAGAGGAGCGCAACTGGTGAAGGTTCTCGACTAGAAACAATATATTTTGCTTGCGTTCAGTGAATTAAAAAATATCGAAAAAATGCTATAATACTCTCTTCGAGGTGCCATTCCTTTGTACGCAAGACAATATATATTATATATAAATATAATATTTTTGTTTCTGGTCGGGAACCTTCATCACACAATTGTGACAGGTGAAGTAACCTGAAAATTTTATCGTGACATTCAGTCCTAGGAGTTAAGGGAGAACAGCAATTACACGGAACGGCTCCAGATTCGGAACCTCTGTGTACTGATTCTCTTGAAAATCCTAGATGTCGGTCTTACATCTCGCGTCTTCAAATGCTATAATGTTTTGTATTTAAACATGTAAGTATCAGATTTTGATTACAAACCCGCTAAAGATTTTTTCGTTATATGTATTCTATATTTAATATTTTTACGAAAATTTTAAGACAAAATTTAGCAGAAATTGTGAGAATAATCATTCATATTTTAATGAGCATTTACAGAATAGCTGGAACAGTTATCTATACTAATAATGAAACTCTAAGAACACCTTGTATGTACACGACATATTTTTTGAAAATTTTGGTAATAGTCATGGATTCAGAACACAAATTTGAGTGAGTGTCTTATAACGCATCACGCAAAACTACTGAACAGATTTTGTTAAAATTTGATGTGCAGGTACTTTATCACCTGTGCTAATATGTAGATTACTTTTTACCTCGAGAGAGGGGGAAATGTCCAAATGTTAATAGTTAAAAATCTCATATATGTCAAAAATGTCATCTATATACTATTATAAAATTGTAGTTGTCTGTTTGTTTGTTTGTTTTTTACCTCATCACGTAAGAACTACTGAACTGATTTTGCTGAATCTTTTTTTGTTTATCTCCCTACATTGACAGAAACGGTAGATATAGGGAAAAATGTACTACCATGTTCGGTAATACATAGGTACAGAATTAGTCAATTGGTTCGACCGCATGTACCAAATTTTAGATACTTGCACCAGCTTAGCTTTTATTCACAATCCGGAATTTGCCAATGTAACATATTTCGATTTTAAAAGAAATTGAACTGATATATCAAGTGTAATTTTACAGGGTGTTCCATATATAGGATAGGTAAAATTAAATGGATTTAAAAAATCTTGAAAAAAGGTATATTAGGTGGCCTGTAAATAGTTGCATTAATACAATGTGGTTGAAATAAAGGGGAAGTTATACAGGGGGTTCAAAAAGATATACTGAGTGGACCATAAACAGTTGTATATACCAGGTGGTTGAAAAACGGGTGGAGTTGTGAATTATATTTATAAGGGCTGATTAGAAAATGTTATATTGTTATGGTCATAAGTAGTTGTGGGTGAAACAAGGGTAAAATAGAATTAGATTTATACAGGGTGGATAAAAATATGTTATGTAAGCAGTTAGGATAATTGAATTTTCTTGAGCTATTATTGTAGTTATGAAATGGGTTGAAAAAATGTTAGAAGCAGTTATTTATACAGGGTGGTTGAAATATAAGATGGAGTGGATTTATAGTTTATAGGGTATTTAAAAATTTGTTTTATAACCAAAGTAGTTCACAAGTTCACAAGTAGCATATTATAGGAAGGTTAAAAAATGTAGCAGAGTATAATTACTTCTGTATCTACAGGCGGGTTTAAAAAATATTAAAAAATATATGATTAACAACCTGTTTCATATACCGGATAGTTGAAATATAGGGTGGACTAGAATTATAGGTCTACAGGGGGGTGAAAAAATGTTATATAGGATTGGCCCATAAGTAGTTGCATATACAAGGTTGTTGAAATATAGCGTGGAGTAGAACCACAGTGTGGGTAAAAAAATTGGAAAAATTTTGCAGTACCTGAATTATGGGTCAAAGTGAAGTTATCGTTTCACAGTGTGATTCAAACAAGGTTAGAAAAAGTTGCAAATGAAGGATGGTTTAAATGAACTGTGGAGAAAAATTATATTTCATACTTTGCTCCAAAAATTATGAGGTAACAGCGTAGCTCATAATTAGTTTCACAGACAGGATATTTGAAAAATTGTTACATAGGGTGCCCCATAAGTATTGGGAAGTGATGGATTTATATTTATACAGGGCGGTACAAAAAATCTTATACTGGGTGGCAGATAAGTAGTTGTACGTACAAGGTGGTTGAAATACAGGGTGAAGTAGAAGTATAGTTTATCAGTGTGGATAAAAAATTGTATGAAAATTTTTCTAGAGTAGAACATGAGCTGTTGCCTATATGCAATATATGAAACAAAGGGTGAAGTAAAATTATAGTTATAAAGTGTGATTAAATAAATGTTAAAAGAAGTTGCATGTAATGAGTGGTTGACATATAAGGTGAAGACAAATTATATTTTCCAGGGTAGTTAAAAAATGTCAGAAAAATGGTCCATAAGCAGTAGCATAGATAAGATAGTTGAAATATAGAGGGGATCAGAGTTATAGTTAAGTGTTTAAAAAATGGTATATGGTGACCCCTAAGCAAGATGCATATATAGCGTGCTTGAAATATTTTGTAGAATAAAATTATGATTTTACACGATGGTTTAAAAAATGATAGACAAATAAGTTATAATGATTGACTAATTGGCAGCAGTATATACAAGATGATTTAAATAAAGATGGAAGTAGAGTTATAGCTATAAAAGGCAGTTCAAAAAAATATTGAATAAAATTGTTACATAGGGTCACCATATAAAGTTGTGATTTGGGTAAAATATGTTGGGGATTGGTGGATTTATAGTGGTACAAAAAAAGTAATATTGGGTGGTCTATAAGTATAAAGTAGACCATGAACAGTTGTATCCTGATATGTGGAATACCTGACATATAGGGCGAAGCAAAATTATAGTTATATATTGTGTTTAACACAATGTCAGAAATAGGAGCATATAAAGGATGGTTAAAACATAGGGTGGAGGGAAATAATTGTTATATAGCGTCTAGGTTGGAGTAGAATTATAGTTAGGTAATTTATAAATGTTATATTGGTTGGCAAATAAACAGCAGCTTATACAGGATGGTTGCACTATAGGGTGGAGCAGAGTTACAAAGTGGTTCCAAAAAATGTTAAATAGAATTATTATATAGGGTGCCCCATAAGTACTTGCAGTTTCGGTGAAATATATTCGGAATTGGTAGATTTATAGTTATGTAAGGTGGTTCAACAAAGTTAGAACAAATTGTTATATTGGATAGCCCATATGTTTCATAAGTTATTTTTTTCCACATTCCATACGCGGGTGAAACCGCGGGTAACGGCTAGTATTAAATAAAATTGTCCAAAGAGGTTTGAAACTCAAAAAATGTCTAAAATATCAGCGATCTCAAAACTTCCATAGATGTTAATAATAAATCACAAAAATGTTGATTTGTCTACCCTGTGCGAAGCGGGATCAGGTCAACTGGTATAAACTCTTGTGATGAACTATGCAAGAACCTTTTTAGAGAGAGGCTCATTTTGTTTTTAAGTGTTAGAAACCTGTGCTAATTGGCTTTATATGAAATTTTCCCTTGAATGCTATGAATGGTGAAAAATTATATATTTTTCTTTCCATCTTTGCTGGGCTCTCTGTCTTATTACTGGCTGATATAATTCTATGCTTAATGTGACAGAGTACAACTGCTGTAATCGATATCTACACTAATTTTTAAATTAACTTATTTAAAATGAGAGATTGGGGAGTAAAAAAAATTCAATCTTCAGAAAAAGAGGGTCCCATAATCCACAGTTCTGGAATGAAGAGGTTCCTGATGCATTTGCCTAGTAATCATTTCACTCCATTATCCTCACTTATACATAAATGGTATAATGTTCTTATCTTGATTAGTAATTAAATCAAAAATCAGTGTCGCCTCACATAATTATTTAAGAGACTGCGATTGGGATTTTTTATGGATGGAGATGTAAGTTGTAGGTTTTTGTGAAAAATTTTTTCGCCTTGCCAGCGAATTGAACGATGTGGGCTGCTTTGATATCCTCGGTAGTGAGCACAGATTTTGGGCTACTAAGCTACTTTTTGTAATTCGATGTTTCCTCCACTTTTAAATGGCACACACAGGCGACACCTCTCGATTGCAATTGATGTTGAAGTGGTTGGGAAAATAACGACGCGCAGGTTTGCTGCTGAGGGGCCAACTACCGCTCTATAAACGCTAGTTTGTTAGATGTGGGCAACATGACCTAACTCCTCTTAAGGATACCGCGCGGTTGCTCGGTTTTTAAAATCTGTATAGATACACTCAACCTAATTGAAATGGAACCACGTAGGAATTACATAAGAAGACATTATTTTACTAATAGTAAATGATTTTTAAATAAAAAGCAGGTTAACCAAGCCAAATTATTTATTATTGTTTTTGAATATCACAAAAAACAATATCTGAGGAGTATTAATACGATTTGGGTACTTTAATAGTCAGTATTACCTTCTCTGGCATCAATGCAAGAACCAATCTGACATTGCATGCTTTCTATGATCTCAATAATTTGTTCTTGGGAAACATTCGTCCTCTAATACTGCTTTTACTAGTACTCTATGTTGCCAGGGTTGTTCTGACGAGCTCCTATCCTCTGCTAGTTTGTGGAGGTACGTTATCTTGCATAAATAGGAAAGAATCGCCGAAAGCACATTATTTCCACATAACTCAGACCTGTTAGAATTTGTCTAATGAGAATCAAATCAGTTTTCTCATCACTAATGATACGACCCAAAACTTTACAGTCACACCTCTGTCTGTGGGAACCGATCGATCATATGATTGTAGGTCGGTTCTGGTCTCATCCGAAAATAGCACATTTCGCAAATATTCAGTTATCTAGTTTTGATTCTCCAAATACCAATTAAACGAGGCAATTTTATTTTGCGGAGATACCCTTAACTCTCTTCTTCTGAACAATTCTCGACTGTGAAGTCTCTTCCTCATAGTTTCCACCGAAACTCTAAAGCTGTATCCCACGAAAACGCGATTTACGCGGTGCGTTGCGTCAGAGTGACAGACGCAAACTATCAAACACATAAAAAGCATTATTGGTGTCCTCACAGGAAAGTAAATGGTTGCGGTTGTAAGAATTTTATATTGTCACATCGCTCAGTTGGTTTGTTTTCGCTCGCACTTTCAGCTTGCGGGTGTTCCCGCCCGCACCGCGTATATCGCGTTTACGTTGGACATATCTAAAGATTGCAAAAGTTGTTTTTATAGCTCTGAATGGGATGTTGTGAGACTTCTTCGTGATGTTTGAACTAACAAGTGGTCCTGGCGTTCTGTAGTAATACTTCTTTTCATAGGTTTTTGAAATAACCCCTTGTGCAATTTCCCTTTGCATCATATCCAGTTCCGACAGAGCACGGAGTCCCCTTTGGACTGCTGGTAACCTCACATAAGGCATTTTCAATTAGATTTTTAAAAATAATATTGAAGCCTAACGAGTACGATATATTAATACTGCCATTCAAAGAACAATTGTTTTTACACCTATATATATACTTTTACCACCTTTTTATTCAACAAATATATTCGCTTTTTGTTATGTTTACATTTTTTTACCCTTAAATTAAACACTATTTTATATAATTTAGGATTTAAAATGTAATGAAGAGTCAGTGAAAAATATAAACAAATCTTAATACACCTGTATATTTTATATCTGTAATTAACATCAAACAACTAATTAGATAACTTAAATTGTAATTTAAAAATGACTTTAATACATTGAATTAAACTAAGGTATAGATAACTATAAAAGGAACTCTGTTTCGTGTGCTACACCACTGCGGCTACTAGATCTGTTTTGTTATATTCAGTATACGAATGAGTCCTCCCGGTATACATATCTCTTCTTTTTCTCTCGGAGCTTGAAAATGATGGGATTTATTATGAGATTTGAAGTATTTATGACGGATTTAGAATTGTAATTTACTATAATGAAAACACCATTCACGATATAAAGATGAATATTTATCGTAGCATTAGCATGATGGATATAATTAAAAAACAGAATTTATTCGAGTAATATTTCAACGAATTTATTATTATTACTGAGTTTGCTGCCGAAATTACAAAGACCAAGAAAACCCAATTATGGTAATATTACTATACGTGGATGGGGATGCTGATGGCTTGATGAAGAGAAAGATCGTCGATGTCTGATAATATCGTAAATTTTAATGGATCATGGCTGTTTATTTATTTCAATGGTATTCTTGGGAATGTTTCAAACATTAACGGAATTACGAATATATTTAAAAGTTCTCGCGTTGATTAATTATATTTAAAAATATGTTTGTTTCTATTTAATCAAGTTTTGTGTACTCTTTGTTATAAAATCTTGTTACAAAGTTGAGCATATTGCCATATTTATATCTTACCCCATTTGCTAAAAACTTTCCCTCATTACCTGAAAAATTTAGTAGGTTAAAAAAGTCCAGTTCATTCTGTTATCACAGTAAAGTTACACATTCATGATAATCAAACATTAATTTCTTCGTTTTCTGGGGTAAGTGAAAACGAATAAACATTTATTTGATGAACATAAACATAACTACTAGCTGTTATATCAAACTAATTGGGAACTGTAATAGTATGTATACAAAAACATACATAAATAATCTCATATCACTCCTTAAGAACAACAACATTCCTCAACGTATTGTGTTGACTGAAGGTGCTCAAACATGGACTCTAACAAAAAAATTAGTTAACACGATAAAACGACACAAAGAGCAATGGGAGTTCGCGTGACATACATTAAGGACATAAGTTAAATGGAATACAAAAATCATACAGTGGAGACTTTAGATAGGTGGAAGATCCAAAGGAATCCCGAATACTAGGTGGCATGACCATATTAAACGTTTTTCGGGAGAATTGGATTAGAAAAATGGAGAGCGTTGAGGGAGACCTGTGCTAAGCAATGGGCGAAATAGGACTGACAAGAAGAAAGGAAAGTACACACTTGGCAGAAAATAAACTATGCGTTTAAGCTGCACATTTATAATTATTAATTCCGAAACTGATTATTTGAATTGAGTAACATTTTAAACATTTTTGATATAAACGGTAAGAAAATTTACGGAAATTCGTCATTCTATTTAACACTGCCATGAGTTATCGTTGTGTGAAAATTTTTATTTTCCATTTTTTAATTTATGGGTTAAAAATATTTGTTTGAAAAGTTCAACATGAGCTAACTTCGAATCTATATCGTGTTCTGAGGATTGGAACAGTCAAATTTATCTGCAGAGGATTGAAGTCAACAGTCCAATGTTTTACCTTGGATGCTAGGATAGATCCTCTTGGTAGATATTCTCTGAAGGTCAGTTTGACAGATTCTTGGCAAGCGCTCATTCCTCGACAAGACTTCTCTTGGTGTTTATCATGCATATACCCTTGGAGGCGTATGGATATAGATCCTTGCAAGTAAAAATTTGCAACAATATCACTATACACTAAAAATCGTCGAATTAAACACGAAAAAGAGGAACACTATAAATTCATAGGTCATATGAGCTAAAGAAATACGCTTCACCAAGAGGGATTTAACCTAGCCAAGATATGGAAGTATGAAGGAAACATTTTTGTTTTGACGAAAATTACTCTAATGTTTCATATTCTTAAGGGGAATATCCGAAATTGTAACTGGATGAGCTGTTCTAGAGCAAACTGTATTTCTTGTAAACAGCACAAACATCAACAGTGTCGGCAACAAATTGTATACAGGATTCTTGGTCCTTAATAAATACTAGTGTTCGCCCAGTGGTCGAAATTCTACCCTATTTCATCAAATTGTGAACATTATGAACCCCCCCCCACCCCCAATTCGTTCATGTCATATTCATATTTACAAATCTATTGAAAAAAAAATTATGAGAATTTAATTAAATATAGGTATTCCAAATAATTTTGAAAAATGCGTGATTCTCAATTTTTGGTGGAATTGCACTTTGGAACCTAAAAGTTTTCGTCATTTGTAGTTTCAATCGAGTTTATAAAATAAAAAAATATATGCCCAACAACCTTATAAAAACTATAATCTTTAATATATGTTCTCTTTGCCACTGAATTTTTTACTGCATACCTTCGGCAGATTGTGAAAATAATGTAATGACTATTTTACAAAGATGGTCTTCACATGATTTGACAGCAGGTAACGCTTTTTCCATATATAATTCCTCAATAGTTTGACCGTTTTCCAAGGAAAAATATATTCAATAAAAATATATTTCTTTGTTAAATAGAGGTAGGTATGTACTTAACTGACCATAACAAATCAGTAAATGCATTGAATTTCTTTATTTTTAAAGACACATCGTTAAAATGTCAATGAAAGTTTATTTTAGGTAAAAGCCAGTTACCTTGTAATAAAACCAGGATTTTGCAGGAAAGGAACCATGTAATATAAAATAAATTGTTTATTAGATAAAATGCATGAACACAAAATTGTAACTAACTGATTCCCTACCTAAATATAATTGAAAGATTCGGCCTTTAAATATATTCAAATATGTAGTTATAATTTTTAATATAAAAAATAAACCCGTTAAAAATATTAACATTATTTTAAATAATAAATTAATATTAATTGTAATATTTAAAACATTAGTTAATACCTACATTTTTCAAAAAATTTTTTGGTTTGAGAATTTCAATAGTCTTAAAGCAAGAAATAAATGGAAATAGAACCTTTCTTCTGGCATTTCACAATTAACGATTTCAGCTCGTAAGCAGAAAATGAAATCAAGCGCCTCAAAAGTTAATATGAAGGTGTTATATCTACTATTACATTCCAAATAACTACAAAACATAAGACATATTAATAAACCTTCCACCAAAATCTTAAGGTTCAATATAATTTCATTCACTTAAATGAAACACATAGTAAGCAATTTATTTCTGTTTTGTATGGAAAATATAAAGAAGTATAAGCACCTGCTGTTAATTAATGATAAATAAGTAATTCTCACATTTGTTAAAAACTTTTCGCAGTGAATGAAGCTGAAAAATGGAATTTTACATTTACACATTGAATTTACAATTTACTTTTACCCGCGTGCTATAATAATCTTACACTAAACAATATTCTGAAATTTCAAAATTCAAATTAAGGCGCTACATCAAAGATAGCCATGAGCAGGGCTCCCAGATCTAACTTTTTGTCATGATTATTATAATCAGTGCATTAATTCGCATTTTTTGTAATCTTATTCAAATTACATGAAATTTATGCGGTAAAGATTAAAAGGATCTTTAAATTGAAAGTATAACATTACAATTAATAAAATATTATCAGAAATAAATTCATCAACTGCAACATAATTCTTATTTTAGTTGACAAACCATATATACAAAGCAAATTTGGGATAGCCCAATGAATGGCAATTATTATGTAATACAAATTTTCCTGGGTTCTATTTCAATAGCATGACGATGTAGAATAACTTTAGAAACGAGTCATAATTTGTTACTCTTTAGTTTAATTTAATTCGTCTTTCACATTCGATTCAATCCATCTAACGATTTTCTCTCCAAGCAATCTGGGCTACACTGTTACTGTTATCTGTGTGGCATTGATAGAATGGACGTAAATAATGTTTTTTTATTATATTTTATTTAAAGAATGAACCAATATTATAAATAAAGTTTAGCATTCTGCACTCAAGGTCGTCAGTTGCTACTAAACAAAACAAAATAAATAAGTTCGATTGAGAGACAGAGGAGAAAATGCTTCCTAACCGTCTTGTGTTGGCCTATAGATTGGAGAATTTTTCCTTCATGAACTCTTTCAGTGAATAACTAGCATAGCGATTGATGTAGATATTACGAAAGAGTTTTATAGAATTATTACATGCGAATTATTCCATGTTAGCACACAAGAGATACAGAGATATAATAGTGAGCCACCAAACCACGGGAGCAAATATAAATCATTGCAAAGGTATTAAACTAATTCATGTCTATTTCATTCCTATTTTAAGAAATTTAGAAGACATCTTCAACAAATGGGAATTGGAGAAATACAAAGAAATCAGAATTCACCAAAAAGAAACCTTGAAAACTCACAAAGGTCTGTAAATTTATTGTTTAAACATCTCTAATCTGTTTTATGTAAAGAAGCACTACATCAGTTACCATAAAATATAATGTATACAATATATAGACTGCTAAATGCGTTCAAGTCACCCTGCTATATTACATGAAGTATATTGGCGAAATTATAGAGAACCTGTCAGACTGATATTCTTCTCGGAACATCCTCTAATTTCAATGTTGTTGAAAAACCATCTATGAATAGAAGTCAATCTTTAGTCGATATAAAACTAGGGTTCCACGAGATAAACCTACTGGAGAACTCACTGTCGTTTTAAATTATAAGGCCTAACTTATTTACAACTTTTCTGCCGCGCCGCTTATGTCTGCATGGCCAAGCGCGACCATTAAGGTGCGTAATGGTTGGCCAGCTGTTAAGACGAGGCGCGCAGGAATGCATCGATTAGACATAACGTAGTCGCGAGACACAAACTACACAGTCTGAGTATAATCAGAAAATGGGGGTGAGTGACAAAAAGAAGAGGAAAGGGGTTGCGATGGGAGCTTCACCTCCAATACGCCCATCCCCTCAATGCTTACGCGGACCTTTGCATCCGCTGATAAGGCGATGGACACTCTACGAAAGCCGTAGAAGAATGGACAGAATAACGGAATATGGGGTTGATATCGTCACCATCAATGTTATAAATCTTTTACAGTATTCCTTCCGATTACTTATAAGGGTTGCTGTAGGATAAATAAATGTCGATCTGTGAAAGCACTTGAAAATATACAGCAAAGACTGTTCAACAAAAAATAAATTGGAATATATTTTCAATATTTTTGCCGATGGGTTCATAAATATTTATTTTTCATTTCATGAAAATGTATATACAGGATGGACGAATAAATATGACACGGCCTCTCATACCAGAACGGTTTCATATTATGCGGAGATATTTCGTACATCCTTACTTAAAAATATATAACTTTAAAACTATTGAAATATGTATATACTAATAATATAACATGTCATGCAATTATATCAAACAATTTCGAAAATATGGCAATTAAAAAAAGTATGACTTGCATTTTTAATTAATTTAAAATCGAATTTTGTTATTAAATCATATTTTAAGCTAAACATCAAGAGTAAGGACTTTCAATAGGGAAATGTACCTAATTCCAAAGATTTATGAGGGTGGCAAATAACTGCATTGAATTAAATGCACTATTCATCTTTGAATGTTTGTAACTTTAAGATAAATATATTTGTTAAAATCACTGGTCGTTTATGTAGAAAATCGGTGTGCTTGTTATATTTTGAGTAATTCTTTTACAGTATGACCGCATTTAGTGTAAATTTCCTTGCACGTTATGTAACAAGGTTAGCGCTCCAGCATCAGGTATCACAGTTCTTCAGCCGCTTCCAGTCACCGAAAAATGGAACTATAACAAAACATTTTGGTCCATCGAGCCGGATTTACTTTTTTTGAGCACCATGTTCTGTTAAAGACGATCTTAATTGAATATTGTTGTCACATTAGAATCGTTTTAAATGTATTTTGTGACACTACTGGAGGTCAAGTTTAAATACACGAAAAAATTGTATAATTTTCATTAAGTATTTAGTGATTAAAGGTACAGATGTGAGCGTTTCACTCGGGCCAATTTGTGTTTGGTTGATATAAAAACACGTGTTTAAATAAGGATGTTTCGGGATGGTTTCTGCAAGATTACACATTCGAAATAATTTAATAGTAACTTTACTAAAATACGCACAAATAAAAGTTGATAAAAAAATAAGTAAAATTATCTGGGATATGTTTTTATTAAAAATAAACGATTAACTCTTTCTGTAGTATATTTTGCAGGCTTGATCGTAGTTCATGAGGTTCATGAGACTAGATTCCTAGAGAATTTTGATCATAATCTAGAGAACTGTGATCATTAGCTTAGTCTGGAACGGATCAACCAAATGTTTCCTAAGTAACATCCTGCATAACACGTTATACTATATTATAAAACGTTCCCCAAATTGTTGTTATCTTATATACTGTTTCAATCTTCCAGCATTAATGTTGGATTCTATATTATTAGATTCTTTTAACCTATAGTCCTACTCTACAACTTTCTATCAAAAATTATGCACATTGCCCAATAAGCCACTAACCACTTCACTATATTTGAATACCGTCAAGTTTTATATGAAACATGCCACAATACAAGCAATCAAATCTTTAGCTAATTTCATATCTTTAGGGTGTCCCATGATGGTCAATGCAACATCATATCAAATTTCACAAGTAAATACGCCAACGAACGACTTCCATTGATTTCCAAACCTCCGTATCAATCAACGGACAAATACCATTGTTGAAGAAGATGAGCCTTGTTCCAATATACTTTCACCCGAACCTTTAATTATCATATGCACCTATTTTAGGCCCCATTCGCCGCTTTCTAATGTGTTCCATTAAATCCTGTATATTTTATGCCTATCGACATAAACTCGGTTCTTAAAATGTCCCCACAAGAAGAAATCCACTGGTCAAATCTGTGGATATTGGTGGCCACTTAATAGGTCCATGTCTGCCAATCCACCTTTCAGTTGTCAAATTGGCATAGATTTCGTGTCGATTTTAATGTGTATCGTTTGTACCCAATGAGGATTTTCCTGAGATGTGAATCGCAAATTGCTCCGATTTACAGTAATTAAACTCAAAGTAGCCCCATCGGAAAGCAGAGTGTTATTTAAAATCTGGAAATCCCCGTCAGATTACTGAATGCAAATTTCACAAAATGTAATCGTTGATCAGGGTCATCTTCTGTCATGTCATTAACGATGTGCACCTTGTAAGAATGGAATTTAACATTTTTAAATATTTTGAAATAAATGACTTACATTTTCTCATCGAATAACTTAAGTTGTTGTTGTGGGAAGGGTTTTTCCGTACCGTTAATAAAACGTTTAATTTTGAGTTCATTTTAGGTCTACATCTAGTTATTTGACACCCCTCGTTATTAAAATTGCTATGCGTTCTCTCTATGATAAGCGAGTCGTTTTTATATATAATATTTATGAATACCGAATAAGAAACGATGTAGGAAAAACATCAACTATTTAAGGATCAAAGCTACTAATCGAAATTACTAGACACCAAATAATTTGTATGTAGTTATTGCTCAAGAAGATTTAACTAGTAAATTAGTTTTTGTTAGTACGAGAAAACGATTCTTTTTTAATAAACTTCTGATTCAAGTAGGTACATTGTTATTTGCAGAAGAATCCCCTCTACAAAAAATTCGATGATATCACTTTGACAAATATACTTTGTCCTGTTTTTGAGGTATATCATCAAAAGCGTAAAAAGTTTTTCGAAAATTGCCCTAATTAGGAATAATAAAATTAATTGCCCGACAACCTTATTAAAAAAATGCCAAATCTCAGTTTCTTATTAGATGAAGAAAAATGCAAAGTTTGGTGCTTAGAAGATTCTGCATTGTGCTCAATTCCCTTACACCTGGAGATATCCTGACTTGCAAACTAATTCTTAGATTTATGGTTTCAGTTAATAATTAATATAGTTTTTCATAATAATTAGCCCTTATTAAGCAATATGAAGGTAGTATATTTTTCGCACCATTACAAATGAAAATACCTGTCATATCGTTACTTAAATCAGATCAATACGCACAAGGAATCCAGAATGAGAAGTTTCACCAATGTTTAATATACCACTTTACTACATCATACTAATAAATAATATTTATAATTAATTATTTTTTAGTACCTCATCTATTAAACGCACACTTCTATGAATGTTTTTAAAATATTCTGATTTGCTTCCCTCTACACCAAAAACCTGCCGTGTTTCCCTGAAAGCAAAACCCTGCCAATTTGCCACTTTCTAAACGAAAAGCTGGCGATGCCCCTGTTGTACGGTGTTTTATAACAATAAAGCCAAATATAATAATGTTATAATAACGTAAGGAGGGAGTATTATCAAATAAAACATTCCTAAGTTATCAAGTTTATTTCCTTCCAAATATTTCCTGTACGATCATTAAATTATCATGACCTTTCTTAGTTTCAAGGATAACTGAACGATGCCATCTTGAAACACTTTCGTAAAGCGCCACTGCAAATTAAAATTCCAAAAAATTATATTTTATGTAGCATATCACAAGATAAGGGAAACGCAAAGCATTCGGCCTTTTACTGAGATTGATCTTTCACAAATGTTATTTACATGTGCTAATTACAGAGACTTACACAATGAATTATTGCTTTAAGCGGTTGCTTCTATATATACAGAGTGAGAGAGAAAGGCAACAAATTCCCCCTAGTCGTGACTTCTTATTGATATAACCATGTGAGAATGTGTGTTATTACATATACAATAATTTGTAATCATTTTTCAAATCTCTATGTCGTTAGTTCTCCCTGTTTCTCTTGATTTATGCTTCATACTCGAATGCCTTGAGAGTAGCTATTTTTTGTAGTCATATACAGTTGCTTTACTGCATACTCTTTAAAGAGTAATTCTTACAAGATAAGATATCTTACTCTAATGAGATTTCGACCGATATAATTTCTCTATCCTTACTTATTGTTTTGTTAAACTAATCGTATGTGTCTTAAAACAAACAAAGGGTTGGAACATATTTTGAAGTTATTCGAAGTCTTACTTATAAAAGTAATAGTATTACTTATTACTTAACCCCGAATTTCACTTGGCTAATACTTGAATATATAAAATTCGTTGTCCAAAATATAATCCTTTTTTTAACTGAGAAATTTGTTTTTCGCTTTTATTTTTACACTATTTCTTATATCAGTTCAATGCAAATACCTTTAAAAAAATTCTTAATATAAACTATACTTACTAGTTACAATTAGAAAAAAATGAACTTTTATTCAACATATTTTTCCTTCGAAATCTTGCATATCTGGCCTTAACCGTCAAGACATTGAATAATTTATATAGCTAGGCGTAAATATTATGCACGTGTATGATACAAAGTATCATATTTCCCTGACCAGTTTCCTGCTTCATTATGTAAACATGGGAACGCATCGACTTGACTGTTCTTTTGATTAGTCAGATTTTTAATGTTATAAATCAGAGCGACGCGGTCCCACAGTCTTCATTTATCGTTAGTATTACACGTATAAGTGTACCATTTAGTTAGTTCATTTTTAATTTTCAATTTAATCTTTTATTCAAAGTTTTAATTTTTATATTTCAATAAATATTTAAAAAAAACTCAAACGTGATTTACAAGATATAAAATTGGCGCAGTCAGTAGGATTGTCCAACACAGCTAGAACACGTGTACACTCACTAGTCGTGCCGATTTCCAAATCCTTGTGGACAAGAACTTCCAGACCGAGACAACAACTGTGGCAGCGAGAACCCGGAACACGAACATTACAGCTAACCAATCCTCAGCTTCTCCAGAACAGTCTCATGCCAGGAGTATCAACGTTTCTACTACTGCTCGGATCAGCAGTTTCACAGTACAACATCAAACCGATTAACAATACTCTCGATGTCTACTACCACAACGAGAGTGGAATAATTGGGTCAAACTATAAATGGACTCTATTAGTTCACCGGAACTTGACAACCCTTATGAAATAATAACAGAATCCTCAATACTTTACAACAAACTGTCGATCCTATGCCTGGCTTCAAGTTTCACGATACAGGTGCATTTCGTGTGGATGTCCAAACACACATTAGCCTTCTAAAACAAATTTCCGACTCCATCCAAACAAAATTTTCAGAAGTATTCCTAAAAGACCCAAACGCGGATTAATAGACGGTACTGTAACCATTTTTAAAGCAATAACCGACAACCTAGATGCATTCGATGGCGAATTCTATACTAGCAGCAGAAACAGACTTAACCAACAATTATAGGTCGAGAATCTTTTGAAAAATCAAATGAGCGTTACAACTACCATTATTAAAAACGTGAACGAAACTATTCAAAAACTTCAAATAGACGAGAAAATCTTTAATGAAGACATTAACATTACGTGAACTAAAACCGATCTACTATTCAAGCCAAACAATCATTTCTTGAAATTTGTGAAAAACTAATGGCCAGTTATTTGTTTCTTGAGGATAATTCAACGATATTTTAAATTCAATAACTTTTGCTCGGTTGAAAATTATTCACTCATCTATTATAACACCAGATCATTTTATTGTCGCATTACAGGAGATTTCTCAAAACCTTGTTAAAAATAATTTACCGTTACCAGTCAGATTTTCAAGTGTTGCACAGTATTTAGAGGTAATTGAAGTACAAGCTTTTCAAACTCACTCAGATATAGTATTCATTTTAAAAATCCCTCTAGTAGAGCAGCTTTATACAGCTTACCATTTATACCCTATTCCGATTTAAATGATTTTTCATTACATCCTTTCTTTTAGTCAAAAATATGTACCGCCTAATGATGATTTCATTATGTACATACCGATCAAGGACTTGAGTGCGTGCCAACAGCTGACTCCACTCCGAAGACTGTGCTCCGATTTATACGTGTATCCCATAGACTCAAATGCACCCTGTGAGGCGCAGCCCCTCAAAAACCCAAAGTGCCATCGTTTTCAGTGAAGGGTACAATGTTCAAAAACTTGAAACAAATGCGTGGATATCGGAACCCTAAATGTGATGATTAATTGTCCAGGAATAGATGCTAAAACTTTAGTGCTAACGAACAACTTTATCATTCGGTTGCAAACAGAATGTAGTGCTTTTGTTGGGATTACGAAAATCCCAGCCGAACCACAAAAATTCTTGAAAATTTCGGACAATTCTCACCCAGTTTTAATTCCATTCAATTGTTACAATTCCCACCCGAGAAACTTGCAATTCCGGATCTTAAACCCCTGAAGCTGGACCACTTAAACATGGAAGAACTATCCATAGCCAATCATAAGCTAGACCAGTATTCAAGAGATCTTGACGATCTCATCAATCAACCCTTCATTAATAAAAATATTTCCTGGTACGTTAAGAGACCTCCGAAAAACTCTAATCCAGAGAGTCTGAGAACCCTGACAAAACCGATCTTCAGGCTGAAACCAAAACTGAGGCCCCAAATCGAAGAATAACCTGAACATCCAGACCTATAGAAGTGAGAACCTTTATTGATTTACAAGATATAAATATATATATAGAGAGCGTTAGATGCTGTTAGATTGATTTACAGTGACAGGCCAACGCTCTTTCAGACCATCAGGCCAACACTGTCTTTAATAGTTCAGCATAAAACGTTTAGTGGTAAAATAGTCAATATAGTAGATCACTATTGATTTTTCACACAAGTTGCAGTAACTTTCATATTAAATATTCTGTTTTTGATGTCAATTTTATTATTTTATTAAAATATCATAATTTTCCCAAGGTGTTATGTAAAAATTGTTAGTCAGCGGACAATAGAGAATATATTAAAGATTGAAGTTCTCATAGGGTTGTTGGTGACAAGCCTTGCTCTTTCTCACCATCATGTGAAGACTATCTTTAATAGTTCAGCATAAAGCAATGTGATTGTTTATTAGTAAAATAGTCAATGTAGTAGATCACTATTGATTTTCGGACAAATTGCAGTAACTTTCATATTAAATATTCTGTTTTTGATGTCAATTTAATGATTTTATTAATATATTATCACAATCTTCCGAAGGTGTGTAAAAATTGTCAGTCAGCGGACAATAGAGAATATATTTAAGATTGAAGCTCTCATATGGTTGTTGGTCTTTTATTTTCTTTAATAATCACGAACTCGATTGAAACCGCAAATGACGGAAACTTTTAGGTTGCAAAGAACAATCTTCCAATTATTATATCGAACATTTTACCAGGAGCGGTTAGTTCAAAAATTTAGGGAGTCACGCATCTGTCAATTTTTTTTATTTCAACAGATTTGTCAATATGACGTAAATTATTTTGGTCTTCACCCCTACTTCTCCAAATTCTCCACAACTTTATTTCTTATAAAAAATACTTTTGAAAAAAAAAACAATAATGTTTACAATTCGAAGAAATATAGTCCAATTTCGACCACTGGGCGACTACTAGTTTACATAATTCTAGCAGTTTTATTTTTATCACCCACCATTCTGTACTTTTTGCCATTGATTGTATATTTCAAAAAATGGGCAAATCTTGATTTATATAAATTAAAAATACATATTTTGTTTCTTCTGTACTTAATTTTTCTTTTCTCTGAAATGACCAACAATATTCAATTATCATTTTGATATTTCATTCTACCTGGTATCGTTTCTCCATCTCTTTTAGATCCTGATGAAATCGTTCTCTTCGCTCTTCACACACATTACGTAAGTTTCGAAGAAAAAATATTGTGAAAAAAGCGAACTTTAAGGCTCATCAGACAACAATTTTTTTAACATGTTTGCTACAACAATTTTATAGTTCGGAGCTTCCACATTAACCAAAAATTTAGTCACTACTTCTTTAAATGATATCCAAGTCTCCTTTTCCTTTTATTCATTGTTGCTTTGAAGTTGGAATCGAATAATAATTTGTGTATAGCCGGTCCAACGAAACTCAGTTCTTTCAATTTAGCTTGTGATAAGTTGTAGATGAATCAAAATTTATATATTTATTTATTGTCAGTTCCTAATTTATTAAACGCACATTTGGCATTTCGTAATTTGATGGCCGATGATGCGTATGAATCCATAAGAACAGTTAAATAGCATAATTTAGTTTTTTCTTTATTTTTTGGAATATAAAAATAAAATTAAAAGAAAATTGAAACTTAAAATGTATTCAAGAATTACTATTTGTTCAGATTCAGAAGTTTAAAGTATAGCTTGTCGTTGTTATTTTCTAAAATAGAATCTGGTCTATATATATAGTAGAGTGTTCTTACCGACTGTGATAGCTCAAGTTTAAGTGCTATTTCCTGGTGCAGTATTTTTGCCACAGCATCGTGTCGTTCTTTGTATTCAGTTGCAGCGAACGCTTGGCAACCTCCTGTGATTTGCTAGATAGATTCAGATGTTTGGCAACCATATCTGCATCGGTCGTTGTTGATAGAAGGGTCTTTAACGATGTACTTTAGATAGTTGGAATTACTTGATCTTGGATTGCCAATATAAAGCCTTCCGAAACATATGAGCAGAGATCAACCAGTAGTTCGACGCTGAACTGTCGACATAATCTTGGTTGACGTCATTTATATGTCTTCCTTGAAGTGGCTTCTCTTTCCATTTGAGCAGTTTCTGAACAGTTGTCTGGTGGTATACTTGAACTTGTTGTTCTGTCAGTCGCAGAGGTGTTGAGTCATCAACCTGACATATGACTCTGTGTAGATCAGATTAGAAATTTGTTGATCACGTAACTTGCCTATATCTACCAATCCTCTTCCTCATTCATACCGTGGCAACGTTGTACGTTCGACAGAGCTCTTTGGATAGTGATTTTGGCCTTTTGTTATTAGTAGAACTCGAACTTTCCGTTGTAGTTGTTCAATGTCAGTCTTGAACCATTTAACTATTCCGAATGAGTAACTAAGTACTGAGCACGCATAGGTGTTAATAGCCTGAAACAGATTTTTACTGTTAAGCTTAGTTTTCAACAGTCGTCTTACCCTTCTAGAGAACTATGTTGATAGGTCCTTTTTCATGGTGGAGTGATCAATTCGTTGAGCCTGCTTTATTGGAAGGTATTTGTAAGTATGGCCTTCCTCCATGGATTCTCATTTCGTAGGGCCCCTGCTGTATTTTGCCTTTTACTATATTGATAATTCGGCATTTGTCTAGGCCAAATTGCATATGGATGTCACTAGAACACCCTTCTACTATTTTAAGCATATCATGCAGCTGTTGTTTCGTAGCTGCCATCAACTTTAAGTAGTCCATGTATAACAAATGGTTTATCTTTAATGCTTGTACGTTGTTGTGTTTGAGGCTGAACCCAAAGTTAGTCGCGTTCAGTTTGTGGGAGAGTGGTTTCATGGCAAGGCAGAACCACAGCGGGCTAAGAGAGTCTCCCTGAAATATACACCTTCTGATTGGGATAGAGTCGGTTTGTATCGAACAGTCGGCTTCATTCAGAAAGATTTTGGTTTGCCAGGTAGTCATGACATATTGTAAAAAGTTAACAATATAATTATTTACTTTATAGAGTTTCAGCACCTGAATGAGCCAATCATGTGGAACTGAATCAAAGGCCTTTTTGTAGTCCACATATGCCATGTAGAGATTTCGTCGATTGGCGTGGGCTTGATTGCAAACAACGGAATCAATTATTAGTTGATCTTTGCACCCTATCGAGTTTTTCGCGCATCCCTTTTGCTGTTCGGTAATTATGTTGTTCAGCTCACAATGTCTGAAAAGGCGATGATTAATGCACGACGTTATAAGTTTGTACAAGGTTGGGAGGCAAGTGATTGGTCGGTACTTTGCTGGTCCTGTGTACATAGGTTATTCTTTGGTAAGAGGTATGTAGCACCATGCGTAAGGAAAGTAGGCATCTTGTGTGGATGGATAATTATATCATTAATAAATACTGTTAATTTTTCGTGGGTGGCGTAAAATTTCTTTATCCAGTAATTTTGCACACCATCTGGTCCTGGTGCTTTCAAGTTATGGAGATGTTTCATTATGTTGGACGTGTCTTCCGTTGTAAATGGTTGGTGTTGTATCTTATCACAATTCTGAAATGCAGCCCCCTCTTCATTAATCCAGCTCGCTCTGGAGTTATGGGAATCTGTTGTGGAATAACTATTATTATTATTCAATTGAAAAATATGGGATTTTCATAAGTTAATTTGGTAATTAATTTTCTTTCAAAAATTGGCGATAGCGTGTCCTCAATTTTTTCGACAATAATTTTCACTGCTTTTTAAATTGTTTGTCAAACAACAAGTATTTTATTCAAAGCTCTCGTTTATTTAGATGATATTCTGATAAACCGTAATTCACATGAACAATTAAGTACAGCCTGAAACTTGGAATTCAAGCAGAAGTCACGAAATAAACCCACGAATATTTAACTACGCTGTATGTGCAATCACACAATCATCGTTGGCAGTTAGTCGACTAGAACAATATCTTGTACTGCCAAACATATAGCATAGTGTAGCGTTTCAACATAACAGAAGAAGGAAGTGAACCCATCAAAAGTGATGGGTAGCAGACTGGTCGGGTGGATGAATGTCCGCCGTTTCAGTAACGTTCTTGTCTTCATAATTTGAAAGAGCTACTGTGAGGAGTCACGCAAACGAATTCTGAACTTTTGATAGAAATACACGACGAAAAAGAGATAAATCGACAGAAAACTGAACGCATAGGGAAAAGTAAATGTAGAGAAACCCATCAGCAGATTAGTAATTGTTACTTATATTATTATATTTTTTTTATACTACATAAGTAATTGATTTAAGTAGTTGTTATTACAAGTCGTATAAAACAACTTATAAATTTCAGAAACAAAATTTACTTAGTGGCATTAGGTGTGTAACAAACAGAAGGAATAATTTCTTAAACTTCATTGTTTCGTAATTTGGTAGTTTTCCATTAAAAATGAAGCGATAACATTTGCAAAAAAAAATAATATATAAAAAAAATAATTGAGTAAATATTATATATACAGGGTGTCTCACATATGAATAACATTGCTATCTCAGAAACGGTAAGAGATACAAACACGATTAAATGGAGAACAAGTTGCGTATTTTGGAGCCCATTTGATTACTTAAAGCAAAGGAAATGGTCATTTTTTAGTTTTTTTCCTCTACTATTTTTATTTTAAAGAATACCAAAATAGTTAAAGGGAAAAGAGTTTTGTCACAAACTTCTAAACAATACGGCGTCATCAAATCCCCACTGCTAAGTTTCATTTCTGGGTCATCATCAACTATATTTTTTTAAATACGGACCTGCATTTTTTTGTTAGAATATCGATAAAGCATAGAAGGACCAATACATTGATATATCACATGTTATTTATAAATGCTATATTATACTTATTTTTGCTGTAAATAGAATTGTTGCTAAAATACTGAATATTTTATCATGACATTCTTTATGTTAATTTAACAAATAAAGAGCTATTTGTTTAAAAAAATATGAAGCACTTATTGCTTTTCCATTTTCTACTTAGTCGTGATCTCATGAAATTAGGTACTATCGATTTATTGCAGTTTTCGTTGTTCGTCTGTCCATAGAAGTAATTAATTATTACATAAATTATGCTGTTTGCTATTTGCAAAGCAACAAAAAAAATTGTCGTTTGTATTCCATAGACCTTGCTATTACCTAGAATTTTTGTATTCACATGTTTCCATTGCAACTTATAGTTTAGACGTTATCAAGGAAAAACCTGAATTTTTAAATTATATAAAAAACAAAACATGATTTTTTTAAGTTTTAATCAATTTTTCCATTTGCATCGTTTTACCACGCAAGGAAAACAAGTAACAAATTTAATTCAATTAGACTATTTATTATTTATATAAACAGGATAGTACCAAAAATTTTTACTCTGATTATTATTTTTTCTCCCAAAATGTCATATTAAACTTAACATATTATATACCAATACTTTATCGATATACTAATAAAAATTTGCACATCGCATTTAAAAAAAAATAAATGTTTTCTGAAAGATATTTGTGACATATTTTTTGGGAAATAATACCACAAGTCACGAAATTACTGTATATTTCCAAACGTTTCGGGGTCTATGACAACGGGCTCTGACCTAGACCCCGAAACGTTTATACAGTAATTTCGTGATTTGTGGTTTTATTTCCCAAAAAGGTTCTTAAACATTAAAAAAAATAGTCGATGATGGCCCAGAAGAAACGAAACGTAGTAGCGAAGATTTGATGACGCCCTGTAGTGTAAACGTATCTTTCAAAAATTTTTTCACTTTACCATTTTTCGATATTCTTTAAAATAAAAGTAGTAGAGGCAAAACACCAAAAATGACATTTTGCGACTTCCTCGTATAACTTGAGAACGCTAAGAGATACCGTATTGGAATGGGCTCTAAAATACACAACTCTTACTCCATTTAATCGTATTTATATCTCTTACCGTTTCTTAGATAGCAATGTTATCTCTTCATATTAGAAATACCCTGTATATATATATGTGCGTGTTTTTGTATTTACTCAACGATACACTCCTGACACGTCTACATATACATCGAAAAAGAAAGATGGTCGATAGCTTCTCATCCCAAGCACCTTGATCGTCATTGGTTAACTGTCCCAGACTGTGGTGCTAAGTGGTTTTCGGGCAAGGTAGAAGATAAGACACTCTACAAAGAAGATATGGAACCCTTAGATGAAATTAAGTTAGAGAAATTGACGAATGCTCAAATTTTTTACAAGATAATTGCTTGACCAACAATCAGCTATGGATAACAACATAAAAACAAGAACTATTACCTAAAGCAAATAATTAGTTTTTTTCTTTGACGTGCTGTAAATTAACTAAAATCAGCACTATCATAAAGAGTCAGCTGTACGCCTGGTGAACACTAGGCACACGTTCTTGATTACTTTATACATTTAAAAGTCAATGCTACTATAAGTGGCTACTTGTGTTCTCCAAATAACAAATAGAACAATACAGTGCAAAATAATTATATTGTTGAATCATTAGTTAGTGTTATAAATTACAATTAAAAATTGTATGCAAAGTTGTGTCACTACATCTGGTATAAATCGTCAGACTCAAATTCAGAAATATTATCCCAGTATGCATCTGCATTCCATCGGCAACCATATAGAAACATGTGTATTAAAAAGTATCATATGTGCATGCTTCTATGTTGAATTATTAATAATTCAATAAATGTATATTTATGTCAATATTAAACCTTATTACGACTACCCATTGGATGTTGTCCCTGATCTCTTTTCTGCAACAGATAAATATTTTAACCTTGTAATGGAATAAAAGTGTAGTAGGACCGATTTCGCAATATTGCAGGGATTAGTTGTTGTGGCTTATAGAAAGTTTTCCCCCCGGATGTTCTGAGACAAAAATATGATCAACCAGTCTTCCTCTGTACAAATATGTGCATTGTATACTGTGTATACTTATCTGTTATGAAGCCATTATCAATCACTATGTTGTTGTTATGTCTTATTTCTTGGATTTTTGCTGAGAAAACAAGTTTTTATGTTTGTCAAATCTATGAATTTGAAGTGACAGTTTATCTGTCTTTTCGATAAATTGATTCTGCGGGTTCCGCTATTTTCTCGACTATCAATAACTGTTTCCATAAAGGATCCTCATCTGTAGATTGAGCTCGTATTTCAAGTGCATGTGTATGTATACATATATACATTAACAGTTGAAAAAATAAAATTATATTGAATATGTTTCAACAAATATAATTAAAATATTAATCACTTCAACCAAATGTTGGAAATACTTGGTAACAAGCAAATCTATGAAAACATTCTTCTTGTATATTCAATTAATATTTTTTAAATTAATTTATGGTTTCAGCCTTTTTTTAAATATTGTTCGAAATTTGAATTTTCTACAGTACAGAATCTTACTAATGATGTTTGATTTCTGAATGAAAATGTAAATTAAATAAAATATAAAAGGGTATCAATAAGCTATTGTTATTACATCCTTCTTCTTCTTTGGGGTTTTACCCTCCTGGGTTTACCGTTTTTTTTGTTTCCACAAGTCTCTATTTTCCCAATCTCCCATTTCTAGTCCCGTTTCAATCATCACGTTTTTAATATATTTTTCCCAAGTCAAAATAGTTCGGCCTCTTTTTCTTTTTTCCTTTTGGTGACCATTCTATAATTTTTTGACATTCTTTTAACATGTCCATACCATTGGAAAGCTCTATTTTCCAGTGCCTTTGTTATAGACTGATTTATTCCCATTCTCTGCCACATATCTTGGGTTTTTAATTTGTCCGGCCTTCTAACCCTTAAACATCTCCTTATATAGTCCAGTTCTACGGTTTTTATCTTATCTCGAACTGCTGTTGTTATTGGCCACATCTCTGCGCCATAGAGTACTATATTTTCCACAATGCTATGGAACAAACGTTTCTTTGTATCCTGGCTTAAATCCTCAGTCCATAGCAAACCATTTAGAGTTTTTGTCGCTATTTTCCCCATACATATCCGCGTTGAGATCTCTTTCTCGTAGGTGCCAGCAGAACTTATTGTTGCCCGTCTATTTCTGCAGCCAATGTATGATTATGTAGGTTAAATCCCATATCCAAACACTAACGGTACCAGGTTTCCAAACATTGTCCAATCTATATATTGAAGAGCTAAGATGATAAAGTTTCAAGCCTTTGTTTATTACGATGGGTTTTGTGTAGTGGTTTCCCATTTTAATTCTGCTTGCGTTGTTTTTATACGTTTTTTTAATTATATTAATACATTTTTCTCTTATATTCACTCTTCGCATTGCTTGTCAGACCTTACATCTTGGTACATTATCATATGCATTTTCCAAGTATATAAAGGTCATGTGTGTTTCTATTGATTTGTCTCTGTTTTTCTCTATTACTTGTCTAATGCAGTGAATAATGTCTAAACATGATCTCTTTCTTTTCGGAAACCACTTTGTTCTTCCCCAAGGTTTACACTCTCGTTTTCTATTTATTTCTTGATCATTCTTGCAAATAATCTGGCTATGGATGGTATTACCGCCATTCCTCTATAGTTTGAGGATCCTCTTTTGTCTCCTTTTTTGTATGTGGAGCATAAATGCGTTTTTTTCTATTCCTCAAGAATTTTGTCACCTTCTTCTATTTTATTAAATAATTTTGTTATAAATGTTATTACTTTCTTACCTCCATATTTGAATAGTTCCATTCGTATATTTCCTAGACCAGTGGCCTTATTATTTTTTGCTCTTTTCAAGGTTTCATATATGTCATTTTCTGTAATTTCTGGTATCTGTCCATCTTCAAATATGTCTTCTTGTTGTTGGTTATTCTCTTTGCTCTTGTAATAAATCTGAGTAGTGTGTTATCCATCGTTTCGATGCTATTGGTTGTATTATTCCTTTAGAATTTTGTTATTTCTTATTTTCTTGATTGTTTTCCAAGTCATAGATGATCTGTTGTATGGTAAAGTATTGTCTATGTCTCTACATAGTCTATTTCAGTGTTCATCTTTTTCGTCCTTCACTCTTTCCTTGACTTGTTTTCTTAAGTTTTGATACTCTTTTCTTGTTGCTGGTGTTTTATTGGCCAACCATTTCATGTAAACTTTTTCCTTTCTTTAATAAGATCCTCTAGCTCTTCTGAGAATTCTTCTATGTATCGTTTTAGTTTGTTCTCTATTCCTAGAGCATCACTAGCTTCCTCAAGTAATGTATTCTTCAAATGCTCATACATTTCTTTTGGACACCCTTCCATATTCATGTCTAGTTTTTGGTCTGTTTTATTACATCCTTTAAAATCTAAAATATAATATAGACACGGGCCTTTTTATCTTGCATGACTTTAAATGCTGCATACTTCATTCTAACTTTGGCAATTGAAAATGTATCGTCTATTTCACTAATAGAAAATTCTGAGCCACCCTCTAAGCTTGGAGGCATAATCACCATAATTTATTTCCCGCTTTCATTTAGCAATGTGCGAAACTCTAGGAAAACTTTATCAACCAGAACTATGCTTGGTTCATAACGCTTCCTCTTTCCTCTTTCCAATAAAAGGTGGCTGAACATTAGATCATTTTCTTGGGAAACCATTAGCACTTAAAAAATTAAAAAGTAAACTTCTCATCTATTTATACCGTACCAAGAGAGATCAGTTCAACAGCTAATGAAATCGGATATGTATTTGCTTATATAAGAAGATAAAGACTTCTAACAATTCTGCAGCTTTTTTTACTCGAAGTTTGTCGTCCCTGACAAATGCTTGTTTATAAGGCATGAAATCGTTCAAAACCATAATTCAACTTACTTACTTACTTAAATAACAACGAATTTCTGTTAAACTAACTGTACAATTTCGGCTCTATTTATACATTTCACCTACAAATATCCCGCCAAGATAGCTCTGTTCTGGTTTCCCCAAAATATTCGATGTAAATAATTGCTGGTAAACTTTTTATTCGACCTGTCCAGTAAACCCCAAATTCCATGTTTAGAAACCATCTTCTGGTCGTTCAGATCATCCCCAACGGACAATTCTTCATCCTGGTCTAGAAACACTCGTACTAGATGTCCATTCTTCCTTTGTCGTAATCTCTGTGCAGCATAAGTAATTTCTTTAGGAGGTTGTCTTCTAGAGAAGGTTCTCCTTGCAGAAAGTCTTTATAGAGATGTCCATCGAAGACAGCTTCGACTAGGTGTTGCACGCTTATCACTGCTCATTAGAGATGGGTAGGTCCGGATGGACACGCATCCACGGACCTGCATCTCTAGTGTTAATGATAGATGTACATCCGACGTCAATTCGGACACAGGCCCGCGGACCTGTCAGAGCGGCAAGTAACACATGCAATGAGCGGTACTGAATATAGTTAAGAGATGTGTTGGTTCGGATGGACACAAATCCCTGGACCCGTATTACTGAAGGATGTACCGATCGGAGGAAGTACATGTTGGTTTTATACGCGGGAGCGGCATTGAAGCATGCCATGAGCGGTACTGAATCAATGATAGCGGACTGGGAACTGCTGATCGGAGTGAAGGGAACGGTATTACCGATAGTTTGATCATATAGAAGTATTGTTGGTTCATGGTTATATATTTTAATCGTTTTAGTATGGCTATTTTTATTTATAATTATTATTTTTGATAAACAATTATCGTTTTCTCCTAATATTATTATATAAATGGGAAAAAAAACAAAAAAATTCATACAAACACTTTAAAATTTTAATTGCTCGTTCGTATTTAAAATATTATCGATTCAGTGCCATAATGTCTTGCTAACATTATTACAAACCAACACTACGCCTGCAGTCCGACTCCGGTGATCACAGTTAGACAACCAGACCCATAAGGGTCCGACGGACACGGGTCCTGGATGTACATCTTTGGAACTGGATGCGTATCCGGATGCAACTCCGAATTATAAGCGAACCTACCCATCTCTATTGCTCATATGTTCTTTGCCACTTTCCCTCCTAATTCTTGTCTAACCATGCCATACCTATGTACAGATGCGGCAATGCCGATTTGCAGTTGCAGACACTGACTGACTCATTGATAGGTGTATGTAGATCAATGCGTTTGGCACATGGAGCCAGTTTCAGCTTAGCCCGATCCCTAGGTTCTGAAAATTTTTTTTTAATTTATTGTTATCTGAAATGCTCACTGTTAATTCTAGTTTATTTTTACAGACTTCTTGGGAAATAACACCACGCTTGACAACCATAACTGTATATTTAAATTTGCTAACGTTTCAAGGTCTATGCGTGACTTGGTTTTATTAGACTAATAATAGTATGAAGATTTGAAATTGAATGTATATGTGCGTAGCTGTAATTGACGTTGACATAGAGAATGTATACAACACAGCTGGCTGGCAATGTGTTATCGACTGCGTGAATGAGGTCGGCATAAGTCAGAGGGTTGTGAGTGTGTTGACAAAATACCTGACACAGAGCATGGTGGTGGACATCAAGACATGGTTGTCTCAGAGACTTACATAGGAATCCTTCTCGGGCCCACATTTGGAATTACTATACTATTCGGTTCTTAGGCTGCGAGCCTGGCCTTCACTGACGACCTGACGGTGGTAGTGAAAGCCAGGACCGGGGTGTATGAATTGACGAAATGGAGTATGTGGCGTTGGAACTGAGGTAGTTCTTGCTGCATCATCCAAAGCTAGCGCTCCATAAAATAAAGGTGCGTTGGCCAAGAGGCGGGAAAAAAGTTCCAGTAGACAGGAGTGGAAATCACAGCTAATAAGCACAATAAGTGTCTGGGTATCATCCTAGACGATAAAGTAAGTTTCAACGGTAGCGATGTTAGGTACGCGATTTAAAAATAAGAGTCAGTATTATTGTATGATACGACAGTATTGCAGAATGTCAGGGGAAGTGGGCACACAACCGAGTGACGATGGCAGTAGGACTCTACAGGCAGGTGCTCCCACGCCATCACGAATTTGAAAGAACTGGGAGAGGGGAGAAGCGCAATGGTGAAAGGAGGAAAGGGAGAAGTATACGTATGTGTGTCGTAGAACGCGGACCGACAACCAGTCGAAAGCACAATGGATTAAGTAGATTATACCAAATTGTAAGGAGGTCCAAACAATCAGGTAAACTACTATATGCTACACTTTCTTCCATTATGAGAGGTGACAGGTCTATTGTAAGCATGCGAAGGGGTTGTTAGGATCCACCATAGTTCAGTGGGACGTTGTAACGTGTATGAAGGAGAGTAGAGGAATGGACTTATGATTGGGGGTTTCGTGTTAGTAGTCGACAAGAAGAAGTAGTTTCTGGTTTCTGAAAAATACAAATAAGTTAGGGAACTGAAAATCAAGGGGCAATTTGTAGAAATTCTCTCTCAGGATTAACTGAAAGAAAGCAGGTTTATGGATTTGCCAAATTTTCCATTATAATATTTACAGCGTGTCCTACTAAGGTGGGCGGTTACCTGAAAAATTGAGTTACATTTCGTAGCCGCCAGTTATTTTTCTAACGCCCAGGGCTAACTTGATTTTTCCGAGCCATGTCGACATCATATTTTAGTGGGAGGATAGCGGTTTTTCTTAATTTAATCAAAAGTTATAAGATTTAGGTATAGGGAACGTAATATAAAGTTACTCGACAAAAAAATTGGGAGTTTCCATTTGAAATTATTGTGTTTTATGTGTTTTATATTGTGAATGTCATTTTCACTATTTTTTTTAGAACACACTCTAGATAAAGGGGTGATTTTTCAGTACTGTTTGCTGGCTTGAGTCTTCCAATAAGACATGCCAAAAAACCGTTTTATAACAGATGGTTGTTTAGCGAAAATTGTGGATTACCCACAGTCCTGCATCTGTCAGTTTTGACATAAAAATGCAAATATCTTGGGAATGGTTACATTTAGAGATAACATTTGGTTAATGCAATTTATCTAGAATGTAACATAACATCCAAATATCCAATAACATACACGGTGTTCTATTTGATATAAGAAAGTTGTCTATTTCCGGTATATCCGGAAATGCCACAGTTCTGAAAATATTTTAGTCAACCTATCGGCCTACCTATGTTGGCAAATTTTCAGGATTTTAATATCGATATTTTTTTAGGTACAGGTAACCTCCCACCTTCGTGGGACACCTTGTATTGTATGATACTTATCTGTGTGATGCGATGTTTCGATCCCTTATCAGGAATTATTATCGAACAATGTCTTTTTCTGAAGAAAATTGTAGAAATATTAGCTCGCTTGACTTTTTTTCAATTGAATGTCAATAAATCGTTTCCTATAAACCATAATAACGCATATTTATTCTATTTGAAATTATGATATTCTTATCACATTTAATTTTACACTGCTAAAAAAGGAATCCTACCGAAAATTAATCTGTACAAAAACCATGTATCCGAGTATACAAAGGACGATAAAAAGTAATTCCTATAGACACGGGTACAAAAAGTGTCGGCATTTTCAGTTCTACTACTAGACAGAACAGGAACAATCGAGAGTAACTGCGATGGATTATAATGGACTACGTACAGCAGTTCAGTAGATAGCGACGTAGTAGAACAGCTGATTTCGAAGTGTGAGAGTTCATCGACCTTTTAAAAAGTAAATATTTTGTAGTGATTGTGAATTTGTGAGGAAATAAAAACGATTCTGTTTGGGCAAAAATTGTTTGAACCCACGGAGTTCTTATTAGTAAATACGCTGACCTATTTTCGAATGTTATCATTGTACCAAACTTCCATCATGGAATGATTTAATATTAACAAAACATCCGTACTCTATTCTGTAGATGGTAAATGTAATTATAATTGTACTCGATTATGCATCAGATCAGTATAAATGCATCTAGGACAGAACAGACTTTCAAGACTTCCTAAATTCATTTACGAATTAGTATTGCTTGAAGAAAATTCCACCTTAAGGATAATTTGAAAAGTTTAAAAATATCGTGGCAATAAATATTGTTTAATAGCAGAGCAAATTAAATCAAAAAAGGAAATTCTAAAAGGTAAGAGTGAGAAAGACGCTTATGGATCGATGTGAAAGCAATTATTCGGACAATGACAGACTCGTCATTGTTCTCTTCAGTCGTGCGAAGGTGCTGATGGTCGGTTTGAGTCGGTTCAGCTATTCTGAATTCACATCCTTTTTATATGAGACACATCTCCAGGATAGTTTACACATATTCCTGAATAGTTTTGTTTAGAAACGGAAGCTCGTTTCACTAACTGTACACTGGACAACATTTGTGTCAAGATGTATGTTTTGAAAAACCTAAATTTGATAAAAATATTACCACATCGGATTGACATCTCATTTTCACCGTTATTGTGAACATTTACTTAGAATTTTCGATCGTATAAAAGATACGTAGGTTAAGTCAAATATTAACTAAAATTGATTGAGAATTGTTCTTTAGCTATATAAGTCTAGCTATTAATATCAGTTTAAATTGAATGATTACAGTTATTATGCTAAATTAAAAGTAGAGCATGAAACCTATACTTGTGGCTTCAACACGTATGAATCTAATTTCATTATGTTGCACTCAAGACAATATCATAAGAGTCCTAGATGTTGAACATTATGTCTCTCGTCAACATAAGCTCATACTACTTAATGCAGAAATTTACTCGTTAATAATAAAATCTGAAAAACTGACCTAACAAATTTTGGGCCCATATAGTTATGAACAGAGTTTAAAATTTATCTCCAGAACAATGTGTATAGATTACATTATTATATGTTTAATACGATCAAACAGGCTGAGATTGTCCAAATAGAAAAATTTAATCGTTTATGAATACACCTATCATTACATTCAGAACTTAAAAAATGTATTGTTATGTACTTCGTGGGTTCAATTTAAAAATTATAACAACTAATATTTACTTTCACTTTTCTAGAACTTTATTTACATTTAAACATCTGATTCAAATACAATAACAATCCCATATAAGCTAGTCGACGCGGTATCACTGAACTGCGATCGTGGCGTGCTTCTTTTATAATCCCCGTGGAATTCTCCAGTAGAAATCACCATCGTTCCTTCCGCTGCCGAGCCTTTTCGAGAATCGTATTTTTTTATCTTGAAGCGTTTGTTGTCGTGCTGAAATGACACAGGGTCGGCTTTGGGTAAATTTCGTAACACTGCCCCCCCCTTTAATTCTGATCGTCCCGATCAGAAACATCCCCTCCATGGTAGGGAGCGAGTCGATCTAAGTGAACCACCTTTAATTTAGCCTTGGGGTTTCGACGGATCCGGTAGACGACGTCATTAAGCCTCTTGACCACCTCGTATGGACCATCCCAGGCGGGTGTAAGCTTTGGGGATTTACCCTTGCTCCGTTGGGGATTGTACAACCAGACTTTATCCCTCTCCTGGAACCCGACTGATTTGGCCTTGAGGTCGTATCGCGTCTTCATCCGGTCACTGGTGGCCAACATCTGCGTTCGGGCTAAGTCGTGTATTGCCAGCATGTTATATCGGAGCTGGTCGGCATAATCGTCGATGTCTTGGGGAGGTTCTTCGGGGGAGCCAAATGCCAAGTCGCATGGTAATCGCAGCTCCTTTCCGAATAGGACCCTGGCTGGGGTCCGGCCTGTACTATTATGTACAGCAGAGCGATATGACATCAGGAATAGGGGAATATGCTCATCCCAATCACGCTGGTTATTGCTGACGACCTTGGATAGGTGTTGTTCCAAGGTCCTGTTGAATCTTTCCACCATTCCGTCTGACTGTGGGTGTTCTCGTTTTCCTGATCCCCAACATCGTGCAGACCTTCTGGAATACATTCGATTCGAAGTTACGCCTCTGGTCTGAATGTAATTCCATCGGGACGCCAAACCGGCTAAATAGTTGTTCTACTAGCACCGTCGCTACCGTGGTTGCCTCTTGGTTGGGTATCGCATATGCCTCAGGCCATTTGCTGAAGTAATCCATTGCGACCAGAATGTATTTGTTCCCCCTCTCAGACTCGGGAAACGGACCGGCGACATCGATGGCAATTCTCTCAAATGGGACGCCCACATTGTACTGCTGCAGTCTGCCCTTGGTCCGGGTCTTCGGGCCCTTACTGGCGGCACATGTGGCAAATTTGCGGCACCAAGCTCTGACGTCTTCGAAGTAATTCACCCAGTAGTACCGCTGGCGAACTTTGTCTAGGGTTTTATTCATGCCCAGGTGGCCTCCGGTAATTCCATCATGTACTTCGGTCAGGATGGCTGCTACCTTTTTCTTCGGAACTACCAGTTGGGACTTGGTTTCTCGTCCATCAGCGCTTTCCCAAACTCGCTTGAGCATTCCATTGTCTACTCTTAGAGAGTCCCACTCAGCCCATAACGATTTCAGCACCCCGGAGTATCTAGCTACCTCGTCCCATCGTGGCCTGGGTGCCCCTCTCATTTTGAGTGACAAGATTGGTTCGATGTCTGGATCAGCCATTTGGTCCTGTATGCACTGTTCCGTTGTCCAGTCTTCATTGGCCTGTACTCGGATCTGCCTGATGGAGATACCCTCTCGCTGTTCCGTCTTCAGACAATGCTTGCATTCCGCTCTACAGGGTCTTCTGGATAGGCCATCGGCATTATTGTGCAACCGGCCGGCACGGTGTTCCACCTTGAAGTCGTATTGCTGTAATTTCTCCATCCATCTGGCCAGTTGTCCTTCCGGTGTCTTCATGTCCAGCAGCCATTTGAGTGCGGCATGATCTGTTCGGATTAAGAAATGGCGACCATACAGGTATTTGTGGAAATGGTCCACAGCCCTTATTATTGCAAGAAGTTCTTTTCTGGTGACGCAATAATTTCTTTCTGGCTTCGAGAATCCACGGCTGTAGTACTCGATCACCCTCTCTTCAGCATCTTGTACCTGGGATAGGACGGCCCCCAGGTTTGGCGTCGGTGTCTAAGATGAACTTGCCGGACTGTGTAGGAAAGGCTAGGATTGAGCTGGAGCATAGTGCTGCCTTCAGTCGCCTGAATGATGTTTCGCAATCCTGATTCCAATGGAAGGTCTCTTTATCAGTGGTCTGCCGATGTAGAGGGGCGGCGATGGTGGCAAATCCCTCAACAAAACGACGGTAGTATGAACAGAGGCCCAAGAAGCTTCGGAGTTCATGTTTGTCTCTTGGAACTGGCCAATCACGGATGGCTTCTATCTTGTCTTCGTTAGTGCGGATTCCTGACTCGGACACTACGTGGCCCAAAAACTCAACTTCTTTTTGAAACAAGGAACACTTCTTCGGATTGAGTCTCAGGTTGGCGTTATTAATTCTGGAGAATACTTCGCCCAGGTTCTTCAGATGGTCGTCGAATGTCTGGCCAATGACTAGAATGTCGTCGAAGTACACTAAGCACGTCCTCCATGTTAACCCGCTCAGTACATACTCCATTAGCCTCTCAAATGTAGCGGGTGCATTACATAACCCAAAGGGCATGACCGTGAACTGAAACAGCCCTTTACTGGTGGAGAACGCTGTCTTCTCTCTGTCGTTTGCGTGCAGACCAACCTGCCAATGTCCACTTTTTAGGTCTAGTGTGGAGAACCAACGGGAGCCTGCTAGTGTGGTCAAAGTGTCATCGATTCGGGGTAGTGGATAGCTGTCTTTCTTCGTGACATCATTCAGCTTTCTGTAATCCACGCAAAATTGGGTGGTTCCATCTTTCTTTTTAACTAGCACGTCAGGAGCAGACCATGGACTGATGGATGGCTCAATAACTCCATTTTGTAACATGGACTCGATGTTTTCCTCGACTGCCTGTTGTTGCCCCAATGGTAGTCGTCTAGGTGGTATTCTGATGGGTTGAGCCTTTCCGGTATCTATTCGATGCTGGATGATGTTGATGCGACCGGTGGTTCCATTTTTACTGTTAAAAATTTGCCAGTGTTTTGTGATAAATTGCTTGGCTTTCTTCTGGTTCTCTGGTGTCAAGTGTGTCAAATGGTCAGCAAACTGTTGTAGGAACTCTTTATCGGGCCCTGTCTCCTTCACCGACGTCTGGTACTCTTCTTCGCAATTGATGATGGTCTCTACTGGCTCGAAACAAGCTATCTCTTGACCATTGGTAATTCTGATGTCGTTGTTGGACAAATTCAGGACTCTGATTGGTATATCTCGTCCGGTTTTAACTATAGCCCGTCCAACTAAGTAGTCATGAGCTGAGTGTACGGGCTCCACCATTCCAACGCAGCTCCCAGGATTGCTGTCTAGCTGCCCATGAATAATCTGTTCCGTTCGACCGGGAATTCTAGCTGAAGACTTTGCCACAATTTTTATGGGCGTGACTGATGTGTTGACGGGCCGTGCCAATACAAATTCCTCATTCAGGAACCGAAGAACATCATATCTCGGGTCGAACATAAATCCATGCTGGCTAATTAGGTCCATTCCCAGTATAAAATCGTCCTCGATATTCGCTACCAGGACCCTATGCCGGATCATGTTGTCCCCTATCTGTAGCACGACATCTGCCTCACCCTGTATTGACATGGACTCGCCGGTGACTGTTCTGAGCTGGATGTTATTGGTAACTGGCCGAATTTCTGATGCTCTCAAAACCCTGGACTTGGCAATGGACACAGCGGCGCCGGTATCGATGGTGATGGTAACTGCTCGCCCGTTGATGGTGCCTCTGATGACTAGGCTGCCGCTATCTCTGCAAAATCCCCGGATGGATACTGTCCTGGGGGCTGGTGGAGGGTGAGTCAGCATTCGCCCCCTTATGCTGACTGGTTGGAGTTTCCCTGGTTGGTAAGGTCGGTTTGTTGGCTACCCCTGGTTGGTGATCGTTCCGGTAGCCTTACTCGGCAGTCACGTTGGAAGTGTCCTGTCCGTCCGCAGCGGTAACATGCCCCTCTGGTGCCAGTTCTTTGTGACCGTTCTAATATTTTGTTCAGGCCAGCAAGCAGCGCTTGAAATGGTGACTCTGACTCTTCCTGGTTGAAGGAAACTGCTCGGACCCTCGGCTTGGACATGTTCATGACGGCCTCTACTTCCAAAGCCCTAAGTAGAGCTTCATTACTTTTCTTGACGCCACTTAGTCTTAGATTTCTTTGTACTTCCACATCTCTGATGCCGTTTATGAAACTCTGCGTGGCCAACTGGTCTTTCGTTTCCTCTGGCAGGTCTGGGTAGGACAAGTGTACTAACCGTCTAATCTCTGCTTCGAATTCTTGAAGGCTTTCACCGGATTTTTGCGTTTTTCCACTGAGTTGGACTTGGTATACCTGGCTCAAGGATTGATTGTCGTAGCGTTTGTCTAGGATGGCGATGATCTTGTCGAAATTGCCTTGTTCATCGACTGGAATGCTTTGGAGGAGTTCTAGGGCCGGACCTCTTAGCGAAATTACCAGAGAAGTAGACTTTTCTTGATTATCCCATCCATTAGCTGTAGCCACGGCCTCAAATTGTCGTTTATACATGGGCCAAGATGAACTGCCGTCGAATGTGGGTGGTTTACTAAAGGAAGCTTTGGTACTCACGGTGTGCTGGTATTTTCCTCGCTGTAAGTCCTGTTGCATTTTTTTGATTTCTGTTTCTACCTTGTTTTGGATGGCACTGATTTTATTTTGTACTTCACTTACTTCACTTTGTACCGTGTTTTTAATGGAACTGATTTCAAATTTCACCTGGCTCTGGATGGAATCGATGTCATCTACTTTGATTTCAAGAGTCTCCACATTATTTTTTAGGATCTTTATGTCGTCGTTTATTTCTTTTATGTCTGATTCAACTATTTGCATTCTTTCATTAACTGTTTCATTAACTTGCGATACTATTTGCATTAATTGTTCAAACTGCATTTGTCTTTTTTCTTCAGTTATTTTAAATTCATTTTGTCGCTTATATTCAACTTGTTCTTGTTTCTCTTCAAATACTTTAAAATCATTTTGTCGTTTTTCTTCTAATAGTTTAAATTCATGTTGTCGTTTTAATTCAGTTTGGTCTTGTTTTTCTACAAATTTCGAGCATAATCCCTCAATCAGATTTTGTTGTTCACTTTTCATCGTGGAAACAAGATTTTCTAATTCTATTTTACGTTTTTCATCTATATTAGTGACAAGATTTCCTAACTCAATTTTAAGTTTGTCATCAAAAGATTTCACTAACCTTTGTTGAATTTCTTCTTGATGTTGTTTCTCCTTCTTGTCACGTTTTTCTAGAATCTGTGCAATTTTTTCGTCTATCTTTTCCATACTACGAGTTTCCATAAATCAATTTAGGATGTTAACTGCACTTAATCCTTCACTTCTAACACCAAATGTTATGTACTTCGTGGGTTCAATTTAAAAATTATAACAACTAATATTTACTTTCACTTTTCTAGAACTTTATTTACATTTAAACATCTGATTCAAATACAATAACAATCCCATATAAGCTAGTCGACGCGGTATCACTGAACTGCGATCGTGGCGTGCTTCTTTTATAATCCCCGTGGAATTCTCCAGTAGAAATCACCATCGTTCCTTCCGCTGCCGAGCCTTTTCGAGAATCGTATTTTTTTATCTTGAAGCGTTTGTTGTCGTGCTGAAATGACACAGGGTCGGCTTTGGGTAAATTTCGTAACAGTATTAAAAAGAATTTAAATATTGTATGAGTTTTGTAGGGCGATTGCTGTACCAATCCTGACTTACAGCGTGCGGCAGTAAGACCTGGACAATAGAAAGATGAAAACAGGTTAAAAAGTCAAGAAATGAAGTTCTTAAGAAGTGTTAAAAGTTGCACACGTATAAACGAACTACAGAAAATAGGAGAAAATGGAAAGAGCACGTATACAAAATGCCAGATGATCCGTAACACTCAAATGCCTAATTATTGATAAGTGGAAGATATTGTATAAGGCGAAATTTAGGGTACCCAAATATCAAACATAAATGAAATTGTCTTTGACAAATTATGTTTAGAAAATCATCATATCAACATAGAAGTTGAAGTAGCGTAGGAACAAGAAATATTTTTCAGTTTTATACAAACTGGGATGAAGGCTTGTTCTTCTTACAGGTGTTTGCGAATCGGTCGGATCTCATTCTGTCCACTTGTTCATTCTTCGTCTTTATCCATTTGTTGACATTCTCAACGTTACTTTGCTCTCATATAATGCCTATCTCTCAACTACGTTATCTATTTTCTGTTTTGCTCTTTTTGTGTCTGCCTTTGTTTCTATTCCGTAGGTTTGTTAAGGTTTTACAGTTTTCCTGTATATCACCACTTTATTTTCTGTTACCACAAATGTATTCTACCATATGTTTTCTCTTAGACATTTGTTTGCCTCTGTGAATTATACAACCACTCATGTTTTTTGTTTCTACCAGTGAAACCTAGTACATCATTGGTTTTTGGATCGGTGAATCTAAATCTGATCATTTTTCGGCAGAAAAATCTAAAAAAAATCATTTGTATGTTTTGTTTTCGGTAAATCTATATCCGGGGTCTGCATGTTTGCGGTCCGTTCAAGATCATTTTAAGGGTCCATTATCAGATTTTGCCAGAAAAATCTGAAAAGAAAATACGTGTGTGGGCTTTTTTCGGATTTTTCTGTCGAACTCGGACAGTTTGTCGTTCCATTGAACTTGAACTGGACTCATACAGACTAACCGACCTCGAATTCGGATTCAGCTACCATCAACTCGAATGTACCTACTAGGTTTCTTTGGTGGAAACAAGAGTTTGTTTCGTTGTGCCTTGAAATGAATTTGAACTTGATCCGATTCAGCGACCTCAATAATGTACAACGAACCAAAAATCCAAGGATATACTAGATTTCGTTGGCGGATACAAAAAATGGCTGTCTCATTTGGTTCATTATCATATTCAACAATATCCGGATGAGTAAATCTTATTCCTCCTTTTAAGTCTAAGTTATGTTGTTAAATACTTTTCGAACCCATATGCGTAACGTTTTTCATACTTATTTCAGAAGTTTATTGTGTATTATTTCGTCGTCTAATATTTATACTATATCGCCACTTTTTCATTCTTCGTTTTAAAAGTCTCGAATGAAAATCAATAACTTGGCATCACAAATACATTTTTTTTTATTTTTCATAGATGATTTACTATTTACTTAAGAAGTGATGATATATATAAGTTCTCTCTCTCTCTCTATTTCCCTCTTTTTAATTATTTTGTTATAGCTGATATGCTGAAATCAAAACATTAAATACCAGACGTAAAATAAAAAAAATTCATATTTTTGAATTTTTGTTTTTAAGTTTCCACTGATGTCAAATCTCTAGTATATCTACTATTTATCCACGTCCTTAATAACTAGTCGTGGTGGTATTGTTGAAAAGGCACCTTTGCAACTGTGCATAATTTGTCATTTATTCCGCTTCATGGTATTCGTCATTAGTACCTTTACCCTGTCAATATATTTACACTGCCAGTTAGTGTCGGATGTTCAAATTATATTCGGTGTAGTACTGTGGTTATGTGTTGTGGAAAAAATTTTTTTGTCCCAATTGCTAATAATATGGATTTAAATCTTATTTGTAAGAAACAAGAAGCAAAACGCTTAAAATTAACCCCAGTATTTTTAGAACATTTCACAGAAGAGAAAATCTATAACCGAAGATTTTGACATTCATTTATTAATTATTTAGATCTTTTTTTTTTCTTTTAACTGTAATTAATTAATTAACATCTCATATTTTGTTCCAGAATTTTCCCAATATGATTACTGACTATGAAGATGATGCTCACTTCTGCTTGAAATGTCACAATACAATAATCGGTCTGGAAAATTACGTAAGACACAGAAAAGCCGGTTGTTCAAAAAATCTTGAAGATGCACCAAAATCACCACTACCGAGCCAACTGTTATCCGCGGATGAGTCATTTAATTTGAAAGCAGATGATTTCTTTTCGTCTCTGGAACTCAGAAGTAGCTCAAAAAAGAATGAAAGCCAATCAACTTCTGGAAAAAATAGTGGCATTTTGACTAGAAGTAAAACAACTGCAGTTATTCAAGCTGTGTCAAGTGAGTCTGTTTAATGAATTTCGAGGCAAGTATGTTATTTTATCTTTTGCAGATTTAAATAAAGAAATCCCTGAACAGCACCAGTCAAAATCTGGCAAACATGTATGGATTGGGGGACATCAACTTAAAGAGTTGGGTAACGGCGACAACCAATCAAAATTGATAAAAGCCGTAGATAACCTCGAAAGAAGAAAAGAAGAACCTTCACGTTTGGAATTTTATGATGATAGTGATGACGAATCGGATGAATATGAATATGATGTTGATGACACCAGTAGCGAAGATCAAGATAGCCCACCACGTAACCATACAGGTAAGCTATTAACAAATCACAAAGTGGAAAATACAGGGTTTTCTAAAATAAAGTTCCAAACTTCTGCTGGCTATATCTCATTAAAATAAGCCAAAGAGTCCCTATTAACATGTGCCCTAAAACGCACCCTTAGGAAGTTACATGCCCTTAAAAGTGCTCAACCAAAACTGTTTTTAACCGACTTCAAAAAGAAGGAGGTTCTCAATTCGTCTGTTTCTACGTTTTTTATGTGTGTTCAACGATAACTCGAAATAGGCTCAAGTTTATGCTGGATCCTGTTCCGGGAGATCCCGAAGTGGTCCCATATTTTTTTCAATAACATAGCTTGTATCGTTTTTTAGAAATTTTTCCAATTATATGGTAGGTTTGACAAAGAATTTAAATTTTGTTCCAGTTACCTACCTTTATTTTTAGTAACAAATCAAATTGTAATCAAAAAAATATATTAGAATTGATAACTGCGTCCTATTATGCTATATTACAGAAAAGTATATAATGATTTATTTTAGAATTCCTCGGAGAAGAGTCTATTAAATGAATGTCAATATTATAAACAGATATTCTCTAAATGATTGAGGAGATAAATGATTATTTTGAATGTTCATCTGGGATTTTCTCTCCTCGCAATGGTTTCTGAAAAATACAGATAAGTTAAGTACTTTAATATCAATGTGTAGTATCTAAGTGCAGTTTGTGGAAACTGCCCGGAACACTAGTTGCCCTCTTATAGAAAAAACTCAATTAATTGACATAAAAGTTAAGCGAATATAGTGCAAAACATTCAAACAAACATTGTTCGACAACGATTCCTGATAAGGAATCGAAACGTCACAAAAAAAACAGATAAGTACAACACAAAATACACAACATATTATACTGGAATACTAGTTGACAAATCTGTAGCCTACTTTCTCACAGTTAATCCTGCGGGAGAGTTTTTTCTATAAGAGGGCAACTAGTGTTCCGGGCAGTTTCCACAAACTGCCCTTAGATACTACACCTTGATATTCAAGTACTTAACTTATCTGTATTTTTCAGAAACCATTGCGAGGAGAGAAAATCCCAGATGAACATTCAAAATAATAAACAGACCTCAAAAATGCTGATACTCAAATCGTCTAAATATAGTGGATCCACCTAAGTTGGAATCATATGCAAAACTTTTTTAATACATAAACATATTTAGATAACAAATTACTCTATGGTTTTTAACAGTAAATGAGGTTGGTCAAAATAATAAATACCTTATTTTAGGCAATATCGAATAAGTTAATTAGATTAGAAAACTGCTTCCAATTAAGCCATTATATCACTACAAATTGTAAAACAAATACATTTTTGAAAAAATAAAAACGACTTCAAAAAAAGTAACTCAACTAAAAAGTATATAATAACTTTTTACTACAACAATTAAATACTTTTTCTGAAGTTGGTGTCCAGCTAAAGTGAAAATAATTTGAGAAGTACATTTTATAAGTTGTTAGAAACTTTGCTGTTCAGCTTTGCATCGACTTTAGAAAAAGTATTTAATTGTTGCAGTTAAAAAATATTTTATCTTTTTAGTTGACTTACTTTTTTGAAGTCAGTTTTTGTTTTTTTTTAAATTGTATTTATTCATAAAATCTTAGCAATTGCGCAAAGGTAACATTTTTTACGTAAAATTGTTAAGATTTTGTAAATCTGTAGAGAAAATTGCAAAAAAATTAAATAAAAAAAAATTACGAGCCGAAAACCCTCTTCACCAACGTAAATAGGATGCTTATGATTTGCATGTCCAAAAACGGAGTAGCACATGGTATTTAATGTAAAAAGTTATGTAAGACATTTTTTTCTATTTATTTTCTACCGTTTTGTCAACAATAGAAAAAAAAACAGTTTTGTTTGAGCCCTTTTAAGAGCATATAACTAAGGGTGCGTTTTAGGGCACATATCTATTAGAAACTTTTTGGCTTCTTTTAATGAGTAATATACTCAATAGAAGTTTTAAACCCTATTTTAGAAACACCCTGTATATGGGTTCTCCTGTAAAATAAACCTATTCTATATTAAGGAGGAAAATGGAAACCCATTTCCCCAATTCAATGGTCCAAAAATTCTGATAGTCGAGAATGGACGATTCCTCCTCCAAATTATACTGGAGGTAAATGGAAACCTAATCCAAGACGGGCTATGTCCCCTCCTGCTACTCATACGAAAGGCAAATGGAAACCAGAAAATTCAGCAAGAGAAGAAGACAATAATCCTCCTCCATCATTTACAGGAAGTAAATGGGTTGCTTCTAAACGGCAAGATTTTCAAAATGTACCACCACCTGGATACAGCAAAGGTAAATGGAAACCCAAGGAAAATAGTGAAGATGTTCCACCTCCCACTTACACAAGAGGTATGAGTACTTATTTATACTCTTATCGGTATATTGTGTGCAAATTTGGTAAATTATCTAATAATTTTAGGTAAATGGAAACCAAAGTTAGATTCCGAAGAACAGCTGACATCATCACAAGTGAAAGAGAAAGATAAATCTAGAATCGAAATTGATGACGATTATCCTCCCCCTTCTCACACCAAAGGTAAATGGAAACCAAAGAATATTGAAGATGAATATTTGACAACAAATTCTGAAATCATAGACAAAACAAAATACACTCAAAATGAAGATACTGTTTTAACCTCCTACATTAAAGGTAAATGGTATTCAAAACACATTAATGACGAATCTTTTACTTCACCAAGTCATATCAGAATGAAATGGAAACCGAGACCCGATATTGAAGAACCAGTGAAAGGAAAGTTAGATCTGAAGTTATCAAACATAGTTGCAAAAAAATCTGAAGTTGCGGCATCTTATAAACAGAATTCTAATCTTACGGCGAAAACTCTCAATAAGGATATTTCTAAATTACCACAGTTTCAAGAAAACAAAAATCCATCGGAAAACTACACTAAAGGCAAATGGTTACCATCGACTAACACAAAGGATGAAGCATTGATGAGAAAATCTAGTGGAACCATCCAATATTGGTGTAGCGCATGCAACAGAACACTAGCTTCCAAAATAGTTTACGAAAGACACTTAAAATCCGAACTCCATTTTAAAAGAACATTGCATGATCGAGAATTTGACGATAGCGAAGAAATAAACTTTTTAAAGTCAATCAGACGTCCGAAACCTAAACCTCCTGAGTCCATTTTTAGTCATCAGGAAGATATTACGAAAGAAAATGCAACAAAGAGGCAACGCAAAAAAATCTTTATGAAGTGTGAAGTTTGTCAGTCAAAAGTAAACAAATGTTTAATTGGGAAACACCTGATTTCGCATTATCACTGTCGTAAAGGAGACATAACATCAGCTGCTGCCAGAAAACTAGTGTTGGATAATATTCACGAAATTGTCCTGGAGCATCCATTTCAGTGTAGCATTTGTAAATTTTATTGCAATACACAGGAATATTTTATTCGACATTGGTTATCTGAACAACATATTAAACGAAGTACAAAAGTTCCTGGCTATTTTTTCTGTATAATGTGTAAATATAGATCAGATGATTCTCAAACCATGTATAATCATTTAGTATCTGCTGAACACAACGAAGTAGTGTCAGTTATAAATAGATCCGTACCGATTATAATAAAAAAAATCAATCCTACCAAATGTATAACCTGCAACAAAGAATTTAATTTGAAAATTCAACTTGTAAAACATTGTGAGAAATTTCAGCATGATAACACCTTTTTAAAAGATTTTAAAATGAAGTACTTTTGCAAAATTTGTCAATCACCTTTTTTGTCAAATGTAGCGTTGAGACGCCACTATGTAAAAGCTCATCAAGAAAAATACTTTATTTGTACACCTTGTAATTTAAGTTTTGACGATCTCTCAAAAGCAAAATTGCATAGAAGGTCCCAAGAACATAAATACAAATGTATTTCCATGAAGCCCACTGAGATTAATAAGAAAAAATGTAAAATATGTCATGAAAGTTTTAATAATTTTTTATTACTAAAGGAACATCTGGCTTGTAAGCATCCTGAGGAGCATATAAGGTATTTAAGTTATATATTTTAACTTACTTCTTTTGTTCTATTCCAGTATTGATTTACTTCCAGATGTCCTCACTGTGGGATGCGCTTCATCATTGCTCAGGAGCTGACCACTCATATAAGACTAAAACAATGCAAATTTGAAGAACCTACAGAGAACTCCTTGAAATGTGACCAGTGTCCGTTTTTCTCAAACTCTTCTTCAGAACTTCTTTTTCACAAAGCGCTACATGGTGATCCGGTATTACTTTCGGGAGGTAACATCTCTAAGACAAAAGCAATTCTAAGATATAAATGTCCACTTTGTGAGAAAACATTCCCGAAAGTGTCATTGCTGGGCCATATTCGTCTACATACTGACGAAAGACCTTTTGTATGTAACATCTGTGGAAAGAATTTTGCAAGAAAAAATAATTTACAATATCATGTGAGGAACCATGAAGGTACACGAACGAAAAGAGTTGACAAGAGGGCTGTATCTGGCGAAAAACCTTTTCTCTGCTCTACATGTGGATCAAGCTTTTCCAAAAAGTAAGTTTACTTGCATTTGTAAAGTTTTATGTGATTGATTTTTTTGAAAAACGTTTGGAGCTCACAGTTACCAAATGAAAAGTATATACAAATGAAATAATTAAAAAAAAAACTTACAAAGTAGGCTCGCTAAAAGTTTGCTCCCCAAACTGTAAGTGCTTATGGGAATATCCTATATAACAATTTTAATCATCATTTTTTTGAACTACCTTGTTTAACTGTAACTGTACTTCACCCTATAAATCAACCATCCTTTATATGCAGCTGTTTATTTGTCATTCAATATAACATTTTTTAAACACTCTATAACTCTAGTCCAGCCTATATTTCAGCTGTGCAACTGGTTATGGTCTCTGCTATATGGCAATTATTTCTGACAATTTTTGAGCCACCTTGTAAAGTATAATTTCTCTCCAGTCTTTACTTTAGGCATCCTCAATATGCAACCTTTTATAAAATTCTGTTAAACACACTGTGTAACTATAATTTTGCTTCGCCCCATATTTCAGGTATTCCATATAGTAGGATATAACTGTTCATGGTCTACCCTATATAACAACATTTTTTGATCCACCCTCTAAAGCTATAATTCTAGTCCGCACTCGATTCCAAACACCTGGTATATACAGCTACTTATGGGCCACCCAATATACTTTTTCATATAACTATAAATCCACCTATCCCCAACATATTTCACCCAAACTGCAACTACTTATTGGCCATCTTACATAACAACTTTATTTAACTTGTTTTTGAACCGCCTTGTATAACTATACTCTACTTCCATCTATATTTAAACCATCCTGTATATACTGCTGTTAATTAGTCAACCATAATAACCAGTTTTTGAACCGTCCTATATAACCATAATTTTACTGTACCAAATATTTCAACCACCCTGTAGATGCATCTGCTTAGAGGTCACTAAATATAACTTTTTTCTAAACATTTAACTAGAACTCTACTCCACCCTGTAATTCAATTGTTATCTATGCAACTGCTGAACCACTCTAGAAAGAATAATTTGTCTCCACCTTATATTTCAACCAACCTTTATATTCAACTTTTTCTAACATTGTTTTAATCACTGTATAACTATAATTTTACTTCGCCCCATGTTTTAGACACTGCATATATGCAACAGCTCATGTTCTATCCTACAAAAATTTTCGAACATTTTTTTAACTACCCTGTTTAACTATAATTCTACTCGACCCTCTATTTTAACTACCTAGTATGTATGTATGTAACTACTTATCGGCTCCCCAGTATAAAATTGTTGTACCACCCTGTATAACTATAAATTCATTAATTACCAATTTATTTCACCAACACTACAACTGTTTATGAGGCACCTTATATATAACAATTTCGTTGAATATTTATTATTGTTCACCCAATATAACATTTTTTAAATAGTTAACTATAACTCTACTACACCCTATCCCATCTGTGGAATTGATTATGGGCTACGCTATTTCACACTTTTTCCCCACATTCTATTTTACCACTTTTCATTTGCAGCTTTTTCTAATTTTATGAATCACACAGAGTAACTATAAGCTTACTTCGTCCCAAATTTCAGGTTCTACCCTATACAACAACTTTTTCTACCACCTAGTATATGCAACTATTTATGGCCCTCCCAATATTACTTTTTTTAACCACCCCATATAACTAATTCCTCTCCCTCTCATTTCAGCCATATTGTACATATGCAGCTGCTTATCCTGTATATGGAACAGCTTGTAGATCATAAGATTTTTTTAAACCCACCTTTATAAATTCAAATACATTCCGCTACATATTTCAACCATGCTATATATGCAACTACTTATTAATATAAAACAATTTTTTAGCTACCCTGTATAAACAACTGCTTCTAAGATTTTTTCAACCCATTTTATAACTATAATAACTCAAAAACATAATTATAATATCCTAACTGCTTACATTACACATTTTTTATAAGATTGCTTTATCCACCCTCTACAAATATAATTCTATTCTACCCTTATTTCAACCACAATGTATATTCAACATGTTGTTATCTACCTTGTATAAATGTAATTCTACTCCACCTGTTTTTCAACCACCTAGTTTATGCAACTTTTTATGGTCAACACAATATAACTTGAACCATTCCGTATAACTATTCTCACTCTACTTTATATCAACCACATGTGTCACCTAATAAAACTTTTTAAAGATTTTTATACCCATGTAATTCTTCTCCGCTCTATGTTTCACCAATCTTATGTATGGAACACCTTGTAAGATTACGTTTGATATATCAGTTGATTTTTTTTTAATGGAAACATGTTAGTTACATTTGCATAGTCCGAATTTTGAATAAAAGCTAAGCTATCATTTCTAATATTTGGTCATTCAGTTTATAGATATTCAATTCCTTCACATTCGTGGCTAGCTGCAAGCCACCGGCTCGACCTTACAATATTATGTGAATACGACCGCAAGGCGATCAGAAGTTACGCTATTACTGACAAATGCACCAAACATTTTGCGTGTTTTGATTAGTTGCCTACATATCAAATTGTATCATAACTTTGAACCGGCGTCCTCTCGTATATAACAAGTATATTGTGTGGACATGACATCAGTCAAATCGTTCTGCAGTTACACTATATCACACGTGCACATCAACGATTTTACTTATAAACGTTAATATATTGTTATTTTTTTTAAGTGTGCTGTTCAAATATCAATTTAAAGCGTACGTTTAAAGCACCATGTCATAAACTTCCAGTTTTGTTTACTCATTCAGTCACCTTGTAAATTTACTTCTCCCATTTTTACGAATATGCACTCTCTCTGCGATGGTAGCATTAATTTGCCTTCGAGCGCGAAAAATCCTTAATGGACAAACAATTTTAGTCATCATCTCCCTTTTCTGGAGAAAAGGATGTTGTGTTCCTCTAAAGTTTGACATCGTAAATCTTCAGTAAGCGTTAACGTATCCCTCAGTAAGTAAGCACACCGTACCGAAGCGACCATAGACCATAGACCCATTTGGTGCTGGTAAATAACTTGAGTACACATTAGAAGTGCGGCAGGGACGCTCTATATATCACCGAGTCCAGCCGACTACAACAACTTAAACACAACTCGGGAATTATGAGATAATACGTTAGGCAAATGTCTACTTAGTCCTGGCCACCCCAAGCCATCCTGCAAGCAGGGCCTAGGAAATATATATGTATAGGCACAAATTACGGTTAATGTGAGAGAACAACGAAAACTCTAATATCGAGAAATAATAGTAAAGGAGCTGGCCTGCTTGGAGACCATCCGGAAACGGTGGATTGAAATATTGCTCGTAAATTATTACTTAAAAGGAATATGTCTAATGACTCAAAGCACATATTTTACCGATTGTTTGAAATTAGATTTTTTATCATTACAAACTGATAGAAATATTACGACTATATAAATACCTAATTAAGGTAAGATTTCGTATGAATTTCTAGTAGCGTTCACAATAATTGAAATAAAATAGCAAGAAATGACTTGGGTTTTATCCAATAAATAAAAATACTGTAGGTATTTGAGTAGATAGTTTTAGGAAATTATTTTAAACTGCTTTTTAGGGTTCCGTATATACAATATACGGATACCCTTATAATATCACTCCGGATTTCTGCCTCTGTCACATCATAGCAATTTTCTCCTAAACTATGGGACGGAAGAGGTTGAAATTTGGTATCAATGTATAGTTTGGTGACGCAATCAGGAGTACATATCGTAAAAGAAGAAATTTTGATTTTAGCGGTACTTCTGTGGGGAAAAACTAAAAAAATCCACCGTTCCCCCGCCTGATCTACTGAGCCTAAAATTTTGAAAAAAATAGGAAATATAGAACGTTGCCCGAACTTTACAGGAAAAATAAGGAGAAACCATTAATATTAATTTTGGGGGGCAAATTATAGAATTAAATGAAAATTTAAAAATAAAAAAAGTGTAAACGCATCATGTAATACATCAAATGAAAGGCCCCATTCTGAGGAATACAAATATATTTTTTTCATATTTAAAAAAAATAGTTAAAGAATATTAACGGAAATTTACCAAAATTTACCCATCCCCCCCTAATCACCGAAACTATAAAACGCAAAGTTTTGAAAAAAATTAGAAGTATAAGATCTGACCTGAAGTTTACTGGAAAAATAAGGAGAAACCTCTTCTTTTAATTTTGGGGGGCAAATTACAGAATAAAATGGAAAATATAAAATTAAAATTGTTTCTAACCAATGTTACATGTTACATATCAAATGAAAGGGCTCATTATGACGAAAACAAATATATTTATTTCATATTTTTAAAATAAATTAATTAAAAGATATTAACAAAAATATAAAAAGTTGTACCCATTCCCCTCTTATCTTTAAAACCATAAGCTAGAAAATTTTGAAAAAAATGGAGGTATAGCCTCTCACCTCAACAGTTTACTGGAAAAATAAGGAGAAACCCCTAATATTTATTTTGGGGGGCAAATTATAGAATTGAATGGAAAATAAAAAATTAAAATTGATCATATGATATATCAAATCACAGGGCTCATTATGACGAACACAAATATATTTTTTTAATTTTTTTAAAATGAATGTTTTAAAATATATTAAAAAATATTTAAAAAAATACCCATTCCCCCCGTTATTCCCCAAACTATTTTGTTTACAGGAAAAATATGAACAAATCCCTAATATTAATATTGGGAACAAAATTATAGAATTAAACGGAAAATAAAAGAATATTTTTTTAACGAATCATGCAATACATCAAATGAAAGGGCTCATTATGAGGAATACAAATATATATTTTTCATATTTTTTAAATTAATTGTTTACAAGATATTAACATAAAGATATGAAAAATGTTCATTTCTCGCTTTATTTCCGAAACCATACTACCTAAAATTTTGAAAATATTTAGGGGTACTGGGGCTCACTTGAAATTTATAAGAAAAATTATTAGAAAATCCCCATAGTATTTTTAAAGACAAATTATACAATTAAATGGAAAATAAAAATTCAATTTTCAAACGCATCATGTAATATATCAGATAAAAGGCTCATTATGTGAATTACAAATATATCATATTTTTAAATCATTTGTTTAAAAGATATTAACATCTACTTAATTCCCTCTTTCGAAACTACACTAATTAAATTTTGAAAAATATATTTTATTTGTATTTTTAAATAATTTGAATAACAGATTTAATAATTTAAAACTTGACCTATTTTGCCTTTTATGTTCGTAAAGTTGTGTAAATAAATAAATGTGATAGCATGCTAAAATACAATTTATCAACTTAGTGTAGAAAATAACTTGAAGAAAGATTACATTGTATCTTATTGACAAACGAAATATTTGAATGATAGGTCAAGTTTGTTGCTGCAGAATTTGAAGATTGCAGCTCTACCGGTCCGTAATTTAATATGTGTATCATATTAATGCCGATTTGAAATATTTTTATTTTTGGCAACTATAAGTCACTGGAAATCTTAATCATGTTACATTATTAAGAATTTTATTCTAACAGCTTTTTTTCTTTTAACCAACATTAATTACTTGAGACAACTTCGTTTAATGTTGAAGAGCATAGATAATTTGTTTTTTAAATATTTATATATATTAAGAAAGTTCTGCATATATTTCCAACTTAGGTGGACCCACTGTATTGTACAGTTATTAAATCTGTTATTTTGCCCTTTATCTTTCAATCTACAGAGCCTCAAAACTCAGACAGTAGATTATAAAAGGCTTCTCTGAAAGTTTATTAGTAAAATAAAACTCTTATGTTAATTTTTGGGGGCCAAATTAGAAAATTAAATACATATATATATATATATATATATATATATATATATATATATATTGTGATAAAAATCAAGCTAATCCTGAAGCAGATAAAATAAAAAGTCTATGTGTGGAAAATGAAAGTGTATATTTTTCATAAATTTAAAACGCTTCCTTTAAATATAAGAAAATGCAGTCATTCCCTGCTTGTCTGAAACTGGAATATTAGAATCTTGAAGGTGGTACGGAACCCTTAGTATGTGAGTCCAACTCGCACTTGACCAAATTATTATGATACTACAATCACATTATATTCATATTGCCATGTCTTTGACTAAAATCACTTTCTAAGTTTAAATTGTAAAAAAGCCCCAAAAACATTGATTCTATAAAGACAGTTGTCACGTGACAGGTGTGACGTATTACTACCGTAATAAAACCTTAATTCAACCGTGACTACTTTTTTTAACTTTTATTTTAATTTCTAATAAAGTGGTATGCAAGTGGTGTGTAAAGCCGCAATATACAAAAAATGTATAAATTATCCCCAAACAGTGTTTGTTTCTGTGCCAATAAACCGTAAAATACAACACAAGTGTGTGCAATTAACAATATTAGATCCATAGAGTATTGAGAACGTAGGTTTTCGCGACCAGAGTCATAGCTGATTCTGCTTTTCCGGATTTGGACCGCGTCATTTTTTCGAATTAATTTATTTATATTTCTGAAAGCAGCATATAAACAAAGTTTTCCGACGTTTTGCCCACACTTATAAGGGGCTTTTTAAGGATGAGAAAACAAAACAAATGTTATTGACTTACCTTGCGGCGACTCCATTCGTTTCGTCTTTTTCTCACAAACACACTTAGAAACTTCACTTGTTTAAACTTGTCACAATGAGGCACAAATTGTAAATGAACTAATACTTTGAATCTAGCCAACAAAGAAAAACTATTGATTGCCGAAGCCGTTACTTTGTGATACTCGATCATATTCATAATGAAAGAAAACAGAATTTAACTTAATTTTTATATCACTTTTTATTTTCACTTTACTGTGACTAGTTTCGGCAATAGGCTATGCCATTATCAAACAAGAGCGAACTGATAAAAAAATTAATAATAATTGGCCCCCTGAAATTCCGGCTAAAAGAAGGATAGGAGGCACATAATACTAATAGGATTATTAGGGATTGTTATCTGGTATTTTTGAATAGCTTCCTGGAATTTTTATTAGTAAGTAACGTAAGGTAATGGGAATGGGTAAAAAAAATTATATTTTTGTTAATATCTTTAAAATAATTTATTTTAAAAATATCAAAAAAAATTGTTTTCGCCATACTGAGCCCTTTCATTTGATATATTACATAATGTGTTAGAAACAATTTAATTTTATATATTCCATTTGATTCAGAAATTTGCCCCCCAAAATTCATAGTAGAGGTTTCTCCTTATTTTCCGGTAAAATTCAGCTGAGGCCCTATATCTATAATTTTTTTAAAAATTTTACGGCTTTTAGATTCGGAGATAAAGTAGGGGGAACGGGCGAAAAATTTTATATTTTTGTTAATATATTTAAAGAATTAATTTTAAAAATATGAATAAAATATATTTGTTTTCGCCATAATGCGCCCTTTCACTTGACATATTACATGATGTGTTAGAAACAATTTTAATTTTATATATTCCATTTACTTCGGTAATTTGTCCCCCAAAATTAATAGTAGAGGTTTTTCCTTATTTTTACGGTAAAATTTTACTTCTTATAGTTTCAGAGATAAGGAGGGAACGGTCGATTTTTGTAGTTTTTCCCCCGAGAAGTACCCCTAAAATGAAAATTTCCTCATTTACGATATGTACTCCTGATCGTGTCACCAAATTATACACTAATACCAAATTTAAACCTTATCTGTCCAGTAGGTAGAATTAAAAAATGCATCCACTTATGCTAAATTACTAATAAATGTATATTAAATATACATGCCACTTTTTCAACTGTATAGTAGTTTTGTCATAAAATATGAATTTTGCTTAGAACTGAAGAACCTTTATTTTTTATAATATATAAAATTGTTATGAAACAATGATTATTAGATTTAAAAACTGCATCCCATTATGCTATATCACTAAAAATTGTATAATAATTTTTTTAAGAATAAAACTAATTTATTATAAAATTTCGCGGAAGAGAATGTAATAGTAATTAGAATTAAATCAAAATGTCGGAATAAACAGGCCTAAACATGATGGAGATTATCAATTCCTGTACAATACAGTGGGTCCACCTAAGTTGGAAATATATGCAGAACTTTCTTAATACATATACATATTTAAAAAACAAGTTATCTATGCTCTTCAACATTAAACGAAGTTGTCCAAAATAATTAATGTTAGTTAAAAGAAAAAAAGCTGTTAGAATAAAATTCTTAATAATATTGTAACATGATTAAGATTTCCAGTGACTTATAGTTGCCAAAAATAAAAATATTACAAATCGGCATTAATATGATACACATATTAAATTACGGACAGATAGAGCAGCAACAAACTTGACCTATCATTCAAATATTTCGTTTCTCAATAAGATACAACGTAATCTTTCTTGAAGCTATTTTCTACACTAAGTTGATAAATGGTATTTTAGCATGCTATCACATTTATTTATTTACACAACTTTACGAACATTCTCTACACACAAGGAGATCCGTCGTTGGCTACTGACCCTGGATTTTTCCTCACCTCCACTCTCCAAAATAGGTCTTCAATGTATCGTATCGGCGTCAATTCAGAATCTTTTCAATTAGCAGGCCAACTCGTTTTCCCAAATATATATAAGTCGAGGCCTACATTACCAAACTTTCATTTTAATAATGCAATAACATATTAAATTCAACAATTTCTGATAGAATGATTTTACAATTATTGTTATTAACTACAATGTTTATAAGCATTTGACATCAGCAATAGATGGGTTATTAATTCCCGAGGCTAACCAATAAAAACTTTTTTTTTGCAAAATTAGAGCAGTGTTATCTAACTATTTGTCTTTTGCCTCAAAATATGCTTGAGTTATGGCTGCAATCGCATGATCAGAGCCAAATTTCTTTCCCTGGAGCATCTTTTTGAGATCTGCGATTAGTAAGAAGTCAAGTGGGGCCAGATCTGGCTAATAATGTGGGTGTGGGAGGAATTTGAATTCATCGACTACTCTTCGGAAAAATGTGGATGAACAAACTTTTTATCATACATGTTCATTTGACATCAGTAACACATGGGACTTAAGTTCCTGGACTAAGCAGTACAAAGACTTTTTTTACAAATTCTAACAGTTTATCTAAATTCCAATGCTTTCTTATAAAACAATTTCTCTTTTACCTCAAAATATGCTTCAGTTATGAGTGCAACCTCATGACTGGAGCCAAATCTCCTTTCTTGGACCATCTTTTTGAAATCTGCGTGCTAGAAGTGAGGTGGGACCAGATCTGGCTAATACCGGGGGTGTGGGAGCAATTTAATCTTAAATCATTTAGTTTTACTGTCATATTCATCGATTTGTGGCTCTTCGGAATAAAGTCGATGAGCAAACTTCCTTGTATGTCGCAAAATTTAGAGGCCTTGCTGACTGTTGTGTCTTCGAGCTCTTTCCCAGATTTTTGCCCTTTTCTCAATTTTCGACTTCAGCTGGTAGTAACGTAATCCATGTTTCATCCATTGTTGTATCGACACAAACAAAGATTTTTGACACCCGTAAACAGCTTCAAACGCTAAAGAAAGAATTTAATCGTACCCAAATTGTAAGCTTTCTACGATCGGGCAACAATTTTCAAAATTTTCTGGATTTCGTTAAAATTAATTGTTTTTGATTGACACCTTTTCACATTAACACTTTTCACGCTATTGCTGAGCTTGAACAGTATTTTTGGTCATTAAAATACGATGTTTTATTAACAAAAACGAATGCAGCATCACTCAACTTTTAATATTTGGACGAGTGAACTGAATATAATGTGATCATTGAAGGGAGAATACATAATTTGAACAAATTACATGTTTACTATTAATTAGACAAATTTTGTTTAAGCATTTAAATCACTTAAAAACGGTAAGAGTAGCAAACTGTATCCAAAGTACGTTGGAAAACCCAACGACTGTTAACAACACAGTTACAGGCTTCTCTCTAAAATCATCTATAACATCGGATTACCTTAAATCCAAATTATCTGCGAGCATCGATGAAATTTTAACGCCCACACCATACCTCAAATGACCAAGAGAGATAAACAATGATAAAAGAGAGACGCTATATGACGGCATGTGGCGGCAGCATTTTGAATTAGCAGTGTATTTATCCGCACCATCATGATCCCAATTCACCTGCAGTAATAATAACTGGTGCTACCCGGAGCGGCCAACGAATTTATTGTAAATGAAACAGTATCTAAAGGCTATTTATATCTGTTATTATATTTCTTTCTCATTAGGGATATATCTTAGTTAAGAGATCGTTTTGGTGTTGCGCCTTAAAAAGATACACACTTTTCCCGACAAAGTTTCCATATTATCGGTACTGAGGGGCCGTCTAAATCTGAATTAAACCATAATGCGGATGTTATGAATATTCGCGACGTATCGTATCGCTGTTCGTCCTCCGTGTTTAGTTGTAAGTTATCGTTAATGTTCATTGCTCGTTCGTTTTGTTATTTACATACACGGACCGTTTCGAATATATCCACATTACGAGGCAAAACTTTTGCAACTAACTGGAAATGAGTATTCATTTCGTTTTTTCTGAAGTCTTGTTCGGGATTAGTAGTAGATTTATTCATTATCTTGTAAATCTGATTATGGAGGCTACGTCTATAGAAAAATTATACTCAGAAAATATTTAGAAATTTATATACTTAAATGTATTGGTAATGACGAATTGGATGTGGTGGGTCTTTTAACAAGAAATGGGCGAAGTTTTTAAGCTCAACGAAACAATAATACACTAGTTTATGACAAATCTGTAAAATAAAAACGTATACTTTAAGAATTCGAGCTAATTACATAGAAAATAGTGCAAAATGGGTTTTCTAAGAACGTCATGTTATTTTTGGTGTGATAATTGAACTAAAAATATGTCTCTTGGGTGCCGTTATAAAATACATCACACTAAATTTTGCATGTCTTCTTCCCTCATTTCGTCACACTTTCAATGACCACCTATAAATATCATATCACGAAAGCTCGACTCGAATATTACAATATTATTGACCCGATCAAATGTTCCATTCGGCACCTGGCCCAAAAATCCATTATTTTTGAGATACACGATATGGTAAAAGTTACTGTAATTTATTGTACCTGCCGTTCACGTAGAGAGTGTGGATGACAAATTCTCCTCTTTATGTTTCTTTCTTATCCCTATTATCTTCTAATTTCAGTAGTTACATAATTATGTTCATAATTTTATTTTTTGTTTCATAATTCCATATGTTCCGGGTGTATCAGAATTAGAAATGATAATTTAGTTCAAGTGCGAGTTGGAGTTGGACCTTTGGGATTTGATACCATGTAGGTGAATCAAAGTATAAATTTTTAGAATATTCCAGTTTCAAACAACCAGGGAATGAGTGAATTTTCTTACCTTAAACTAAGCCTTTTAAATTTCTTAAAAATTTGCACTTTTATTTCTCCTTTATTTTATCTTCTACAAGATTTGCTTGATTTTTATAAAACTAATTATTTATTTTTCTAATTGGCCAACATAATTAAAATTAGGATTTTCCCTTTATTTTACCCATAAGTGAAATATAATATAATCTTTTGTATAAGATTTAGGTTCAGTAGTTTGGCCGATAAAATGGAGAATGGGTAAAATTTTTAATAATAAATTATTAAATCTTTTAAATACGTTTTTTTAAAAATACAAATTAAAATATATTTGTATTTTTATTATTATTCTTTACATTTGATACATTACGTTACGGGTGCACTTAAAAAAACAAAGTTTTATTTTCCATTTAAGTTTATGAGTGACTATTACAATCTGAGTTTTTCTTTTCTTAATGGGTCAAATTTTGTAAATATTTTTAATAACTTTTCAACAAATTGTTTAAAAAATTTAAAAAAATTACTTGTAGTTCTCTTACTTCCAGTTGATATAATTACATCATGCGTTTGAAAGATTTTTTTTCATTTTTCATTTAATTCTGTAGTTTCTGAGATAACGGGGGAGTAAGTCGATGTTTTATATTTTCCATAATATCTTTTAAACAAATGATTTTAAAAATATGAAAAATATATTTTCATATTCCTCATAATAAGCCCTTTCATTTGGTATATTTCATGATACGTTTTAAAAAGTTTCATTTTTTATTTTCAGTTTAATTCTATAATTTGCCCCCCCCCCAATTAATATTAGGGATTTCTGTTTATTTTTTGCTAATATCTTTTAAATAATTTATTTTTAAAAATATGAAAAAAAAGCTGAAAGCTAATGAGCCCTGTAAAGTTCAGGCAAGGGCCTATATCTCTATATTCTGGATTCCGTTAAGGGAGATCCCGAAGTGGTCCCTTATTTTTTTCAAGGGCATAGCTCGTACCGTTTTTTAGAAAACTGGAAAATTTTTAAGAGATTTTCTTATATATTATACTTTCGTGGTTTCGTGGATGCGCCAGATTTACAATAAATACAAAAGATATGTATCTGATCTGAACCTGGAGTGAATGCCTAATAAATTGAAAATAGACTGGAATTACATCAAACTAAATGTCAGTTAATCAACTGCAGTATGGAGATTTTCAGTTGGTCTCTATATACAGTGTGTCTTCATAAGTTGGATTCAAACGGAAAACTTTCTTATGAATAATATTTAGAGAAAAAGTTATTCACCATAAAACGATTTACAAGATCCAAAACGTATACTGTAATCATTACATGCCACTTTTTCAACTGCAAACAAGTTTCTCAGCAATTATGAATTTTGCTTAAAAGTGAAGTACCTTTATTTTTGTTAATATCTAAAATTCTTATCAAACAGGAGTGATTAGAATTAAAAGCTGTATCTAATTATGCTTTTGTATTAAAAAATGTATAACAAATATTAATGTAAATTTTCCAGCTATATACTAGATTTCACAAAAAATATCAACTTTCTTAATACATATAAAGAATTAATCAACAAGTTGCTCTATTCTCTTCGACAGAAAACGAGATTGTTTAAAATAAAGAATGTAACACCTCATCTTTGGCAATACTGAAAAAAATAATTATATTTGAAAACTGCATCCATATAAGCCATTACATCATTAAAAATGGTAAAATTAATACATTAAAAAACAAAAACCTACTTCAAATAGAAGCTTAACTAAAAAGCAACAAATATTTTTTCCCTGCAACAATTAAATACTTTTCTGAAGTCTGTGCCAACTGAAAATAATTAAGAAAGTGCATTAATGAGTTGTACATTGCAACTTTGCTATTCAACTTGGCACCGACTTCAGAAAAAGTATTTAATTGTTGCAGGAAAAAAATTTTTTTTGCTTTTTGGATTTTTTTTAAGTCGGTTTTTGTTTTTTTATGGATATATGTAGACATCACTTTCTCTCAGAAAAACTGCGAAAAAGAAATTCTGTGCGGACAGCCAGTAATCCTTGCAATTTTTCGAAATTGCCTTCCTACACTTTTATAATTTCCAAATACTTATATATTACAGGGAAAAATCAAGTAGACAAAACCCTAAAGAACAAGAGAAATGCAAGTTCTCCTCAACATTTTTTCTAAAATGACTTACAAATTATATTCTATTGGATAAATAAAAATAAAAAAAAGTCAAGATAAAAATTCAGTAGAAATTTTTGATGAACTAAGTGTTTGTAAATCATTTTAAAGCATCCTGTGTTGCTGTGCCATGCTCATTTACCACCGCATTCTGTTTTCACAGTCGTGGCTTCTAAGTCCTCTTTCATTCATGCTTCTACTCATTTTATCCATGTTCTCTTTGGTTTGCCTCTTTTTCTTCTTTCTTGTGGTGTCCAGTTCATTATTTTTTCCGTTAACCTGTTGTCAGTCATTCACTGGACTTGTCCGAACTCATCTTTTCTATATATGTTGAAGTCGTTTCTTTTATTCCCATTCTTTCTATAATGAGGTCATTTCGAATCCTCTCTAATTTAGATATTTGCCCAAGCTTCTTAGGGCATCCATTCTGACTATCATCTCATATTTTTCTCTTCAGGTTTCCACGCCGTAAGTTAGTGATGTTTTAATTATTATTATATATTCTAACTTTCAGTTCTCTGTTTATTTCTTTACTTCACAGTACGACGTGTTCAAACATCTGATTATTTCTTTATTTTTCCATAGTCACGCAGTCCAATGATTGACCACATCTGAAAATTTTATATATTTCAAAACATTTCGGGGTCTATGTTAAACCCCTTTGTCAGTGGCAATAAAGAAAATATATAAAATTAAAACTTACAATTTTATGTGAGGAACTAAAGGAATTTGCGTAAGTTTTCTCCTAGTATTTTCCCTTATGATTTTAATGGGACTGAAACATCTCAATTCATAATTATTTAACATAGTTGCACCTAGAAGCGCCGCATAAAAACTCTATCAACTTCTTCCAATTTAAAAGGAACTTTATTATTGTATAATCTTTAGAATTTTCTTATACCACCTCTGTAAGTAAATTCTCTTAGTTACATCAGATTTAAATTTTACAATTGTGCTTTTTTATATTTTTTCTTTCGACCTTCCAAATAAAGTACAATTTTTAAAATAATCACAATAACCATCTATTCTATTTACTAGTCGTTATGTCGAAAATACTGTTACCTAAATTAGGGTAAGATTTGCGTTAACAAATTCTGTTGACTGATGATTCAGGTTGTTTTTCTGTTCGAAAATAGGCCTAAGCACTTCCTGTGGAGGAATTACTCGAAAGCCTTAAAACTAGTTATTCCAAAACATTATCATTTTGCTCTGTATAAGTATTCACATAAGTTGCATTCATACATTATAACAAGTCATTTTGTTAGAAATACAGTTTTATTACGGAATAATAAATAATACATATAAAACAAAGGCTAGAACTTGAAATTTAGATGAAGTTCTATATTAATACTATCAAATTCATACTACCGACAGAAACCAGTAATCGGAAATTTATCTTAAGTTTACAAAAACGTATAAATAAGCAGAATTAAATTTTTATGATTTTTAAAAAGTCCTTACAATACAAACCATATGTCAAATCTCTCGAATAAAGTGCCAAATATTATTATATTTTTTGTAGATTTTTGTCATATGTAATCAAATCCATATTGTTGTAGATTCTGTTATACAAAACTGGTTGAATGCACCTGAAATTCCAACGCCTTGTTTTTTACGTTTATCAGAAGTCTGACAAGATCCACCGGTCTTTTAATCAACTTAATTAATGATAATGACACTAGAGCTTTTAAATGTTAAATTATACAAAAACACCTCAGGACGTAGTGTGACACAAGTTTCCAAAATCTACATTGATTCAATATTATTTATAAATAATGTACTAAATAAGCTCCGAGTTATGTGCAGCTAAAGCTTTTGTTTACAATTACAATCTGATCTTACAATTACGTAATAAATTTACATTGAGTTTATGCATAAATATTATATAATTAATGTACTCTTTTAAACAATTTTAAATGTTTTATAACCAAACGTCTCTTGCAAGTGCCATTCCACGTTTACCGACATCGTGAATGCATTGAAACATTCTTTATACTTTCAGATATATTTCACATGAAGTATAAGAGAGACCGGCATATATTTCATTTGCACAGTTCTCAAGACATACATCTGTGTCATCAAAAGCCGTTATTAACGCCAAGTTATTGATAAGTTTGTGAAGTTTTTTCACTGTCTAGTCGATAAATTAAGTTTATTTCTTTACTTTGACAACCGGTTAATCATACTGTTTATGCTTTCCATTCTCCAATGTGCTGTTAATATGTGACGATTGGCTCAAAAATTATACAGTAGTATATATATATATATATATATATATATATATATATATATATATATATATATATATATATAGTTGAGTGTATATTTTCTTGATTTGAGGTCGTTAAAAATGAAAGGATTGTATTCATATCATGTGTTTTAATGATAACGTTTCGGCCATGTTTTTGGCCTTTTTCAAATCTATTCTAAAATTGTTAAAATTATTTGTACATTTAAGAATTTATAAGATTATAATTTTTGACTTACCTACAGCGTTAGTATTTGTAGAATCACATTTTTATTTTACTACTTGACTTAACTTAAAAAAAATGTGATTCTACAAATACTAACGCTGTAGGTAAGTCAAAAATTATAATCTTATAAATTCTTAAATGTACAAATAATTTTAACAATTTTAGAATAGATTTGAAAAAGGCCAAAAACATGGCCGAAACGTTATCATTAAAACACATGATATGAATACAATCCTTTCATTTTTAACGACCTCAAATCAAGAAAATATACACTCAACTAATTTATATAATATAAATAAGGTCGAAGAAAACAGCATACAATACTATATATATATATATATATATATATATATATATATATATAATATATATATATAGTGGTTATTTACCACTAATAACCACTAGTGCTTAAATTTTCTCTACAGGGAATCGGCCGATTGTGTGTCATCTAAATATACCTGCCCATAATATTTAATTTTTGAGGATCTTTTTAATTTGAGGATATATTGTGCACCCTCAATCCTCAATGCAGTCAGCGTTCGCATTAGCACAGGACCGAGTTATGCTGATTAACACATCCATTTATGTAGAATGTAGTTTCATCAGATTCTACTATATTCCCGACTTGACCATACAATGTATGGCACCACATTCACTCTTAGGGGGAAATTCACTAAACCCCGGATATCCTAGATATCTGCAGGAGCCCTTGCCAGGTTTTCAGGCCCGTGTTGGAGTCGCGACGGCAGTTTCTCATGAATATTTGGTTATTTCCTCAGCCTCCTTGATTTTTATATTATTGTTATTAGGAACTTCTATGTCAATTAAAGTTGTTTTCCGAGAGACTTTATGTGCCAAAACTATATCTGGTCTATTGTGAGCAACAGTCCGATCAGTCAGTATCGTGAGGTCCCAGTATAGCTTGTAGCTGTTATTTTCTCAAACAGATTCTGGTTTGCATTTATAATGGTAATCTCACCGACTATTATAGTTCAAGTTTCAGTGCTAGTTCAAGGTGCAGTATTTTTGCCACATCATCGTGACGTTCCTTATATTCAGTTGCAGCGAACGCTTGACAACTTCCTGTGATATGCTGAATAGATTCAGATGTTTGGCAACCGTATCTGCATCTGTGGTTGTTATTAGAAGGGTGTTTAACGTAACTTAACGTAAATATACTTCAGATAGTCCTTAGTTGAAATTACGTGATCTTGCATTGCCAATAAAAAGCCTTCCGTTTTAGGAAACATATGACTAAACTTCAAACAGTAGTTCGACGCGGCACTGTCGACATAATATTGGTGGACATCATTTATATGTCTTCCATGGAGGGACTTCTTTTTCCATTTCAGCAGTTTCTGATCAGTGGTCTGGTGGTGTAATTGGAAGTGTTGTTCTGTCAGTCGCAGTGGTGTTGAGTCATCAACCTGACATATGACTCTGTGTAGATTAGAAAATTCGGCGAGTTTCTGGAACTGAATATGCAAAATGGAAATTTGTTGATCTAATAGTTTGCCTATATCTGCCAACCCTCTTCCTCCTTCATACCGTGGCAAAGTTGTACGTTCGACAGAGCTCTTTGCATGGTGATTTTGAGTTTTTGTTAGTAAAACTCGAACTTTTCGTTGTAATTGTTCAGTGTTCACTGAACAAGCATAGGTGTTAATAGCCTGAAACAGATTTTACTGTTTAGTTTGGTTTTTAACAGTCGTCTTACCCTTCTATAAAACTCTGCTGTTAGGTCCTTTTCCATGTTCAAGTGATCAATACGTTGAGCCTGCTTTATTCCAAGGTATTTATAAGTATGATATCCCCCATAGGTTCAGTTGAGGTGCCATCTCCTATTTCGTAGTGCCCCTGCATTTTTCTAGGTCAAATTGCATATGGATGTCAATAGAGAACCCGTCTACTATTTCAAGCATATCATGCAGCTGTTGTTTCGTAGCTGCCATCAACTTTAAGTCGTCCATGTATAATAAATGGTTTATCTTTAATGCTTGTACGTTGTTGTGTTCGAGACTGAACCTAAAATTACTCGAGTTCAGTTTATTTGAGAGAGGGTTCTTGGCAAGGCAGAACCACAACGGTCTAAGAGAGTTTCCCTGGAATGATTGGAATGGGTTCAGTTTGTATCGAACAGTTGGCTTCATTCAATGAGATTTTGGTTTGCCAGGTGGACATGGCATATTCTAAAAAGTTAATAATACAATTATTCACTTTATAGAGTTTCATTGCCTTAATGAGCCAATCATGTTGAACTGAATCCAAGACCTTTTTGTAGTCGACATATGTAGAGGTTTCGTCGTTTGGCGGGGGGTTGATTGCAGACAACGGAATCAATTATCAGTTGTTCTTTGAACCCCATCGAATTTTTCGCACATTCCTTTTGTTGTTGACTAATTATGTTGTTTAGCTCACAATGTTTGAAAATGCGTTGATTAATGCACGAGTGAAGTGGTAGCAAATCAAATAATTTGTCCGGAACAGAAAAGAAATATTTTAATTCCCATTATCTGCAAATTTAAGTCATTATTCAATGAAGAAAATCGCATAGCAAAGGAGTATAGTCACAAAATAGAAGTCAAAAACATTAAAAATTTTAAAGCAAAGAATTATCCCATACCGTATAAGTATCGACAAGTGAATGAAGAAATTACAAAAATGCTAATAGCCAATATCATAGAAAGAGCCGTAACAAGTTATATAAATACTATAGTAATTGTAAGGAAGAACAGTGGAGAGCTACGGATTTGTCTGGACGCCCGAAACATAAATTAGTATACAATCCCTCAATATGAAGCTCCTCTGAGTATAGATATCATCTTCAGTCGAGTGACTGGTGCAAAAATCTTCACTAAACTCGCTTTGAAACACATTTTTTGGTTAATACCATTAGAAGAATCTTCACGAGACTACATGGGTTTTCAAGTGGATGGAGTAGTCTACAGATTTAGTGTAGTGCCGTTCGGCATACAAAGCGCTTGTGCCTCATTAGTAAGAACATTACATAAAATACTAGATAAATATGATTTTGTAATACACTATATCGACGGCATATTGATATTTTCTGACAACAGAGAAGCATCTAGAACACAGCAAAATTATTCTACAAGATTTAGACAATGCAGGTTTGAAATTAAATTTAGAGAAGGGCAAATTTTATCAAAAAACAGTAATTTATTTAGGGTTTAAATTGACAACAAATACCATTGAAATGAACCCAGAGCGAACAAGACTAATCCAAGAATATCCTGATAAATCAACAGATATTAAAACAGGAATGATAAGAGGTGTTTACAATATAAATAGTTTATTCAAATATAACCAGTAGGATTTCCAAATATAAAGTTTTGTCCAAAAATTTGAGAATATTTCATAACAAATTGTTTGTAAAAATTTAATATTTGTAAATAGGGAATTATAATGAAATAAAGTTTGAGTGTAATAATAAAGGTTCCAAGAATCAAAATTTAACTACCAATATTGTATAACCAGACATAAAATTTAAACATTTAAACATGTCATTGTGGTGGTGTATAGGAATAAATATATTGTAAAAACCCTAGATATCATAGATCTAGTGGGAAAAATATAAAGTATACTTACAATTGAGTGCTAAAGTCCAAAACGATGATCATCAGTTCCAACATTCATTAGCATCAAGTAAATGGGGACAAATATATAAAATTCTCAAAGTAGACAACAAATTGAACATATAAAAAGAGTTATAGTTAAATTGATAAAAATTAAGGGGGTAGAACATCAAAAAGTACATATTAGAGTAAAACGGTTATTAGGTATTAAAAAATTGTAACAATATAACAGCAAAGAGAAAGGAAACTAGTTAAAAATACGTGCAGATATTCAAATAGTATTATGTAAAAAAGAATAGGTCAAGAACAGTTCAATAAACTTAAATTTTTGGGAAAATTAAGAAAGGTATTAAAGGTTAGAATTTCAATTAGAGTCCAGAACTAAATAAAAAGATTTCAAAAGTGTTAAAGTACATCAAAAGGTACAGGAAGGCTCAAAGAATACATTTCATAAGGAAAATATATCAAGGAAAATCATTTTAGAAAAAATATTCAAGTTCAAAGAAAATATCATAACCTAGATTTCATTTGCAAAATACGAGACTAAAACTAAATTGTAAGACAAGTTTTATATATCGATAAAATCAGTATTTTTCCTAGATTTTAATGATACAAAATACAAAGGGTTTAATTAAAAATTTTATTTCATCAATTATGTCAAAATGAATAAATTGTCATAAACATTCAGATATTTTATAAATTACCTGTCATCTTTTGACAATTGTCCAGTCTTTTTCCATCACTGTTGCAATGCACATGGACCCACATTGGTTTAAATTATCAAGTAAACTGTAAAATTGTGTATTTTTAAACAAAAGTGCAACGAGTTTTGTGGGTAAAAAAATCGCCATATTGAATAAACTAAGGTGAAAGTGACATTCAAAACCGAAAGTAAACGAAGCCGAACTAATCATGTGACAAATAATCTACAAGTCGGAGATATACAAGGAATGTTCATAATAAAATAGAACAAAGAATTAAAAATTGCAAATGCATATTCAAAATAAAAGTTAATCAGTAAAAGGCTGAATATGGAGCAGAGAATGACGACAAATACAACATAGTTAAACGTTGCAGAGGTAAAAAGACCAAACTAGAAAAGATCTTACCAATAATGCAGTAGCAGAGCTTTGGAGCAACAGAACACGACCAAAGGAGAGAAGAGAGTTTTCAGCTGGACGCTTTAAAAGTGGTATTTACTGCAAAACTGTTTTAAAAATAAAAACAATGATGAATGTGTCTTAACTGAATTTTGTACATATGTTTGATTATTTGATAAGGTTTATTGTTTGATATTTCATGATTTAGTAGCTAGGTGTATATAATATATAAAATAAGTAATATTGGTAATTTTTGATTTTGGAAAAAACTCCACAATTCTGAACACTAGTATTAATAGAGATTTGGATTGAAATAATTGTTTAAAAATAATTAATGTTTGAAATATTTATTTAGTTAAAAAAATATTAAATAAAATTTGTAATTTAAATATGCTAATGATTGCTAAATGAATTTAAAATAAAATTATAATTCAAAATCAAACCATTTCATTCATTAAAAAAAAGAATTAATTGCACAATAACCAACAAAATAAAATAATAATTACTATCACAATAATTACAATCATTATAATACGCGCCCAACATGAATCAAAGAATCATATTCAAAATGAATTTAATAAAATAAAAATTATAATATATATATATATATATATATATATATATATATATATATATATGTTTTTAAGTTTTCGCGGGTACTAAATGTTTTAGGTGGTTTCCGGGAATTCGTCCGCGTAGTTGATAACTGATCCCTGCCGGGATCGATGGTAAAATGACGACATTTCGGCAGAGTGATATCTGCCCTCTTCAGGTCGGTTCGCATAATTCTCGTAGCCTTCTGCTTTCGCTTCTAGTTACTTGAATACTGTATTCGAGTAAGAATAATTCACTGTTGTTGGAATAAACAGGCTGTGCTTCAAACACATTGACATCTCTGGGTGAATTATTTTTTTTATATTAGGCTGGGTGGGTAAGACGTATCTTTGAAAAGTTGGAAAAGTATGTGTAGGTTCTTATCTTTTACTGTTGAGTGACAAATGTTACAAATTATTTTTTTCATGCCGTTTATTCAGTTTATTTTCATGCTCATACGATGGTGGAGTGTTAGTTCATGTATCTCCCACAATTTTTCCTGTACCAATCTAATTTCAAGTGGTTATAAGAATCTGTCATAATTTTGGTAACTAAGAAGGTGACACCCCCATCATCATCCTCTTCTTCTAAAGTGAATTGTATATGTTTATTGTAACTATTGAAAGTTGTTAACAACTCGTCGGCCCTCTGCTGGAGTGCAGTATACTATATCATCCGATAAAAAAACTGCCCTAAAAATATGTTCATCTCAATCCTTCGAGTCAGTTCTTCAATTCTACACTCCTACACTTCTTCTTCTTCGTTTCAGTTAGTCAAAAAGACCATTTGTCCAGATATCTCAAACCGCTCGAAAATCAATTAGTGGTAAAGCACCTAGCAAACAATTAGCAACAAATGCAGGACGTAAAAGTGCGCCTGCTACAGGCGGTCTAAAAAACCACATCGTTAAAGACCCCGGCACAGTAGCTCTTCGCGAAATTCATCGCTACCAAAACAGTACCGAATTGTTGATCAGAAAACAGTTATTCCAACGTCTTGTTAGATCGTACAGGATTTCAAGACCGATTTAAGATCTCAGAGCCTAGCAGTAATGGGTTTGCAAGAAGTTAACGAAGCTTATCTGGTTGGTCTTTCCGAAGATACCAATTTGTGTGCTATCCCCGCGAAACGTGTAACCATCATGCCAAAGGACATACAGTTGGTAAGACGTATACATGGTGAACGCCTAATAAAAATATAATTATATAATATAATTATATAAGTGAGAATGGTTCAAAAAAGCTTTATGTATCTCATCAAATTTCGAAAACTAGTCCGTGCTTGACATTGATTAGTTGTTATTAGAACACTAATTTTGGCGTCTGAACCTTACATTTTTGAGGTATCTATATGTCCAAGGTTCTTCGAATTAATTAGTGTAATTTGTACATTCGAATCAACATGGAATAAATAAATATTCGAAAGTTCCTTATTAGGAGAGTAGTGTAGACTCGTTTTTCTTTTAGTTCTCCAACCTTATACATATTTTGTTTTGTACATAAGATTTAAAATAATTAATATTATCACATTGGTTTTGAGTTGACGCAAGTACATAACCTAGTAAAAGAAATGCCAAATTCACCCACTTCCTTTCACGTCAAGTGTCAACCTTATACTCAAAACTACTTCCGATGATTTTTGGCCTCCCGCTGCATTTCGCGAACGTTCTGGAGAAAAGTTAACCTCATATAAAGTATTTATTTAAAATTATATTTAATCACTTTCCTTATATTCAACGAATTGTCGAGTAGAACATGCAAAATCTCAAACGTATATTTAAAAACTCTTATAGCAAATGCATTTCTTCTATATTTTTTCGGCTGAACCCCATCGGTCTAGCTTTCAACCAAAATTATAGCCAATTATTATGATGATATTCACGAAGGAAGTGCTATAAAGTGGGAGAGAAGAAAGGAATTGCTATTAGCGCATGACTCATATCAGGCAAAGTTTATCGCCGGTTTTATTCTTATTATGCAAATTCGAATTATTATTTTCATAATATGGTCGGTTGATGTGAACTTAGGATGAGAACTTATTAAAACTTGAAGTTGTTTATCCGCCTCTGAGAAATACGGGGGAATATATAACAGACTTCATAAGTGCAAATAAGACTATATGAAGCTTCAAAAGATTTGAATTTGTGTGAGTTAATTAGAATTAAGTGTTTGTAATAATAGAAAGTGTATGCAATTAAGAAAATGTTATTTAGCAATATTTTAGGCTGGGATGATTCTCGAATTAGTTGTAAAAAAGATTTTGAGAACTAGTAAAAAAATTACCCTTCGGACATAACCTATTTCTTTAATTGTACATACACACAATTAAAATTTTGGTGCAGCTCTCTCTCTACAAACAAATATTATTAGAAGGTAAGGAGACGGTTAAAATTCATTAAAGTTGTGCAATTTCCATATATTAATGATTTTTATGATCAAAAAAGTAATTTTTTTGGATAATTGTTTTTCCTACTTTGGTATTATCAGTTTATTTTGCAAAATATTATACATGTTTGAAGCTTTATTTGGTTTTTATATGGCTGCATCTAATACAATACCCCGAATTTTATATAATTTTCCTAAAAATCTATCTATCTATCTACGTATTAAATAAAATATATTCCTGAATGTTTCCATAGATTTCATATTAATTATAAGCAATCCTCAAGTATTTATTTTTTTGTCTAAACCCAATTTTTAATGTAGAATCTAAACTATAGTCCTACATTCCTGTTTAGACCCGAACTTTCCGAGTCACTATCAGAGTGTTTTTTTTTCAAATATTCTAACCATCGCATCCGTAGTTGAGGCATTTTTAGTTTGTAGTTATTGATATGTGTCAAGTTATATCATTGGAACGTCCAAATCTGGCTTACTACTAACCTGGAGACATTTAATTTATATTTTGCTACAGTGTCCACTATTATCTTTGTTTGTTAGTTGATGTTCAGTATATATCTTAATCAATCATGTTATAGATATTTTTATTTTTTATTGATCTTTTCATTGTATATTGCCTTAAATGAAGTTGTTTTAGTCATTGTCTCTTGCGTCATGTGTTAGTGGTTAAATACCTTTCTTCATAAAATCATTGGAAGATTCAATGCCATTCTACATTTATTTTCGGGTGTTTAATTTTCCTATTAAATACAAATCTAGATATCTGTACTAACTTACTTGCACTATATAATACCAGATTTCTCATTAAGAGCGAATCGGCGGCCAAACTATCTTTTAGATCTCCTGGCCAATACACACATACATTCATCAATGAGAGACACACACCGACCATCTACCGCCCCCTCTAAGGGCAAAATGACTAGAACTCTCGGACCTATGGTTCGAATTTGCCAATTAAATATAGAAGGCATCAGCCGCTCAAAGAGCGAACTCCTATCTAAATTATTAATCGCAAACGAAGTCGACCTGGTAGTCATCCAGGAAACCCATGCTGCAGATGAACAACAATTGAAAACAAGAGGTAAAATTCCAGGCTACGATCTCCTGGGAGCCACATATCACCACGCCTACGGTAACGCCACATACGTTCGACGCAGCGTTGAAAATGCCTACCTAATATCCTGCAGCACACAGAATAACATACACTCCGTCGTAACTAAAATTGGAGAAATCCATATAACAAACATTTACAAGCCTCCCAAACGGCCACCACACGTTATAGACCTGAGCCAGCACCCAGCTGTATACCTGGGAGACTTTAATAGCCATCACCATGACTGGAAATACAACAGAAACGATGAAAATGGTGAACTGGGCGGAAGAAAACAAGCTCTACCATGTTTTCGATGCTAAAGCTAAGGGCACCTTTAGGTCTGCCGCATGGAGACGGGAATACAACCCAGATTTATGTTTTGTGACCACTGACCAAGGCCACAAACCACTACCAATCAGAAGAGAGGTACTCGATAACTTCCCCCACAGCCAGCACAGACCCATTATTCATGAAATAGGCATCTAAGTACCACTAATTATGTCCTTTCCTCGACCACGCTGGAACTTCAACAGAGCGGACTGGTCCCTCTTTGCCAATCAACTTGACAAATGCCTCCGTTGGATACAGCCGTCATACAAAAACTACGACAGATTTATCGGTGCCGTCATCTCCACCGCTAAGAAACATATCCCAAGGGGCTATCGCAAAGAGTACGTCCCCGGCTGGAATGCAAACAGTGACCGCCTATATCAACAATTTCTCGATAGTGGTGACAACGAAATAGCCGACGAACTCCTCTACAGCTTGGACAGTGCTAGAAGGGATAAGTGGACAAATACAGTTGAATCACTCGACTTTAAAAGATCAAGTCGCAAAGCATGGTCTCTCCTAAGAAAATTAGGAGACGACAGCCCACCTGTCCGCCCAAAACCTAATACCCACCCAAATAAGATCGCCTCCCACATAGTTTCTACATCAAGAGGGAAAAGTAGCAAACAATTCACGACCAACGTTAAGAAGCAACTGACGTACCTAAAACTGAACGCCCCGGAAGAATCAGCTTTCTCGCGTCCCTGTACCATAGAGGAAGTGAACACAGCAATCAAAGACATGAAGAGCGGAAAGGCACCTGGGATAGATGGCGTGCATCCAGAGTTTTTGATGCACAGTGGAAAGTCGACAAGAGCGTGGCTGTCGAACTTCTATACTAGCATACTTACTACAAACAGGAATCCTCCTAAAACAGCTGAAACAAACAAATATAATCGCCATACTAAAACCTGGGAAAGAAGACAACAACCCAGAAAGCTACCGCCCGATTGCGTTACTGAGTACAACATATAAACTCCTCGAAAGGCTCGTCCTTAACAGAATCAGCCCAGCACTGTCGCACCACATCCCAATAGAACAGGCTGGATTCCGACCAGGCCGCAGCACAACAGACCAGGTCCTAGCCCTCACAACTTATATAGACGCCGGATTCCAAGGGAACTCGAAAACCTCGGTAGCATTCATAGACCTGACGGCAGCCTACGACACGGTCTGGAAGGATGGATTACTTTTTAAGCTACTCAAAGCAATCGCATGCAAAACAATTTACCGCCTAATGAACAACATGCTTAGCAGTAGATGCTTTTCTGTCTCAATGGGAAATGTTAAAAGCTCTTTTAGAACCCTTAACAACGGACTCCCTCAGGGATCAGTACTTGCCCCGAGGTTATTCAACCTATATATATCAGATATGCCAGCTACCCACAGTCAAAAATTTGGGTACGCGGATGACTGGGCACTGACCGCGCGGGACAAGTCACTGGAAAACACTGAGCGCATCCTCACTGAGGACCTTGCTGGCCTGGAGGCGTACTTCAGGTCATGGCGACTCAAACTTAACCCGAACAAAACAGAGGTATGCTGCTTCCACCTAAACACCAAAATGGCACACAGACAGCTCCAAGTCTTCGCTGTCAATCACCTGCTAAGACACAACAGCACCCCAAAATACCTAGGAGTGACCCTAGACAGAACACTCTCTTTTAGACAACACCTCCGAAATACAGCAGCTAAACTTAAGACTAGGAACAACATTATCCACAAGCTGTGTGGAACAACATGGGGCTCAAACACTATAACACTACGATGCTCAGCCCTAGGGCTTGTCTACCCAGCTGCCGAATACTGTGCCCCAGTGTGGCTAAACAGCACCCATACAAGACTAGTCGACACGCAACTGCACACAACAATGCAAATAATATCCGGAACAATTAAATCCACCCGACCCAATGGTTACCACTACTAAGTCACATACCACCTCCAGAATTGCGACGCCAAAACGCCTTACAGAAAACTTCGCAGAAGATACAAAACAACCCTATCCTGCCAATCCATAAAGAAATAGCCAGAGCTAACCACAACCGCCTGCGTTCGAGAAACCCGCCAACGAGTACAGCTGAACAGCTGTGGACCAAAAACTTCCACTTAACCAGCCAGTGGCACAGCACGCAACAAAATGAAGCGATCCCAGCTATCCGAGAGATCCCCAGGATCGACACTTCCCCTCTGGGATTCAGCCTGCCTCGGAAGGTTTGGTCCACGTTGAACAGAATACGTACTGGACACGGAAACTGCGCAGACTTCCGATATAAATGGAACCAAATCCAAAGCCCCGAATGCGACTGCGGAGCTGAGAGGCAAACAATCCACCACATCACAACCGAGTGCCCAATAAGAAAGTACGACGGAGACCCACGAGACTTCCTGCACGCGACACCAGCGTCGATTGAATATATTCATAAACTAAATATCGCTCTGTAATTTTTTAGTAATGTACTGTGTATAACTATGTCATACGCTAAATAAATAAATAAATTTATTTTATTTCCAGACATGCTTTTTTTAAAATCTCATGTAAGTTCTGCACATCTGTGTCGAATGCCTTCATAAAATTAATAAAGAATAACATAAGTGTCTTATTGTTTTCGACACATCTTTCGATAAAAGTTTTATTATATTGAGATGATCGTTAGTACTGAGTTTTTGGGAATAACACCACAATTGCTGGCAAATATCTAATTTCAAATGGTCTAAACGTTTCAGGGTCTAAATCAGACCCTGTTTTCAATGGTAATAAAATTTAATAAGAAAATTAAAAGATTGGCAACGACATATTAAGTAATTCACAATTTGACAATAAATATTTGACAATAAAAATAATGTAACTAAAAGAATTTACTACTATATTAATTTTAAAAATTATGTGAAATAGCAAAGCTTCTTTCAAACTCGATGAATGTTAAAGAGTTATCTTCAGAATTTCATGTGGCGCCTCTAGGTACAACTTTGTTAAAAGGTGGTGCAGTCGCCAAAAATGAGATCAAAGAGATTTTGATGTTCCAGAGATCCCATTAAAGTCATAAGGGAACACCTAGGAAAACCTCATGAACTATCCTCATACAGGGTTGTTCAAAAAGACATTACCATTATTAATTTCATCCTTGATTATTGATAAACAGCAACGGCTGAATTCTACAGAAATACTAGCGATACAATCGCTTTCATTTAATAGAATTAAAGCCGATTCTTTGAACTTTCTTTTTGTATTGTGTTCTTGAATTTGAATTTTGAAATTGTATGTTGACCGAGGTTCCAGGCATGTTCACGCATTTTTAACTCTTTGAATTGTCGTTTATATTCGACAATTCAAAAATTGAAATGTTATACTAATACCTTTTGGCATTTAAATGAACATTATTTCTATTGCACCCGTTTTTCATAAATCTATAAATTCTATCACTGCAGGACTCCAACATTGTGACACTAAATGTATCTGTTCATAAACGAATATTTTATGAAATTTATTGCTTGGGTAGAAAATCCCAAAAATGGTATATTATTTAATAGGACCCTATTGGAATGTTTATAGATTACATCGATTTGTTTGTTTATTTCAAGCTCCTCTAAAATATTTTATTGATATGAATGTAAATGTTGAAAATTTATCCTAACAAATCACAAGAAGAGATTTATTGTTAAATACATAATTTCAAAACCTTAAAGACAGCATTTTGTTAAGTTCAAAAGAAAGACTAATAAAAGAGGAGAAATCTGACCTGAACTTTTGCTAAAACGCTATATTACATCTAACATTTTTGTAACTAAATACCATATCACATTTCAAGATCTACCATCTTGATTATCCTCTGCTTGCTTATTTCTAGGTGAATTGATTGGATATAAGACTTTTGCCACCTTCAATATTTCATAATTAGGAACGCAATATTTTCTCTCTCGTGCTTTAAAATGCCTTTATAATCCCCCCCCTTCCTATTTTGTTTCATCTATTTTATTAATCTGTTCTCAAGTCTCGAGTCTTCTACTTTACGTCATTGGTTTTAATATTGTTACGAAATTTACCTAAGCCGGCCCTGGTTTCATTCCAATACGACATCGATCGCTGGGAGGCCAAAAAGCTCGACAACGGTAGAATTGATACTGGATTGAACGAGAGGATTCGAAGCTGATTTTAAAAGGAGCGACCCGTCATCGCAGCAGGCAGTTAGTGCGACGAAGAGCTTATGTGGTATTATTATTGTGATATTAGAATCAGCTGCTGTGTATGTGTATATTTGATGTAAATAAAAGTTTCTAGAAAGTGAGAGTGAATATTAGTTTTTAACTTTTAATTGAACCCACGGAGTTTACAACAAATTTGGTAATCAGAAGTGCACGATTAAGTGAAGTTAAAATCGTAATTTGATTATGGAAACCAGACGCATGGGAAAAATGGACGAAACTACCAAAAAATATATAATCAAACAAGTTACGGAGGGACTAGATGAAAAAATAACCCAGATTCTGGAAAAACGCAACAAGAAGGAAAATCAACATCAAGAAGAAATTCAACAAAGGTTAGTGAAATCTTTTGATGAAAAACGTATTATAGAATTAGAAAATCTTGTCACTGCCATGGAAGAAAAACAACAAAATCTTGTTTCCACGATGAAAAGTGAACAATAGAATTTAGTTGAGGGATTATTCTCGAAGTCTGAATTAACAAGATAAAATGATTTTGAAATATTTGAAGAAAAACAAGATCAAATTGAATTAAAACGAAAAATGATTTTAAAATACTTGAAGAAAAACAAGGTAAAACGGAATAAAAAAGACAACTGCAATTTGAACAATTAATGCAAATAGTATCACAAGTTAATGAAACAGTTAATGAAAGAATGCAGATAGTAGAGTCAGATATAAAAGAGATAAACGACGATACAAAGATCCTAAAAAATAATGTGGAGGCTCGTGAAACCAAAGTAGATGACATCGATTCCATCCAGAGCCAGGTGAAATTTGAAATCAGTGCTATCCAAAACAAAATAGAAACATAAATTTAATTTAAAAAAATGCAACAGGACTTACAGCGAAGAAAATACCAGAACACAACGAGTACCAAAGTTTCCTTCAGCAAACCACCCACATTTGATGACAGTTCATCTTGGCCCATGTATAAACGGCAATATGAAAATCTACCTCTCTTGTCAACCGACCAGGGGTAACCAACAGAACAGCCACCGGTCCAGGGACCGTCAACCAGTCAGCATAGGGAGGCGAATGCTGACTGACCCTCCACCAGCCCCCAAAACGTTATCCATCCGGGGATTTTGCTGAGACAGCAGCAGCCTAGTCATCAGGGGCACCATCAGTGGCCGATCAATTACCATCACCATCGATATCGGCGCCGCTGTGTCCATGGCAAAGTCCAGGGTTTTGAGAACATCTTAGAAATCCGGCCAATTACCAACAACATCCAGCTCAGAACAGTCACCGGCGAGTCCATGTAAATAGAGGGTGAGGCAGATATAGTACTGCAGATGGGGGACAACAGAATCCGGCATAGGGTCCTGATAGCGGATATTGTGGACGATTTTATGCTGGTTATGGACCTAATTAGCCAGCATGGATTTATGTTTGACCCGAGATATAATGTTCTTCGGTTCTTAAATGAGGAATTTGTTTTGACACGGCCCTACAACACTTCAGTCACCTCCATAAAAATCCTAACAAAGTCTCCAGCCAGAATTCCCAGTCGAACGGAACAAATTATTCATGGGCAGCTAGAGAGCAATCCTGGGAGCTGCGTTGGAATGGTGGAGCCCGTACACTCAGCTCATGACTACTTAGTTGGACGGGCTATAGTTAAAACCGGACGAGATATACCAATTAGAATCCTGAATTTGTCCAACAACGACATCAGAATTGCCAATGGTCAAGAGACAATCATCAATTGCAAAGAAGGGTATCAGACAACGTTGAAGAAGACAGGGCCCAGTAAAGAGTTCCTACAACAGTTTGCTGACCATTTGACACACCTGACACCAGAGGAACAGAATAAAACCAAGCAATTTATCACAAAGCACTGGCAAATTTTTAACAGTCAAGATGGAACCACCGGTCGCACCAACATCATCCAGCACCGAATAGATAGCGGGAAGGCTCAACCCATCAGAATACCACCTAGGCGACTACCATTGGGGCAACAACGGGCAGTCGAGAAAAACATCGAATCCATGCTACAAAAGGGAGTTATTGAGTCGTCTATCAGCCCATGGTCCGCTCCCGTCGTGCTATTTAAAAAGAAGGATGGAACCACCCGATTTTGCGTGGATTACAGAAAGCTGAATGACGTCACCAAGAAAGACAGCTATCCACTACCCCGAATTGATGACACTCTGACCACACTAGCAGGCTCCCGTTGGTTCTCCACACTAGACCTAAAAAGTGGATATTGGCAGGTTGGTCTACACGAAAACAACAGAGAGAAAACAGCGTTCTCCACTAGTAAAGGGCTGTTTCAGCTCACGGTCATGCCCTTTGGGTTATGTAATGCTTTCGCTACATTCGAAAGGCTAATGGAGTATGTACTGAGCGGGTTAACGTGGAGGACGGGCTTAGTATACCTCGACGACATTCTGGTCATGGGTCAGACATTCGACGACCATCTGAAGAACTTGGGCGAAGTATTCTCCAGAATTAATAAATCCAACCTGAAACTCAACCCGAAGAAGTGTTCCTTGTTCCAAAGAGAAGTAGAGTTTTTGGGCCACGTCGTTTCCGAGTCAGGAATCCGCACCAACGAGGACACGATAGAAGCCAGCCGTGATTGGCCAGTCATCGTTCAGACAACTGAAGGCAGCACTATGTTCCAGCCCAATCCTAGCCTTTCCTACACAGTCCGGCAAGTTGATTTCAGACACCGACGCCAGCAACACAGGTTTGGGGGCCGTCCTGTCTTAGGTGCAAGATGGCGAAGAGAGGGTGATCGAGTACTACAGTCGTGGATTCTCTAAACCGGAAAGAAATTATTGCGTCACCAGAAAAGAACTTTTTGCAATAATAAGGGCTGTAGACCATTTCCACAAATATCTTTATGGCCGTCATTTCTTAATCCGGACAGATCATGCCGCACTCAAATGGCTGCTGGACATGAAGACACCGGAAGGACAACTGGCCAGGTGGATGGAGAAATTACAGAAATACGATTTCAAGGTGGAACACCGTGCCGGCCGTTTGCACAACAATGCAGATGCCCTATCCAGAAGACCCTGTAGAGCAGAATGCGGACATTGTCTGATGACGGAACAGCGAGAGGGTATCTCCATCAGACAGATCCGAGCGCAGGCCAATGAAGACTGGGCAACGGAACAGTGCATCCAGGACTAAATGGCTGATCCAGAGATCGAACCAATCTTGTCACTCAAAACGAGAGGGGCACCCAGGCCACCATGGGACAAGGTAGCTAGATACTCGGGCGTACTGAAATCGTTATGGGTCCAATGGGACTCTAGGAATAGAGTATGGAATGCTCAAGCGAGTTTGGGAAAGCACTGATGGTCGAGAAACCAAGTCCCAACTGGTAGTTCCTAAGAAAAAGGTAGCAGCCATCCTGACTGAAGTACATGATGGGATTACCGGGGGCCATCTGGGCATGAACAAAACACTAGACAAAGTTCGCCAGCGATGCTACTGGGTTAATTACTTTGAAGACGTCAGAGCTTGGTGCCGGAAATGTGACACCTGTGCAGCCAGTAAGGGCCCGAAGACCCGGACCAAGGGCAGAATGCAGCAGTACAATGTGGGCGTCCCATTTGAGAATTGCCATCGATGTCGCCGGTCCGTTTCCCGAGTCTGAGAGGGGGAACAAATACATTCTGGTCGCAATGGATTAATTCAGCAAATATCCTGAGGCATATCCGATACCCAACCAAGAGGCAACCAAAGTAGCGACGGAGCTAGTAGAACAGCTATTCAGCAGGTTTGGCGTCCCGATGTAAATCAGACCAGGAGCGTAACTTCGAATCGAATGTATTCCAGAAGATCTGCACGATTTTGGGGATCAGGAAAACGAGAACAACACCATTACACCCACAGTCAGACGAAATGGTGGAAAGATTCAACAGTACCTTGGAACAACACCTATCCAAGGTCGTCAGCAATAACTAGCGTGATTGGGATGAGCATATTCCCCTATTCCTGTTGGCATATCGCTCTGCCGTACATAATAGTACAGGCCTGACTCCAGCCAGGGTCCTATTCGGAAAAGAGCTGCGATTACCCTGCGATTTGGCTTTTGGCTCCCCCGAAGAACCTTCCCAAGACATCAACGATTATGCCGAATAGCTCCGACATAACATGCTGGCAATACACGAATTAGCCCGAACGCAGATGTTGGCCACCAGTGACCGGATGAAGACGCGATACGACCTCAAGGCCAATTCAGTCGGGTTCCAGGAGAGGGACAAAGTCTGGCTGTACAACCCCCAACGGAGCAAGGGTTAAGGGCTAAGTTGAAGGTGGTCCATTTAGATCGACTCGCTCCCTACCATGGAGAGGATGTTTCTGACCGCGACGATCAGAATTAAAGGGAGGGCGGTGTTACGAAATTTACCTAAGCCGACCCTGGTTTCATTCCAATTAATCTCGAAATAGCTCGGCAACGGTAGAATTGATAGTGGATTGGAGGAGAGGATTCGATGATGATTTTAAAAGGAGCGGCCCATCATCGCAGCAGGCAGTTAGTGCGGCGAAGAGCTTATGTAGTATTATTATTGTGATATTCGAATCAGCAGTTGTGTATATTTGATGTAAATAAAAGTTTCTAGTAACTGAGAGTGAATATTAGTTTTTAAATTTTAATTGAACCCACAGAGTTTATAACAATATTCAAATTATTATACTATTGATTTCGATCCTCTTCACTTCTACCAAGAATTTTCACTTTTTAGTTTGGTTTCAAATTTCTTAAATATCACTACTTTTTAATCTTAAGCACCACCATTTGTTTACTCTTTCTGAAATCGTTGGTTAAATCCCATAATGTAGGAAAATATTCGTTCATATACTTTTTATATGTTTTTACTCCATATAATATTTAGCTATTAACTGACAAATCAATAACGTAAATATATTGTCAGCAGAAAAATAATTTTGTTAGTTTCTCAAACAGGTATATTTAAAATGTCAAAATCAAGGCCAGGTCAATTATCATAAGGAAATAATGCTGTCCAATTAAGTTAGGAGGTTGACTGTAATGATGATAGCCATCCAATTATACAAAAATCAACTGAAGAGCTGATGTCATAGGAATAATCATTCAGATACACAAAAAGTCGGTGTTGTCGCATAAACAACAGCCTAATTAGAAAATTGTGTTACATATATAATTACATTACGTTACATTACATTCTGTATATTCAATTAACTTGTGAACAGTTACAAATATTTTGAATTGAACTGGAAAAATACACAAAAATCTCTGTCAATAGGAATTTGTTGCTTTTTTTATTCAATGAAAATCTGTACGCCTTATTTGTATTTATTTTAAAATTAGAAAAGTTTTCGTGGGTCACTGAAAAATAAACATAATAGCATTTGTTAGCTCCTTATGGAAAGTAATAGTCTTTAATTTGCAAATTGAATAGTAACCTGCATGTGAATTTGAGCTTTATTTTCTTACAAACTTGTTATATATTTTCTTATGTATCCATATATGGTGTGACTTTATTCACTTGTCTAATTATTCGAATATATTTTTAACCACCGTCCTGTTTTGATTTCATCATATCTTATTCGATCTATCCTGCTGACTCCACCGCTTCTTTTCCTACTGCTCTTCTCAACTGCTGCAATATTTCATTTATTCCACTTGTTTATAACCCAGACTTCTACCTGGTAAGTCATTATGCTACTATTAAATCCAATATTGTTATTTTATTGATTTTTTTTATACCTATCCCATAACACTCAATTTAGTTACTTTCCCTGTTATTGTTCATAACCTGTTTTGTTTTTCTTCTCCTATTATATTGTTCTTAACTACTATGAATCCTAGGCATTTAAATTTGTCCATTCTAGTGCTTACTCTCTTTTTTGTTGTTACTAGACATTCAGTCTTTTCTTAATCGATTTCTTAGTCTTTTTTTTTCTCTATTCTTGATTATTACCAGATCATCTGCAAAGCTTAGTGTGCATAGGTGTTCATTTAGGATTGGTATCCACATACCTTCACATATGTTCACGGCGTCCGTTATTGTAGGACTGTTTTGAAGTGCATTCCCGTACACTTCCTTTACTTATTGTTTGATAGGTATTTTTTCGGAGTATGACAAATGGACAGCGCCTTTGCAACGCAGCCACTACATTAGCCGAAAACCGCAAAGTGACATTGCGAGATTAAAAATCTTATAAACCAAGGAGAAAAACTAATGCTGATAGCACTGTCAGAAATGAGAAATAACCGCTAAACAGGAGCAGACTAAACAGTCACAGAAGTAACAAAATCGGATGAAGACTCTCCCAATAAGGCGAAATAACAGATGAAAAATGCAGTTAACTTTATAGTGTACAAAAAAGGAGATAAAGCGATTAAGCCCAAAATTGGATATCTATCAATGGCATGAGCAAGCAGGACACAGCTGAAGATATGGCATAAGCGACCCTCTGCAATCTAGTAGAATTCTGATCGAAAAATACACTAAGCCATCACTGCTGACATTTATAGGCTACCACAAAGCTTCTGATACAATACAATATAACAATACATCCACAATATTGACAATGGATAACATAATGGAGAAGAAATACATATATACAAGAAAGCTTCGTGTAACAGACTATTGCGTAACTATAGCCACAAATTCAGTTTAGGACGGGAAGTAAAACCTGGGCATAATATCTCACCAAAGCTATTTACAGCCGTACTGGGGCTAATTTTTAAAGATAAGCACTAGCATAAGTCGGGTTAAGTATCTATTGACAGAAACTCAGCCTTAGATTTGCTGACGATATTGTATTAATCTCATATAACCTAGAAGATGCAATTATCATGACAAAGACCTCAAAGATGCATCTGAAATTTTAATTATAAATTAATTAATTATAAATTTTGAAGAAACAAAAATAATGACAAACCTTGTGATGAATAATAACATTGACGCGGATATTATAGACAAATTTGTTACTGTTGCGTTCCCGCAATTTGTTTAGTGTGTATTGTTTAAATTTGATTGAATTACTTCATTGTTTTTTAAACTTCTGCACCTTTTCCAAAACCTTCTGTCGCGCTAATGCTAATTTTAAGTGTTTTTTGCGTGTAAAATAAAGACAGTATTCGTGATTCCTGTATTGTATTCCGGGCTATTCGGACGCTTTGGATTTCGTCTTAGGACGGCCGCTTTTTGTTGTTATTGTGTTACGATTTCGCGAGTTATAGTTCCGGTCGTAACAACCGCTAAACCGCTTTCATTTTGTTTCTTTTGTGTTTATAAAAGCGCATCATTTGTTGTTAAACTCGCATTTTTTGTTTGCTCAATCAATGAACATTACGTCGCTATTTTTTGTGTATCGTGTTGTCCACACGAAGCTCTAAAAACAGTTCCTGCCGCTGCGGGGCTAGCCTCTGAAGAAAGAAGAACCAAGAAAACACCACCTGCAGAGCTTCGACGTAAAAGGTCAGTGATTAACTTTTATTTGGTGATTTAATTAACGCGACGATACAATGTTTATTGATTGTTCCGCTAAAGGTCCTTCGTCAATTACATACTTGCATTGAACCAGCATTCACCTAAAACCGCAACACCTAATTCATACATTTTTTTTTGATATTATATGTAATGTGCCATCGAAGACAATACATAATTTGGTCCAACTTCTAGCCTGATGCAATTTGAGTTAATTCCGTGCAAAGTTTATCGATCAAACCATTGATTTTTGCTTGCAATTATTGTTGAAAACCGCATTGAATTTTCGCATTCATTATTTGTTATAAGAGAAAGCAAGTTCGGGATATTCATTCATTCCGTTGGAAATAAATTTCGCATATTTTTTGCCGCGTTAAAAAATTTACAAGAGCTCGTTTCGTTTGTTTGGTTATTTTGCTAAATCGTTTTGAATTTATTTGACATTTGGTCAGATATTTTCTACTTCAACAGTAACAAATTTTAGATTTTTGGAATAGTATTTTGTATCGATCTATCGTGTTAGATTTGTTCAGTGGCGTTACAGTGATTTTAATTTATTGTTAAGATGTCAAAAACCGCTGAAAATTTGCGTAAATTTAAAAACCATCCACAATAGGAGTCTTAAAGATTAGAAGATATTTATTTTGCTGTTGAGAAAGCCTTAAGAGGTGACGACGTTGAATTGTTTTTTGCATGATTGATATGGTTGATTCAATCCATTTAGAATTTTTTAAACATCACAATTCCATTCTAGGTCTAATTTCAGAAGCCAACGATGATTTTGACTTTGAGGATGACATACGCAATAAATTTGAAAAATTGTTTTATTCAATTAGGTCTATTTTTACTAAAATGAAATCTGTCCAGAATTCTACGCCACAAAATATAGCTCGGGAAGAGGAAAGTGTTGCTTTGCCGCGAATTGATTTGCCTTCATTTACTGGATACATATTAGAATTTGGTACTTTTATCGATTTGTTTGATTCATTAATTCACAATAATGAAAAACTCAGTACTATGCAGAAGTTCAAATATTTGCAGTTAGCTTTAAAAGGGCCTGCTTTTGAGGCTATTAGGAATTTTATACTAACACAAAACAATTACGTGAGTGCTTATGAAACACTTTTGAACAAATTCAAGAGAACTCGTTTAATCGCGGAGTCTCATTGGTCAGCTTTAGAACAATTCCCCCAACTAACCTCAGATAGCCCGTCAGAGGTTCGGAAGTTATTGGATGACTTCAGTGATAATTTGGAAGCACTGAAGAATTTGGGTTTACCAGTAAATCAGTGGGATTTTTGTATCGTTCAGATGATGTTGAAACGAGTTCCAAAGAATTTAGCCGCTGAGTTTGAACTTTACCATGGTACTGTGACCGCTCAAGATGATTTTCCGATCCGGTCGGAAGTTGTTGATTTTTTGTCGAAGCATTGCGATGCCTTTGAACATGTTGAATTATCCCGCAAGGCAAAGCGAAGTGTTGTGAAAAAGTTACCATTGAATTCAAAGCAACATTCTTCCCGTTTCACTAGATCTTTGTTCGTCACTAAGAATAGAAATTGTTTAGTTTGTAAATCCGATCATGCGATTTACAAATGTTCTGAATTCTTGAACAAATCAGTATCCGCGCGGTTTAAGTTTGTTAGAGATTTTAGACTTTGTTTTAATTGCTTGAGCGATTCTCATCAGTTGAATCGCTGTAAATCTTTATCCACTTGCCGCAGCTGCAAACAACGCCATCACACATTGCTTCATTTTGTAAATCGTGGTGATTCAGGCATTCTGTCTGAATCTAGTGCTCCCCCCGCAAACCTGGCTTCCACATCTGGTGGATCCAGTACCATTAATACTGTTGAAAGTCCCGAAACTTCTCTACCGCAGATTTCTTGTCATAGTTCACGTTTGTCATACAATTCAAATGTGTTGTTATCTACCGCTTTAGTTGAGGTATTAGATAAGCACGGTTCTTATCAAACTTTGCGATGTCTGCTAGATTCTGGTAGCATGACATCATTCATTGCGAGCAAGGCTGTGAAACGCGTTGACTTCCGACCTATGCCCGCTTCGATTCAACTCAACGGGCTAGGTTCTATGCAGAGTACCTCTGCTGAGGGCTCTCTTACCCTTTCTCTTCTCTCTATAGTAAAGCGTGAGTGCAATTTTGTTGTTGATACTATTGTTTTACCCCGCATTTGCAATGATATGCCTGTTGCGCCCATTAACATGGCTAATATGGCATATCTAACCAATTTGAAACTTGCTGATCCTGGTTTCAATAGCCGAGGCGCTATTGACCTTTTGTTAGGTGCCGATATATTCTCTCAAATTTTGTTGGATGGACGCCTTCTGGGAAAGGAGGGCGTTCCTGATGCTATTAACACTGTCTTTGGTTACATCCTTATGGGTAGAGTGTCTTCGAGTTCTGTTAACTCTCACTCTCAGTCAGTCATAAACCCAACTTCGCTTGTTTGTCAAATTGAAGATGTAGTATCATTAGATGATTCACTCCAAAGCTTCTGGACAATTGAAGATGTTCCTACCGCACTGGTTCAGTCCCCTGATGATCTTATCTGCGAAAAAATATTTTCCTAGGGATGCAGGAGATTGGATTCAGGTAGATTCGTTGTGCCCCTTCTTTTTCGAAATACACTTCCTGCTTTTGATGGAATGTATAATCTCGCCGTACAACGTTTCTACTCTTTACAAAGACGTCTTCTACAACAACCAGATCTCTACAAACAATATTGTGATTTTCTAAAAGAGTATTTAGAGCTTGATCATTTGGAGTTGGTTCCTGATCCATCTACTGCTTCTGATTGTTACTACATACCGCATCATTGTGTTTTGAAACCTGACAGTAGCACAACCAAACTTCGTGTAGTGTTTAATGCATCCGCTAAGATACCTCATCAATTATCTTTGAATGATTGTTTGTTTATCGGAACCAAGTTGCAGCAAGATATTATCGCTATTGTGTAGACCTTGCAGAATTTAGTTTTGCCTCTCCTGCTTGCTATAGAAAACTTTTCTAGTTGTGAACTTCACGCATTTGTGTGTTATGATTTCGCGAGTTATAGTTCCGGTCGTAACAACCGCTAAACCGCTTTCATTTTGTTTCTTTTGTGTTTACAAAAGCGTATCATTTGTTGTTAAACCCGCATTTTTTGTTTGCTCAATCAATGAGCATTATGTCGCTATTTTTTGTGTAACGTGTTGTCCAGACGAAGCTCTAAAAACAGTTCCTGTCGCTGCGGGGCTAGCCTCTGAAGAAAGCAGAACCAAGAAAACACCACTTGCAGAGTTTCGACGTAAAATGTCAGTGATTAACTTTTATTTGGTGGTTTAATTAACGCGACGATACGATGTTTATTGATTGTTCCGTTAAAGGTCCTTCGTCAATTACATACTTGCATTGAACCAGCATTGAACTAAAACCGCAACACCTAATTCATACATTTTTTTTTGATATTATATGTAATGTGGCATCGAAGACATTACAGTTACCTACAAATATCTAGGTCATGAACTAATAAATGAAACACTGCTTTTGACAAATTACGTCACAATTTTTGAATAAACGAAAATTCTACAAGTTTGGTTTACTCCTTAACTTTGAGTTGGTTAAACGGCGTTGAGTGTTTCAAATAAAGGTTTGTTGTTAGGGTGCAAAACTGTGTTTTTACATTTGTGACACACCAAAGGTTCCACAGCATTTCCATTAAAGATATTTATATTTACATTTACTATGTTTTGTCCATATATTAAGATTTCATTACTCCTCTATTTCCCTCTACAATACAAAAATTTGTCAAATGTAATCAGTCTCAAGAAGAGTCGAAATACTTAATAGACCAGTTCTCAAAAAGCTTTAATTATAGTCCATTGAAAAGTTACATTTGGGGTTGCATTTCTCGGAGGGCGCAGATATCAAAGGGGGGTTAGTGTAAAGTTAAATCTAAGTTTGTGGGGTTGTAGCCCTTGTTCAGCATCTGGTTAGCTTTCTATTTTCAATGCTTGAGGGAGAACCTGAGAAGTAAGTGGCGTCATTGTCAGCGGTTCATCTTCAAAAAAAATCATTTTCTTCAATTAATTTCGGAAGCTCCATTATGTTGCTGCAAGTCTCCCTAGAACAATGGAGGCACACTGCAGAACATTTCAGACCTGCTTTTCGACATCTAAACTGTGAAAGCGAGCTGTATCTTGTGTTGGAGCAAATGAAGATAAATTGAATGTATTCTTTGTCACTGACTTGGCGAATTGTTTATATCTCAGATAAAAAAACGTTCACCAATGAGTGTGAGCAAAGCAGGGTCAACTCTCCTGTCGAGGAACAACGCCGTCCAGTTGCTAACTCTGGATGTTTCTCCAGGGTATTCAGAAATTTAAGTTTACCCATATTGTAAGTAGCTGAAGTTAAGTCACATCCTGAAAAAGCACGAAGAAAAATATTGATACCAGTGCAGAGCTCAAAACCTCCAGCTCAAAAATTAATTTTCTGCAAGATGCAAATGAAACTGTGGAGCGATGTGTGGATGTGGCAAAGCAGGCCTGAAATGTTCTGCAGTGTGCCTCCATTGTTCTGGGGAGACCTGCAACAATATAATGAACAGTGACGCCACTTCCTTCTCCGGTTCTCCCTCAAGCATTCAATGTAGAAAGTCAACCAGATACTTAGCCGCACCCTGGTCCATCAAAAAGACCGAGGACAGAGTAGTTGTGATTTAGAAAATCACCGTGGATTATGCCTACTGAGGATACCACATAAAAAAACGCCTCCAGACTCTACTTCGTAGGTAGGACAATTATTCCTTAAAACACCTTCTATAAAAATGATCTGCTGTCATTTTTTGTAAAATTATTAGAAAAAAAGTTATATCGCCAAATAGAATTTTTTTTCTCATCATTTGAATTTTGGGTTCCTCAAAAAATGAACAGAACAAGAGAAAAAAAGACAATACTACCTAATAAACGTTTGATGTGTGACTCGTTAAAACTGTTCTTAATATCTTTTAATTTAGTAGGTACACTGAACGTTTTTTCCAACTTAGCTTCTCTAGTGTTCGAGATTCACGATTCTGAAGATCACTCCTATAGTTTTCTTCTGTTGTATTGATGTGTATGCTCTAGTTCTTTCTTTTTGCAATTTTTTATTGGTAAAGTGCTGGGTGAACTCACTCTAAACTCCGATTCAAACTTAACAGGTCGCTGTTTTACCCCCTATAGGAAAGTCAGATCACACTATAAAAATATCTACCTAATAAACGAGATGTCGATAACCACAATGGCACTTTTTCAAACAACTTAAGCTATACTATCTCTAAATACTATTTCTAGAGAACTTCTCCCAGTGTTTGTAACTAACTGTAAACTGAGTGAAGAAAGGTATCGAAATTTCCAAATAGACAGATGATTGGTTTATGCAACAGGATACCCCAAATTACGCAGGACAATATCTAGGTAAAAACAATTCAAGGAAGCTTATCTAGTTATCAACGTAACTTTAAGTAGTTTAAGAAGTACTCTCGCTATTTCACTGTCGCTGTTTCTCATAAAGAAACGTCATTCTGAGTAATGGATATAAATTTCAGATGAATTAAAATAATTGTCACCATTTTGTTACAACTCAAGTATTAATCCTAATGTATGATTTAATTCTTAATTTAAATATTTCGACAAAGAAACATATGATGTGTAAGTTAATTTAATTTTTTAAATACTTAATTTTTCACATACAGTTAATTTCTTTTAAAACAGTAACACCCTCAGTTTGTAATCCAATAAATGTTTAATGAAGAAGGACTTTCATTTAAAATATTATTGTAAATTATTTTCTGTTTAAAATTGTGGCACGATAATAACCACGAATAGGTATCATCTGGAAAAATATTCTTTACAAACACATATGCTACTCCTTATTTACAAAAAACGTAAATATTTTTCATTTCACTTTTAGTCCTTTTCCAACATTAAAGACCGATAACTGAACTATTCTTTTTTTAATGTTGTTACAATTAGCTACCGCCCAACGCCAAAGCATATTAAGTTTTAAAATAATGTGCTCCACAAAATATTTATTTACACATTACACTAATGCAGCTTACAATGCACTAATCCATTTATAGGGTAATTCACGTTATGCGAAATGGAATAGCATTGCTCAGCAAATCAATGATAGATAATCGTCTATTATATGTACTAATAATTAAAAATTATTTTTACTCTGTACAGGAAGTTTCAAATATAAGAAACTTCAATGTTACATTTTTATTCATAGGATACAATGACCCTGTATAAGCAGGCACCGTTCAGGGATGAGACACTAGAAGCCTTCTGCAGTTGCTTCGTAAAAGTAGACGAAATTTTCATAATAGCTTGCATTGCGATGGGATTACCGTCGTTCCACCTTTTTACTACACGATTGTAAATAATTTCTAATATTAATTTCAATTATAGAAGTCTTGATCAGCAAACAACTTTAATGTCAAGTAAAGTTTCGTTTTTTGTGGTGTTCTTTCCAACCTCTGACGTATGTCAAGTCTCTAATTTAAAATACCGCACACAGATAATTGGAATGTTTATTTTGATCTCAAAACAGATTTTATGCTGGTATTGTATATAAACTGAAGATTGGATGTTATATTTGTTTATTTGCTAAAATTTATTGATTTTATATAATAGTAGAGACTTAATTTATTACCTAGCCCCTGTTTCTTACACAGAGACTGGAAGGAGTATGGATATTTCAAGATCAAGGTAGTGTTTGGTTTCGGTCAAACATGTCGAAACCACTGCAATTTCACGTTTTGCATTTCATTCCCATACTCATCTATTTTCCTATGTTTAAGTGTGGGCTTCCATTAACAAGTCTTCGCTTCAAAAATTCTCGAGTACTTGATAACAGGCAATGTATCTATGTATGACTTACTGGATTAGTTTCCAAAATTCGTTTACACATCTCCGAAAAATTGTTGTTGGCATTAACTGATAACCCTGTTGAAAACATACAACAGAGTTCCACTAAGAACTACTGAAACTGTAATAGTTTGTATATGGCAGTCTATCTAAAAAAATTCCTGGATAGAGACCATTTTTGAACATACCGAAATATATAGCGAGTTTTCTTTGTTCAAATGAATGGGATTTTATTGTGACGTAACCTGTGAGAATGTATGTGTTTCTATTGCAGTATATTTGATATTATGGAGCTTACACGTATTTGCTAATATAGAATATACAAACTTTTTAATGGTTTCTCTATAACCAGTAATTTAATATGTTATATTTGTATTGAAAATATAGAACTAGATATTTCGTTCAGAAATTTGAATGGGTGGATTGAGAACGACAAAAGCACAATAGGTTCTCATAAACTTTTTTTAGTTGGAATCTATGGAGTTTTCCACATGGACATTTAAGACATATCTTAGTGTTTGCCGGACCATTATGAACCATTCAGCTGACAAGGAGAGATCACCATAACCAGATTTCATATGATTGCACTCAGGCAGAATAAGCGTTCATGCAAGAGTAATAAATTACTTGTATTCTGATTTCTAATATTATTTTTTAATAAATAAGATATTTTCCATTTATTTATATCCTACTATGCATTTCAACTGAAATATTCCCTATGAGATTTTGTATTCTGTTTACACAATTATAGGTACGTGTTTTATTCCTACTTCCTAAACAACTGTGATAAACATTATTTATTATTTCATTCGTGATAATATTTAAAAAGAAGAAATTTCACATGTACTGATTTTGAGTTTATGCAAACTAGCCAACTCAGTGGTATAGTGGCTTTAAATAGATTTTTTTAAATTTTAGTAACACGTTAGACATCATGGCTTTTTAACATGTATTTGGGCCCTTTTGTATATAAGATACTCACATTTTAGATTAATGAAATAAATCTTACATAACTCCTCTGTTTATAGTTACTCTTCTCATATCATCACTTCTATAGATGTATATTTCACCGCCCACCGCAATTCTCTAATTACTGCACGTTTAGCAAGAAATATGAGACATAAATAACCGACACAAATGCTCAGTGTCCGATTTATGTCCTGCTACTACGCTGCTCGTTGTTCTGCTACGGGTTGCACTACCTCAACTAGTTGCCCATGCCAGCCACCAAGTGGTCTACGAACAACACTTTTTAGGCAGTAATTGTTTACACCGACACCATATATTCTGTGCGATGTGCGATCCACGAGGGGACATACCCCTACACTGTACGACGGAATGTTTATTTGAATACTGCTATTTATGTTTTGAGGCTAACGAAAAAAAGGATGTCAAAATGTCACGAAAACATTATGCTAGTGAAAAATTCAGATTTACGTATAAGGAATAAATATTTTTTTATACAGTTAATACACTACCTGCCTTTCTTGAGTTACATATCTTATTATAATATTTTGATATATAAGATATTTATATCTATACTTTTTGTTATTACATCATGCAAAGGTGTCATCACTCAGACCAGGATGCATTATTTTCCGAACTTTATTTAGCATATATATTAACGATATCATAAAAAAAAGGAAAATTAAAGTCAAGAAAGGAATTAAATTAGACCAAAATACCGTTTTAAATTCGATTCTTTATGCAGATGACCTAGTATTAATGACAGAATCAGAAGCTGACCTGCAAATGAGAATACAAAAACTCCTACAAATTTGTGCATATGAAAATATTATCTACTAAGACCAAGGTAATGAGCTTTTCAGGTAAATACCCTGTCATATCTAAGATTGTGGTGAATAACGAAATATTAGGACAGGTACCACATATTAAATATCTAGGTTGCGATATTTACATGATCAAGATAATAACATTCAAGAAAAACTCATTATGTGCAGATTAATATCTCAAACTCTAAAAAAATTGTGTTGTGATGGTATAATTCAACTGTACTATATTGATACAGAAATAAAATATAAAATCAAATACAATTATTTTTGTTAAAGGAAATGACATATTCATTTCTATAATGTTACATATTATGAAAAATAAATTGCCACTTGTACAAACCAACTGTCATAAAAAACGATTCATATATTTAATGAAATTTAAACAAAATTTAATTAAGTAATAAGCTATACTAACTACTAACACAAAAAACAAATTAAATAGCAGTTAATACTGGTTTTTCAAAAAACTGCAACACATTCTAAAACATTATTAATTCAACTGACAGTTTTGACACAGTTTAAATAGCACTCCAAATATATTGGTTTCCGGCACATACAACATAAATGATATGTCTTTCTCTTGATAATTTAAGGACATATATAACACGTTTTACGTTTTTCTAATTTCTCTACAACAACATATTCTGAAAGATCTTCGGGTATGCGATTATTCGATCGCCCGACCAAATGGGGTTTCCTAGGTCATCAGCTAATAATGGTCTAATAAACTCAGCTTTTTCCATTTTGTAATTTTTTGTATGCTTGATGGACAAAAGCGTTATGGTCTCAGCAAAACAAGATTTGTGATGTATTGACGAAACAAGGATAATGGCTTTATTTTGACATCTGAGAATAATATCATATTTGTAGTTGTTCCATCTTAACCAACTTGCCTAGTCTTTATTAGTTGGAATTAATGTAGTATATATATATATATATATATATATATATATATATATATATATATATTTGTTTTTAAGTTTTCGCGGGCACTAAATGTTTTAGGTGGTTTCCGGGAATTCATCCGCGTAGTTAATAACTGATCCCTGTCGGGATCGATGGGAAAATGACGACGTTTCGGCAGAGTCACATCTGCCCTCTTCAGGTCGGTTCGCATAATTCTCGTAGCCTTCTGCTTTCGCTTCTAGTTACTCGTTAGTTATTTTCAGGAGCGCGCACGGTGTTATATAGTCGCGGCTCGGCGCCTATTGGTTGGCACCGTGAACGGCTGCATGTGATTGGCCCTTGGCGCTCAGTGGGCACGCTACCCGCCTGCTGATTTGTTATTTCCGGTTGAGTTGCTATTGGACGGGTCCGGGCCGGTACGGTGTTTAATAGAATTTTCCAACAATTCGATAAGTTCTGAATTTCATTGCGTGCGTTTAGACTGTGAGGCCTCTTCGCTATTTCAATTGCCTCTCTTACGAGTCTTGATTTCGGGTGTTCTATATTTGCCAGTACTCTGGTGTTCTCAAAGTCTATTCGGTGTGACTTGAATTCTTCTATTAGTTTGCCCCACATAGGTTTTATGACAGTCTGCACATGGAATCTCGTACACTCCCTGTTGTTCTAAAGGGATCTTCCTCAACACCGTGCTTATTTTTCTGTCTGTATGGAAAATAGTATCGATATTGTGTCTCCGTAGAATTCTTTCAATACTGTCCGTGGTCCCCTTGACATACGGTAAATATATATATATATATATATATATATATATATATATATATATATATATATATATAGATCAATGTTTAACGGCTGAACACAAAGATACACAGTGGTAGTAACGGGAAGCAGCCAATGGTAGGGGAGCTAATATGTGAACTCTTTTTCCTAATAAAAGCTTGCGAAATCTGTTTAATTTCCTCCTCAGTCAAACATAGGTAGTGAGTTATACAGTACGAACGGCATCAAACACAAACATAAATAAACACGTAACATATACGTCGTTAAAATGCTACATGTAACTTGAAAATTAATTGACGGACAATATTAAAATGATACATTATAATAAAATTACAGAGGTGTCTTATAACTTAATTTCTGGTGTAAGGTTAAGGTGAAATAAATTCGACAAGTCAAAATCATGATTTTGACTTCTCGAATTTATTATAATACTGTCTACTGCCATCAAATAGTAGACAGGTTAGGAGGAAGTCAAAACGATTTTTGGTCTATAGAGGAACTCTAACAACATCTTGCAGAGATAGATGACTACATATTTTTTAAAACTCCAGCAAAATTGCACGATTTTAGTTATTTCAATATAGCTTTGTTCTATTGAAAAATGTTGACTTGCCTGTCCCTATCACTCTCTCGGACATTACTACTTTATGTCCGAAACTACTAAGCCTAACTTTTTGAAATAAAGGCTTATTGGGTCCTACCCAAAGTACAGGAAAACCTAATGGATAACCCATTATTCATTTTACGGAAAATATAATATTAAATAAAAAATTTTACAACCGCATTTTATGTAATATATCAAATGTATAAATACAAAATATGACACCTTACCACTTATCTACGAAGATACTGCGGCTAAAATTTTAAAAAATGGAGTATAGAAATTATTTTCAAAAATATATGAAATATAGTATTTTTGGAACCCAGCTTACAATGTAAATTGAAAATTAATTAACATATTTTTTCAATCCCATAATATAAACGAAAGGACAGGTTTGAGAAAATAAAAATATTTCTTTAATAATTTTTAAATGTTTAAACGGTATTAAAAAACGGTCGAATACGGACCCACTCCAACTGCTTATCCCCAATTTTACTGCCCCTAAAAATCTGAAAAAAATAGAACATTAGAGAGGCACTAAAATTTTACAATAAAACCAAAGCGAAAATCCTAATATTAAATTGGAATATTAATAACAAAAATTTAATATTACAGGAAATAACCAAGAATTGAACCACTTCCCTTATACCAGGAAGTAGTAGCTTAGTTATTTTTAAGAAAATACATAAGTGCTATCCAAATCAATCACTAAAAGACATAATAATAATTTCACCCAGTACCACAATAATGCAGCGTAAAAAAATTCGCATGCTTTCAAAAAATATATATACGTGAAAGCTTAGTATACTTCGAGTGAATAAGGAAATTTGTAGTTACTTCTAAAAGGGGGTACGGAACAGATTTTTTTTGACATAACAGCTCGACGCAATTCAAATCAACAGGGAAGTTATTTATATCAATAACCTTCATGCTAAGGCACTATCAAAACAGAATTTACCAAATGCAAGAAATCCTCCATATCATATAGGTATAGGCATACACTAACAACATTAACAATTATTTTGAAATAGACAAAATGTTCATTATTTCGAACAAGTTCTGAGCTGGAACTCATATATTTTTATTTGTAGCCTCATTTAAGTGCAACACGATTAACTGCAAGTAATTGAAACATTTAAATCAGTCCATAGTTTTCACCATATTTACAGCAGTGGTAAAATGTATTGTACTTAGTAACGGCCTTTTATATATTGTAATTTTGTAAACCATCTTATTAGATGTAACAATTGTTATTCCTTATGTCTCTTTAGTTCTTTGAACTTTCTAAAGTATAGTTTTGCCAATTCCTATCAGTTAATTTGGCAACATTAATTCAGTTACCAAAACATCCATACAGAATGTTTAAAACCACCTTTAAACTACTGTAATCACAAGAATATATAATTATGACGGTTTTGGATTATATCGCAGAGCCCCCGTAAGAATCTTCGTCTTCCGAGCCGAGCTAAGAACCGACTCACACGTAAAGAACAACGTTATACTCATTAAAGGCTTCTTACAAATTGACATTTATTTATTCGCTTAATAAGAACACAAGAAACTAAATACAAATTCTGATATGTAAGCATTCAGAGAATGTGAACATAATTATCACTTTCTAATTTCAGTTGGCACATCAGTATATTCGAATTCCATTTTCATTGCAGATGAAGCACTATATTACAATGGCAATCCCTCCTCAACCATACACCCTATTCTCTGACAACTTAGAGAATATTTTTTCAATTTCTTCCATCAATAAATTTCAAATTTAGAGGCGGAAATCCGGGGAAGTTCTACAGTTATCACCTCGCTTTCGTCTCAGACAATGGGTAATCTGTTTTCCTTGAAAGGAAATAAATTTCATAATTTTGAAACGTCGTTATAAATCAAACGGTATCATAAACTTCGCACTAGGCAATTATCAATAAGCATTTCCCAACATTTGTAGCCCAGACAAAGGAATTGATGCATAAGGGATATTCTTCCATTAAAAAATTATGTAATTTACTGAAAGGGAAAATACACTGAATTTATTTTCATAATATTAGAGCCCCTCTGTACTTTTTCGAGTAGGTAGGTACATTTAATAAGCTTCTTGAATGAATCTGACTAGAAGTGTGGCTACTATTTTTATAAGTAGATGAATAATGTTTTTTAGCAACACTGTACTCTCATCATCGAGACCTAAATAATAGATTTTTTGGATTTCTACACTTTTCATATCTAAATCCGACCCCGTTTCCAACAGCAATTATATAATAGATAAAAAGTATATATCTTTTATAAATATCGTATGAAAATGGTTCATTATTTTTAAATCATTTCTAATTGGAAGAATTTGATAAATTTATATTTAGAATTTTATGTGGAGCTCCTATGTACGATCAAAGAATTCTGATGTTTCACATTGTATTAAAGTCATAAAGGAAATCTAGGAACAACAATATGAACTATTTTTTTCCTAAATTTGCTCTTCTGACTTTAATTTTATTTCTAAAACTTAGAAGTCTGCGATCGTATTTTAGGTAAATGCATTATCTTAAAACAATGTCGCACCTAGGAACAAATTCTAAAGATAACTCTTCCAAATTCTTACAATTTAAAAGGAGCTTTATTATTTTTATATGATCCTTGGAATTTTTCAATGCTACCCTGTACATATCACATACACTAAATTTCCTTAATTACGTCGGATCATAAAGTCCAACGTTTTAATTGTAAATTGTACATTGCCATGCAAAAAAAATATCCCTAAAACTTTTGTTTTTGAAAATTTCAATTCTAATTTAATCAGGTTTCTCATATCCATTCGAAGATTCCTTTAGAGCTCTTTGGAGATTTGTAATTTTATCTGTCCCGTTTGCACCAGGATGAAGCCTAAAATACTGGATAATGCCCATTTAAAATAAGAATATAATTAATACTAAAGACTATTCTACTCAATTTCAAATCAGCAGAGTCTAGATCAGGCAAAAATTTAAAAAATTCGGGCCAGCCTACAAAACGTTAAAATTATTTGCGTTCGTAATAAGCGCACAAAGTTGCTCACTTTTAAGGAATTTTTCGATTTTAATGAATAAAGTATTTTAACGCTCATCTGTAAGTAATTGCTCATCTACAGTAGCAAATATATTTTTAACTGATTTTGTTTGCCTCCCATAAACTGAAAAAGTATGGAGCTAACGTTGGATGAATTTCCATAACCTAACTTAATAATATTCAGACTTTAAATCTTATACTATTACGTGAATCACTCTTTTATATATGATATTAGAAAAATTACAATTGATGGTTGAAAAGGAGACTAGAAGGTATTATTATTGAAAAACTACCAAAGGAAACTAGAACAGAAATGTGAGATAGACAACGGTAATTTGGATTTAATACATCTTTAGACAGAGTGGCTTACAAATAGCATTACTTATAGAAAACATTTAAGAAACATTTAGTCGTATGGGGATAATGTAAAAATATCAATTTAATTCACAATTATCAGGAGATAAATAAACAAAGATATGGCGTAAGTCTGTTTCGGCTTCTACTTACAATCGACGGAGAACTTGCCGGGCCCTTCCATAGATTTCTGTAATATTTAAAGAATTAACGTCAATTTTTTATCTCTCTCCAGATGATAACAGTTTGTTACCGAAATTAACGAAGTTACCAGAACACTTCTTTATGTATTTCATACATTTCGTTAAATTTGAAGGCGCGAGATGTAAGACCGATATCTAGGATTTTCGAGAGAATTAGCACACAGAGGTTCCGAATCTGGAGCCGTTCCGTGTAATTGCTGTTCTCCCTTAACTCCTAGGACAGAATGTCGCGATAAAATTTTCAGGTTACTTCACCTGTCAGAGATATTGAATACTCTCTTCGAGGTGTCACTCTCTCGAAAATCCGGTCGGTCTTACATCTCGTGTCTTCAAATTTAACATATTAAGTGTCTATTTTCTGTAAATTAAAACATGCCCTTATGTACTCCCAATCTTATACTAAAATATCCAAATTTCGAACAACCACTGTTGCTTTCAATTGACAATAGTACATTTATTTCTTATTTTTGGAAAAAAAACTAAATTAATCCCTGCGAAATTCCCGTTTCGATGCCTTTTCTCTATCAAAGACCCCTGCATTGATTTAGCCAAATAGCCACTTATACTCGGGCAATACGAATGTAAAATACACACCAGGCAATATTAAAATTGATCACTTTAATGGTGATATAATCAATGAACAGAAGATATTTACAATTCACCACACCAAAACTGGTATCCGGCACCCATCAATGCAATTTTTTTGTGACCTTAACGGTAGCCTGGTTATGTAAATGCAAACAATTATTCTTACAAACTCTCAAATCTACAGCGATTACAGTTTCAGCGTGTCATCCTAAATCAATCAAATTAAAAGTAGACGATTCTAGTAAGATTACCGTCTTCTATCAATACAGTCGAATATTGTAGATTTACCTCATCTCGACAGTCTTGTTCTTTGATCCATTTCGAAACATACGCCTTATTCATTACAATATGTTCCTATTTTGTGCCTCTCAGACCCACATCGATAACTCTCTTTATATCGTCATTCCATCGCATTGGACTACGCTCTCTAGATATCCTACTTTCGCTATTTCAGGCAAGAAATACTGGATCTCACTAAGACACCTGCTCCAATATTAATCTAAAGCATCCTATAACTGCAACGTCGAAATTTTACCAAAGTAGTTTCAACCCTCTAAAGAAAATATAGCAACCAACCTTGAAGTCAGGTTTCCCAAATTTAACCCAAACAACGAATACAAAAAGCTGGGTAACATTTGCTGAAACTTAAATCTTAAATCTACAACAATCTGTGGGCCAATGGCACATGAAAATCATTTTCAGCGAGTTGTTGTTGTTGAACAGAAGAAAGAAAATTGAGCAGACGGAGCAATTACACTACAGTAAAATGTTTCCACTGTGGATGTACAGGTCATGCCTCAAAGCACGCCGCCTACTAGTGTTCACGACAATAACCTAATGCGAATCTATGGACATAGCGGCAGTTTAGGCATCAAGGATATTATCAATGACAAAAATAGTCACATCAAATGTGACTTGGTGCTGCTGAATCTGCTGTTAAACATATCGTTTTTAGACCACCCGAAACACAGTAGACTGCCGGCAACGTCCTACTGCAAGCCATCACTTGCTGCTCCGTATTTATATAGGGTGAGGCAGATATAGATCTGCAGTTAGTGAGGCCAGCATCTGGCATAGACTTCAATACAAAGGTCACGTTTGATCTTTCAGAGGCTCTCTAACAACAATAAAGATGATATATTTACAATTTGGAGTGATGAACGTGAATAACCAAAGTTACGATTAGTTCCACGTATAAGCCTATGAACATAAACCTACAAACCAGTGTCCTCCACTGTTAATACAGGCAGAAAAGAAAAGGAATTAGACAAAAAATTAATAGAAAGCAGAGTGGAAGGAGAAATGATATACCTCCGTCCATAATCTAAGCGATCATTTCTTCGAAAGAGATCTCCAGGGAGAAATCCTGTTCCGAGATCTACCCCTGGAACATAAGCTTCCAACTCAACAGCGCGAATGATTACAATGACACTATCTGATTAATTTAGTACACGTGAAAAATTAAGAATTTGCAAAAATTTGAAACGCTCCCTAGGGGAATCGCGTATTATCCCAAATTGTTTTTATACATCTACTGTGTAAGGAGAGTTTCTAAATTTTAGTCGTTTACAAAGCAAATAATGAATTTGAGAAAGCTGGTTATTCAAACCAAATCAAAAACCTGATTGCAAAAAGTAAATTATATATTTTTTGACTATACGTCAAAATTTATTTTCTCTTGAAGCTATATCAGCTCCATCAACCCACTCCTTGACAAGAGAATTCGATTGAAGTAAAAAAGGACAAACACAAAAGAATAAAAATATCAACAAACGAAAGAATGCGGTGCCATTGATATTAATGAAAGTGAATGAGTCGTGGCAAATGGTATACCATACATATCTATCTGTCTGTATCCGTAATTCTCATACTATCTTTCTCTTTTTCTCATTCGACTATAATTTACTGTTGGTGATGGGCGTTCTGCTCAAAAATCTGGACATGGGGCGGTATCTCTGGCGCAAATAAATCTGTCAAAGCGATATTGTATTGCCGTTATTTATGTAGAAATCAACTGTTCACTTTATTCTCATCAATCTAGCTAGCCATGAACGTCGGTTTGGTCGGTCGACCGCGACCCAAACGAAACGAACACTTGTCTTGCTTTGCTTGATTTTAAACGAGTTCTCGTTATTGGATTTGAGTGTTATTAACTTTCAAAATTCTAACTAAAAGTGTCTCGAAAAAATAGTAAAATTCTCAATTAGTATGACAATGCGAGCTACAGATCTAATTCCACAATCTATATAAGTGTGGTAATTAAATTTTTGAATTATAGTGAACTATGTTAATGAAATTTCAAATTATAAAAACATAATAACGATAACTATGTGATTTAAGATATAAAATTATTTTACTTTGGACACATTTTGTAACTATACTTGACTGAAACACAAAATACTGTTATGAATCATTTTATCGTTTTGATTGTGACTGCTATGTAACTATATTATCAGTTTGCAAGTAGTTAATTAGAAAATAAATATAAGTATTAGAAGTGAAAACCGCACTCCTACCAGAACAACTCATACAGAAGCCTGGACAGATTATGACAGGTATTCTCTACGAATTGAAATGTTTCAGATGCGTCTTGACCAAGCATCCTACTCCAGTTATGTAGGTACACTCAATCCGTTAATAAGCAATTAATAAGAAATAATATAGACACCTAAATGGGTTTTGCAGTTTATCATTTATGGCAAAATCACTGTGTAGTGAATGAGTTGAGTAATAGTAATTTAATTTAGTTCAGACATTAAGCCTAAGAAAATTAAATTAAATTAGAAATATAAATTTATTTTTTAAGCATGCTGAGTGCACAACACCAGAATTGTTGCTTTACTGTGTCCCTTTCATTACTATGGGTTTCTTTTTAGAGATGTCCTTCGAAATGGTGATCTCCTCGATGATATACGTCTATTACCAATTTCCCTTACTTAATGATTCACTTATAGGTTTGGTATGGGAAGCTTAACTTTTGTGTAGGTTCTGAACTAATCCTTTGTTGCCGTTGTAGCGGTATTTATTCTATCCGAGCATGGTTCATATCTTTGTTAGGCCAATTTCTATGTCATTCATTGGTTAATCTATCCTGTTGTGATAACCGACGCCATTCGAGTGCATGTAGGTCTTGTGAATACAAATTTCTTTTCTACAAACTTCAGTACATTGTACCTCAGATCAAACATGATTCCATGCTATCTACTGAGGTCCAAGCCTAGTACGAAGTCAAATTCAAAATTTGCCGCTCGGAGTTCATGCTGAATGCTGGCTTTACCTGACCGCATGTATATTTCTACCTCACATTGATTTATCGCTGGCGGTCAGCCTCAACACACGGGATTTGACTGCAACGTGGTTGACATCAAATTAGCTGTCCCTAAATGGCGAGCTATGTGGTACCCGATCCCTGCAGTCCCTATCTATAATTGCATGTGTGCACACAACCGAAATATTCATCAGTAATTGTAATTTCTGATGTTATAGCTCAAATATCTTTCTCATCTTGGATAAAAGATTCGTTGCACTTGTTTATCTCGTAGATTAAATGAAACCTCTAATTACAAATCTTGCAAGATTTTTGTGTTCGTGTGGTGAGCTCAACTTCATTAATATAGCCTTAACAATGGTTGCCATATCTTCCATCGAAGATTCGAAATTAATTTATTAAAATCTCCCAACAGTACGAGTGTATTCCTTTGGAGTAATTCTGAAGCAGACCTCTCAGTAAAATTACAACTATTGTGACTTTTTCAAAATGATCCCTTTAACTGGCTACACCAACTTCTTTAAACACTTTTATTCACAAGCTAGGAATATCTGCTATCCAAAAGTGGGTAGCTGCACGACAGAAAACCTGCTATACGATTCATTTGACTTTTCGAATTCCACTTTTAATTAAAATTTCTGATTTTCGCTTTATATTTTGTTTGTTACGCAACTGTAGCAACGTTTTATAATTGAACTTCATTACTTACCTAATTTCCGTTCCATCCAATTTAATTGTGAACCGTTTTGTCACCATATCTCATTATCTGAAAGAGTACATCATATTATTTTCCCTGATTTAACCAGTGTCGTCTCATTAAACGTTAAATTCCTCTTGTCGTTTTCCGTTACTAGTTTAAGTTCTGCTTTCTTCTATTTATGTAATAAGATTTTCTTTCTGTTCTCTTATCCAAAATATTTGATAATTTTCGACTAATTTCTTCCTACCTTTTTATAAACTTAACTTTCTTTATCCATTCTTTCTTCTCTCTCTACTCCTCGTCTTCCACATTTAAAATGTTTTGTATGGTTTGAAGCATTTTATTTACTGAAACATTTGACTGTATTTATAAATGGCATTAAACTTAGCAAAAACACCCATTGGCGTTTTCAATAAATGAATTGTCGATCTAATTATTGGAGTCGACTCGGCGCTTCATAGTTCTTCAACTAAATATGTATGTGCAGGACAAATTTAATTAAACATATGTAATTATTGTAGACGTTCGTTTACTGAAAACATCAAAATCTGTTTTCATAACAAATAAACAACAAATTGAATGTAAAACTCGGTTAATACTGGTTAATACTGGTTTAGTTAAAGAAATGTTTTAAGTTACATGGAACAGGAATGTTCCTCATAAGATTTCCCAAAGACAGTTGATGAAATGGAGTATGGATGAGTGTGAAAATCAAACCGGGAATTGCAACCATTGTGTTCTGCAGAAATTATCGCTGACATGAAGTTTCATAACCTAACTTGTGTGACCCAAAAGCGTGAGAGAACAAAATTTTCGAAAACGTAACAAGATATCCATCTGCCTTGGCTAACTACATCTCGCTCCAAACGAGTGGTTGATCCAGCCAATAGACGCGAGAGACTAACCTGAAGCTTAGTAAAAATTTAAAAAAAAGTATATACAGTAAAGAGTAGATAATACACTAATAAACCCAGACTTTATTACACAATAAGCAGGAAAGCAATAATCTTATGGAGTTTGCTTCTAAGCAGTATTCGCTTGTAACCAGTTTTATTATTATCTTGACCCCCTCCCCGCTGCACATCAAAATCTTTATAGGTACAAAAGTATGACTCTATATCAGGTATCAACGTATAAGCAAAACACAAGTCCAAAATTCAAATAAATAAGAAATTTGATATGACGTTTCAACTGAGATGCAACAGTTGCATTTACCAATAGATCATTGCGTTTGCAGATGATATTACAGCTCCATACAAACAAAACAATCTGCGAAGAAAGGGACTACTACTACAAGCAATATTACTTATATTTGTCGTAGTAGCCCATTTTGCTTACAGTAAAGTTGAATGAGATCAGGAATAGGTAAGTGATTGAGAGGTTTAAAGCAATCACTTACCTGTTCCGAATATCATTTATGACCCTACATTCCAGCATATCATAATCATGACAACTCGGGAAAGCAAACATATGATATTCAGCTATGGTCTACTGAAAAGAAATTTTATCTGGTCAGTGCAAAACGTAGAAAATTATTGTGAACAATGTCATTGGATTTCCTTATACTCTAAAGTTATAGTTAAGAAATTTTTGTGTCGTCTAAAAAAAATTACACTGTATAATAAGGAGCCACAATGTGAGCATTGAAGAACTCCCAAAGTATCATCGATAAAATTTATCAAACGCCTGCAGAATCAAAAATAGAAAACAAAGTATTCTTCTTCTTCATCAACAAGGGTGCTCTTAGGCCAAAAGCTATAGAGCTGCGATGGTCTTGATCCATTCGAACTAATTGACCAGACTAAATATTTTTTGTTAATTAATTGTTTTATATACAGAACTATCTACAGAACGGGGCAACCTTGGACTTCCGGCTATATCGCTACTAACACAATTATTCACTTCAAGGGCGTCTATATCACTTTAAAAGCGTCTTTGGGTAATCGAGTAAAAGTTTGTCAGGTAGATGTGCGGATGGCTTCTGGATAGTTCCGTATTCGTGCAAATACACTAATCTAACACACACACACCCACACACACACACACACACACACACAAACACAGAGCAGCGATATGGGCTTGCGGTACTTCCGTTCCAACCTCCCAAATACCCCGCCATCTTGTGAGAGCCAAAGTTGGAGGGGTTCACTTATCTGCTATGCACCTCCTAGGAAGTCTCAGTTATTCTTGGACACCTTGGCGGAGGATGTACGGAAGCGTGAATCGGTCGCCATCGCAGGAGATTTCAACGCCTGGGCAATTGACTGGGGATGTCGGGAAAAGCGCGAGAGGACGAGCTCTCCTTGAGAATGTTTTCGCTCATCTCCTCAACACAGGAGCCGTAAGATAAAAGGCACAGCCAGCTCCATTATCGAGATTTTAGCAGCAACCTAATTAAAGGGGGCTGTGAGTGGCGGGTCTGTGACCACCAAGCTAACCACCACTAAACTTGTGTGTCGTCGTGCGAGGCCACAGCCAGTCGGTTGGAACAAAAATGTTTTATTCATTCGCCTTGGTTATGGAGCAGGAACCATTTCAATAGCAACAAGCGCAGAAGCCACTGCCAAAGAGGTCAAGCGTATTCACAAAGGAGACGGCAGAACAACAGCCGTGGCGATGAAATCTCAAAGCACGAAGGCTGCATGAGCACGAAGACGCGACAGGGTCACAACAGAAGAACTAAGGCTCGACTATGAGATCAAAAGGCAACAACTACGAAGAGCCATCTGAAGAGATCCTACTGGAGGAGTTGTGTGACTTAATCAAGATATGGGGAAAACCGTATAAAATCTCATAAAATTAAGGCCCCTCCCAAACAACATGCCCCGAATCATTGCACCGCATGTCATCACTTGTTTCCTGCGAATGAGTTACCCGCTTATCCTTCGTGGCAGGTAGGGACGAAGATTACCATCAGATGAATGAGCTGATGGGCGCGTGCAACCGGCTGGCAAGGCTCCCGGTCCAGATGGCATACCTTCGCGCTAAAATGCGCCATAGAATGGATGTTTCTACACATGTATGAGACCTGCCTAAAGCAGGGGGTTTTCCCGACTAACAGAGGCTTGTGCTCCTCCCTAAAGGGGGAAAGAAACCTCCCAACGAACCGTCATCATATCGTCATGTTGGACTCTGCGGGAAAACTGTAACAGATAGGCTGGAGCCCTACGTTGAGCCGAAACTTTCCACCAACCAATTCGGGTTCAGAAAGGGGAGATCAACCAATGATGCCGTGACACTCACCAACATCGCCAGAGAGGCTATCTCGGGAAAGAGATGGAGAAGAGGTGGAAAAAAGTACTGTCTAATAGCCACCCTGGATATCAAACACTCGGCCCGCTGGGACCGCATTTTAAGGATGGAACTTCCGCAGTACTTGCGCAGAATAAGCCTAGGACCGCATGTTGTACAAAAAAGGGCAAGTAGACTATAAGATCACAGGAGGTGTACCTCAGGGCTCTGTTCTTGGCCCCCTCTTATGATTTCAACGACCTGCTCCTGCTCGGTCTGCCTGAGGGCGTCAGGCTAGTGTATGATGTGGCATTGATCACAAGCATAGAGGAGATACAAACAACCTATTCGATAGCCACAATTCAGCATTGGATGCAACTTGATTGCAGAACAAAAGACCGAAACACTTAAAAAGGCAAGGAAACCATCACCCTCAAAATAGGCGACACCTAGTATGCTATTTGGGGTGCTCCTGGACACACAACTCAACTTCAAAGAGCACATAATCGCGGCCAGCAAGAAAGCAGCTGGGGTACAAGAATAATAATGTTTGAGAAGACAGCTATAACAGTAACTACTTCTGTTTTGTTGTACGGGGCATAAGAAATCGACGTAATGAAATCGTCCAGCGGCTCTCAGCGATTCGAGTGGCATCATCCTACCGCACTGTGTCTTACGAGGCGGTGAGTGTGATTGCCTCTACCCTGCCAATCGACATCCTGGCTGCAGAAAGGGGACGGCTTTATCGCAGAAAGTTAGACCAACCGACAGGAAACAGCGATGAAAGAGCCATGAGTCTTAGGATGGGACAGCTCTACTTGCCGGTGGACATATCGATTGATACCTAACATCAGTCGTTGGGTCAACCGCCAGCACGGGGAGGTTGGGTTCTATCACTCAACTCCTGACTGGACATGGATGCTTTCGAGCATACACAGGTTCAGGAGGGCAAACTTGCCCACACTGTTGATTGATGTTCTTCTCCTGCCCCCGGTTTCAGGATCATGCTGAAGTGGAGAGGATTCTGGAGACTTATCGTTTAGTAGAAGCTATAAGGGCCCCAAGCCTGGAACTTGGTATCAGATTACGCGGAGACTATCCTCATTAAGGAGTAGGCTGAAGCATGGAAGGGCAGTCATCTGCAATAACCACCCTTGCGAAGTAGTTTGACAAAGAGTGCCGCAGGGGACCATGGTTGTAGGAGAAAGAGGTTAGGGTTTTAGCGGGTATACGGTATACTGGTTTCAATGTCTCTTGCTTTGAAGTCATTGCATTCCCGCACGACGGCTAAATTACGGAATGTATTTCCCCCTCTTCGGATAAAAAAAAAAAAAAAAAAAAACACACACAAACACACACACATATGCGACTGCCCCGACATCTTTATCGGAAGTCTCACAAAGTATTGAAAAAATAGAATATCTGATAAAATAGATTTTTCTGTGAAACCATAATGTCGAAATAATGTTTTAGCAAACTTTAACTTCATATTCACAATGGCGATGAAATCTCAATGTATTTTCTGAAGACTGTACTCTCTAAACAACATCATGTCATAATTCCGTTAGGTTGATGGGTCTTGGATGGATAATTGTATTAGCATGTAACTGGTATTCATACACAAACACTTTTAAACCTGGTAAAGTGCAAAAAAGGGATTTCTGTCTATCACAGATCGAGGACAAATTGAAATGTATGCAGCATAAAAAGAATTAATTTTATAAATCTACGTAATCGTTCTTGGGTTATTTTAGATCCAATATATTCATTTTCATGATGGAATAATTTCGATAAAAGATAATCATTGGCAAATGACATTCTATATTTTGCTGATGTCTATAAAATTAGACGGTTTGTGCTCATTAATATGTTTTATAAAAGCGTAATTAAATATACATGCATACATTAACTTACAAAAAGATGATTTTTAACGAATGTCAATATATGATTTCAATTTGGAAGTTGTGTCGGAAGTACACCATCGAAATATCTTTCCTGTATGTGACACAGCAGTCAAGACAGCGTCTACAGCGAGCAGCAAGTCACTCCTAATAGTTTCCTTCGACTGGCATAACGGGGCGATACACTCTCAAACTTTGGTCATTCGTTTCGACTGCAATTATCATATATTCACTCGGTATGACGTGCTGAAATGGTTAGATCATGCAAAGCAGACTTGAGTTTCATAATAGCTGGTCTCGGCCGTCTCCAAGCTTGTGTATCCCTATTGGAATAACTAAGTAAGGGTTTTCCAAATATTTTTAGTATCCGAATTTATATTATTACCCAAATACGTTGCAGACTATTTATGTGCTTTATTTTTATGGATTAAGAGAAAGAGAGGGCATGAATTGGAAAACACATATTTTAAATAGCAACAGACGATATGAAACTATCAGATTATACACTGTAAGTGTGGCTGAATTATTAAAAAAAACTAGTCAAAAGCATACTACTCAAAAGAAATCATATATAAGTTAAAATTACGTTTGTTGAATAAACTTTGTTATACCAAAAGTTACGCTCTTTTTTTAACCGGCTTCAAAGAAAGAAGCATATTCTCAATTCATCTAACTGCTGCGGTTATACCACTCTGTAATAGCTTCTACCCAGAGTGATATCTGGACTATTATTTTATTATACGCTGCCACCACCCGGAAATATGTTGTAGATTCTTGGAGAGAAAGAATCCGGGGACCCTTCTTTTCATTTGTGTCTGCTGAAAATAAAACGAAATTTGCTGCTTCTCTTTTGCTTTTACTCTCAGTCCTTGGTAGCTTCTGGTTTCTAGTCACCTCGCCTTCTCTAAGAGGGTAAGTCCCTAGGCTTCCTAATGCTGGTAGTTGTAATATAAGTGCAATAAACTTGGACTCTAGAATTCTTGGAGAACTTCAACAAATTCATTTCGGATTTCGGATTCCAGGAGATATCGGATAAATGCCGATTCCACGAATTCTCGGATGAATTCATTTAATAGACACGAACCATATGCTACAATGAAATTACGAAATTTGGAAAACGCTTGGAGCTTTGAGCTAAATGACAGAAGATATAACTGAAACTCCTGTACAGCAAAAAATGTACATAATTCAATATCTGTATAACATAGAACTCTTTTTCAGAGTCAGCTAAATGACACTGCTCTATTATTCCTCTTCTGCCAAATTAGACTACCTGTAAATTACATAGTCGTTTCGTTTGATCACATTACATTAAAGGGTTCATAAGAACCAGTTAAAAAGATAAGTTTTACTAAACCCCAAATGACTTTGTTATAAGAATTGCGATGTTTTAGTGATCCCATTAAAATTCTAAGGGAAAAACTAGGAAAAACTTTTTCTTATAACAAAGTCGCACCTAGGAACCCCCCATAAAATTCTGAAGATGACTTATTTAAATTCTTCCAATTTGAAAGGCACTTTACTATTATATGACTTTTAGAATTTGTGCTACGTTGTATATTATCAAAAGTAAATTCTCTTAGTAACGTCAATCACGTCACATAATATTGTCAAACAATTTAATTTTGAATTGTACAATTATGCCTTTTTATACAGTTGTAGGGTTGAAAACTGCCCCCAGTTATGCAATTACATCACTACAAATTGTAAAATAAATACAATAAAAAAACACTACTTCAAAAAATACAAAAGTATTTTAAATAAAAAGCAGAAAATAAACAGAATTAACAGACATCAAGGCATAATAACAATAATGACAATAAAATATAATAAATAAGTCAATTAGATATTCTAAATAAAAATATATATACTATAAAACTGTTTTTGAAGTTGGTGCCCAGCCCGAGAAATAACATTTATTTTAGAAACAATATAATCAGGTTTATAAATAACAATTTTCTGTTATTAATTAATAAAGATATTCATATGGCTAGGTTATCAGTTCAGTTCTTGGATTTATTTAAAAACACAGTCCAACTCACTCTAATTTATTTCCAGTACTTTAACTTTATTTTCTGGAAGGTTTAAGGGAATTCCCAGTAACGGCAGCGGACGGCATGTTGAGAAACGAAACATTTCGGATTCCCAGAAGTATCGGAAGAATGTCTCTTCCACGAATTGGTTGGTGACCAATTGCACCAGCTGTCGGATAAATTCTCCTAACAATATAATATTTTTTAAATATCCAAATGAATTATTTATAACTTTTGAATGACATTATTGTTATTACACCTGCAGTCGGTTATTTTTTTTAAAGTTACTTATTTTTGGTCTACGTAGTGTTTAATGGGTACATTCCAAAATTAATGACTTTGTATTTCTCACATTTCATTTATTTCCATTTTTTGTTTGTGCATGATTTAGTTATCTTGGGTCCATTTTCTTTGAGTATTGATTTTACAAAGGAAAATGTTTACTTTAATGTCGCTTTCAGCTTCATTTGACATAACTCTAGTCTGAGAATGAAGTTTATCATGGAATGTTGTCTCCTTCTGTTGCTCTCTGTGGTTATATTAGAGTTATATTAGATGGTTTTAATTTTTCATTAATTTATTAACTGGTTTACTAAGATCTACCACAATGATAATTTTCGCGGTATTCTGTTTAATAGAGACATGCAGAATGATGATAATCTAAAGCCAGTTCAGAATATATCCAGATGCCCACATCCTCGTTTCCGTTCTTTCACCAAAAGCAAACCAGCTCAAGCTTTACAAAAATTCAGTCAACAATATAAAAAAATAATACTTATACATTAAAATTGCCAAATTTTGAACATTTTTAACAGTTAACTGATTTCTAGCATTACAAATAACTAAAAAACGTAATGAACATTAAAAATATTTCTGCTCTCTTATAAAGAATGTTTCATGCCTCGTATTCTACGTAGATGGTTCTCAATCAAATCACGCCAATCTGTGAATAGAGATACTGAGCAAGCGAAGGTTTTTCAAGCCGTTATTCAACGATTTATCGCAAACTTTTGAGTCGGTGCCGGCCATAAATTTGAAGACTTCTTTTTGTCCCCTTTCAACCCTTAACGTTCACTCTGGGATCGTTAATGGTTCATAAGCTGCTTTCTCCTTCCCTTTATTCAAAGAATGACTTTTTATATATTTTTTAACAGTAATATGAAAGTGTTTGTTTACTTTCAAATAATTCTTCTCATTCTACTGGGTGTTATTTATGTAATATGTATGCAAATTGGAAGCAATTTGACAAATTAAAAAAGTTATTAATTAGTTATTATAAAATTCAATAGATACTCAAGAACTTTGTAAGAAAATTTGCTGACGTCTTAAAGTCATAACAGTGATTCTCATCATCACTCGGCTTGTCCTAGGGTACTAACTGTTTTGAAGTCATTTATTAAAAGATTAGCAACTAAATGTTCCATAAAGGAATATATAAGATGTTGATTGAGAGGGGGAAAGGGGTTTCAATTTCCTGCGGGTAGAGAAGAAAGATAACTTCTAGATTCTCAACAACAATTTAGCAACAAAATGCACTATCAGTCTCATTTCTCCAGCTACATTCTTTCGTTCAGTATGCATATGTCTGCTCTAAGGCTTAACAAAAATATTTTGTCCGTGCCTATGTCTGGGATAAAACCATCACTGGCCTTGTATATTTATATAAAAATAATCCTACAATAATATAAATAAATTAAAAATGTTCGATGTAATTATCAGCGGATTTTTCTTTGTAGCCTAAAGGTTTCCGTCATTTACACACAAACGATTTCAAAAATCGAGATGACAAACAACCCAATGAAAATTTTAATCTTTAATATCATTTCTATTGCCAGCTGATTGATGATTTGTTGCACAACACCTTCGGACTATTGTGAAAATAATATTATATTAATGATAGAATTATAATCACAACAAAAATTTACAAAAATTATTTTCTACTGCTTGTCCAAAAATCAATACTGATCTATGATCTACAACACTGAATATTTTTCTATTGAACTATAGGCAACTCCAAACACTGGACAGTAAAAAATGGTCATCACAATATGATGATCTGAAAGAGCGTTACCCAGTAATTGCCGTTTGTAGGGTATCATTTGAGTACCAATATTATTATATGTATACTTTCTGTTATCATGGTAGAGCGATTTGCATTTTCTTTTAATATTGTTAGGTTGCAAACTTTAAAGCCCACAGTGTAAGATTTCAAAGGAAAAATATGTCGAATAAAAATATATTGCTACGGATCCCTTGGGTTCAATTAGATACTTTTTGTCCAATTAAATACTGCTTTATTACCAATGAAAACAAATCCTTAACCTTTAAACTTCAGTACAAATTTCTTGACACATACAACACAAAACACAATTCACACTAACGTTTGCTTGGAGCATGTACTTTACTACTTATGATACTCAACTGAACTTTTGACAAGATTAACCCTAACGCTCACAGGACACCTATTTATATCAATTTTTACATTCGAGAGTCCTTGAGATTACTCTATGGCGCTAATATCGAATTATGTAGATCTTTCCCGAACTGACAGTTACACTTGCTAGGTATGTACAGGGTTCTCCCTCGGCCGACGTTTTAACTTTCCGTAAGAATATTTTACTCCAGAATAAATGTATCTAACATTCTAATAAAGGGGTAGGTACATTCTTTATATTTCAAACAAATCTTTAAAATGTTAATTATATTTTTCTTTTAAGTAAAACTTAGTCACTTGGTTTTAAAAGTCAGAACTTTGCAGCAATGGGTAATTTAAAACAAATTGACTATCCCACATTGTCAGGGAACATTAATTTTCAGTATGATTTTCAATATAAAAAATTTCAAATATCTTAACATTTATTTTCTTTAATTTGCCATTAAAACACACTTGCCTACCTAGTAACCCATGGCGATTTCTGTTTTATATCGAAAATATAAAGAAATACGAACCACATACTGTTAATATTAGTTAAATACCAACTAGCAAGCAGGTCCTCCAAGGAGGGGGTTATGGCCTCAGGATTTAGCACCCAGGCACATGTCAAAAAAGAAAATGGGCAAGAAAATGAACTATGAACAGGATGAAAAATTACAGAAAAAATCCCCGGGTGGAAATCCACACCTCCAATTGAGGGAGCCCCAAGGGTTACGGTGGGGGGGCAATTCTGTAGATAGTTTACGGAACTCAGTCTTGAATCTCAACAATTGTAAGGAAACAAGAAAACGTTCAAAGCACCTGAGATGCGGAACCTGGAACATCCAAAAATGGAATACAAAAGACGGAGAGGTTATAGAGGAATTCAAAAACATGGACGTAAACATTCTCATTATTAGCGAAACTAAGAAGAGCGACGTCTTTCACTGCTGGAGTGGAGACCAAAAACAAGAAAGAGCTAAAGCCGGTGTAGGAATCCTAATGAAACCAATATGGATAAAAAGAATAAAAACATGGGAAACCGTAAGTGAAAGACTTGTTAAAGTAGTCATGGAAATTTCTAGTAGAGAGTTCGTCATCTTAGGGGTATACGGTCCAACAGAGGACAGTTCAGCACGAGAAAAAGATCTTTTTATGGAAGCCCTGAAAGAACAAATTGAAAAAGTAAAACCAACCGAAGAACTAATTGTAGCAGGTGATCTTAATGGAAGAACAAGGAAAAGGATGATTGACCACATTGTGGGACCATTCGGAGAAGACACCATTAATAATAATGGTGAACGATTGATAGAATTTTGTGAATTAAATGACCTTCGCATAACAAACGGATTCTATCGCCAGAAAAATATCCATAAGTACACTTGAACCACAAAAGATGTTAGAGTTAAAAGAGTAGCGAATGTGGCACGGACCACAAACTATTAATTGCCGAACTAGAGCGCCCTGGATATTGGAAAAAACACAAGAGGATAGAGAAGAATAAAGAAAGAAAAGAAATTTAAAATAAACCTATTACAAGATGAATCCATAAAAGACCTCTACCAAAATAGATTAGACAAAAAGCTAGAAGAATTCATATTCGGAAACATCACAGAAATATACGGATATGTAAGAACATGCATTAAAACAGCAGCGTTGGAACCATTAGGTGAGGAGGAAACAAGAAAGATTCAACATAAAGTCAATTTAACAGAGGATACCAAAGAATGTATGTATTAAACAAAAAAACTTCTGTATCAGAAATACATGAACACAAAGAAAGGCGAAGATTTAGAAAAATACAAGAAAAAAAATAGGGAAGTCAAACGGAGAATAGGAAAAGAAAAGAATGAAAATTGGGAAAAGACATGCCTTACATCGAACAATATCTAGGAGGTACCAAGAAATCTGAATCTTGGAGAGTCGCTAAGAAACAACCCCAAAGAAAAAATGTACATAAAATATATCACTGAACAAAAATACTACAAAGAATTGTTAACATATAACCGCCCAAACTTTACAGAAAACACAGAAACACCGCAATTGTATAATCAACCAGAAATAGAGCTATCCATAAGAGAAGTAAAGCACGCCATTAGTAATTACAAAAACAATAAATCCGCGGGCCCTGGATCAATAGCACCTGAATTAATAAAGTACGGACCTCAAAAACTATTCCGTATAATACATCAGATGTTTAGAAAAGCTATTAACGGAGAAGAATTACCAACGCAAAGGTCAAATTAGAACAGGATATCACAGGTAAAATTGGGAAAGAGCAAGCAAAATTCACAGCCGGACGAACTACCATCGATCATATATACACAGTCCAGCAAGTAATGGAAAAGAAAATAACAAAAAACAGGGCAATTCATTGTGCATTTATAGATTTAAGGAAAGAATATGACTCGATATCTAGATCGAATCTATGGAACGCTATGGAAGAACTAGATATACCACAACAATTGATATCAGCAGAAAAAAACTTCTATAAGAACAACACAGTACGAGTAAAAGTAGGAAATAAACGCTCCAGTATCTTAAAAACCACCAAAGGGCTGCTACGAGGTTGTTCAACATCACCAACACTTATTAAAATATTTTTGGAACGGACAAGAGCATGTATCAAACAGCTTAATCGAGTGCTTTGGGACAGACACATAGCAAAAAATACAATGCATCATGACTTATGGTGCAGAAAACGGGATACTAAATAAAAGAAATAGAAATAAAGTAATAGCCACAGAAATGGAATACTGGAGACGTAGCTGTAGACTTACAAAAATGGATAGAGTCCGGAATGAAGAAATTAAAACGAGAATGGGCGTGACTAAGGATGTTCTCGAGTATATAGAGGAAAAAAGATGAGTTTGATACGGACATGTCAGAAGAGCGGACACGAATAGATGGGTATCGCGAGTAACGGATTGGAGTCGCATAGGAAGGAGGAAAAGAGGAAGATCCAGCAGATCGTGGAGAGACGAAATAGACGAGGCGATGATAAGACGAGATCTACAGGAGGGAGAATGGGAGGATAGAGAAAGCTGGCGACAATGGTTGAGCATGGGGAAACAGCGACAGCTGTAAAACCCTGGATATATATATATATATATATATATATATATATATATATATATATATAGTTAGTTATCCGACAAAAATAAAAATAATCTAAATCAAAAGTATAAGGTTAAAATTAATTAGTTATTATCAATAAATTGATAAGGTGCAAGGTAATTCTGATTTTAGTTGACAAACCATATTTAGAATGTAATGAAAGTTGCAAACTGCAAACTTGCGACCTCCCAGTAAACGGCGATTATTATGTACTATACTTTTTCGATGGTTCTATTTCAAAAGCACGACTATGTAAGATACCTTTAGAGAAGGGCTAAATCTTTTAGTTTTACATTTAATTTAGTTTGTCTTTCACATTGGTGTCAATCCAGCTTATGATTTTCTCCCCAAGCAATCAGGCGGAACTGTCACTATTATCAGTTTGGCATTGACAGTATGGATATTAATAATAATTTTTTAATTAATTTGGTATTTAATAAGTGAACCAATATTATAAATTAATTTTAGCATTCTGCACTGATGGTCGTCCGTAGCTACTAAACTAAACAAAAATAAAGCAAACTGCAAGGACTTATTATATAACAATTTTATTCAACATTTTTTTGAACCTCCTTGTGTAACAGTAACTCTGCTCAACCCTATAGTGCAACCATCCTGTATATGCCGCTGTTTGTTTGTCTCCCAATATTACATTTTGTAAACAATTAAGTATAATTCTACTCCACCCTATATTTCAGCTTTGCAACTGCTTATGGTCTACGCTATATAAAAATTATTTCTGTTAATTTTTGAGCCACTTTGTAAAGTGTAATTTCTCTCCACACTATAATTTACCAACCTTTATACAACGTTTTCTAACATTGAGTTAAACACAATGTATAACCATAATCCGGGAATCCATATAGCAGGTTGCCATTGTTCATGTTCTACCTTATATAACAAAACTTTTTTAACATTTTTTTAATCCACCCTGTAAAACTATAAATCCATCAATCCTCAACATATTTCACCCAAGCTGCAACTGTTTATGGCCACCATTTATAACAACAATTTTTTGAACTGCCTTCTATAGCTATAACTCTACTTCCATCTATATTTAATTATAACTTATTTATCTATAAGTTTTGAACCATTCTTTATAAGCATAATTTTGTTCTACAATATATTTCAACCACGCTGTATATGCATCTGCTTAGATGCCACCAAATATAACATTTTTAAATAATAAACTATAACTCTGATCCACTATATATTTCAACTATCTTATCTATGCGACTGCTTATATTTCAACCATCGTTTGTATGCAACTTTTTCAAACATTGTTTTAATCACAGTGTATATCTACAACCCTACAACATTTTTCGAACATTTTTGAATCTACTCGGTTTAACGCTCTATTTCAACTACCTTTATATGCAATCTCTTATCGGTCACCCAGTATAAGATTTTGTGTACCACCCTGTATAACTATAAATCCATCAATTCTCAATATATTTCACCAAAACTGCAACTGCTTATAGGGCACTCTATATAACAATTTTGTTCAACATTTTTTAATCACCTCGTATGTATATATCTACTTCAACCTGTATTACAACCACCCTGTATATAATATAACATTTTTTAAATACTTAACTATAACTCTACTCCACCCTATATTTCAACTATCATATCTGTGCAACTAATTTACAATTCACGGTATAAAGTATAATTTCTCTACTAACTTCATTTAAACCACCCTTCATATGCAACTACTTTTGGGCCACCTAATATAACATTTTTGCACCACCCTGTATACTTAAAATTTTACTCCAGCCTATATTTCAACCACCCTCTATATGGAACAGCTTGTAGATCATAACATTTGTTAATAATATTTTTTAAACCCACCTGTATATTACAACCATCTTATAAAACATACTTGTGGATATAAAATATTTTGTTACCAACCCATTTCATAACTATAATAACTCAAGAATATAATTCAAATATCCTAAGTGCTTACATAACATATTTTTTCTAAGTTACCCACCCTGTTCAACTATAATTCTTTACTACCCTTGTTTCAACCACATTGTATATGCAACTACTTATGATATAATATAACATATTATTATCCACCCTGTATAAATATAATTCCAATACACCCGTTTTTCAACCATCAGGTATATGAAACTATTTATCGCCCATTCAATATAACTTTTTTGAACAACACGTACAACTAACTCCACTACCCCTTATTTCAACCGCATTGTATTTATGCAGCTACTTATGGGCCACGTAATATAACTTATTTAAAGATTTTTTAACCCGTGTAATTCTACTCCGCTCCATGTTGCACCTATCCTAAATGTGGAACACTCTGTAAAATTATGCTTCATATTTCTGTTGATTTTTTTTAACCGATACATGTTAGTTGCATTGGCATTACCGAATTTTGAATAAAAGCTAAGCTAATGCAAGTTGAGGCTCCCTCAAAATCATCTGAGTGGTAAGCTTTTTTAGTGTTTATTGTGCTAAAATCAACCTTTAGTGACGTCAAGCCCCCCAAACGAGATCAAGTCCCCCCCCAATGACAATTTTGGATCCGCCCTGGTACAGCCAATAGAATAGTTGTGTGAACCAAAATCGTACAAGTATTTACGCTATATCTACTGTTTCTGTCAACCTGGGAGATAAATATAGGCCAGAATTTAAGTTAAACCATAGGCTTTGCAACAAAAAAAAAAGATTCTGCAAAATCAGTTCAGTAGTTCTTACTTCCTGCCCGAACAAACAAACAGACAAACTACAATTTTATATTAGTATAGATTAGTGTAATTGACACTGTAGTTTCAAATCTAGCTAAATCAGTGTAGTAAACAGAATTATCTCGAACAAAAATGCAAATGTTCTATTATGTGTGATTGGATTCATTTCTACTAGATATATTAACCAATAAGTTGGGAAAATTGAAAATCGAACACCTTACTAGCAGCAGACTTTTGATTAACGTATAATATGTCACACACCATACCGCACTGGTATAATATGTGGTTAACAGTCTGCGTATTTATACATTCTCAACTTACTCAGTCTTTGTCACATCCCGAGGTGCATATTCCATGTCAACTGAAACAAATTATAGAATAAATAAAAACATTTTATCAGCAATTTTCTCCTCTATATATGTATTTGCAAGCATGGTGCAAACAGAGAGACATGAATCAAAAAGTTACGGCAGATTCCACAACCACAACCTGTTTGGCTAATTAGTTTAATGAATTGTCGCTCGTATCAGTCAAATATGAAGAAAATATCTTTAATAAATGAGTAGATGTAAGGTAATAAATGTTGAAAAATATTACCGGACAGTTATATTGATTTAATCTCATACACAAATAACATAAATTCATCCATACGCGTCAGTGACCGGGGAAAGGACAAATCTGAGGAGATAATAAATTTACTGATCCTTTACTTCTCAACTACCTTGAGATATTACATTAATTTGAAGAACTCTAGTGCAACGGATATTTTCTATAATATATATAATTTACATCTGGCAAGAAAAATCAACATGCATACAGGTTTAATTAACGGAGACAGTTCATAAAATTCATAATGACTTAAGTCGATATGAAAAATCTTCGGGTTCAATTTCTAATATGTTGATCAAACATTTCAACGTTCATGTGCTTTTAATTGTTTTCAAAATTTCAAAAAATTTTATTTTAATGAAATAAATCTTCAATTTATTTTCCTTACTATTGAAATAATTCCTAATTCCGAATTCAATAGCAATATCTCAAAAATATATGTAGGTATCGATTTGATTGTTTTTAAAATCAAATAATTGAAATAGGAAAAAATATAGAGTAATCAGCTTGACAGTTGCAAAAGACAAACTGGACGAGAATATGACAGGAGGAAACGAAAGTTCACAAAATAGAGGAAGATCAAGAACGATTCCCAGAACGGATATCCAACAAGAGGTTATACAAAAAAGAATAAAATACATAAATTCGGCTTTTGTAGACCTCCGAACAGCGTATGGCTCAAAATTTGGGTAATAATATCTGAAGATTCTATTTTAAATGAATGCCTATGCACCTTAAACTTCGCAGATGTTCAAGTGATAATCGCACTGGATAAGGAAAATGTATACGCTTAACAAACTAGACAAGAAATATAGGAAAAATGACAAATTAATTTTAAAAACTGAATTCTTAGCGACGACACAAGAGAAACTATTCAATCTAGAACTGGATGATAACAGTCTAACTTTTACAAAAAAAGTTAACAAACTAGGAATCTTAATAGATTAAGAACGGTAAAAAAATATAAAGTAGGTTAGATCAAACTATTATACAACTAAAGACAAGAAGAAAGAAAGTCACAAAGCATGGACATGTCAAAAAATGTCATGAAGTCTAAGGCATCACAGACTGGACTCCTGTAAGTTGAATGAAAAGTTGTCGATCAAGAAGATCCTAAAGAGGCGAAATAGATGCAGCAGTCGAGACAAAACAAATAGAGAATATTGTATGTATACAGGGTAATTCGAATTTCACCTTCATTGGGAACTCGAAAACTACAGGAGACACGAAGAGGTTTAAATCTGGGCAAAATTCCGTAATTTAGTCTTGAAGGAAGGCCGTTTTTTTAATTTAAGTTTCAAAGATATCCGGAAAAAATAGAAAATTGGAGATTTCGTTTTTATTTTTTTGTAGCGTTATTTGACAACAAAACGCAAAACCAAAAACACATGCCACTATTTTCCACAGAAAAATTGTACATTTTATTCTGATTTCACAGATAAATAACTTGGTGTAATTTGGTTTCATATAAGCACAAATATTTAAATATAATAAAATATCAACATAATTGGCCTTAGCTTCATGGAAGAATCTTCTTTTATAAACAGTACCTACTTGTCAAACAAAATTAGAGTACCTAAACATAGTTTCAGACATAATAAGTTTAACAAATGAAGAAAAACGAAATATTTTAAGAGTTTATTACAAATTTGATAAATACAGTACGAAAACGACTCAAAAGTATTTTGAATTATATCCGGAAATGCCACATTATTTCAAGTTTGGCTGAGTTTGTTACGATTTGAAAATCCAAGATAAAGTGTGGAAGCAGAATGGAAGAATGTACTAGAAACAACTTATTGGAAGAGGTTTTATCCATAGGCAATAATTAGACACATACGAGAACAGTGGAAAGCGCTCTCACGATATTAAACCGCAAGAAAATTAGTAAAGAAAACATTATAAAGTTCTAGTCCTAGCGGTACTGTACAAACTATTCACTAAGATCGTACAGAATGGAATTACAACTTACATTAGACTCTGCTCAAATACAACTCACTTATATTTACCCTGTACATTTCACTATTAGGTTAAAATACATTAAATTAAAATCAAAACTTTACATGTCTTCGGATTTTACCTGAAAATTGTTTGTTTAGCTGAATAAATCTTTAAATATCCTAGTCATATATCCTAAATACCTCAAATTTTTAAATTAACAATTAATATTGAATTTCTTGTTTTTTCCGCCTTACATTTTAAACTACAATTTCCAATAACCATCTCCGCTTTTACTTTCCTATGCGAGTCTGCTGAATATTTTCAAATGCCTAATCATACTTTTTAAATACTCTGATATGATTTAGATATCTTCCAGTTTCTTCTATGTAATGATTTGTTGTATTTCTTGTATTTGTGGCTTTTATTTACATTAAATCATAGCAAAATATTATATAATAATTAAACCATTATTCAATTGATTTACTTTTCTTTACAGGTTTCTGCTTCAACAACATATGTTAATACATCTCGGTAAACGTTTTAAATGTTTGAACGAAGGATGTATTTACATTGCTAGAACTATGGGTGAACTACAAAACCACATGAGTGCACATTCAGAAGAGAGAAATTTTCACTGTTTAAATTGTGATTACAAAGGGAAAACAAAACTACAACTCGCCAAGTAAGCCTAAAATATTCATTATTAGTTTGAACTTAATAATTAATTCAAACTTAAAAATTAAATATTAAACTTTCTAGTTAGTCTTATAAATCTTGATTGAAGTGGGTTGCTTTACAAAATTGTCGCATAATTTTAACCACTTAGTTTCTCTTTTTCACAATTGACCTAAAATTTCTTTAAAATATCCAATATTCACAAATAATTTAAATTTTAGGCATATGATGGTCCACAGTAAAGAAAGAAATACCACTGTTCGCGATGTTCCTTCATGGCACGAAGTAGCACTGATTTAAAACGGCATACCCGAATTCATACTGGAGCTAAACCGTACATTTGCCCACACTGCGAGTTTAAATCAACTAATATCGTAAGTAATTTTCTTTCAGTAAGACAATTTGTGCATATTACGTCCACTGCACTTTTCTCTTGTTTCCATAGTACTCCATAGCTGGAGTTGAAAAAGATTACCCAATCGCTTTGTCTCGAATTGAAAATAGTAAATAGAAAACAATACAATCCGCTAATCAGGACAGATCTCAGCAATGCTACCATACTATTTCAAGAAAACACTAAATCAAGCTTTGATATATAAATGGAAAGATAAACGAAGGACACATTAGACTGTCTACAACTTGACTAATAGTATGAGCAACTAGCTGGAATACATAAAATGGATAAACACAAAGAAGTGATATGCTAACATGTAATTGCCGAAAGAATAAGAATAATAAGAAAAAAATAAGGCTTATTGGTGCACAAAATGCTTTCGCGTAGAGAGCATAGTGAGCTGATAAAAGTAGTAAACTGATACAAGCCTATTATCGATATTCACAAACGTTTTTTAACCGACTTCACAAAAGAAGGAGGTTCTCAATTCGTCTGTATCTATGTTTTTTTTATGTTTGTTCAGCGATTACTCGCAAACGGCTCAAGGAATTTCGACCGTTTATACTGGATCCTGACCCGGGAAATCCCGAAGTGGTCCCATATTTTTTTCAATAACATAGCTTGTACCGTTTCTTAGAAAATCGGGAAAAAGTTTTTTACCGACTTTCTTATACAGAATAAGTTGGTGGAGTCGCTGGATAAAAATTTGGAATATTTTTTTCTGTTCGGAATATGGGGTATAATAAATGAAAAAGAAGTTTGATTAGTCCCAGGAGGAATAACATAGCTTGTACTGTTTTTTAGAAAATCGGGAAAACTTTTTTACCGACTTTCTTCTACAGAATACTTTGGTGGAGTCGCTGGATAAAAAATATGGAAAATTTTCTGTTCGGAACATGGGGTATAATAAATTAAAAAGAAATTGGATCAGTTCCGGGGGATCCCGAAGTGATCCCATATTTGTTTTCAATAACATAGCTTCTGCTGTTTTTTCGAAAATCTGGAAAAACTTTGTTAACGACATTGTTATACATTAACCTTTGGTGGAGTTGCTGGTATTATCTGTTCGGAACTTGGGATAAATTGTAAATAAATTGAATTAATCAAAATAAATGTCGTTTAATATGTATATAAAGTGTGTATTCATAACTCAAACAATTTCTTTTTAATAATAATTTTAAGATCTTCATTTATGTTAAAATATAAAATTGTTATCAAATAGAAGTAATTAGAATTAAAAACTGCATCTACTGATGTCATTTCACTAAAAATTGTATTTCCGACTATATACTAGATTTCAAAAAATATGTCAATTTTGTTTAAAAGTTAGATACTTTTCTTGTGAATATTATTTAGAGAAAGTTATTCTTTATAAAAATAGTTGCATGCAACGTATACTGTAATCATTACATGTCACTTTTTTATCAAACAGAGGTAATAAGAATTATAAAATGCATCTAATTATGCCACATCACTAAAAATTATATAACAGATCTTCATGACTCTTTTCCAAATTGTGTACTAGATTTTATAAAAGAATATAAATTTTGTTTAGGTTAAGTACTGTTATTTTTAATAATAACTCAAAAAACATTGTCAAATATTTAAATTTACATCTTGGAATTGTACCTTTTTAATCCGTAGTTTCTTAGCCATTGACAACGGGGTCTGATCTAGACCCCGAAACGTTTGGAATATACAGCAATTTCCTTTAAAGTGTGGTGTTATTTCCCAATAAACACTTAGACATTGAAAAAGATGCCACAAGTATCCTTCAGAAAACAATAACTCAAATTGTTATCACACAAAGTTTATCAGAATTGAAAACTATTATGCTATATCATTTAAAACTGTGCAACGATTTATTATAAGATTCAGCGGAGAGGAGACTATTAAATGAATGTCAGTATAATTAACAGACCTATGAATGATGATACTCAGATCGTCTACAATATTGTGGATCCACCTAAGAATCATTTACAAAATTTTCTTAATACATATACATATTTAGAAATCAAGTTATTCTATTCAACAGTAAACGAGGTTGGTGAAGCTAATAAATGATGCTAAAACTAAAATACCTTATTTTAGGCAATATCGGAAAAAGTTAATTAAACTTGAAAACTGCATCCAATTAAGAATTGCATCATTAAAAATTGTAAAATATATACATTTAAAAAAAAAAAAACCGACCAAAAAATTAACTAAAAAGCATGAAATAATTGTTTGCTACAACAATTAAATACTTTTTATAAAGTCGGTGTCAATTCGAACAGCGAAGTTACAAAGTACAACTTATAAATGTACTTCCCATCATAGTTTCACTTTAGCTTGGCACCGACTTCATAAAAAGTATTTACTTGCTGTAGCAAAAAAATATTTCATGCTTTTTAGTTAATTTCATTTTAAGTCAGTTTTTGCTTTTTCAAAAATGTATTTAATATGTATGTTATCTGTTTTGGCTCAGGGTTAGTTTACCGAAGCTTTGGCGCAACCAGTTGTATGGCTTACACTAACTGCTGCTTAAATTAAATCGTTTGTGACAAATAAATGTAAGAAAAACAAATAAATATCTAAATGAAAAATGTTTATTAAATAACAAGAAAATAAATATAAACCTAAACGGTTATATGTTACAAGCTAACAACGATTTGTTAAATTACAAAGTACATTCGTTAACCCGAGTTTTAAATTTAACTAAATAAGTAAATGTTGTGTGATGGTAAACTTTAGCTCATAATATCACTCCTAATCGTTGTCCAGAAAATGGGAAAAAAGAGTTATTGGCAGCCTGCCGTTGAATAAATTGAATATATCAAAACTGCAGTTTGGTTTTCTGGGAGCTTCCAGAACTGCCCCGCCTGAAAAATGCCCATCCACTACCCACATAATACATGGTCATATTTTGCATCCCTCAAAGGTCTGTGCCCTGTACCAGGTCACCCCTTGCAGCACGTTGGGTACACCACAGGTCAACAGTAGTCATTGCCGGTACTGGGTCATTGAAGACAATTGTGTTGCTACTAATATTTTATAATGTCTCTTTTCATGATTTACATAAAATTTATATCATGAAAAGATATCCTGAACCAATTCTAAAAACACTTTCTCTAATCAAAAGATCTACACGTTACTAATAATAATAAGCTTTGCTAATTTACAGTTACTTGAAAAGTCTTACGGGTAAAGTGATAAATGCGTAAAGTTGCTATGAATACCTATCTCTTGAAATGAATAATAGTCAAATACCGAAAATTATATTACCTGGTGACGTATTAACAGATTGATTCCTTATTTTAAAGTAATAATGAAAAGTTTTTGGGAAACTTAACGCTCTAATTAATCGCAGGTGAAAGACTGCTTTATGGGATTTTAGACATCGTCAATGGAAAGATGTCATATAAATTTCACTGATGCTGTTTATATTACTAATATCAAATGAAAATGAAAGTCATCAAATATTTCAGAATGTAGAAAATATCAAAATGTCAATAATGTTAAAAATATCAAATGGGATAAAAAATGTCGAAACCACTAAACTGTCAATAACGCAAAATGACAAGGCAAAATGTCATAAGCCTCAAAAGCACCATAAATTTCAAAATGTTAGCCTCTGCCCAATAAATAATAAAATATCCACTCCGCTCCAAGCCGAATGTACCAATTAAACCAATCCAAACAAAGATATTTGCTTTTACCCGTTTATTCTGGCATTACAATGGAAAAAATCCCTAATTTGCAACACTTACTACTATGAAATAATTTAATTATTTCATAGTATTAAACGTAAAAATCAATAATTTTCAATTGTTTTCTGAATGATATTTGTAGCATATTTTTCAATGTAAATTAAACTATTCATTGACAATGGGGTCTGACCTAGACCCCGAAACGTTTGAAATATACAGCAATTTTCTTAAAAGTGGTGTTATTTCCCAAAAAGTATTTAAACAATTTTCAATTGGTTGAGAATTCTTATATTTATTATTATATATTATTTACAATTTTAAATCTTTGCTTTTTAGGAAAACTTGCGAAAGCATATCCTATCTACTAATAAACATCCAGGAAAAAGCATGTATGAATGCAAACTATGTAGCTTTACTTCAAATTTTGCCAAAGACTTTAAAGCTCACATGTGGGTAGACCATGAAAGCAAAATGGAAAATCCTATTAGTACATCTCTTACTGCTGGCATCTATGAAATGATTGGCGATCAAACATTCTTCAATCTGGTTGTGGAAGATGAAGAGCAAGTTGAACAAGAGTAAGTTAACGAATATTGAGTATATAATAATGATAGATAAATAAATTTCTTATTCGTTTCTATAAATCCTATTACATTTATTATTTTAGATATTAGAGGTATTTATAAAGAATCGAGGGTCGTCAATTTTAGATTATGAATTGACATTCTGCTCCAAAAAAATTACCCCACATTGAACCAGTGAATCTCTTTTGAGTGACAATTATTTACTATTTACTAAAATCGACCATTCTCCCCCTTATCTCCGAAACTATTCAGCCCAAAATTTTGAAAAAATAGGGAATATCGAATGTTGCCCAAAGTTTACAGGAAAAATAAGGAGAAACTCCCAAGATTAATTTTGGGGCCAAATTATAAAATAAAATGAAAAATTATTTTTTTTAACACATCATATACCTAATATACCAAATGAAAGGACTCGGTCTGAGTAACACAAATATATTTTTCTCATATTTTAAAAATAATTAGTATAAAAGATATTAACAAACATACCTGAACTTTACAGGAAAAATATGGAGAAACACCTAATATTAACTTCGAGAGACAAATTACAGAATTAAATGGCAAATATAAAATTAAAATTGTTTCACTCATCATGTAATATTTCAAATCAAAGGGCTTGTTATGAGTAATATAAGGTTATTTGTTCATATTCTATAATAATTTGTTTAAAAGTTATTAATAAAAATATAACAAAATCGACTTGTTCCCCCATTTATCTCAGAAACGATTCACATACAATTTTGAAAAAATTGGAAATATACTTTACAGAAAAAAACAAGGAGAAAACCCTGATATTAAGGTTGGGGGCCAAATTACAGAATTAAATTTTAAAAAATAAAAAAATTAATGTTTTCAAACGCATCATGTAATATATCAAGTGCTCATTATGAGGAACATAAGTATATATATTTTTCAAATTATTAAAATAATTTATAAACGTAAATGGAAAATAAAACTTTATTTGTCAAAAGTACACTTTAAGGTAATGTATTAAATACAAGGAATTGTCATAAAAATACAATTGTATTTTATTTTTATTTTTAAATTAATTTGTTTATAAGATTTATTAATTTATTATTTAAAATTTGACACATTCTCTCCTGTATCTTCCAAATTTTTAGGTCTAAAATTCAGACTAAAAATTACAATAAACCGAAAATCATGTAGCACATAAATTAAAAAGTGTATATTTAAAATATTTAAAACGATTAGTTTAAAGAATATTAAGGAAAATATAGGAAAATCCACTCATTCTCTGCTTGTCTGAAACTGGAATATTCGTCAAATAAATCGTTAGATTCATCCACATTGTATCAAATCTCAAAGGTGGTACCCTTAGTAAGCGATTCCAACTCGCACTTGAACTAATTATTTTCAAATTTGTTGTACAAATAAACATAATACAACATAAATTATCTGATTCCCGACATTCGCAACAACTTATTCCAAACTTATTTTCATTTTAGATTTTGATAATGAAAAATCATATTGCTGTTATCGTTTGTTTAAGACGGCCTTAGTAAGTTTATGTGTGATTATAATTTCATTCAGAAGTTCTCAGTATTATACTGATGTTTTCATTTCGTTAATGATAATTTAGAAATATGCTCAAAATAACATTTTTCGACATTTTCGTGAAAAATTTACCGCCAATAACCGAAGTAGTAGCAATTGTAAATACAAGTGGAACATGGTTTATCCAATATGGTGCGTTCAGAGTACTAGAAGGAGAATCTCTAAATTGTACATTTTATAAACAATGTGTAGATCGTGCAGAACCCCAGTCGTGTTTCCCGAAATTCTGAGATATAAATATTTTCGACAACTTATTCATGTGGAGGCATCTTGTATCTGCAGTAGAACTGAACAATTACATAGGAATTGTTTCTGATGTAATAATAAATACTGAGGACATTATTTAACAAGTGCCGGCTTATTCGAGTAGAAGAGCTGAAAGTTATATCCTTGCAGGTGGAGAGCATTTTGAATTTGCCTCTCATACTTTAGTATTATTTTCTAGCAATCAACCAATAATTTTTAAAAATACAATCGCAATACCTAGATTGGGAATTATTAAAAAGTTTTTTCAAATCTTTATCACCATATAAATCAAAAATAGCCCTAGATATATTCTTAAACCCTGCATATATTGTATACCTTATTTATTATTTACAGAGAAAAGCAATTACCGCCAATGGAATCGACCTCAGAAAACGTTTTCAAAATTTTCGGAAGTGACCAGAGTTCTACAATTTTTCCATCTACTTCAAAACAGAAACATTTAGATCAAATGTTACCCATGTTCATAATTCCCAAAGAAGAATGCACACCGATTGAAAAGCTTCGAGATTCTTGGAATTTGGTCGGAAGTTATGACGTAGAAGAACAATCAGGAACACTAATTCCATTTGAAAGTGATGACAGTGAAACTTTATTTCAGGAACATTTTTGATATAATTATATTCACTTCCATTTGCCAATAAATCTAACTTTATAATAAATTATATTTCATATTAATATTTCGTTTTGTTAACATGTAACCATTTTTAACTTCCCTGATCGTTTAAAATAAGCGTTTCAAACTAATTTATTGCACATGTCAATATATTTAACTGTTTTGTTTCATCTCATGTGAAAAAAATCTAAACGGGTCCTTGCTATTATTTAGAAAACCGCAAACAAATCCACGACTCCAGGAGGGTGACACTGAGTGAATCTGTTCAGATAAGTAAATATGCGGTACAGTAAAAGAAGTATAGGGGCGTTTTTAATTGTATTTAGAATGACACTAATAACTTCAATTCAGGATCAACCCCTACGTGTAGGTTCCGAAAAGTTCAATTTATATACTTTCAAAATTTACCTAATATTTAATGGAAGATACCTAATATTTAGTGGAAGATAGTAAAATTAAGAAACGTTACTAAATGAAATTAAACAAAAATACATAGTTTTTTTTAAAACACTGAAGTTTACCAAACAATTGGTATCTCTGAAGCTTTTCAACAATATATGGTATATGCAATGTATATTAGCTAAAGGAATATCAATAAATTACATGTAAGACCAGTATTGAAGTTTCAAAATAGACGTAAATCATATTTAAAAAATTGTCGATAACATGTTCAAATTCTTAAAAAGTTAGTTTCTGAAAAAACCTTATCTCTAGGCAAACTGTCATTTGAAAATTACCTAATAATCACCCTTATGTATGTGTTTGTTTTTTATATATATTTTTTCATATACTTGATGAATTTTATTGGATACATTTTCTGTGTTATCATCTTACATTTTTTCCTATTGGCTAGCATTCACGGTATGGTGACCGTGGCTATGGTGTATGTTTTGTTATTAAACAAAAAAAAATTATTATCTCAATTCACTGACAATATAACCTTATAGAACACCAAAAAAGCAGTGCAGGCTTGTAGATATTATCTTATAATACTATTTATTTGTTTGTAACGACCGAATGAACACCGGTTAAAGTTTTCGGCTCAGGCTGATCAATTCAGACAGCGTTTTTGGGTCCTCTTACCTAGGAGTGAGAAATTGCTGCGAAGGCAGATGAGATGTGCGTTAAGCTTTTCATATTGCCCAAGTGGGACTTACTCCAGAATTTATTGCTAATTTATTACGCAAAAATTAAATTTATTGCTCTCATCCCTCCCTAGAAACAATGGCTCTGCTAAATTTAGACTTAAGTTAACATAGCTAAATCTATTTCTCCGAAACGAACAGGGATACCGGGGGAATGGCACTAACGTGAATAAATAAAAAGTACCCTCCTCTACTGAATTTCTCACCCCTGTCAATTAACAAAAATATTTATTTTAATGTTTTTTGATGTTAAAATCAGTAGACTTTTACTTACTAATTAATTGCTGAAGTTCTACTCTCGTTATGATTTTATTCGTCCAACCCCTTCCGAGAAACTGTGGCTATGCCAGCTTGAGACCAAAGTTAGCATGGCTGTATCTATAAACCCGGAACGAACAGCTAGTATTATGTAAGCTATATAGGAGGGGTGGGGCATTGCTTATTTGTGATATTTTTGATGACATTGGTGGTAAGAGCTTTTCTTACTTTTGCTGACGAAGTTAAGAGGGGTGGGGGTAAATAATTGTAATAAATCTGCTTACATACTACTTGAACGGCCCCCTACTGAATTTCCCACCCCTTGGAAAATTAAGAAAAATCATTATTTCATTGCTTTTCGTTAAAATCAGTATACTTCCAATTAGGAGGAGGTTATCAATTCGTCGTCACGTTTTTTTTTATGTATGCTCAGTGATTATTTGAAAACGGCTTAAGCAAATTTGATCATTTAAACGGCATTGTATTAAGGAATATTACAGAAAAGTCCCATATAATTTTTTTAATATGAGATTTACGGTTTTCCAGAAAATCGGGGAAAAAACAATAATTAAGAGACTATATTTCACGGCCAGAGTCATAGCTGATTCTGCTTTTTTTGGAGCGCGTCATTTTTTCGAATTAACTTATTTATATATCTGAAACCAGCATATAAACAAAGTTTTCCGAAGTTTCGCCCACACTTAGTGGCTTTTTCAAGGATGAGAAAACACAACAAATGTTACTTACCTTGCGGCGACTCCATTCGTTTCGACATTTTCTCACAACCACAATAAGAAGCCTCACTTTTTTAAACTTCTTACAATGACGCACAAATTGTAAATGAACTAATACTTTGGAACTAGCCAACAAAGAAATAAATATTGACCCCTGAAATTCCGGGTAAAAGAAGGGTAGGAGGCACTTAATAGGATTATTAGGGATTGTTTTATGGTATTTTTGAATAGCGTCCTCGAATTTTTATTAGTATGTAATGTAAATGATTTATTTTGTTGATGCGATTTCTGTAGAAATGTGAATGCACGGTTGCCAGATGGGCGAAAATTCAAAACATTTGTCTCAGTTGAAATTCTTGGAATATTTAGCGATTTTAACGGCCTCACGGAATTTTCTGGTGAAATAATACGGAGATTTGGCCACGACTGAGGACTGTCGAAGAGGATTTGATGGCCCGTTTAGTGATGATGTTCAGCTACAGCAGAGTTTGATAGCAGGCCCGTTTTCAAACACCGTTTGTGCTCACATAGACGGGTGTTTATAGATCGACCTGTTTCACCGATGTATACTGCTCTACACGAGCATGGAATGGAATAAACACCCTTGGATGAAAAATGATTTTGTTTATCCTTTGGAGAGGGTAACATTTGTGAGATTTTGGATAATGGTTTGTAGACTGTTTTTATCTCGTGCTTATGGAGAAACTTCCCAATCCTATCCGTGACCTTGCTGATAGATGGCAAATATGCTACTGATTTTCTAGGTAACCATTCTTCCTTAGGAAGGGGATTTTGGTGAAGAGAACTCGAATTGTGAATCTCTCGTTTACTGTAGCCGTTGTTTAGTAGGCCGCCCTCTACCCAAGCTAATTTCCTTCTCAAACTTTTGGGTTCGGAAATTGATATAGCTCGATGCACCAGGGAGTTCACGACTGACCATTTCTGAGATGGATGACGATGAGACCGGGCGTGAAGATATCTGTCAGTGTGTGTTGGTTTTCTGTATACAGAGTGGCCCAGGCGACCATTTGGCAACCGTGATACCAACACGCCTAGGAAGGGCAGGGATCCATTGGACTCAATTTCCATCGTTAATTTGATGAAAGGTTTTGAATTTTCGCCTATCTGGCAACTCTCCATCCACATTTCAACAGAAATCGCATCAACAAAACAAATTACTTACATTACCTACTAATAAAAATTCGAGGAAGCTATTCACAAATACTGTTACGAAATTTACCTAAGCTGACCCTGGTTTCATTCCAGTACGACATCCATCTGGGAGGACAAAAAAAAATCTCGAAATAGCTCGGCAACTGTAGAATTGATACTGGATTGTACGAGAGGATTCGATGCTAATCTTAAAAGTAGCGGCCCATCATCGCAGCAGTTAGTTAGTATAACAATACCATAAAACAATCCCTAATAATCCTATTAAGTACCTCCTACCATTTCTTTTATCCGGAATTTTAGCAGGCCAATTATTATTTATTTGTTTGCTAGATCCAAAGTATTACTTCATTTACAATTTGTGCGTCATTGTGACAAGTTTAAGTGTTTGTGAGAAAAAGACGAAACGAATGGAGTCGTCGCAAGGTAAGTAATATTTGTTTCGTTTTCTCATCCTTGAAAAAGCCCCTTATACGTGTGGGCGAAACGTTGGAAAACTGTGTTTATATGCTGGTTTCAGATATATAAATAAATTAATTCGAAAAAATGACGCGGTCCAAATACCGAAAAAGCAGAATCAACTTTGGTACTATTATTACCTAAAACATCAAGGTCAATACGTGTTTAAAAAAGTCAATAGAATCTTAGATCAATTAATAGGAAACCGGATAAGAAACTCATTTTCATTTTCACTCAAAAAGATACAAAATGACTTTGTTGCCAATGACAATAACGAAACTATCTGAAAACGCACGAGTTGTAAAATTAAAAATTTTATGGTTGACATTATATGACGCAGTTTTCTTAATTTACCATGGGGTGAGAAATTCACTAGGAGGTAAAATGGTAGTTTTTGGGTATTTACTCTGGTGTCATTTAAAAGCAATTAGTTAACAGTAAAATAGGTCCACAAGAGCACCCCGATAGGGATGTTCGTTATGGAGATATAGCTATCAATATGCTAACTTTAGTCCAAAGCTGGCATATCCATAGTTTCTCGGCACGGGGGTATAGCTTCAGCAAATAATTAGCAATTAAAATTCAATTGATTTTGATAACGAAAAATATTGAAATACATGATGAAAAATCACCCCGGTAGCACTGTTCGTTCCGAAGATATAGATATGACTTCAGCAATTAACTAGAAATTAAAAGTCTATTGGTTTCAACAATGAAAAACATTGAAATAAATATTTTTGATAATTTTCAGGGGGTGACGAATTCAGTAGAAAATGAAGGAGTAGTTTTTCGGTATTTGATCTGGTGCCATTTGTGAGTAATTAATTAGCAATAAAATACGCCCGAAGATCACCCCGGTAGCACTGTTCGTGCAGGAGATATAGATATAGCTATACTAACTTTAGTGTAAAGTTAGCATAGCTACTGTTTCTCGGGAGGAGTTAAAGCAATAAAATCGTAACGAAGGTAGAGCTTCAGCACTTAACTAGCAATTAAAAGTCTATTGGTTTCAACAATGAAAAACATTTAAATAAGTATTTTTGTTAATTTTCAGGGAGTGACAAATTCAGTAGGGAATGAAGGGGTAGTTTTTGGGTATTCGCTCTGCTGTCATTCGATAGCAATTAATTATCAATAAAATACTCCCCCAAGATCACTCCGGGAACGCTGTTCGTTCCGAAGATATAGATATGTTAACTTTAGTGTAAAGTTGGCATATCCACAGTTTCTCGGAAGGGGTTGGATGAATAAAATCGTAAAGAGGAAGAACATCAACAATTAATTAGCAATTAAAAGTTTCTGATTTTAACAACAAAAAACATTGAAATAAATATTTTTGTTAATTGTTAGGGCGTGAGAAATTCAGTAGAGGATGAAGGGGTACTTTTTGGTTATTTGCTCTAGTGCTATTGAATAGCAATTAGTTAGCAATAAAATACAAAAAACCAGCATATTCCTGGTGACACTGGAAGACAAGAACCGGATAAATTTTTCATAAAAAAACGAGCCACCTGGAATATTTTCCAAAATACTCATTAATTTGAAAATCACATAAACACGTCAAAAAATTTCCGAAGGGTGACATTTTTGGCCATACTAATCGTTAATTAAATTGCACCCTAATCACCATAAGTGACGCCTGTTTAAAAAAAACTCAACGATGTGCCGTTTTTGATATTCTACCAAAATTTAAGAAATTTGCGAATTAATATGTGATTCCTGGATATTTTTCTCCCCTCTGATGTTATTAGCGTAAAATAATTAAGATAGATAATTCGCTTATAATCTCAACGACTTTTTGCTATTACGACAAGAAAAATGAAACTGACAATGGATTTTAAATCATTTTATGAAAACAGATGGTCTCCATCCACTCCAAGACAGTGATACAATCGTGCCAGAAATCCAAGGGAGTCATACCTTGCGAGCCATTCGCTGGCAACTCGTCTTCTAATCCATCAGGAAATCGATTATACGAAAACTCTATAACTGGCAAGTGTCATCTATGAAAAAGGGTCCAACGATATGAACGCCTAGTATTCCTGCCAACACATTTAGCTTTAAAGGTCGCTGAGTAAGAGTCTCTCTAAATAACTGTGGATTAATGTACCAGCAGTTATTACGATTTACCTCACCATATTTAAATAAAAGGATTGTTGTTTATGTGTTTCACCAAATTCTATTCTTCTGTCAATGTCGTCTTCATTTAATTCTTGGACCAGTCTGATTTTGTAGGCATTAAACTTATTACGTTTCAGAATTCTGTGAAAATTATTTCCTGGAGATATGTTTTGTAATGGTGAATTTATTGAAATTACAATTGGTCTCATTGGTATTGTGTGTTTATGTATTTTGGAACGCCATATAAATCTGGCGGATTACTGTAGTGCGGTGTTGTGTTTTAGTTCTAATGGAGTAAATTCTTGTTTGTGTTTTATTATGATGTCTCTGGCCGCTTTTTCTATATTTTACGTAGCATCTTTTTGGAGCTTAGGATATATTTTATTAAGTATAACCGTAGCGTTACCTTTGACGGCCGGTAGAATTTTAATTGTGTTGACATTAAGTTTTTCTACGGCACATTTTTCTGTAGGAATAAGATGATGCTTCGTTTTCTGTTGTCTCTCTAGGAGTAATTTATTTCTTATTCGGTATTCACTGGGCACTTCTGGAGTAAAACTCAATTCAATTGGATATTTTAAACGAAATATATTACCTATGTGTTCTATAAAACTGGATTTGAAATTGGTGCCAAGCCTGTAAAATATGTTTTAACGTAGCGCATAAAATTAATTAGTTACAAAAATTACTTAAATTATAAAGCAGTTTATAGGTATTTCTATATAAAATATATGCAATTCTCAGGCACAATTCTATTAACCTATAATTAATTGTTTTCGTTTAAAATATCGAATTGAATTATTTTTTACTATTCAGTGTCATTATTGTTATTATGCATTGAATGGAGTTTATATTAAAAAAACGCTATTTTCTATATTTATTGACTAGAAAGTAAATAAAAAACCTTGAAAATCTTCGTTTGAAGGAACAGAAAAAACTTTACATATGCACTACATGAACTGAAAAAGAAGACAATGGAAATTCAAATTAAAAAAAAATGTTTTAATATTGATGGACAAATTAATTGATTTATTAATACATATACTTATTTACTATTTAATAGGACATTGGGCGTTAAAATTAAAGATTGCTGTTACATAAAAATAACGTTTTTATTTATTGATTTGTTACACACCAAAAGCTATACAGTGTTCCACGTTTGAACACAATTAACAATTGAAACAACTATTATTCGTATTGTAAGATTCTAAAACTATGGTTCTGTAAACCCTTTACTGTACGTTCCAGAAAGTTTTGAAATTGGTCCAGTCAAAGACGATAAACACAGTTGGAGCTGGTGAACCTAATTGACAATTTATATGCTCCCTGGAATAGGAGCTGTTGACTATAAAAAATATATGGCAATATTTTAGGCATATTTAAATGTTTGCACAGTCCCAATACTATTTTGAACGACTTCTACTCTATGAGTATACCGATAATGATTTCAGTTCGCATAAGTATATTGTAACTGATTTCATATACAATGCGAAAAAAACAAGCGCACAATAATCAAAGGAGTAGGAGAGTAAAGACAATAAGGTCAACAGGAAATTTCTTCTTCACTTTATAGTAGGTACAACAATCAGAACATAAAGTACATATTTTGTTGTTAATTTGTGAAATCATTAAATATGTTATTGCTCATGCAATTTTGGATCCAAGTCGCTAAATTATAATATTACCAATCTACCAAACTTCATACGTTATAATAGTAGAGCATACATAAAATATTTGTAATGCCCTGAGAAATAATTTTAAATCACACCTAATATAATTAGAACAAACATGGCAACATTTGGCTGATACTAATTACACCAATGAAATTAACCATACTGGCATACGTTTTAAAACAATAATTCATAAAAAGTTAATTAAGAAAAACTTATTTGCCTACTAATTATTTGTTTACCAGAGTTTTTTGAATATAGTGAAATATATTTTATTTTTAAAATCAATTTCACTAACTTTTATAACAAAAACACTAGTAATACATATACACAAACCCAATGTGACCGCCATTTTACAAACGAAGAAATCCCTTATAAGGATAGTAATTTCTGATTGAACGGAGTTCTCATAAGCCTTTTTCCTCTTTCATTTAATGTTAAAGCGGCTGGAGCCTGATTGACAGGACAAGAGAAATAGCAGAACAGCGATCGACGAACGAATGAGAAGAAATTGCTTGGCCGGGTCGTGGCCACAAGCTGAGTGGTTCTTTTATTTATGGGCTGTTGTTGGTTCGGGATGATGGAACCCCAGGAGTCACTACATGATTAAGATACAATTTCAAGCCCCCACCAGGAATACATGTATGGTATATGGAAACATCGATCACCAATCGACGAATGACGAGCGGTATTATTAGCCATATCAATAAAATTGTCGTTATATATGGTAATTGAAATACTAGAGAAATATTATTTTTCGGTTGACTATGTAATTACAAGGTTACAAATTATTGCACTAAGTTTAATTATTTTATTGCTTTATAATTATCCATGTTCGGGAAAAATAAATAATTGATATATGTTTATCCTACGGTTTCTAGTATTGAGCTATCAGAATATAATAACTAGATATATCACACCATCTGTTGTTCGAATATTTCCATAAAACATAACTGTGGATGTAACTAGAATGTACAGTGGCGGATCCAGGATTTTACCATGGGGGGGTGGATTTTTAATTACATTCACTTTTTAATTTAAATATCATTTTCTCTTTTTCAAACATCAGTAAAATAAAAACAACGATCTCCATGGGGGGGGGGTGAACCCGAACCCCCCCTGTAAATCCGCCACTGAGAATGTACAACAATTATTAATTTCGCAGTTTATGTGGTAATTGCATGAGCAAGAGAAGGGGGGATTGGTTGATTTTTGTTCCTAATCGATATGTTTTTTAAAAATATCGTATTGTCATAACGAGCCATCTAATTTGATATATTGGATACGTCATGCCCTTAAAAAACTTTTATTTTTTTAGGATTTCCCCTTTATTTTTCCTATAAACTTTGTGTGAGGCCCTATATTCCCAATTATTTTCAAAGTTGTAGGTATAAGAGATAAAGGTGGTGGATATACGTTTTAAACAAATTATTTTCAAAATATGAAAAAATATTTTTCATTTCAAACATTACTGATGATGATTTTTCCTCTAAACTTTGGGTATTACCCTATGCCTCTATATTTTCAGAATTTAAGGTTCATTAGTTTCGGAGACCATGGGCAATGGTCGAGTTCCGTAAAATTCATTTAGGCTCTGAACTCCTGTACCTGTACTGTACACTGATACTATCTCAGAAATAATTTATAACAGACCGACATCTACTAAGGGAGGATACATAAATTATCTATCCGAGTTTATTGACAGTGTTCTGTTCTAATTTCTCCTAAACGTTTCAACTGCTGTGGCCTCAGACATTTTCACTGCGATGGAGTCCTCCCACAATTTCTTAAAAGTATATATATTTCATATACTCCAAACGTTTCAGGGTCTAAATCTGACCCCGTTTTCAATGGCAATAAAACTTAACAGCTGAACAAGAAAATTAACAATTAAAACTGATGTAACTAAAAGAATTTACTGCTAATTTGATATATACAGGGTAGCACTAAAAATGCTAAAGATCATGTGAAATAACAAAGCTTTGAAATTGGAAAAATTTGAAGGAGTTATCTTCAGAATTTCATGCGGCGCTCCTAGGTGCGATTTTGTTTAAAATAGTGCATTCAATAAAGATGAGATCAAACAAATTCTGTTGTTCCAGACATCTCATTAAACTCATATGGGAAAACCTATGAAAAACATTATGAACTATCCCGATACAAGATTGTTCAAAAGCATACTCTTTCAGCTTTCGTTTTGTATTGTTTTTTTGTTTATGTAGTTTGGTTGAATTTTGAAATTGTGTGATATGATATGAATTTTTGAATTCTCGAATTGTTGCTGCTGAATATAATTTATTTGAACATTTATAGGTCTAGAGGTTTCTCCAATATAATATATGTATAAATGCATTTTTGAAGTTTTGTGTTACGTTATTTGGTTTAGTTTTTGATATAATTTATTTCAGTGTCTTTCTTGTTTTGAATTTTGTTTTAATATTAAATCTATTGCCCACTTTTTTCAGTCTTTCTGAATGACCCCCTATGTATGGTATGGTCGGTGTAGTAATGTGATTATCAAGGATAATAGTATTATTTGGAGCAACTTGGTGTTGAATGTTATTGATTATTTTGTGTACAATTTTGTCTAATTCTTTATTGATGAACCTTTTACGATAATTGTTAGCAGATTGGAGTACATTTTTATAAATGTTTTTTCTTCATTAAATTTATTATCTGAACAGTTGGTTTTCGCTCTATCCTATAAAGATTTAATGATGACCGTTTTACGGTATTTGGATGAATAGAGTTAAAATTGAGATATCTGTTAGTGTTGTATATCAAATGACGATTGTGTTTTTGTTACAATATGGCAGTGTTTTACAGCTGATCGATAACCATTGGTTTCGTTTGTTGGGTTTTATATTGTTGTATTGTACTGATGCTTCTTAGATTTACCTTTTTTCCACTGTATTCTGAGTTTGCCGTCTTTATGATTTCAGCCTTTTTGCTTTCGATTTTTTCGTCTTATATTTAATGTTGAATATATTTGTTGGCATTAGGAAATCATATTTCCTTTTGCGTTAGTGAATTCTCTTGAATTTCATCTTGAATTCTGTTAAAAGAGGTTGATCTGTCGATCCTTAGTATATTTCGTTTCTGTATCAATTACCCAGCCCTCTCGACGCGTTGAGGCAGCCGATGTGATCTTTAAAGTAGGGTCCAAGTTCTGGCAAAATTGAACGAGTTGATCGCCAATATGTTGTGTCCTATTACATGTTTGAAATATTCTTCACACTATTTGTCTTTTTCAAAGACATTCGGTTTGTTATTCAGTTATCCAAACATTGTTTCCAATCACAGTATAATATTATACATATTTTGTGTCCTGCTGAAAATTCTGCCCACTTTTGTATAACATCTGAAATACAATTGTTTTTTCATCCCAATTTTCCAAAAAAAGACATTGTGTATATTTAATTTTTGTGAAATTTTTAACTCTTTAAATGATGTAGAATCGGACGTAATGCATTCGTTATCGCTAAAAGAACAATGGTCTTACTATACAAACTAAATACATCCTCAAAAGTTTCTACACCCGTTCTCACGTCTGATAGTGGATCAGTAATTGATGACTACTGAATTTGAATATTACTACTGCTACTTTTCATCAGTATACAATGACAACTTTCAAAATGTTTTTCCACTTTTATCGGCACACATTAGTATTCATTGATTTATATTGGATTGATGCATTTTTAACAAATTTGACATCTCAAGTAAAAGTAACAAATTCCTGATCACAAATTCACACAATCTCTAACGGTGTTTTCCAGAGATCTGTCTTAGTGTTATTACTTTTTTTATATGTAGCAGAGTTACGATGAATTAAAGGGTGATCTGCAACATATTTAAGAATGGTCTAATCCTTAGTTAATGCCATGGTCACAGCAAGTAAGTGAACATAAAACAAATTCGACACTAATTAATTTACAAAGGGTCTTCAAAATTGTCACAAGCCATGCTTGATTTACTTGACATATGTAAAACCACACTTAGAGTTTTGTGTTCAAATATAGTCTGCATCATTGATCAAAGACATTAAACGTATGGAGACGGTTCAATGACATACAATGAAAATACCGCCTTTACTACATGTTTTAAATTATAAACAGATTGCCATAACTAAATGTAATACTCGTTCTATACAGAAAAAAAATATGATTTAATTTTTGTTTTTAAAATTGTTCAACTTTTTTATTTGAATTTTACAATGACGACAGACTTGGTGATCATACATTTAAGTTAATATGTATTTTGAAACAGTTTTTCCCGATGGAATGCTTTATCAAAGTTTGTGGTTTGTACAACGTCATTAAAAATGTTTAAGAACAGTCTAGATCAAATTTTTGATTATTTAAATGTAAATAAAAAGAATTATTCTGATTTATATTGTACCTTTCGTATCAGCTTAATGTAATTCAAGCATTAAATGAGTCTTTGACCTCAGCTGTCTATTTTATGAATTAATAATATTAATGAAATATTTTTCCGTGGTCTGGTTGAATTTTCTGTTAGAATGTTTCATCTGCCACTGTGGTATACATCCTCAACTGCACGTTTATAAGTAATACTTCGTAGGAAGCAGAAATTCTCAGTGACCACGCCACAATAGGTCGGAAAACCACTTTATGTGCACTATTTTATCAGATGTCTCTACCGTTGGTGCATATTAGTGCATCAGCTATAATTGCAATTGACCCCCCCCCCTAGAGATCAAATGTTTGCGACCAACGTGCGAGCAATTGACTTCCTTACCTATTAATAAATTCCCCATCGCATGACAAAACGTAAATAAATTCACAAGGTTTAATGTATATTGTAGAAAGTATAGAAATATTCAGAATAACATTAAGATTTTGACATCAGTTTTTAAAATCGACGCCATTTTCATCACGACTATATCAGATTTGGCAAAACGCAAGGCCATTAAACAGTGTAAAAATATGTAGGTAGGTATGGTGTGATGGTGTGTGTGTACATTGCATTTCTTTCTACGACAGCCGTTCACCAGCATTCATGTTAGTGTTGTATAATTTGTATGCGGCATACCTAAGTAAATTAGAAGTTATTGTTACGAACGGACATACAATTTTAATTGGTTTTGTGGACAATGCCATCTGTAAGTGTTCATAAGAAACACCTACAGTTGAATAAATAGACTATAATCCTTGTAAAACCTAGTATTACTACTCGACGCTAGATGGCGCTTGTTCAATGTACTCTCTGGAATTTAGTAAAAGTTACTAGACCAGGTAGAATGTTACCGTACATTCTAGTATGATGTTCGTTTGGGTATATAAAGAGGTAAACCACTGCGAGCGAGTCACTTTTTAATTGAAAGCGACCAACGAAACAAGCGAATTGGAAAGCGATATAAGACCGGCTTGCCTGTGTTAGTCAATATTTATTTATATTTATTAAATACTAAGATCTCAGTGTTGAGTTGTGAAGTTTGAGTGTGTCTCCATTCATCATCTTATCAAAATGAAAGTTTTTTGGTAAGTTATGTACTGCTTTAATTTTGGACTTGGAGCTAGTATTTTTATTTTATTTTATCTGGCATAGTTTTGATGTGAAAAGAAAGGATTGATTATGTGGAAGGGAAATGTTAAAAAAACTATTATTTTATTTAAAACGAGTTTATTGATTCAATCTCTATGAATTTAACGTTAACTAAACAGTGGTTTCGTTTTCAGTAATTAATTATGAAAACAAAACATACATTATATTTGTGGTTTAATTAAATACAAATTAAAACAGATCCTTGATATAAATAAAGCTAAAAAATACAACTGAGTATTTATTTTAGTATTTATAAGTAATTGAACAAAACTGCTCTCTCGTAAAAATTTAATTAATTACATAAAGTTTTATCAAAGCGTTTTGTTTTGCAGGAAGTTTGAAGCGAAAAAAACTGATGGATCAAGTCGCGACAGCGATGAACAGGACAAAGTAACGGCAATATCGCATGTGTCTTCATCGGTCACCACAACCACAACAGCTTATATTCAGCCGCAGAAACTACCTAGACCAAGTTCCTCTAGATATCTTGCGCCGAATCCTGATTCATTGATGGATGACTCAGATGACTGCAATGAAAATGATATCGGGCGATATGTTGGACGGGCACACATGTTATCAACGGAAAAGAAGAAGGAATTGATTGAAAACTGTTGGTCTCCTTCCGCGACCTATAACTTTGCGGAAGATGCAAAACATTTAAAGAGAAAATTTAATAATTCTTGGTTGGAAACATACTCTGCATGGTTGGTATAATCCAGGAGCCAAAAGGAGCATTTTGTAAATATTGTAGGTTGTTCCCACCAAATCCAAATTCGTTTAGAGGCATATTGGGATCATTTACTATAAGACCCTTTTGTAAGTTCAAAGATATTCACGAGCAGTGCCAAAAGCACATTGAAACCCACTTCCATAAGGAGGCATTGAAAGCTGCTAAATCTTTTCTCGAAAGTGTTACCATCGATTTGCAACTGAACAAATATTCCCAGGGTAATTGAAGAAAATCGCAAAATTTTAAAATCTATTATTACCTGCCTTACGTTTTGCGGGTCACACGACTTAGCACTGAGAGGTAAACATTATTGTGAAGGTATTCTTCGAGGATTTATACAGGCTGCGAATTGACGCGGGAAATTTGGTTTTAAAGAAACACATTGAGCAAGGGAAAAATAATGCAAGCTACCGTTCAATGGTCATTCAAAATGAAATTATTGGTATATGTGGAAGCGTTATTAAGGCTGATATTATGAAAAAAGTGAAAGAAGCAGCAGCCTATAGTGTGCTAGCAGACGAAACAGCTGATATTTCTGATACTGAACAACCATCGATTGGGGTGCGATATTTTGATGGCAGGAAGTCCCAGAAATGTTTGTCGGATTCATTGAGCTAAAAGATTTGGATGCGAAATCGATTGCACATTGCACATAGCATAGATGATTTTTTTTGGCAAAAGAAGACCTGAATACGAGTATAAATAAATGCGTTGGTTTTAGTTTTGATGGTTGTTCAAAGATGTTAGGAAAAGACGGAGGGGTACAAGCGATCTTACGCAAAAAGTACACCAAACCTCTCTAGTTTCATTGCTCGTCCCACAAACTGAATCTAGTTGTCAATGATCTAAATTAGAAATGCCATGGGAATCACCAAAGATACTATAAACTTTTTCGGGATTCAGTTTTGAGGAGAAAGTTGATACCTAATATTTCCAGACTTTGCGAGACAAGATGGAGTGATAGTCTGAAGTTCGTAGACAATGTAACTCGTTCCTCGAAGTTTCCTTGGACTGCCATCGTCTTGAAGTGGTTGATATTAGTAGGTAACGAAGTCTGGGCTAGCTAATCACGCATGGACCGGACACCATAATATCAACTGGGACCATGCCAGAGCAATTCACAAGGAAGAGCTCTGGTACAAAAGAAAATTCATAGAGACAGCATATATAATCTCGAACGAAAATATAATTAGCGAGCCAGGCGTTCGGCCTCTGCCGCTACGCATCATTGGCAATCAACCTCCAGGTACGAGGACTCTGATTGGACCAGATAAGACCCAATGACCATGACCGGCGACGCATGACCGGTTAAGGGTATAATATAAATACGACGGTAGCAGATACAGAGCTATCAATCACTTCAAGACGATGGAAGTCCAAGGAAACTTCGAGGAAAGATGGAGTGAGAAACAGAAAACCATCAGAGTTTTTAAAGAAAATCTTTCAGTAATTCTGGAAGCCTTACAAACATTATCTCAGGAAGGAAATTTCTTTCATTCTCGGGATTATGTTGGTAGCCAAATACTCGGCTTTGATGGAACCCGTTGTCAACGTACTCCAATATGTAGCTTTGGACGTGGTCAAAGCCTCGGAATACGTTAAAAGGATTTTACTTTTAATTAAAAACCACCGTCAAAATCCAGAAAAAGTGACAGACGAAATTATAAAGAAAGCTACAGCTGTTGCGGAGAAAATCGGACTGGAGGAAGACATTACATCATTGCCGCGTATTACGGGGAAACAAGTCATAGAAGCAATCATCCAACAGAAAGCCCTTCGGAATACTGGAAGAGGTCTTTAGTAATACCATACTTGGATTCAATTATCACCTCCCTTGAAGTACGTTTTGCTGAAGAAAACACGCCATCATTCGCATTATCTAAGTTACACCCGGCGCTGATGCAAAAGATGACAACTGAAAATCTGAAACAAACTTGTGAATCTATTGCCCAGTTTTATGATTTACGGAGCATAAAAAATGAAATCGAACTTTGGCAGCAATTGTGGCACGATAGGCTTAATCGAACAAATCTAACAGTTGTTGATGTCCTAAAAGAAACAAATGCCTTGTTTCCCGAAACGGTAAAAGCATTAAAAATTTTGTTGGTTATGTTTTAATTAAATATTATTTTTGTTAAAAAGTATTATACATTGATATTAGAACCGTTCTTATTACAATCCTCATCAAGGCAAAGACTTCCAAAGTGTATCGGGGTTCATATTTTTTATCCTCCATAATATTGCCCCATTGCCCCCCCCCCCTTAGTCATAATCTGGCAATGCCCTTGACGTGAAGTAAACCTGTTCTTTCATCGTATATGGGGATAGGACATAAATGAAAGACTGTGTAAGGATGTTGTTCCACTAAAGGGATTCTTAACACAAATATAAGATCGGTATATTTTTGGAAAGCTTCTAGTTCAATAATTTCCAGATATTGTGCGAAGCTAGAGTACTTTACAGCCAATGGTAGGTTACTTTTGACTAAATTTTGCAATATTTCCTGTAATGAGGTAATGAGATGTTCTGGTGATAAAATTGAAAAGTGAGTTATTTTCAATCGCGCGAATGTTATAGAGTTTAAAACATCATTTAGATTATCCTCTAAGTAGAGATGATTCTCCATAAGTTTTTCACACATTTCAAGTAGTGCGCATTTTGATTCGACGTTGGCGACCTTATCATTAATTTTTCAGATAGTGTTTTGCAGCTTTTTCATGTTATCGTTAAACAGTTTTTAGTCAATTCTAATATTTTGGATAGTTTCGTTAAAGTTTATAATTACAGATATGACTCTTATTGTTTTTTTTGTAAATTCTCAATTTGAAGGTGGCCTTGATTTAAGCGGTTTATGCTTTCGGTAAAGTATTTTCCGTCGGCGGCATCTAAATTGCCGGTGATTGCCTTAAAAAGTGTACCCGCCCCATCAAGTATACCTCCTTTGTGTCTTTTGGTGTCCATATTAATGTCAATAAATTTCTGTTTGATTGAGTTAGAAATTTGGTTGAGAAGGTTTATGTGTGTCTGTGCTAAACTAGTTCATAGCAAAAGAATTTAAGTTTACAGTTTTTACAAAATTTTGTGATATTCTATTATTTGTTGCAAATACTTGTTCTAGTACAGAAATGTTTCTATGCACTAGAAGTGTTCATTTATCGTTGGATACCGTTATTTCTGTCCCGTTATGAAAGTAGATACCTAAAGTATTGTTTATTGGTTGTATTTGAAATTGGGCTACTGCTGATCCGAACAGCAGGCAAAACCTGAAACAGAATTTAACTTTCTGAGAACGGTTTCATTCGGTCGAAATTTAATTTTGATTTTTGGTTGTTTTTAGGATTTAGTACTGTTGCGGAGTTTTTGGGAATCCCCAGGATTTCGAAAGGACCATTGAATTTATTTTGGAGTTTGTCCTTGATCTGGGATACTTTAATATAGATTTTATCGCCTATTTGATAGTTAAGGAGATTTTCAGAAACATGTTCATCAAATCTGACTTTCGCTTTATGTTTTTAAATTTCCGTTCTTTCAAGAGCAATTTTATAATAATGGGATTATTGAAATCTCGGATGTACTTAGTTATCGGGGCTTGCTGGTTGTGGAGAGTTTCTGGAATCCTATTCGATGTATGTTCGTAAACAAGTTCGTAAGGGGTGAATCCATGAGTTTTGTTTACAGAATTGTTATATGCAATGATTGCATAAGGGATGTTAAAAGGGTGTTTGTCAGGATTTTCTAGTTTATGGATTCTAATCATCTCTAATAAGGTCGAGTGGCATCGTTCTAATGAACCATTGGACTGAGGATGTCCTACACTAGAATAGGATAGTTTGATGTCAAATAGCTTACAGAAGTCTCTCATTAGGGCGTTGTCGAGTTCCCTGCCATAATGACAGTGTATCCGTAATGGGGTACCGAAGTTTTGGAAATAGAGTAGTAAATTACTAACAACGGTTTTTGCGGATTTGTTGGTTATGGGGTAAGCCTGAGAGAATTTTGTTAGTTCGTCCCGGCTAGTTAAAGCATAGTTTCTTGTCGGGACTTCAAGAATCTCGTGGTTGACATGTTCAAAGGGTGTCCGTAGAGTTTCGGTGATGACGAGAGGGCTGTCGAGATTTTTTTGGCAAACTTTTGCCTTCTGGCAAGTTTGACAATTTTTGATAAAATTGTCAACGTCCTTATTTAATCCTTGCTAATTGTATTTTTCCTTTAGTCTGCGGATAGTTTCAATGATACCTCGATGTATATTATTTTTGACGTTATGGAATTGGTCGAGAATTATAGGTATTTGATCTTTCTCAACCTTTTGGACGATATTTTGACAAACTTTCCATTTTATATCAATTTCGGAAAAGATGAACGAAAGGATTTCCAGAATGGGCAAATCAATGTTATTCTCAACACAGTATTCTTCGTTTTCCGTAAACACATCTCTACTATTGTATAAAGATGCGAAAAGAATCTCGTTAACTACTTCTGGGTCAGAAGGGAGAGGGACGATGAGATAGCGTCTCTTTCTGACACGTTTGCTTGCAGAGACGTTGATTCTTGGGGTGTGAAAGTCGGCATTTTCCTTATAAATGTTCTCGATGATCTGGTGGAAACCTTTCATGAGACAACCTTGGGAGAATACAGGAATGTTTTTGTTTTCTCTGTCTAATAGTTGGCAATTAGAAAATTGAATTTTGTCGTAGTCTATTAGTGAAGCGGTTTGGTATCGCTCTACAAAAGTTCTGAACTCCTTAGAAATGTGATGGAAGTTAATGGGACTTGTTGTGTCTGGTTCTCGTGACTCATCGTCAGTCTCGTTTGTTGGGAGTACTGCAAACGGTGTTAGATGATTGTTTGTCTGAAAGGGTATGTATTCATTAATGTCGTTAACTTTAAGGCGAGAGAGAGCGTTGGCATTTTTATTTACCTTGCCGGGCTTGTAGATTATTTGGTAATCAGACTTCTCGAGTTTGAGGCGCCATCTAGCAAGTAACGGGCGGTGGTCGGTCAAAAGTAGAAACTTACGGCCAAAAATTAGCGGTCTATAGTGCTTAACAGCCCACACTATAGCAAGAAGTTCTCTTTCGATGGTAGAGTACTTAGTCTCAGCCTTGCAGAGGGTTCTCGAGGCATAGGCTATGGGCAAATCCTTACCTATAGAACATTGACAAAGAACTGCGCCAATAGCAAAAAAACTAGCGTCATTTGTGAGAATAAATGGTTCCTCGAAATTAGTCTATATGAGAATTGGAGTAGATGTAAGAGCAATTTTTAATTGTTCAAAGGATTTAACGCATTCGGAGTCAAATTGAAAGAGGACATCTTTTTGAAGTAATTTTGTAAGTGGCTTGGAAATTTTGGCGAATTTTGGAATGAACCGCCTATAATACCCAGCTAAACCTAGAAATGATTTAATGTCTTTTTGGTTTTTTGGCTGGGGAAAGTTGAGTATGCAATCGACTTTTGAGGGATTTGGCTTTACGCCTTCAGGAGTTATAAGATGACCTAGATATGCGACTTCTTTGCGAAGGAACTCACACTTGTCGGGTTGTATTTTCAGATAGGCTTTTCGTAGTCTTTTGAAAACATCGGTGAGACGGGCGAAATGATCATGAATTGTCGGGGAATATACGATGATGTCGTCCATGTACACTAAACATCTTTCGTTTTGGATTCCGAGAAGAATGTTAGCCATAACCCGTTGGAACGTTGATGGAGCATTCTTCAGACCAAAAGGCATCCTAACAAATTCATAGTGACCATTGTCGACTGTGAAAGCGGTTTTGGGAATGTCTTTGGTGTCGATTTCAATTTGATGAAATCCAAAAGCTAAGTCGAGAGTGGTGAAATACTGGCACTTGCCGAGTTTATGTAGTAAGTCAGATATATTCGGAAGAGGGTACTTGTCGTCTACGGTCAGTTCATTTTTGTGTTCCGGAAGCGTCCAATTTTTTAGGAAATACCCATACTGGGGATGACCATGAAGTTAGAAGGGCGTATGATCCCTTGATCTAGCATTTTGGATATTTGACTTTTCACCTCTTGCTTGTGGTGTTGGGAGTATCGATATTATTTTGTGAAAGATGGTTTCGCATTGTTCGTATCTATAAAATGTTTAATTTCATTTGTATAGGTCACTTGGTCGCCTTCTAAATAGAATATATCGGAATATTCAAGACAAAGTTCTGAAATCAAGTCAGATTCTTCTTCGTTGAGATGTTCTAAACGAAGCTGGTTCATTATCGTCATTTGTCTGTCATTCTCGGCTAGGTTACGTGTTTCGTTTTCTGAGAAGGTGTTTATTGTGAAATTCTGTATTGGTTCTAAATGGAAATTGTCAAATGTGATGGTTTTGGGAATGGCATTAGCGTTTAAAACGGAATTCACCATTTTCATTGATTTTGACTATGGCATTTGGGAGAAGAACTTTCTCAATTTCGGTTAAAGAGAGAATAGCATCTGTATTCTTGAGGTTACATCTCAATTTACAGATTTGCTCAGTTTCGAGAGTCCAAGGTAATTGTGTTGACTGGAATATATTTAGTTGAAGGTGTAGAGTTATTATTACACATGATCGTATCATCCGTAACTTTGAATAGTGGCAGAGTTTTAAAATTTGTAACGAGTTGATTCTTATTGAAATCTATGATGCAGTTATAGCGTTCCAGGAAGTCTGTACCTAATAACCCATCAAATTCGATGTCAATATTACAGATATACACCGTATGTGGGTCGGAGATGTTAAAAGGCACTAGGGTGGATTCATTAATTAGAATTTTCTCATCTATGATGCCTTGAATAATAACATTTTCAGGAAACCGTTCTTTGAAGCGTTGGCAGGTATCAGGTTTAAAAATTGAAAGTTCTGCACCTGTATCGATAAGAAGTTTATAGGTGTTTGAAGAATCGGTAATATAATAAAGATTTTTGGAGTTAACGGAAAGAAGGGGTCTTACAGAAAGTTCTGTTCTGGGAAGTTGACATTCGGGCTGAAATCGTCCAGATTCATTGTCTGAATTTGGGTTTGAATTTCTCAAATTTCTTGGTTTGGGGATTCTGACTGAGTGGGGGTCAAATGAAAATTCAGTTGAGAAGAATCAGGTTCTTCAGAATAAAATTTGTTAAACTGTTCACTGTTGAAATATTCTTGTTCACCAGTTTGTTCAAAATCATTAGGGTGATAATATTGTACGTTTCCGTACTCATAGGGTAAAGGGTTGTAATGATTTTCGTTGTGGGAGTAGTTGTAGTCATTGTGATGAGGACCCAATTGTAAATTGTTCAAGTGATGAGTCTTTGGTTGTTGATGTTTAAAGAAACTCGGGTTCGGTTTGTAATTGCCAGACATTTGGTGTTGTCTACTGGTAGATGGACAAAATTGTTGCTGTGAAAATTGTTGACTAGGATTAACATTTGTAGATTGTTTAGTAGGTTGATTGGAAAAATGAGGGCGATAATTAGAATAATTCTGATTGTAATTCGGGTTGTCTTGTCTCATTCTCAATAAGCATTCGTTACTTAGATGGCCCATGCGTTTACAAAATGAGCATTGTTTTGAAGGTGGAGCATTATTTGGCTTACGAGAGGGTTGTTGGAAATTTCTATTACTTGAAAATTTCTGGGTTTCTAAATGTGAGAATTGTAGTTCTCGTTTAATCCTGGAAATGGCAGTGAGAATATTGCAGGGGTCGCTGGCGCGAACAAGTTGACCAATTTTGGGCTCTCAACGCGTGAGGAGGCTATTAAGAGCCATTGACTCTATTAAGTCAATCTGCGCTTGTTTTTCTTTGATGGTCAAATTTTGCTTGTTTATAGCTGCTAGCATTTTCGCTTGGTGCGTCTGGAGTCTAGCAGAAAACGCAAGAGGGGATTCATTTTGAGTTTGCCGCATTCTTTGCAAGTCTTGTATGAGAGCCGAGAAATCCCGAGGTTCTCCAAAATGATTTTCTAGGAGGGTTTGAATTTCAGCTAGTTGACTAGGGTTTCGCGAGTTAATTAGCTCAGCCGCTCTATCGCATAACTTATTTTTGATATGGAGTATTAGCAATACTTGCTGATTATCCGTTGCCATGCTGTAAGCAGTATTACAGGAGCATATGAACGTATTCAAAAATATCGGATTACCATCATACTCAGGAATTATGGCAAATATTTCCGATGGCTTATAGGGTTCTACGGTTGGTGTAGCTGCTTGTCTAGTGGTTGCCATTTTTATAAATTCGCACAATAAATCAAAATTAAATATTGAATTGAGGTTTTAAATGTAAATGGTAAATATCTAGTTTATCAAAATCTAATATCGAGCAATGTTTAATATGATTAAATAAAATATATAGTTTCAAAATTCAAAATTATTTAGGAAAGGTAAGGTAATCATTCAAAATAAAATTAAAATATAATCGTTACTTTTATGATTCTTATGTGATTATTCCTCGCATCGGACTGTTCTCCGCGTCACTAAGCACTGGTTAGCCTGGTTGCTTGGTCCCTTGCTAGTACTTGGTAGTTGTTGTCCTTTTCAAATAGGTTCTATTCTGCAAACATTTAGAAAAGTGCTGATGCAAGTCAGCTATTTTACTGTTTGAACGGTCTCGTTTGGTTTCCGGGAAGTTGTTTGCATATAATTCAAGATGAAATTTGATATCTGTGGGAAGTCACGTACGCTTTAAATTCCGTTGAATTCTTGACTGTGAGAACTAAGTGCTAATATATTTTGCATATAACATATATATATATATATATATATATATATATATATATATATATATAACTGCTCTATTGCATCCCATATAATTCGATTTTGGTTGAAAATTTTATCAAATGTATATATATGCATTAATTAAATTTTTCAAAAATATTAATAAAAGTTGTTATCTGCAGAACTAGAAGTAAACTTTTTCATTTAAAAAAGTTCGAAATTTTGGAAGCATACTTCACTTAATTTATTTACTAATTCTTTTGAATATAAAACTCGGCAACTTCCGAAAGTCTTAAGCTGCGACAAAAAAAGACCACGAAAATAAATCTCGGCTCTAATAAAAACTGCACATGATTTAACAATTAATCTTTCAACACGGCCACCTTGACTTCGTGTATGCCATTCGTACCTTTGTTTGGATCTCTATGTGCATGACAAATGTTAAGATTTACGTACGATGTATGTACTTTCCCTGTTCAAGTTTCAGGAAACGTGTATATATACCTGCCTGGAAAACCGTTTCCTGAAATACTAGTGAAAGCCCATCATTCCTGAAAGATTTATTCTGCGCGTTTATCTGCCAAGAGAGACACATCGGCTCTTGCAGGATGGACAGTGAATTATCGTCTTTGTTCACGTGTTACTTATACGTTCGTTGTTTACCGTGAAGAACCGATAACTTCATATATTTGATTAATTTCCACAATATGTACAATAAACTTGTTTGGTACTTTTGTGAATTTAAATCACTTTGGTGTGTAGCACTTGGTATCAGACAGTTACGTATAACAAAATTATTATATATTTTCTATTTAAATAATCAGATGATGACAAAATACTAAATCGTATTGTTATCAGATCTCAGTGGCAATTATAAAAGGTGTAATTTTCGCATTGAATTTAAGATCCCGACTGTATACATATATCAGGAAGTGGTAAATTTATATATATTAATCTGTTTTTAAGTTTTCGCGGCACAAAATGTGTTAGGTGGTTTCCGGGAATACATCCGCGTAGTTGATAACTGATCCCTGCCGGGATCGATGGTAAAATGACGACGTTTCGGCAGAGTTACAATAGAATTATGCGAACCGACCTGAAGAGGGCAGATATGACTCTACCGTAACGTCTTGCAAACAGGCTCAAATGCTTCAATTTGACGTAAAAAGATGCCAGTTAAAATTGGAGCCCTTAATATAAATATTAATTGAACTGTGGTCTCAAATAACTCTTAAACTGTTAGGTTTCTCGAAAAATTATAAGAGACCTTTTTGGTAGAGCGTTCAATTATCTACAAAACTTAAGCAAAATGATCTTTTTTATGATCCACGACAGGCTAACAATAAAATTCATAAGATGCAGAAACATTTTTTTCCATATTATTCTTATGGAAAATATTAACACGCGATGTGGACAGTCTTAATATTAATATTAACGGCTCAAATTTTAACTGATAATTTTTTACGTCAAATTGAAACTTTTGAGTTTGTTTGCAAGATTTTTTTTTTATTTGAATCACCCCAATATATATATATATATATATATATATATATATATATATATATTGTTTTTAAGTTTTCGCGGGCACTAAATGTTTTAGGTGGTTTGCGGGAATTCATCCGCGCAGTTGATAACTGATCCCTGCCGGGATCGATGGTAAAATGACGACGTTTCGGCAGAGTCGCATCTGCCCTCTTCAGGTCGGTTCGCATAATTCTTGTAGCCGTCTGCTTTCGCTTCTAGTTACTCGAATAACTAGAAGGCTTTTTACCTCTTGCTTGTGGATTTGGGGGTATCGATATGATTTTGTGAAAGATGGTTTCGCATTGTTGGTATCTATAGAGTGTTTAATTTCATTCGTAAAGGTCAGTTGGTCGCCTTCTAAATAGAAGATATCGGAGTATTCAAGACAAAGTTCTGAAATGAATTCAGATTCTTCCTCGTTGAGATGTTCTAAACGAATCTGGTTCATTATCGTCATTTGTCTGTCATTCTCGGTTAGGTTACGTGTTTCGTTTTCAGAGAAGGTGTTTATTGTGAAATTCTGTATTGGTTCTAAATCGAGTTTGTCAAAATTTATGGTTTTGGGAATGGCATTAGCGTTCAAAAGGGAAGTTAGGAATTCACCATTTTCATTGATTTTGACTATGGCATTCGGGAGACGAACTTTCTCAATTTCGATTGAAGAGAGAATAGCATCTGTATTCTTGAGGTGACATTTCAATTTACAGATTTGCTGAGTTCGAGAGTCCAAGGTTATTGTGTTGACTGGAATATATTTAGTTGAAGGTGTAGAGTTACTATTACGCATCATCGTATCATCCGTAACTTTGAATAGTGGCAGAGTTTTAAAATTTGTAACGAGTTGTTTCTTATTGAAATCTATGATGCAGTTATAGTGTTCCAGGAAGTCTGAACCTAATAACCCATCAAATTCGATGTCAATATTACAGATGTACACCTTATGTGGGTCGGAGATGTTGAAAGGAACAAGGGTGGATTCGTTAATTAGAATTTTCTCATCTCTAATGCCTTTCATGATAACATTTTCACGAAACCGTTGTTTGAAGCGTTGGCAGGTTTCAGGTTTAAAAATTGAAAGTCCTGCACCCGTATCGATAAGAAGTTTATAGGTGTTTGAAGAATCAGTAATATAATAAAGATTCTTCGAGTTGACGGAGAGAAGGGGTCTTACAGAAAGGGAAGTTGACATTCGTTCTGAAGTCGTCCAAATTCATTGTCTGAATTTGGGTTTGAATTTCTGAAATTTCGTGGTCTGGGGGTTCTGATTGAGCAGGGGTCAACTGAAAATTTAGTTGAGAAGAATCAGGTTCGTCAGGGAAATATTCATTGAACTGTTCGGTGTTGAAATATTCTGGTTCACCGTTTTGTTCGAAATCATTAGGGTGATAATCTTGTACGTCTCCGTACTCATCGGGTAAAGAGGTGTAATGATTTTCGTTGTGGGAGTAGTTGTAGTCATGGTGATGAGGACCGAATTGTAAATTGTTCAAGTGATGAGTCTTTGGTTGCTGATGTTTAAAGAAACTCGGGTTCGGTCTGTAATTGCCAGACATTTGGGGTTGTCTACTGGTAGACGGACGAAATTGTTGCTGTGAAAATTGTTGACTGGGATTAACATTTGTGGATTGATTAGCAGGTTGATTGGAAAAATGAGGGCGGTAATTCGAATAGTTCTGATTATAATTCGGGTTGTGTTGAAATTGTCTCATTCTCAATAAGCATTCGTTGCTTAAATGGCCCATGCGTTTACAAAAAGAGTATTGTTTTGGAGGTGAACCGTTATTTGGTTTACGAGAGGGTTGTTGGAAACTTCTATTACCTGAAAATTTCTGGGTTTCTAAATGTGATAGTTGTAGTTCTCGTTTAATCCTGGAAATGGCAGTGAGAATACTGCATGGGTCGCTAGCGCGAACGAGTTGACCAATTTTGGGCTCTAAACCCGTGAGGAGGCTATTAAGAGCCATTGACTCTATTAAGTCAATCTGTGCTTGTTTTTCTTTAATAGTTAGATTTTGCTTGTTTATAGCTGCTAGCATTTTCGCTTGATGCGTCTGGAGTCTAGCAGAGAAAGTGAGGGGGGATTCATTTGGAGTTTGCCGCATTCGTTGCAAGTCCTGTATGAGAGCCGAGCGATCCTGAGGATCTCCAAAATTATTTTCTAGGAGAGTTTGAATTTCGGCTAGTTGACTAGGGTTTCGCGAATTAATTAACTCAGCCGCTCTACCGCGTAACTTATTTTTGATATGGAGAATTAGCAGTACTTGTTGATTATCCGTTGCCATGCTGTAAGCAGTATTACAGGAGCATATGAAAGTGTTTAAAAATATCGGATTACCATCATACTCAGGAATTATGGCAAATATTTCCGATAGCTTATAGGGCTCTACAGTTGGTGTAGCTGCCTGTCTGGTCGTTGCCATTTTTAAAATTGTATAGATTCGCACAATAACTCAAAATTAAATGTTGAATAAAAGTTTTAAATTGAAATGGTAGAAAATACATGGTTTATCAATTCAGTATTGAGTAATGTTTAATATAGGAGTTGCAAAACAACATGGAATGTATAAATGGTAAAATATGTTTAAAATAATGTTTCAAATAGTAATAAAATAATGCAATAGTATAAAATATTTAGATTCAAAATTATTTAGGGAAGGTAAAGTAATGAGGAATAAAATATATATATGAAAGAACTGGTGGTCATTCAAAATAAAATCAAAATAAAATAGTTACTTTATGTGATTCTTACGTTATTATTCCTTGCATCGGACTGTTCTCCGCGTCACTTAGCACTGGTTAGCCTAGTTGCGTATTCCCTTGCTAGTATTTCGTAGTTGTTGTCCTTTTCAAGTAGGTTCTATTCTGCAAAGGCTTGGAAACCACCACAACTAGTTAGAAATCTTCGTGTTCTAGCTGTGTCTGGACTATCCTACTGACTGCGCCAATTTTATATTCACTTTGATTCAATTCACTTTTTAAAAAATATATTTATTTAGAAACATACAAAATTAAAATTGAACAATTAAAGTAGTTAAACTACTTGAATAACTTAATACTAAAACTGATATTATTTGAATGACTTAGTACTAAACTGATATTATTTGATGTCTAAGTGTTTATTGGGAAATAACACCACACTTTAAAGGAAATTGCTGTATATTATTTGAATGACTTAGTACTAAAAGTGATATTATTTGAATGACTTAGTACTAAAACTGATATTATTTGAATGACAACACGAGAACGTTTCCAGTTGCTTTTATAACATTGGCAAAAGTGCTGATGCAAGTCAGCGATTTTACTGGGTAAACGAACTCGTGTAGGTTTCCGGGAAGTTGTTTGCATATAATTCGAGATGAAATTTGATATCCCTGAGAAGTCACGTACGCTTTAAATTCCGTTGACTTCTCGACTGTGTGAACTAAGTGCTGATATATTTTGCATATAAATATATATATATATATATATATATATATATATATATATATATATATATTTGTTTTTAAGTTTTCGCGGGCACTAAATGTTTTAGGTGGTTTCCGGGAATTCATCCGCGTAGTTGATAACTGATCCCTGCCGGGATCGATGGTAAAATGACGACGTTTCGGCAGAGTCACATCTGCCCTCTTCAGGTCGGTTCGCATAATTCTCGCAGCCCTCCGCCCCCGCTTCTAGTTATTCGAGTAACTAGTGGTCTTATAGTTGTACAGGGTGATTCAGAAAATGAAAGACCAATAAGTTATATAGGTGTGACCAATACACAGAAGCATATACAGTGTAGATGCAATATAGAGTGAATTAGTTACATATATAGAAAGTGGTCCAAACAATAACACAAATAAAAAAGTTAAAATATATTTGGAAAATATAGACAAAGAATAAAAATTAGAGAGGGTGAAAGAGAGAGGGAGAAAAAGAGAAAGAGATAAGAATACGCTAAAATTGTCAATGGAATTGTACCTTAAATCAGATAAAAAAGAAGATGTCTGAAAATATTGATTGATTGCACACGGTTTCTGAACGGTTTTTATTTTAAGTCAGCTGAAGTCGGTTCTTTTTTAAATCTAAATTATTTATTACATCAGTCATATTAGTTGGATAGAGAACAAATATGCTTTGATTTATTGAAGTAACAAAATGTAACTAGCGACACAACACGGATAACGCAATTCCCACTGCGAGTATGCTTACTGGAAATCGCTTTAGGGGATCTCCTTTAGAGATTCCGTCACGTCCCCTTGGACGTCGTCGACGGATCTGTAGCGGTTTCCCTTGAGGTCTCACCGATTGAGTTGAGAAAAGAGGAAGAAGTCCACGGGTGAAGCAACGTGGCAACACTTTGCTTGGCCAGATACTCCCTTACCAGCGAGGTTTGGTCGGGAATATTGGCGTGGTGTAGTAGCCGAGAATAGGCGATATTTCGCCGCAAGCGCGCGCATAGGAGGGGTTTCCACTCTCATAAAAGCAGATAAGCATGAATTTGACCCTTCACTTGCTCCACAAAGCAGTCACTTAGCTCATTCGGGCTCTCTTCAGACGTGGGGACTTTTTCGTCTGTCACTCGATGCTCTAGCGTTTGGTCTTCGTGTGGTACTCAAAACACCACATTTCGTCACCGGTAGTCACATTGTCAAGGCAGTTTGAGTTTTGTTGGGAACAGTTCTTAATTTTCTGGGAAATTTGCACACGATTCACTTTTTGTACATCACGAAGGACTCTTGGCACAAACTTGGCGTTTAACTTTCGCATAGCCTTGGTATTAATTTTTCCAACTTTACTGTACGAAATCCCTAACTCATCAACAATCAGAAGAATGTTTGTGCGCCTATCGGATTCCAGGAGCGGCTTCACTTTAGCCACACTTTCATCAACTGGACGTCTTCGACGAGTTCTAGCCCCTTCCGAAACAGTGCCACTCGAACACTGTTGATCCGAGCGGCTCATGGTCACATTCCCGTAGGCATCCTTAATCACTCTGAGGGTCTTAGGCGCGGTATATCGGAAGTTGACACAGAATTTGATAGCGCTGATAGAGATTTTGTTAACAGAGCTTCTCGAAAATCGACGTGCTTCTCTCCGCTTGCCTGCAAATGACTAGAAAAAGTGTCGATCTTTTAGTCTCTTCAGAACCCCCCCTACCATGCCCAAGTGGTCTGTCCTCCTCCACATACAGATACAGAAAATCAATCCAACTACTTATTGATCCTACTGTGTAAAAATATTTAAATAAATATTAGAAATTAAAAAACAAAATGTAAACACCTTGTATTTAACAAATCTCCAATATTGTAGGTATAAAGCATATTGGACAAAGTCATCATATTTTGTAGTCTAGAATCTATAGTTTAGATAATGGGCATTTTTAATGAATCACCATATATATACCATAATCATTATTTCTTTTGGGGTATATCAAATTTCACACAAACGCTGAGAAAACCTCATTACACTACTTGTCTAATTAAAAAGACAAACATTTATTTCGTGCTCTCAATTCCTATACAATAATATTAGGATATCTTTCAATGTGATTAGTTGCTTTTTTGGTTACTTTTTAATTGAAACCTATTAATCACAAGAACCCATATTTTAGTTATCAGAATCCGTATCAGCCGTCAAAGAAATCATTATTTTATTTAACAGCCTGTGGAATAATTATTTGACATTTTTCAGTAATTATAGAGTATTGTCCGAACAGTGAGAGGCGGTTGCATACTTAGACTTATCGCACTGAGAATATTTTATTGAAAGATTCCTAATTCCAGTTATCGAACGCAATACGACCATAAAATCGATTGCATCCATCAAGACAAGGCGAGGCAAGTAACAATAAGTAACACTCTTGATCTCATTCTATTCGACCACTGAAAGACATCCAATAAATCTCCAGTAGGTTATTAAATGGTAGACGAAGAGAGAGAAAAGCAAAAGCGGCGTTGGCGGTTCCGTAGGGTTTGATTAGTGATTAGGATTTGTCAGGTGGCGTGCCTCAGGGTCGTATATCACGGGGGGTGGCACGATGGCCGCCCTTCATCTTCGTAAATCATCAGCACCCAGTAATCAGAACTCATAAATATAATCATGCTGCGACCCTGACGCAGACGAACGATCACAACAACAGGAATATTATTTTCCAGAGGAACGATAAAATTTATTTATTGTAATCCAAATAATAATTTAACAAATAATCTTAACAACTACTTTTAATACTCTCACTTAATAAGTAAGTCTTATTATTATCTTTTAGGTAGGTGAAGCACGTTTTTAAATAATTATTAGTAGTTCCGCTGACTACTGAATACTAACATCGATTTGAAATTATTAGATTAAGATTAACATTAACTAGATATTTTATTGGTGAACGCATCTAAGTTGAACAGAATATTCCTGATGTTTCAGTTAAAAGTGTTTGTACCTATGTAGTTATTGTAACAATAAAATGATATTAAAACAAACCAACTCTTACGTTGATACAGTTGATCGGGACTTCTCAAAGTACAAAGCAATGAACTTTTTTCGTCAAATACTAGTAGTCCGGAAGGTACAAACATTACATACTTTCTATTCACATACAGGATGGTCACTTTTAGAAGACAAGCCCCTATATCTAAGAAATGGCAGCGAATATTTTTTATAGGGAATGAATTAAGACATACTAACTTTCTTCAATCCATTGAACGCAAGACAATATATTGTTTATAGTCAAGAACTTTCATCAGTTGCGCTTCCCTCAACTGATTGAATTGAATAATTATTTATATATACTACTCCCGATTTGGAGTCTCTGTGAGCTCGATTTTCCTGAAACTTCTAGATGTCGAATCTCATTCGCGATAAAATATGAAATAAGACATGTTTTTAGCAGATTTCCAGTTAATAAACAGTAGGTGTCACGACGACCGCCATATTGTTTTATCCAATTACAGCACTAGGCACTGAAAATCCCCATAATGTAAATAGCATTGACAATCAAGATCATTTTGGTATTAACATATGGTGTGAAATGATTGGTAGGCATTTACTTCGGTCATATGTTTAATGAACCACTAAACAGAAATGTATATCTTCATTTTTAACTAATTTATTAACTGCAATATTATAAAATGTTTCCCGGCATTTGAGAATACTTATGTAGTATTAACATGATGGAGCGCCTCTTATGACTCCAGTTCGAAATTTCTAAAATGAACATTTTCAAAGAAGGTATTTCAGTTGCAAAATCGTCTGACTTAACGCCACCAGATTTTTAATATGGCTAACCATGAAAAATATAGTAGACAAAACAAGAACCAATACTACTGACCAGCTCAAGGCGAAAATGTTGACTGCATATGTCTTACGAGCGAAATGATTTATACAAGGCGTGTTCCTACCCGACGTAAAACCGATAAGCAACCGGTAATTGTATTGCGCGTAACAATACTGTAAACGGTAACTCGTCACCGCGCACGAAGATTATCGGTTGTGTATCGGTAATTCGGTCTGTTGGAACGAACCTACAGTAACCCGCCTCTTAGGGCTCTATCACGTTGACTAGAGAATGCATTGTAGAAGGCACAGAGTAGAAGGAGCCCTTATCAAAAATGTCTGTTGATCCGTATTTAATTTTATGCATTTTATTAGTTGTTTATTTTATTTTTTATCTAATTTAGTTATACGTAACGATATTAAACTATCAGTACAGTCAAACTATTTTTTAAAATTTAGTAGGTAATATTACAGACAAAAATTTATATAATTTTAATCCAACAGAAATACTACTAGATAAATTTGAGGTGACCCAAATGCAAACCCTGTATGCAGCAATATTTTAATTCATTGAAAACTAATAATTATTATTCTTACTCCGTAAAGAAGTATTTTAAATTCAGCACCATTTTCTGAATATAGGAGTCGAACATGTAAAATTATATATTGTTATATACTCCATGGGTTCAATTAATTAAAATTTAAAAACCACTATTCACCCTCACTTTTTTCATTTACTTCAAATATTCACAACAGCTGATTCGAATATCTAAATAATAATACAACATAAGCTCTTCGCCGTCGTCTAACTAACTCCTGCGACGATGGGCCGTTCCTTTTAAAATTAGCATCGAATTCTCTCGTACAATCCAGTGTCAATCTTACTGTTGTCCAGTTATTTCGAGATTATTTTTTTGTCCTTTCAGCGAGTGATGTATTGGAATGAAACCAGAGCCGGCTTAGGTAAATTTCGTAACAATATCATACAAATGTTTTCGACCGACAACAAAGTTTCACCAGCTAAATTAAAAATCGGAATGTCTGGTTAGTCTATAGCCATATTTTCGAATTCGAAAAAATACCCTGAGACGTTCAAAATATTTAAAAAATTGTGAGATATATTAGTCTGAAATATATCAGTCAAATACAAATTGGTAATTAAAATAAATTTAATTAACTATGATGAAATGAAAATAATTAAGTAACTAAAACATACAGGTTTTATTTATTAAGGGATATATTTAAAAATAACAACTGACAAACTGGATCAGCATTTTCTTCTACTTTTTCAGTAAGACTTCTACCATCAATAAAGTTAATACAATCAATGAAGGACTTTGCGTCCGAAATCTTTCAACCTTCATCGATTTATGTGAAAATTTGAGGAAAGTTTGTGTATGGGGTGAAATGTTTTTGGCCAGAATAATAATAATCGATAAAGAACCTAATTCGAAGCACAAAAAGTTCTATGAAGTTTTTTCGAAAACTCCATGCTTTTTATGTTATTGTGGTTGAAAATTCGCCATTTTCATTTAAAAAATGACACTTATTTGGACGGTAAATAGAAATATCCTAGGTTCAATATAAAGGGAGATATGGTTGACGAAAGGAAACTCTTGTTTGTAAGGGCTCGAATGAGTGCATTCGACTTTAGGGGTTTAATGCTAATAACAGTTTTTGTAGTGCTTGAAAGGAAAAAAAGTCGATTGCGTTTAATTTAAGCGAGATACAATGCAAAAAAGATTGACCAATCAACTTTTTTAAGAAAAAAATAACAGTAAATTTAACCTCACCACCACCAGAATTGAAAAAAAGTTTCCTACTACAATATGTTTTACTTTAGTGTGATTCATATATAGTTTAACTGATTTAAAATGCATACTATTTGAAAAACGGTAATTTTAGTTAATTAATTAAAACTTGTTTCTTGAATTTTTCTACAAAATTTCCTTTTGTTAAAAATAACTTTGAAAAGGTGGTAGATATGTAAAATTTAGTACAGAACAAATATATCTTTTATTTTCAGTAAAAATTTTATTTCTTTTTAATTTCCATAGGATGATAATTAAAGAAGATATGGGCGATTGAAGTTGATACCGAAATGTTAGTTACAGCTGTTCTGAGCCTTTTAACCCTTTAGCTTTAAAAATCTAAAGTCGCCGTAGTTTTGTAGCCCATCAAATTAGCTTTAAAATAGTTTTTGGATGGGCCAATAGCATAAAAATTGGCGACGATATCATCAAAAAAAAACGATTTTCATTTTTTCAGAGAAATTTTTGGAGTAATCATTTTGTACCTATAATATCATCAATATGTATACATACACACTCACACGCATATGGGTGATTCTTAGCTAACTGTAATTTTTAAAATCAACATTTTTTTTAAATCAAAAATCCTTTAAAACCTGTGTTCTGGGTGCTATTGGTCTTTTATTATACTCAAAATTAAGACTGTAACGTAGTTCTACTACAACTTCAATAGAAAAGCAACTACGACAAAAATTCGAAATTTCACGGCCACGGTACTGACACCAAAATGAAATATTCAAAATACTTGCCTTATAAATCTCTTTAATTCTTACAATAATTAAACAAATGATAAAATATAGGACTTTAATAATCATACAGATACATTTACTGTTTTTTCTTTCTTGATTTTAACAATCTTCAAAATTTATTAACAGTAAAATTTTAAATAGCAATTTAAGAGGAATAGTCTTCACCAAAGAAGAAAAAGCAGAGGCCTTCGCGGACAGCCTAGAGAGACTGCAAAACAAATCAGCATCCAGACGACGACGAGGATGAAGAAGACGAAATCGAGAGAAAAGCCAAAAGAATTTGCAGGCAAGCAGCTCCAGGGATCAGACACACCTGCCCAGAAGAAATAAGGAACATCATCAGAAGAGTAAAGAAAAGAAAAGCAGCCAACCACGACTAGATCTCTAATCGCATTCTTAAGCGATTCACCAAGAAAGGTGTAGCGGCCTAGAGGAACACACCAGGGATCTACGTATATGCAGCAGACGGCCTGAACAAGAAGATGGTCTCAGTCCTTCGCCTTTTTAGACGTCGCTAGGGCCTTCGACAGGGTCTGGCATAAAGGACTAATAGCGAAGATGGCCGAACTAGGGTACCCCGTCAACAACATACAGATAGTGAAGTTATATCTCAGGGACAGATTCATCCGAGTCAAAGTAGGCAAAGAAAGGTCAGGATACCGGCCCACCGAAGCAGGCGTCCCGCAAGGCAGCGTCTTAGGACCTCAACTATATGCCATCTACACTGCAGACATCCCCAGGCAGGAAGGAGCAATGCTTGCGCAATACGCAGACAACACCGCAATCGGGAGCCGTTCGAAGTCCTTCGATATAGCAGTAAGAAGAGTACAAGAAGCACTGGACGACATAGCAGAATGGTGTGTAAAATGGAAGATGGCCATCAACGGAGAGAAGAGCAAAGCCATCCTCATCAAAGGCAGGAAGCGAACAGCACCAACGCAGCATCTAGAGGTCTACGAATATCACATTCCCTGGGAAGACGCCGTCAAATATCTAGGGGTCACAATCGACAAAGGCCAAAAAGTACACAGACGCAACAAGACAAAAAGCAAGGGCGGTAAGAGCCAAACTCGCTTCGCTGACGGGCAGGTATAGTAAACTAAACCTACGACACAAGCTGAACCTAATCAAGAGTATCGTCCTACCGATACTAACCTATGCTTGGATAGCATGGGACTACACGTGCAAACACAACAGAAGAAAAATACAGCGACAGGAAAACCTGAGTTTAAAGCAAGCCGTGGATGCGCCAATGTTTGTGAGCAACAAGACCATCTTCAGAGATCTCAAGTACACCCCGGTACTTGTAACAGCGAGGGGAAGAACCAGAAAGACCTTCGATAGACTAGAGAACCACTCGATTCATCACTTGAAAAAACTGCTAGACTACGACCCGAGATTCATCGAGAAATACTAAAGGCCGAAGAACCAACTACACCTTGAAGACGACCACCAAGAGCAAGACCAAGGCTGAACCTAATCAGCCATTTATTAATACGACTTTCCTTTTCAGATTTTCTCTTCCAGAATTTTCTTTTCAGTATTCTCTTTCAGGAATCAGACATACTGCAAACCCGGGTCCTTACCCAAGAGGACCACACACACACACTCACACACACACACACACACACAATCCGGGGTACTGCAACTCAACCTCAACCATTGCGAAGCAGCCCAAGACCTACTGGTACAGCGGGTGCGGGAATTGGATTGCGACGTAGCCATAATCTGCGAGCAGTACAAAAACTTCGACACCCTGTCCTGGGTAAATGACACAACGGACAGAGCAGCGATATGGGCTTGCGGTAAACTTCCGTTCCAACAACTCCCAAATACCCCCGAACCATGGCTTGTGAGAGCCAAAGTGGGAGGGGTCCACTTCTATAGCTGCTATGCACCTCCTAGTGCACAGCTCGAGGAGTTCGAGTTATTCTTGGACACCTTGGCGGAGGATGTACGGAAGCGTGAATCGGTCGCCATCGCAGGAGATTTCAACGCCTGGGCAATTGACTGGGGATGTCGGGAAACGAGCGCGAGAGGACGAGCTCTCCTTGAGACCATGTCTTCGCTCAACCTGGTACTCCTCAACACAGGAGCCGTAAGCACATATCGCAAAGGCACAGCCAGCTCCATTATCGACGTAACATTCGTTAGCAGCAACCTAATTAAAGGGGGCTGTGAGTGGCGGGTCGATGAGGAGTTTACTAATAGCGACCACCAAGCTATTATTTGGGAAATCAACACCACTCCCAAACGAAGATTGTGTGTCAGTCGTGCGAGGTCACAGCCAGTCGGCTGGAACAAAAATGCTTTCGATGCTGATTCATTCGCCTTGGTTATGGAGCAGGAACCATTGTCAATAGCAACAAGCGCAGAAGCCACTGCCAAAGAGGTAATGACAAGCGTTGTCAAGTCCTGCGATGCTTCCATGCCAAGGAGATCGCAGAACAACAGCCGCCCACCAGTTTACTGGTGGAACGACACGATCTCACAACACCGACGAGAGTGTCTCAAAGCACGAAGGCTGCATCAACGAGCACGGAGACGCGACAGGGTCACAACAGAAGAACTAAGGCTCGACTATGAGATCAAAAGACAACAACTACGAAGAGCCATTCTCTCAAGCAAGAGATCCTACTGGAAGGAGTTGTGTGACGAAGTTAATCAAGATCCATGGGGAAAACCGTATAAAATCGTGATGCATAAAATTAAGGCCCCTCCCATGACATCAACGAACTGCCCCGAATCATTGCACCGCATTGTCACTCACTTGTTTCCTGCAAAGCCTGAGCTACCCGCTAATCCTTCGTGGCAGGTGAGGGACGAAAATATACCATCAGTGACTATGAGTGAGCTGATGGGCGCGTGCAACCGGCTCCAAAACGGTAAGGCTCCCGGTCCAGATGGCATACCTAACATCGCGCTAAAATGCGCCATAGCCAATAGGCCTGACATGTTTCTACACATGTATGAGACCTGCCTAAAGCAGGGGGTTTTCCCGACTAAGTGGAAAAAGCAGAGGCTTGTGCTCCTCCCTAAAGGGGGAAAGAAACCTCCCGACGAACCGTCATCATATCGTCCCCTCTGTATGTTGGACTCTGCGGGAAAACTCCTTGAAAGGATAATAGCAGATAGGCTGGAGCCCTACGTTGAGCCGAAACTTTCCACCTACCAATTCGGGTTCAGAAAGGGGAGATCAACCATCGATGCCGTGACACTCGTTACCAACATCGCCAGAGAGGCTATCTCGGGAAAGAGATGGAGAAGAGGTGGAAAAAAGTACTGTCTAATAGCCACCCTGGATATCAAGAACGCCTTTAACTCGGCCCGCTGGGACCGCATTTTGGAGGCTCTTGCCAGGATGGAAGTTCCGCTGTACTTGCGCAGAATGGTTTCAGCCTATTTCAAGGACCGCATCTTGTTGTACCAAACTGAAAATGGGCAAGTAGACTATAAGATCACAGGAGGTGTACCTCAGGGCTCTGTTCTTGGCCCCCTCTTATGGAACGTAATGTACAACGACCTGCTCCTGCTCGGTCTGCCTGAGGGCGTCAGGCTAGTGGCATTCGCCGATGATGTGGCATTGATCATAGCGCGCAAGCACATAGAGGAGATACAAACAACCTTCTCATTCGCTATAGCCACAATTCAGCATTGGATGCTCGCAGCGGACTTGAGTTTAGCAGAACAAAAGACCGAAACACTTCTTGTTAGCAGTCGAAAGGCAAGGGAAACCATCACCCTCAAAATAAGCGACTCCTACATACAGTCGCAGCCCTTCATCAGCTATTTGGGGGTGCTCCTGGACACACGGCTCAACTTCAAAGAGCACATAATCGCGGCCAGCAAGAAAGCAGCTGGGGTACAGGGGGCATTATCTAGAATAATGCCGAATGTCGGAGGCCCTAGACAGATAAGAAGACAGCTACTGGCAACAGTAACTACTTCTGTTTTGTTGTACGGGGCACCGGTATGGGAGAAATCGCTCGAGCTACCATCGTACCGCCGGAAAATGAAATCGGTCCAGCGGCTCTCAGCGATTCGAGTGGCATCATCCTACCGCAGTGTCTTACGAGGCGGTGAGTGTGATTGCCTCTACCCTGCCAATCGACATCCTGGCTGCAGAAAGGGGACGGCTTTATCGCAGAAAGTTAGAAAAAGACCAGCCGACAGGAAACAGCGATGAAAGGGCCATGAGTCTAGGGCAATGGCAGGAGAGGTGGGACAGCTCTACTAAAGGCCGGTGGACATATCGATTGATACCTAACATCAGTCGTTGGGTCAACCGCCAGCATGGGGAGGTTGGGTTTTACATCACTCAACTCCTGACTGGACATGGATGCTTTCGAGCATACCTGCACAGGTTCAGGAGGGCAAACTCCCCAAACTGCCCGCACTGTACGGACGTGATAGAGGACGCGGAACACGTGTTCTTCTCCTGCCCCCGGTTTCAGGATCAACGTGCTGAAGTGGAGAGGAATCTGGAGACTAATATCGTTCCAGAACAATTAGTAGAAGCCATGCTGAAGGGCCCCCAAGCCTGGAACTTGGTATCAGATTACGCGGAGACGATCCTCAAAGAACTCCGCAATACGTTCGAGGAGTAGGCTTTAGAGGCTTCCAATGTAAGAGCAGTAAACATCTGCAATGAACCACCCTTGCGAAGTAGTATTGAGTAAGAGTGCCGCAGGGGACCATGGTTGTAGAAGAAAGAGGTTAGGGTTTTAGCGGGTATACGGTATACTGGTTTCAATGCAACGATTTACTCTTGCTTTGAAGTCATTGTATCGGGAGTCCCGCACGACGGCCAGCACGTGCTAGCTACGTACGGAATGTATTTCCCCCCTCTTCGGATAAAAAAAAAAAAAAAAAAAAACACAATCCGGGGTGGTTGTTGGTCCACTACCGGGCGCCTCCCCAGGTGGCGGATAGGGGAACGCTCTCCAGCAATGGGGAGTACTGAGGATTTCCTCAGGGCGGACCAAAACCAGATAGGGGAAGGAACCCCGAAAATAAACCATTTATGGATATGGGTGATAAGGTGAACTTAATACCCCAGGTGGGTACCTCTGCAGAGGATAATCCCACCACCGGTTCCGATCGAGTGAAAGCCTCGGTGGCCGGTGCACGCTCCACGGATTCTGGGGGGAGCGAATTATCACTGGTTCCGTCACATAGTGACAAGAAGAAGAACACCGTTAATGGTACAACATCGATCATTAAAACTAGAGCTGGCAGCAATACACTATTCAGCCAAGTCCTCCAAAGGCGAATAGTGGAGTTGACGTCCCCCAAAGGGCAACAGATGAGAGTGGCGCTCCAAACAAATTAGGAGCAAAGATCGATGAGCTCTTGACGTTCATTGGGCCTAGGCACAATGTACATCATGAGATCAAGAAACTGGCACACGCCATTAAGTCAGAATATGACAAATATCTGACGTCAACGACGCAGCCATCTCCTGTAGCGAAACCTGCTACAACACAGACATCGCCAGTAAAGGTGTCAAACACTCAGACACAAGGTGAAAAGCAAAAGGAGGTCCCAAAAGCGGCTGCCTCAAAAGCAGCTAACTCAAAACCGGCTGCATCAACACCGGCGGCCCCAAAGCAGGCGGCTTCAATAAAAGTAGCCTCACTGCCGGGAGACTCGGTAGCAAGGACCTCGCCACCGAAGGCCTCGCCTTCAGTAGCCTCATCAAGTAAGGCACCACTACCAAAACTCTTAAACCGGTGCTAGCTAGCAAGCTAAAGCCCGGTAAAGAAGGTTGCCAGAACATCGGACAAACCACCCAGGCAACAACAAGTAGGGTGGTCAATTCAGAAGCGAAGAGAAACAATGAATTAAAATCCAAGTTTAAACCGCAGACCAGAAACAAACCTTCAAACCAGTTGACTGACTGGCAACTGGTAAAGAGGAAAAAGGCCCCGAGGACCAATAAGCAAAAACCAGCGCCACATTGTACGCTGCTTATAAAGAAAGGCGAGAAGAGCTCCCATGCAGATATCTTGCGAGATATCAAAAATGATCCCACCTTGCAGGATATAGGCAAAAAAGTCAATAAGATCCGACGAACAGCTAAGGGAGATCTCCTGTTTTTATTCGCGAAGGCAGACGCTCAGGAGATGGAGCGCTACTGTAACGCCATCAAGAATAAGCTCCCAAGCGGGGCCACTGTACAATCTCGAATACCGCAAATCGAGATTGAAATTAAAGACCTGGATGAGATCAGTACAAAGGAAGACGTGGTAAAGCTGCTCAAAGATAATATCGACGGCCTGGCAGAGATCACTGAGGAGGCAGTGAAATCACTTCGACGGGCATATAGATCAACACAAACGGCAGTTGTTTGTCTCCCAGAGGTCCAGGCCAAGAAATCCATCGCACTTGGAAAGCTGAAACTTGCGTGGGGCACAGTACGTGTTCGCGAGAGGATCAGCCTTCGACGGTGCTTCAAATGCTGGCACTTTGGGCACAACGCCCAGGCGTGCAGAGGCAAGACTGACCGAAGCAGTTGTTGTCACAGATGCGGAGGCGCTGGTCACAATGCCTCGGCTTGTCAACAACCTGCCAAGTGCCTACTCTGCAAAGAGAAAGATAGTAGGTCAGACTGCCGGCACGTTGCGGGTAGTTGGAAATGTCCGATCTACCAACAGGCGATGAGAGCAGCACAAGCCCGTAAATGAAAGTACTGCAACTCAACCTCAACCATTGCGAAGCAGCCCAAGACCTACTGGTACAGCGGGTGCGGGAATTGGATTGCGACGTAGCCATAATCTGCGAGCAGTACAAAAACTTCGACACCCTGTCCTGGGTAAATGACACAACGGACAGAGCAGCGATATGGGCTTGCGGTAAACTTCCGTTCCAACAACTCCCAAATACCCCCGAACCATGGCTTGTGAGAGCCAAAGTGGGAGGGGTTCACTTCTATAGCTGCTATGCACCTCCTAGTGCACAGCTCGAGGAGTTCGAGTTATTCTTGGACACCTTGGCGGAGGATGTACGGAAGCGTGAATCGGTCGCCATCGCAGGAGATTTCAACGCCTGGGCAATTGACTGGGGATGTCGGGAAACGAGCGCGAGAGGACGAGCTCTCCTTGAGACCATGTCTTCGCTCAACCTGGTACTCCTCAACACAGGAGCCGTAAGCACATATCGCAAAGGCACAGCCAGCTCCATTATCGATGTGACATTCGTTAGCAGCAACCTAATTAAAGGGGGCTGTGAGTGGCGGGTCGATGAGGAGTTTACTAATAGCGACCACCAAGCTATTATATGGGAAATCAACACCACTCCCAAACGAAGATTGTGTGTCAGTCGTGCGAGGTCACAGCCAGTCGGTTGGAACAAAAATGCTTTCGATGCTGATTCATTCGCCTTGGTTATGGAGCAGGAACCATTGTCAATAGCAACAAGCGCAGAAGCCACTGCCAAAGAGGTAATGACAAGCGTTGTCAAGTCCTGCGATGCTTCCATGCCAAGGAGACGGCAGAACAACAGCCGCCCACCAGTTTACTGGTGGAACGACACGATCTCACAACACCGACGAGAGTGTCTCAAAGCACGAAGGCTGCATCAACGAGCACGGAGACGCGACAGGGTCACAACAGAAGAACTAAGGCTCGACTATGAGATCAAAAGACAACAACTACGAAGAGCCATTCTCTCAAGCAAGAGATCCTACTGGAAGGAGTTGTGACGAAGTTAATCAAGATCCATGGGGAAAACCGTATAAAATCGTGATGCATAAAATTAAGGCCCCTCCCATGACATCAACGAACTGCCCCGAATCATTGCACCGCATTGTCACTCACTTGTTTCCTGCGAAGCCTGAGCTACCCGCTAATCCTTCGTGGCAGGTGAGGGACGAAGATATACCATCAGTGACTATGAGTGAGCTGATGGGCGCGTGCAACCGGCTCCAAAACGGTAAGGCTCCCGGTCCAGATGGCATACCTAACATCGCGCTAAAATGCGCCATAGCCAATAGGCCTGACATGTTTCTACACATGTATGAGACCTGCCTAAAGCAGGGGGTTTTCCCGACTAAGTGGAAAAAGCAGAGGCTTGTGCTCCTCCCTAAAGGGGGAAAGAAACCTCCCGACGAACCGTCATCATATCGTCCCCTCTGTATGTTGGACTCTGCGGGAAAACTCCTTGAAAGGATAATAGCAGATAGGCTGGAGCCCTACGTTGAGCCGAAACTTTCCACCTACCAATTCGGGTTCAGAAAGGGGAGATCAACCATCGATGCCGTGACACTCGTTACCAACATCGCCAGAGAGGCTATCTCGGGAAAGAGATGGAGAAGAGGTGGAAAAAAGTACTGTCTAATAGCCACCCTGGATATCAAGAACGCCTTTAACTCGGCCCGCTGGGACCGCATTTTGGAGGCTCTTGCCAGGATGGAAGTTCCGCTGTACTTGCGCAGAATGGTTTCAGCCTATTTCAAGGACCGCATCTTGTTGTACCAAACTGAAAATGGGCAAGTAGACTATAAGATCACAGGAGGTGTACCTCAGGGCTCTGTTCTTGGCCCCCTCTTATGGAACGTAATGTACAACGACCTGCTCCTGCTCGGTCTGCCTGAGGGCGTCAGGCTAGTGGCATTCGCCGATGATGTGGCATTGATCATAGCGCGCAAGCACATAGAGGAGATACAAACAACCTTCTCATTCGCTATAGCCACAATTCAGCATTGGATGCTCGCAGCGGACTTGAGTTTAGCAGAACAAAAGACCGAAACACTTCTTGTTAGCAGTCGAAAGGCAAGGGAAACCATCACCCTCAAAATAAGCGACTCCTACATACAGTCGCAGCCCTTCATCAGCTATTTGGGGGTGCTCCTGGACACACGGCTCAACTTCAAAGAGCACATAATCGCGGCCAGCAAGAAAGCAGCTGGGGTACAGGGGGCATTATCTAGAATAATGCCGAATGTCGGAGGCCCTAGACAGATAAGAAGACAGCTACTGGCAACAGTAACTACTTCTGTTTTGTTGTACGGGGCACCGGTATGGGAGAAATCGCTCGAGCTACCATCGTACCGCCGGAAAATGAAATCAGTCCAGCGGCTCTCAGCGATTCGAGTGGCATCATCCTACCGCAGTGTCTTACGAGGCGGTGAGTGTGATTGCCTCTACCCTGCCAATCGACATCCTGGCTGCAGAAAGGGGACGGCTTTATCGCAGAAAGTTAGAAAAAGACCAGCCGACAGGAAACAGCGATGAAAGGGCCATGAGTCTAGGGCAATGGCAGGAGAGGTGGGACAGCTCTACTAAAGGCCGGTGGACATATCGATTGATACCTAACATCAGTCGTTGGGTCAACCGCCAGCATGGGGAGGTTGGGTTTTACATCACTCAACTCCTGACTGGACATGGATGCTTTCGAGCATACCTGCACAGGTTCAGGAGGGCAAACTCCCCAAACTGCCCGCACTGTACGGACGTGATAGAGGACGCGGAACACGTGTTCTTCTCCTGCCCCCGGTTTCAGGATCAACGTGCTGAAGTGGAGAGGATTCTGGAGACTAATATCGTTCCAGAACAATTAGTAGAAGCCATGCTGAAGGGCCCCCAAGCCTGGAACTTGGTATCAGATTACGCGGAGACGATCCTCAAAGAACTCCGCAATACGTTCGAGGAGTAGGCTTTAGAGGCTTCCAATGTAAGAGCAGTAAACATCTGCAATGAACCACCCTTGCGAAGTAGTATTGAGTAAGAGTGCCGCAGGGGACCATGGTTGTAGAAGAAAGAGGTTAGGGTTTTAGCGGGTATACGGTATACTGGTTTCAATGCAACGATTTACTCTTGCTTTGAAGTCATTGTATCGGGAGTCCCGCACGACGGCCAGCACGTGCTAGCTACGTACGGAATGTATTTCCCCCCTCTTCGGATAAAAAAAAAAAAAAAAAAAAAAAAAACACAATCCGGGGTGGTTGTTGTTCCACTACCGGGCGCCTCCCCAGGTGGCGGATAGGGGAACGCTCTCCAGCAATGGGGAGTACTGAGGATTTCCTCAGGACGGACCAAAACCAGATAGGGGAAGGAACCCCGAAAATAAACCATTTATGGATATGGGTGATAAGGTGAACTTAATACCCCAGGTGGGTACCTCTGCAGAGGATAATCCCACCACCGGTTCCGATCGAGTGAAAGCCTCGGTGGCCGGTGCACGCTCCACGGATTCTGGGGGGAGCGAATTATCACTGGTTCCGTCACATAGTGACAAGAAGAAGAACACCGTTAATGGTACAACATCGACCATTAAAACTAGAGCTGGCAGCAATACACTATTCAGCCAAGTCCTCCAAAAGGCGAATAGTGGAGTTGACGTCCCCCAAAGGGCAACAGATGAGAGTGGCGCTCCAAACAAATTAGGAGCAAAGATCGATGAGCTCTTGACGTTCATTGGGCCTAGGCACAATGTACATCATGAGATCAAGAAACTGGCACACGCCATTAAGTCAGAATATGACAAATATCTGACGTCAACGACGCAGCCATCTCCTGTAGCGAAACCTGCTACAACACAGACATCGCCAGTAAAGGTGTCAAACACTCAGACACAAGGTGAAAAGCAAAAGGAGGTCCCAAAAGCGGCTGCCTCAAAAGCAGCTAACTCAAAACCGGCTGCATCAACACCGGCGGCCCCAAAGCAGGCGGCTTCAATAAAAGTAGCCTCACTGCCGGGAGACTCGGTAGCAAGGACCTCGCCACCGAAGGCCTCGCCTTCAGTAGCCTCATCAAGTAAGGCACCACTACCAAAAACTCTTAAACCGGTGCTAGCTAGCAAGCTAAAGCCCGGTAAAGAAGGTTGCCAGAACATCGGGCAAACCACCCAGGCAACAACAAGTAGGGTGGTCAATTCAGAAGCGAAGAGAAACAATGAATTAAAATCCAAGTTTAAACCGCAGACCAGAAACAAACCTTCAAACCAGTTGACTGACTGGCAACTGGTAAAGAGGAAAAAGGCCCCGAGGACCAATAAGCAAAAACCAGCGCCACATTGTACGCTGCTTATAAAGAAAGGCGAGAAGAGCTCCCATGCAGATATCTTGCGAGATATCAAAAATGATCCCACCTTGCAGGATATAGGCAAAAAAGTCAATAAGATCCGACGAACAGCTAAGGGAGATCTCCTGTTTTTATTCGCGAAGGCAGACGCTCAGGAGATGGAGCGCTACTGTAACGCCATCAAGAATAAGCTCCCAAGCGGGGCCACTGTACAATCTCGAATACCGCAAATCGAGATTGAAATTAAAGACCTGGATGAGATCAGTACAAGGAAGACGTGGTAAAGCTGCTCAAAGATAATATCGACGGCCTGGCAGAGATCACTGAGGAGGCAGTGAAATCACTTCGACGGGCATATAGATCAACACAAACGGCAGTTGTTTGTCTCCCAGAGGTCCAGGCCAAGAAATCCATCGCACTTGGAAAGCTGAAACTTGCGTGGGGCACAGTACGTGTTCGCGAGAGGATCAGCCTTCGACGGTGCTTCAAATGCTGGCACTTTGGGCACAACGCCCAGGCGTGCAGAGGCAAGACTGACCGAAGCAGTTGTTGTCACAGATGCGGAGGCGCTGGTCACAATGCCTCGGCTTGTCAACAACCTGCCAAGTGCCTACTCTGCAAAGAGAAAGATAGTAGGTCAGACTGCCGGCACGTTGCGGGTAGTTGGAAATGTCCGATCTACCAACAGGCGATGAGAGCAGCACAAGCCCGTAAATGAAAGTACTGCAACTCAACCTCAACCATTGCGAAGCAGCCCAAGACCTACTGGTACAGCGGGTGCGGGAATTGGATTGCGACGTAGCCATAATCTGCGAGCAGTACAAAAACTTCGACACCCTGTCCTGGGTAAATGACACAACGGACAGAGCAGCGATATGGGCTTGCGGTAAACTTCCGTTCCAACAACTCCCAAATACCCCCGAACCATGGCTTGTGAGAGCCAAAGTGGGAGGGGTTCACTTCTATAGCTGCTATGCACCTCCTAGTGCACAGCTCGAGGAGTTCGAGTTATTCTTGGACACCTTGGCGGAGGATGTACGGAAGCGTGAATCGGTCGCCATCGCAGGAGATTTCAACGCCTGGGCAATTGACTGGGGATGTCGGGAAACGAGCGCGAGAGGACGAGCTCTCCTTGAGACCATGTCTTCGCTCAACCTGGTACTCCTCAACACAGGAGCCGTAAGCACATATCGCAAAGGCACAGCCAGCTCCATTATCGATGTGACATTCGTTAGCAGCAACCTAATTAAAGGGGGCTGTGAGTGGCGGGTCGATGAGGAGTTTACTAATAGCGACCACCAAGCTATTATATGGGAAATCAACACCACTCCCAAACGAAGATTGTGTGTCAGTCGTGCGAGGTCACAGCCAGTCGGTTGGAACAAAAATGCTTTCGATGCTGATTCATTCGCCTTGGTTATGGAGCAGGAACCATTGTCAATAGCAACAAGCGCAGAAGCCACTGCCAAAGAGGTAATGACAAGCGTTGTCAAGTCCTGCGATGCTTCCATGCCAAGAAGACGGCAGAACAACAGCCGCCCACCAGTTTACTGGTGGAACGACACGATCTCACAACACCGACGAGAGTGTCTCAAAGCACGAAGGCTGCATCAACGAGCACGGAGACGCGACAGGGTCACAACAGAAGAACTAAGGCTCGACTATGAGATCAAAAGACAACAACTACGAAGAGCCATTCTCTCAAGCAAGAGATCCTACTGGAAGGAGTTGTGTGACGAAGTTAATCAAGATCCATGGGGAAAACCGTATAAAATCGTGATGCATAAAATTAAGGCCCCTCCCATGACATCAACGAACTGCCCCGAATCATTGCACCGCATTGTCACTCACTTGTTTCCTGCGAAGCCTGAGCTACCCGCTAATCCTTCGTGGCAGGTGAGGGACGAAGATATACCATCAGTGACTATGAGTGAGCTGATGGGCGCGTGCAACCGGCTCCAAAACGGTAAGGCTCCCGGTCCAGATGGCATACCTAACATCGCGCTAAAATGCGCCATAGCCAATAGGCCTGACATGTTTCTACACATGTATGAGACCTGCCTAAAGCAGGGGGTTTTCCCGACTAAGTGGAAAAAGCAGAGGCTTGTGCTCCTCCCTAAAGGGGGAAAGAAACCTCCCGACGAACCGTCATCATATCGTCCCCTCTGTATGTTGGACTCTGCGGGAAAACTCCTTGAAAGGATAAAAGCAGATAGGCTGGAGCCCTACGTTGAGCCGAAACTTTCCACCTACCAATTCGGGTTCAGAAAGGGGAGATCAACCATCGATGCCGTGACACTCGTTACCAACATCGCCAGAGAGGCTATCTCGGGAAAGAGATGGAGAAGAGGTGGAAAAAAGTACTGTCTAATAGCCACCCTGGATATCAAGAACGCCTTTAACTCGGCCCGCTGGGACCGCATTTTGGAGGCTCTTGCCAGGATGGAAGTTCCGCAGTACTTGCGCAGAATGGTTTCAGCCTATTTCAAGGACCGCATCTTGTTGTACCAAACTGAAAATGGGCAAGTAGACTATAAGATCACAGGAGGTGTACCTCAGGGCTCTGTTCTTGGCCCCCTCTTATGGAACGTAATGTACAACGACCTGCTCCTGCTCGGTCTGCCTGAGGGCGTCAGGCTAGTGGCATTCGCCGATGATGTGGCATTGATCATAGTGCGCAAGCACATAGAGGAGATACAAACAACCTTCTCATTCGCTATAGCCACAATTCAGCATTGGATGCTCGCAGCGGACTTGAGTTTAGCAGAACAAAAGACCGAAACACTTCTTGTTAGCAGTCGAAAGGCAAGGGAAACCATCACCCTCAAAATAGGCGACTCCTACATACAGTCGCAGCCCTTCATCAGCTATTTGGGGGTGCTCCTGGACACACGGCTCAACTTCAAAGAGCACATAATCGCGGCCAGCAAGAAAGCAGCTGGGGTACAGGGGGCATTATCTAGAATAATGCCGAATGTCGGAGGCCCTAGACAGATAAGAAGACAGCTACTGGCAACAGTAACTACTTCTGTTTTGTTGTACGGGGCACCGGTATGGGAGAAATCGCTCGAGCTACCATCGTACCGCCGGAAAATGAAATCAGTCCAGCGGCTCTCAGCGATTCGAGTGGCATCATCCTACCGCACTGTGTCTTACGAGGCGGTGAGTGTGATTGCCTCTACCCTGCCAATCGACATCCTGGCTGCAGAAAGGGGACGGCTTTATCGCAGAAAGTTAGAAAAAGACCAGCCGACAGGAAACAGCGATGAAAGGGCCATGAGTCTAGGGCAATGGCAGGAGAGGTGGGACAGCTCTACTAAAGGCCGGTGGACATATCGATTGATACCTAACATCAGTCGTTGGGTCAACCGCCAGCATGGGGAGGTTGGGTTTTACATCACTCAACTCCTGACTGGACATGGATGCTTTCGAGCATACCTGCACAGGTTCAGGAGGGCAAACTCCCCAAACTGCCCGCACTGTACGGACGTGATAGAGGACGCGGAACACGTGTTCTTCTCCTGCCCCCGGTTTCAGGATCAACGTGCTGAAGTGGAGAGGATTCTGGAGACTAATATCGTTCCAGAACAATTAGTAGAAGCCATGCTGAAGGGCCCCCAAGCCTGGAACTTGGTATCAGATTACGCGGAGACGATCCTCAAAGAACTCCGTAATACGTTCGAGGAGTAGGCTTTAGAGGCTTCCAATGTAAGAGCAGTAAACATCTGCAATGAACCACCCTTGCGAAGTAGTATTGAGTAAGAGTGCCGCAGGGGACCATGGTTGTAGGAGAAAGAGGTTAGGGTTTTAGCGGGTATACGGTATACTGGTTTCAATGCAACGATTTACTCTTGCTTTGAAGTCATTGTATCGGGAGTCCCGCACGACGGCCAGCACGTGCTAGCTACGTACGGAATGTATTTCCCCCCTCTTCGGATAAAAAAAAAAAAAAAAAAAAAAAACACAATCCGGGGTGGTTGTTGGTCCACTACCGGGCGCCTCCCCAGGTGGCGGATAGGGGAACGCTCTCCAGCAATGGGGAGTACTGAGGATTTCCTCAGGACGGACCAAAACCAGATAGGGGAAGGAACCCCGAAAATAAACCATTTATGGATATGGGTGATAAGGTGAACTTAATACCCCAGGTGGGTACCTCTGCAGAGGATAATCCCACCACCGGTTCCGATCGAGTGAAAGCCTCGGTGGCCGGTGCACGCTCCACGGATTCTGGGGGGAGCGAATTATCACTGGTTCCGTCACATAGTGACAAGAAGAAGAACACCGTTAATGGTACAACATCGATCATTAAAACTAGAGCTGGCAGCAATACACTATTCAGCCAAGTCCTCCAAAAGGCGAATAGTGGAGTTGACGTCCCCCAAAGGGCAACAGATGAGAGTGGCGCTCCAAACAAATTAGGAGCAAAGATCGATGAGCTCTTGACGTTCATTGGGCCTAGGCACAATGTACATCATGAGATCAAGAAACTGGCACACGCCATTAAGTCAGAATATGACAAATATCTGACGTCAACGACGCAGCCATCTCCTGTAGCGAAACCTGCTACAACACAGACATCGCCAGTAAAGGTGTCAAACACTCAGACACAAGGTGAAAAGCAAAAGGAGGTCCCAAAAGCGGCTGCCTCAAAAGCAGCTAACTCAAAACCGGCTGCATCAACACCGGCGGCCCCAAAGCAGGCGGCTTCAATAAAAGTAGCCTCACTGCCGGGAGACTCGGTAGCAAGGACCTCGCCACCGAAGGCCCCGCCTTCAGTAGCCTCATCAAGTAAGGCACCACTACCAAAAACTCTTAAACCGGTGCTAGCTAGCAAGCTAAAGCCCGGTAAAGAAGGTTGCCAGAACATCGGGCAAACCACCCAGGCAACAACAAGTAGGGTGGTCAATTCAGAAGCGAAGAGAAACAATGAATTAAAATCCAAGTTTAAACCGCAGACCAGAAACAAACCTTCAAACCAGTTGACTGACTGGCAACTGGTAAAGAGGAAAAAGGCCCCGAGGACCAATAAGCAAAAACCAGCGCCACATTGTACGCTGCTTATAAAGAAAGGCGAGAAGAGCTCCCATGCAGATATCTTGCGAGATATCAAAAATGATCCCACCTTGCAGGATATAGGCAAAAAAGTCAATAAGATCCGACGAACAGCTAAGGGAGATCTCCTGTTTTTATTCGCGAAGGCAGACGCTCAGGAGATGGAGCGCTACTGTAACGCCATCAAGAATAAGCTCCCAAGCGGGGCCACTGTACAATCTCGAATACCGCAAATCGAGATTGAAATTAAAGACCTGGATGAGATCAGTACAAAGGAAGACGTGGTAAAGCTGCTCAAAGATAATATCGACGGCCTGGCAGAGATCACTGAGGAGGCAGTGAAATCACTTCGACGGGCATATAGATCAACACAAACGGCAGTTGTTTGTCTCCCAGAGGTCCAGGCCAAGAAATCCATCGCACTTGGAAAGCTGAAACTTGCGTGGGGCACAGTACGTGTTCGCGAGAGGATCAGCCTTCGACGGTGCTTCAAATGCTGGCACTTTGGGCACAACGCCCAGGCGTGCAGAGGCAAGACTGACCGAAGCAGTTGTTGTCACAGATGCGGAGGCGCTGGTCACAATGCCTCGGCTTGTCAACAACCTGCCAAGTGCCTACTCTGCAAAGAGAAAGATAGTAGGTCAGACTGCCGGCACGTTGCGGGTAGTTGGAAATGTCCGATCTACCAACAGGCTATGAGAGCAGCACAAGCCCGTAAATGAAAGTACTGCAACTCAACCTCAACCATTGCGAAGCAGCCCAAGACCTACTGGTACAGCGGGTGCGGGAATTGGATTGCGACGTAGCCATAATCTGCGAGCAGTACAAAAACTTCGACACCCTGTCCTGGGTAAATGACACAACGGACAGAGCAGCGATATGGGCTTGCGGTAAACTTCCGTTCCAACAACTCCCAAATACCCCCGAACCATGGCTTGTGAGAGCCAAAGTGGGAGGGGTTCACTTCTATAGCTGCTATGCACCTCCTAGTGCACAGCTCGAGGAGTTCGAGTTATTCTTGGACACCTTGGCGGAGGATGTACGGAAGCGTGAATCGGTCGCCATCGCAGGAGATTTCAACGCCTGGGCAATTGACTGGGGATGTCGGGAAACGAGCGCGAGAGGACGAGCTCTCCTTGAGACCATGTCTTCGCTCAACCTGGTACTCCTCAACACAGGTAAGCACATATCGCAAAGGCACAGCCAGCTCCATTATCGATGTGACATTCGTTAGCAGCAACCTAATTAAAGGGGGCTGTGAGTGGCGGGTCGATGAGGAGTTTACTAATAGCGACCACCAAGCTATTATATGGGAAATCAACACCACTCCCAAACGAAGATTGTGTGTCAGTCGTGCGAGGTCACAGCCAGTCGGTTGGAACAAAAATGCTTTCGATGCTGATTCATTCGCCTTGGTTATGGAGCAGGAACCATTGTCAATAGCAACAAGCGCAGAAGCCACTGCCAAAGAGGTAATGACAAGCGTTGTCAAGTCCTGCGATGCTTCCATGCCAAGAAGACGGCAGAACAACAGCCGCCCACCAGTTTACTGGTGGAACGACACTATCTCACAACACCGACGAGAGTGTCTCAAAGCACGAAGGCTGTATCAACGAGCACGGAGACGCGACAGGGTCACAACAGAAGAACTAAGGCTCGACTATGAGATCAAAAGACAACAACTACGAAGAGCCATTCTCTCAAGCAAGAGATCCTACTGGAAGGAGTGTGACGAAGTTAATCAAGATCCATGGGGAAAACCGTATAAAATCGTGATGCATAAAATTAAGGCCCCTCCCATGACATCAACGAACTGCCCCGAATCATTGCACCGCATTGTCACTCACTTGTTTCCTGCGAAGCCTGAGCTACCCGCTAATCCTTCGTGGCAGGTGAGGGACGAAGATATACCATCAGTGACTATGAGTGAGCTGATGGGCGCGTGCAACCGGCTCCAAAACGGTAAGGCTCCCGGTCCAGATGGCATACCTAACATCGCGCTAAAATGCGCCATAGCCAATAGGCCTGACATGTTTCTACACATGTATGAGACCTGCCTAAAGCAGGGGGTTTTCCCGACTAAGTGGAAAAAGCAGAGGCTTGTGCTCCTCCCTAAAGGGGGAAAGAAACCTCCCGACGAACCGTCATCATATCGTCCCCTCTGTATGTTGGACTCTGCGGGAAAACTCCTTGAAAGGATAATAGCAGATAGGCTGGAGCCCTACGTTGAGCCGAAACTTTCCACCTACCAATTCGGGTTCAGAAAGGGGAGATCAACCATCGATGCCGTGACACTCGTTACCAACATCGCCAGAGAGGCTATCTCGGGAAAGAGATGGAGAAGAGGTGGAAAAAAGTACTGTCTAATAGCCACCCTGGATATCAAGAACGCCTTTAACTCGGCCCGCTGGGACCGCATTTTGGAGGCTCTTGCCAGGATGGAAGTTCCGCTGTACTTGCGCAGAATGGTTTCAGCCTATTTCAAGGACCGCATCTTGTTGTACCAAACTGAAAATGAGCAAGTAGACTATAAGATCACAGGAGGTGTACCTCAGGGCTCTGTTCTTGGCCCCCTCTTATGGAACGTAATGTACAACGACCTGCTCCTGCTCGGTCTGCCTGAGGGCGTCAGGCTAGTGGCATTCGCCGATGATGTGGCATTGATCATAGCGCTCAAGCACATAGAGGAGATACAAACAACCTTCTCATTCGCTATAGCCACAATTCAGCATTGGATGCTCGCAGCGGACTTGAGTTTAGCAGAACAAAAGACCGAAACACTTCTTGTTAGCAGTCGAAAGGCAAGGGAAACCATCACCCTCAAAATAAGCGACTCCTACATACAGTCGCAGCCCTTCATCAGCTATTTGGGGGTGCTCCTGGACACACGGCTCAACTTCAAAGAGCACATAATCGCGGCCAGCAAGAAAGCAGCTGGGGTACAGGGGGCATTATCTAGAATAATGCCGAATGTCGGAGGCCCTAGACAGATAAGAAGACAGCTACTGGCAACAGTAACTACTTCTGTTTTGTTGTACGGGGCACCGGTATGGGAGAAATCGCTCGAGCTACCATCGTACCGCCGGAAAATGAAATCAGTCCAGCGGCTCTCAGCGATTCGAGTGGCATCATCCTACCGCACTGTGTCTTACGAGGCGGTGAGTGTGATTGCCTCTACCCTCCCAATCGACATCCTGGCTGCAGAAAGGGGACGGCTTTATCGCAGAAAGTTAGAGAAAGACCAACCGACAGGAAACAGCGATGAAAGAGCCATGAGTCTAGGGCAATGGCAGGAGAGGTGGGACAGCTCTACTAAAGGAAGGTGGACATATCGATTGATACCTAACATCAGTCGTTGGGTCAACCGCCAGCATGGGGAGGTTGGGTTCTACATCACTCAACTCCTGACTGGACATGGATGCTTTCGAGCATACCTGCATTGGTTCAGGAGGGCAAACTCCCCAAACTGCCCACACTGTACGGACGTGATAGAGGACGCGGAACACGTGTTCTTCTCCTGCCCACGGTTTCAGGATCAACGTGCTGAAGTGGAGAGGATTCTGGAGACTAATATCGTTCCAGAACAATTAGTAGAAGCCATGCTGAAGGGCCCCCAAGCCTGGAACTTGGTATCAGATTACGCGGAGACTATCCCCAAAGAACTCCGCAATACGTTCGAGGAGTAGGCTTTAGAGGCTTTCAATGTAAGAGCAGTAAACATCTGCAATGAACCACCCATGGTTGTAGGAGAAAGAGGTTAGGGTTTTAGCGGGTATATGGTATACTGGTTTCAATGCAACGATATACTCTTGCTTTGAAGTCATTGCATCGGGAGTCCCGCACGACGGCCAGCACGTGCCAGCTAAGTACGGAATGTATTTCCCCCCTCTTCGGATAAAAAAAAAACACACACACACACAAAAACAAACAACAGACGATAATCCCGCAAAGGGAAGTGCTTATCACAAGCAATCAGAAAGATAATCGTTCACCAGAAGACAATGGCTTTAAAGCCCTAGAACGCCACAGCCAACAACAAACCAAGCCATAGAAACCACACGAGAGGACGACGCTTTACAGGATGGTAACTGAGTAGCGGGAGGACCTGGACTTTAGTCCAGGGGGTGGTGGAAAGGGGGCTGGGAGTGCTCCTCGAATAATACGAAGGGTAGCCTCAGTTCCTGGGCTCGCGCAAGGGGTGTGTGTGTGTGTGTTGAAGTTGTTTCGATGTTTGTATATCTCGTTGGAGACGGGAATGATAGTGAGATATATTTGACATGTGTTTTGATATTGTATAATGTGTTCCTCTGGTAGCAAAGCATGCTCGGTGACAGCAGATTTTTCCGGTTGCAACAACCGACAGTTTCGTTTGTGCACGCGTGTTAATACTACGTTGTGTGGTACCGATGTACACGGCTCCACAAGAACACGGTATTTTATAAACTCCATATGAGGATAGAGGGTTGTATGAGTGTTTCCAGATTAAGGTAGTGTGCTGTCGGTCGGAATGAAGTGTCGAAATATACGGAATTTCTATTTTTGCATTTCATTACCATATTCATATGTGTAAATGCTTAACAAGCTTTTGCTTCAGTAATTTACTGACCACTGCATAACAGGCTACAAGCATGGATAGGCATATGTATATGAAATTCATTTACTGAGTAAAAACAATGTTTTAAGAGTAACATGAATGTGTATCAGTCGTTTAAATTGTATTGTTGCACGATTTTTTTGTGTTTGTGACAAAACACAACTTGATACTTCCATGTGTATGACCTTTTAATTGTTCTTAGTTTTTATAGTGGAAAATAAATATTATTGTTGTTCCTTGAGTTTAATGATGTATCTAGATTTAATGTATAGCAAGCAATATTTTTTATAACAGCGAGGGAGTGGCAGAATACCCAACTTATAAAATAGAGATCTGTAGCGACTATCTTATTTACTAATAGTCAGTATTCGTAATACAATTAAAAATGAGAGTACTGAAGAATTTTTGCAAACAGCTTTGTAAATTTCTTCTTCTATTAAATCAAAATACATCATTAAACTGAAGGAACGACAATAATATTTATTTTCCGCTATACAAACTAAGAAAAATTAAAATTTCATACACATGCAAGTATCAAGTTGTAGCCATGTTTTGTCACAAACACTAAAAAATCGTGCAATATAATTTAAACGACTGATACACATACATTTACTCTTAAACCATTGTTTTTACTCAGTAAATGAATTTCATATACATATGCCTATCCATGCCTGTTGGCAGTTATGAAGTGGTCAGTAAATTACTGAAGCAAAAACTTGTTAACGGAGGCACACATTTACACAGATAAATATGGTAATGAAATGCAAAAATAGAAATTGCCTTTATTTCGACACTTCATTCCGATCGACACCACACTAACCTTGATCTTGAAACACTCATACAACCTACTTTTCGGTATAAGAAACAGGGATCAGTTTATTACTAAGAGTCTCTTGTGCTATAGAAAATCTATAAATTATAGTAAATAAACAAATAGAACATCAATTTAATAGACAATACTTGCACAAAATTTGCTTTTCTTTCTAATAAACATTCCAAGTATCTGTTTACGAGATTTTAAATTAGAGGCTTGACGTTCGTCACAAGTCAGAACAGTATAAAAAATGCCACATACTGCCATAACATTTGTGTGCTAAGTTCATATTATAACAAAAAATTAAAACTTTATTGAACGCCTCGTGTGATATGCCAAATGAAAGGGCTCATTGAGTGGAATACATATATATTTTTAAAATAATTTATTTAAGATATTAACAAGAGTATACCCCACCTCCCCCATCCCCGAAACTATTTGGAACAAAACTACGAAGATAAAATAAAATTAAAAACATATATTATTTTCCAGTGCATTAGGTTTGCATTGTTTATGAGTTATTAAGAAAAACACAAAATTGGATCCATTTCCTCCTTTATCCCCAAACTACTGAGCCTACACATGGACAAATGTTCAAGAAAAGTATAGCTAAATTCTAATATTAATTATAAAATTAAATAGGAAGTAAAACATTATTTCTTTCAATCGGATCCGTAATGTATCAAATGATCAAGATCGTCTAAAATGTTTTATTTGTATTTTTAAAATAATTTGTCTAGAAGATTTAATATTTATTTTTTTACCTATTCTCCCAAGTAACTTTACTGGCAAAATAAAGCGAAATTACTTATCTTAATTTTTGGGGGTCAAATTAGAAAATTAAATGTTTTTATAAATTTAAAACGCACAGTTTAATGGCATTAAGGAAAATATAGGAAAATACACTCATTCCCTGCATGTCAGAAACTGGAAAATTACAAATATATGTATTCTATTTTACCTGTGTTATAATAAATCACAAAAATGATACGCAACCCTATGTATGCGAGTCCAACTCGCACTTGACCAAATTATTTTGTAAGTGTTCACCAACAGAAACAATAATCACCAGAAAGTTCATGTAACTAAAACATTTACTAGTGTTATCTATACAGCACTAAACCATTTTTTTAAACTTATGTGTATAGCTTTAAAAACAGTGAACAGTTACGTAGATAACTTTTTTAATATAAGAAACTATAAAGGAGTTATCATCCAAATAACTCAAAGGAATGAAATTATTTAATTCACTTCTTCATCAACTTTATGCGAATCGTTGTCTATTCGGCGTGTGAACCGTTTGAATTATTATATCTCGATGTCACAAGCTTGATATACGGCCCATCATGGGAGCTGGCTGCCAACGTTTTTATGCACGCTTTGTTTTAGGCTATAAGTTCATCCCCTAATTCTGGCGCTGTCCCACTTCTGACGGCTCTGCTTGATATATGCTTCATTAGTTGTTATAGTTATTCAGACTTTGGTATTGGCGAAATGTTCGCCCGCTCTTACTCAGAGACAAAACATAAATAATATACAAGACAATTGGTGGATTGTGATCTCTCACTGGTATAAGCAGGAGTGATGAATTTATGGACTAAGTGGGCAACATTTTTTTTCAAAAAGAGAGTAAACGTTATTCTTATAATAATTTCAGACGAACTAATATTTTCAGTAGATGTTCTAAGATTGAATACTTATTAGTTAAAACTTGCAGTGGAGTGATATAACAACTAGGGCTTTGCAGATAGTTAAATAACAGTGTGGAATAGCCAAATAGAATAAATTCGATAACGAATAAAGGGGGGCTTGTAGGGAAAACGCTTGGACACGTCGATTTGTATTTTTAAATGCGCATTTTTAAAAAATATTTATATAGGGTGTGTCATGTGACAGTGGCCAATACCAACTTTCTTGTTTTAAATGCAAGACCATGTATATTATTTATTTTTAGGATTCTCCACATAATTCATGTACAATATCCTACACCTACCTTCAAATGTTTCGGAAATGTTATGTTTTTTCAGATTTATTACAAAACTTAACATTAAAAAAAAACTATTATTTCACTACATTACACTCAATACTTCATTTCCATTTAGCTCTTGATATTGAGATAGTAAGCAAAAACCTTCCAGCGTTCCTTTTTACTGATGTGAAAAACAAACAGTTTTGTTTATTTTTGTCAAAACTTAGCATCTTGTTGTCTGCGTGCATGACAGTGGTGATCAGTGTGAGTGCTATTGTCGTTTGAATTTTCTGAACTGTGCGTAATAAAATCTGAATAATGGTTCATTTAACAGAAATGCACAAAATAACCATTCTACTAATGATTGGTTATGGAGATAACACACGGACACAAATAGAGGTTTCTCCCTTATTTCACGAAAATTTTTCCAAATTTGTCGCCTGTATCCCAAGAAACAATTAGCAAAATAGAAAAGCAGTTTCGCGAGCTTGGTCATGTAAGACAGATAAAAAAGTAGCTGCCAATGTGATAACACGAAATTGGATATTATGCTTGAGTTTCAAGAAATCCCACATAATTCTGGTCGAAAAGCAGCCCCACTGTTCAACCTTAGCCACACATCAATTTTTCGGGTACTAAAGGAACGTAAAATGCATCCCTATAAAATGAAGCAGACTCAGGAGCTCATTGAAGACGATTTCGATAGGAGAACGTATTTCTGTGAACAAATGATGGTAAGGTTAGATAACAATGTGATCCAATTAGAAGATGTTGTTTTCTGATGAGAGCACATTTAAACTTTAACGAGAATCCTCATTGGACGACAGAGAAATATACGCAATATCGTAAAAAAGTTAATGTTTGGGCAGAAATTGTTGGAAATCCTTTTTCATTCATAGTAACTTGAATGGAGATAAATATTTAGAACTGGTCCAAAATAATGTCATGCCAACTTTGACAAACTCATATCTAGATCCAGTAAACCCAGAAGTTCCTGCCAATACAGTATGGTTTCAGCAAGATGGAGCACAGCCCCAGATGAAATCAATGTCCGGCAGTACCTGAACCAATTTTTTTCAGATCGGTGGATTGGGAGGCGAGGATCGAGAGAATGGTCAGCATAATCTCCCGAGTTGACTACTTTTTGTGGGGATATGTCAAAAGTATTGTATACAAAATTAAATCCCTCAACTTAGATGACCTAAAAAGACGAATCATGCTTGCGATTAGATCAGTCTAATCAGTAACGATAGAAGACATTTCTATACCAGATTAGCTTGTTGCCAAGACGTTCACGACGAGCATTTTGAATTTAATGATAATTTTTGTAATAAATCTGAAAACACTTAATATTTCCGAAACAGTTGAAGATAGGTGTAGGACATGGTACATGAATTATGTCTAGAATTTTCTAGAGAATCCAAAAAATAAATAATATACAGTGGCTTGCATTTAAAATAAGAAAGTTGGTATTGGTCACTGTCACACCCTTTATATAGGTATTTTTTGAAAAAATACGCATTTAAAAATACAAATCGACGTGTCCAAGCGTTTTTCCCAACATGCCCTCCTGTATTCGTTATCGAATTTATTCCAGTTAACTGTTCCACACTGTACAATCATATTACATATTGTCTTAAATATTATGATCTTAATTTTATATTTTATTGAAAGAGTAGTTTTAAAAAACTGTCAAACATTGCATTTTATTATTTAATTTTTAGTCTAACTTATCGACGTCTTTTATGTTTTTGACCTTTGGTATTTTGTCATGTAATAATATATTGTAGGTGTTTTTGACTTTTTTGAAATTCTCAGAAATTTTTAACTTTATAAAGTTTAGCGTGATAACAGTTTGGATATGAAAATTCATGCACCAAATTTAAGTAGGGAGATTTTGCGTTCAATATATATGTCGGAGATAACGAAATGATTGGTTTCAAGTGGAAAAGCGAATCTTACGAGATGTCAATAAATCAATCAATTCTAAGGACTGAGTTTATTTTATCTGGTAAAAAATGTTTATGGTTACAGTTATTTACGATTTTTAGCCCATTATCATGTGTCGCAATTTAGGGATGATTTACTTAGAATCTAACGACTGTGAAGTCGTTTAACCTGTCCTCGGTCGGGGATAGAGTGGTTGGTTGTAATTTTACCGATTCCAGTAATTATAATATGAGTGAAACAAAATTAAAAGAACGAAAGAAATCTGTTAGCTTTGGGCAATAGACGAGTGTAGATTGCTATCCCTTTGATCGAGGACTCGTTAGGGTTCTGAGTAATTACTATTATGCATTAAATTAGAATATTATTGTAATAACGGATTATCGCTTACTTTTCGCTATTACTTGAGATTAATTGGTCATTATTAGTATGATCTATTGTTTATATAGCTTGAAACTCCAGTGGTAAATCATTATGGTGCCTTCGGTCAATTTAGTGTGATTTTTATTTGTCAAATAAAATATCCACATTTATTCCTTTTGAAAACCCGACATATATATATATATATATATATATATATATATATATATATATATATATATATATATATTTGTTTTTAAGTTTTCGCGGGCACTAAATGTTGCAGGTGGTTTCCGAGAATTCATCTGCGTAGTTGATAACTGATCCCTGCCGGGATCGATGGTAAAATGACGACCTAAAACATTTAGTGCCCGCGAAAACTTAAAAACAAATATATATATATATATATATATATATATATATATATATATATATATATCAAATTTATAATAAAAATATAATGTATAAGGGTACACTAAAATTATGTCTTTGGAAATAATTAATTTATTAATGTTCTAAGCAAACATTAATTTAAAAAAATGCCTGATTGTAAAACACTTGAATAAATTAAACTTAACCAAAATACAAAACTTCAGAGTTGAACAATATAAATAACAGTAGAAAAATATATTGGCCCTTACACAATTAAAATATCTAAATACATTGTTTTAGGACTTTAAAGTTTCACAAACAACTGTTACTGAGTTTTGAATAATAAGCTGTACTTACATTGAACTAAAATATAATAAGTGGTAACTTAATTTAGGCAATAGTAACAAAGAAAAGTATTAATACAATTTCGTTTACAAGTACCTACATATTAAAGTGTATGTATTTTATTTTTTTACTATTTATTATTTATTATTTTGAAAATAATTCATCATTTAGGAGCTAACGTGAATGCTTATTCTGGTTCATTTAGATACGCAAAAAGTCTCCGATTTTCTCGCCTCTGTCATGTTTCCGCCACGTTGACCAAATGAACTCTATTAAAATACGATAGGAATACATATCATATGTGGCCAAAGGGTTGAGATAAGCATGTGATCCTGTAAGGAAACGTAAACATTTTCTCGCTTCTTCAAGCTGAGGAATGAAGGTTGATATCAACGTTATTCCACAAAATAACTGGCATAAGGTTTCCGAATGGCCAAGTAAGATTAAGGAACGGAAAATATTGTTGAAACTAGAACGATTCCTGTCCTAAACGTTACTTGGTCAGTTGCAAACCTCATGCCAATATTGTTAGGGACTACTTTTGTTATCAATTTTCATTCTTCCGTCTGACTCATTTGGTCAATATGGCGGAAACATGACAAAGGCGAGAAAATCGGAGTAAAACGTCTTTTTGCGGAAAATGAAAAACGAGTTTTCCTTTGTTAGCCATGCAGTTTCCTTGCAAATTTCACTTCATTGTATTCAACAACAACACAATTTTCAACCCCCTTAGAGGAAGAAGCGAGAAAATGGTTGGCCAAAATCTGTCATGACCTGATGGTCTATAGGCCTAAAGAGACTAACAGACTAACTGGCTAACACCCAGAAAACATACCTTGTTTACCTATAACCATAGCAGTTGCCCCGAATATGAATTGTATCACTTTCATAATACTGCTAGATAAAGGTCTGCTATAATACAGTTCAATACCAAAAGATATTAAAAATGTTATTATATTCAAATAAAAAGGTAAAATGTACTAAATAATTAATAAAATAAAGAACCCAGCACTGTATTACATTATAAGAAATTTCATATTAAACTAGATCATCCCAAATATATCCTGACAAGAAAAGTTGTTTTTTCTATTTATTTTAGCTGGGTTGTACAGGTAAAAAAATGACAATTTTCTTGAAAAAAAGACTATCACAGTTTTTGCTACTTCCATTTTGGTTTAACCATAACTATAGTCCCCAAACTCCTCCGAACTTATATCACATCCTAAACTGAAGCTTTCCTACTGTATTGTACTGACCCAGACTTAGCAAAAACACTAGAGCATATTAAGTATCTCAATGACTCAGAATAATCTCTCAAGTTAGCTCCTAAAGGAAGAGTTATTTTCAAACTATACACAAAGTTCGAAGGCCTTGTTAATGTAAACAACAAATAAAAGACATACCAGACCAATTGGAGCTTAATTGGGTATGCAAAGACTATAACTGGAAAAAATAAGCATAAAAAATACTCAAACATGTCAAAAAAGCATGCAAAAACTACCAAAAAGGCAATTTTCCAATTTTTATAAAATTTAAAGTGCTGTATCTCCAGTGATTTTTAATTGATTTGGACTTACATAAACAAAAATAAAAGATCTGTTTACATAGTTTGCAGAAAAAAATATTTACAACAAAAAAGATATTTTCTTATGAAAATGTATTCACTATAAAATATTGGAAAAATGTGAGAAATATAAAAAAAACAGTCCTTTAGTCACAACAACATAGAATCTCAGGTTTTTAATATTCTTTGTTTGTGTAAAATCTTGTAAAAAATCAAAAAAATATTTTAAAGACTCAAACTTTCAGAAAGCTCTATTTAATATTTTTTTGGGAAAAAATTTGAGGACCCACTGAAGATAGTTTGGGAAAAAAGTAATATTTGACATATATATATTTGGATAAACAATAACAATTTAACATGACTCAATGATAAAAAGGGAAACATCAAAGTACAGCCACTGCCAACCAAAGGCTGAAACAAGGTTGACTGGAAGATCACTGCAACTTGGCTTAAAAGATCAATATATTTTTTAGAGTATAATTGAACTTGTAAAATGTTTTCAATGCATTCATTATCTATAAAATGTCAGTCATGAAATATGACTTTCCTATGTTAGAGATTTTCAGTTTTCACCCTCAAATTGTTGTGTTTAAAATTGAACTTATTCTTTTCTCTAAGTATAAAAATTATATTCTGAACAAGGCACACTACTCTATATTCTATTCCCAATATAAAATATAGTTTTGTCAAATTATAACAAACTGGTACTACACTGGTACTTTCTTAACAGTACCATCAGACATCCCAAAATATACTAATGAAGCCATATTTATAAAAAGACCTGTTTCAACAATACCAGGAATCTGCAGCAGTTGTGTATTCAATTCAGCCCAGTCACAATGTTCTTTAAAGTTCTTCCAATCAAGAACGAAGTTTCCATTATCTGTTACAACTGGGCCAGCTTTATTAACTGCCATTCTCAGTTCAACAGTACCTCCATACTTTTTTTCTATTGCATTTTTGATAGGAACATAGGCCATTGGTATCACCTCAATTGGAATTCCCTTTTTATATTGAGTCCCCAATGACACAGAATCTTTTGAATAATCTGCTATAATAACTAATTTCTTTGCACAACTTGCCACAATTTTTTCTTGTAATAAACACCCACCTCCACCTTTTATTAAATTGAGTTCACAATCTACCTCATCAGCTCCATCAATGCAAATATCCAAAACGGGATCAACTTCTAAATCAGTTAAAGGCAACTTGTTCTGTAAAATTAACTGTCTTGCCTGAAATGACGTAGGAACACATTTTACTACCAATTTTTCACATCTTACTCGTTGCGATAATCTCTCAACAGCAAAAATGATAGTTGAACCACTGCCTATTCCAATGATATATTCAGAATTTATATTCTCATCTACGGCTCTATAAGCCGCAATTTTTTTTGCTTCCTGTAAAGTTGACATAGTGGTTAACGTTCGCTTAATTAAACTAACACTGGAGGTTAGATACGACCTTAAAGTCATTCAGTTTATGTACCAATTATTTCCTGTTGATAACAGTCAAAAGATCAAAAAGTTATATTTGTTTAACAAATTCGGCTAAATGTTATAACCTAAAAATTCTTAAATACAAATCTGACATCGACTTTGTGACCTTCACTTTAAATATCAAGGTCTGTTTTGTTAAGAATTGGGCAGCGCTACGTGACGGTTGGACTGAGAAATACATGTGTCCGCAATATCCTCGTTTCATTTTCAATTTTACAGTACTAGAGGCACTAGAGCTTCACACAAATATATTGTTATTATCTCAATACTATAAGAAATAAATTCCTATTAATTTGAATTCATTTAAATATCTATCCACTTTTTGCATAACTTCCCAAACCAACCGCCATCTACCCTTTAATACCTTAGAGCATGTACTTTCTAGAGATAGCCTGCACTGCACAAATGTCGTGGTAAGACTAAGGAGCGAGAGGGCAATAGAAAGGGTAAGAGGCTATTTCATTCGGTTGGGAGCTGCTTCCAATAAAGCATGGTGTTCATTGGCTGTGTCCACCGACCATCCACCCACTAAGTGAAATAGCCTCTTACTGTCTCTATTACCCTCTCTTTCTAGTTGCCATGATTTTATCCTTGACAGGCTACATCTACATGGTAAATGATCTAAGTTTAATAAGACAAGTTTCCGAATCTCATCGGTAACCATAGATCGATAAACAACTATGGTCAAAGTGACAGCTGTCATTCCAATATAAAAAAATTATTGTAGGTTTGTCATTTGTCACATTTGTGTTGTCAATCAGCTGAAATCTGTCAAAAGGAAATGTCTGTAAAAGTTTTATCTTTTAATTAATCGATTTCCTGTTATCTAAATGCAAATAAATACTTTGAGTTAATCGCTCATTGTATTTATAATCAGTCTGCCGTTTATTGTTGTCAACTAGTCTCTCAAAAATAACATTAAAAATGCATTCATAAACTTTCAAGAACCTTCAAATGGGTAGAGATTTAATAAATATGTATGTAATGAATATACATAAGTTTGCATAATCAATAAAATGTTTGTCAAACCACAAGAAGTTCTTATTGCCACTCCATTCTGGTAAGTTAAGTTGGATAGTAGAATAAAAGAGGAATTGACATTTAAATTTTCTTTAGGGAAACTGATAAGTCCTACATCTATTTTATTTTGCAACATCGCAAGGGTCATGGTTCTTCAAAAGGATTATCTTCCCTACTTGTGGGAACTATGGATAGTATTTTTGATACAAAACCAGCACCATACAGAATTTTACATCAAACACCTTCTTCAGAGGTGTATTATTGTAAGCAACTAATAATTTCAAAACAAATCTATTAAAAAGCTTAAACATATATTTTTTAATCCTAGTGGTAGCATGTGCAATGACCAAAAAGGAAATACTGGATGATTGGGAATGGATTTTTAGTAATGTTTGTGAAACACTTCATTCATTTGATAATGAGGAGGATATAACAGATTTTGTAACATGTAAAATTGAATCTGTTATTGCAACCAGACATGAAATTGAAGTAGATGGTAGGGAACTATATTATCTGTTGTTTCTACAGCTCAATCTTGATTTATATTTTCAGATGAAGATACTAAATCTTTTAAAGTTACATCTGATAAGTTTTTAAGGTTGTTTGATTTACCTAAAGATGAGAAATTAGTGAACTATTATTCTTGTAGGTAAGTCATTTTTATTATATAATAAAAAATTATTTATTTTTTTTGTAATTGAGCTATTTTTTAATATTGAAATAATAAACTCCATTTCTGAATGAATTGGAAATGATTTTATAAAATACTAAATTAATATTTTTGAAAACAAAAGTGAGGTTTTCTAATTAGTGGTGACCAAAATTATTATAGAGCTAATTTTCTTAATTTTTATACATTTTTATACAGCTCATTTTAAAGTTGTTGCTTGTTATAACCTACAATGAGGAAGTGAGTAAACAATCAGGCACATATAAATAGGAATTTGAATCTCTGGATTTGGTGAAAAATTGGCATGTTCAAGGGCATACCCAGCTTTTGGTTTAGAGAGGGGCAAAATTAGCAAAAAATTGTCCTAAAGGGGGCAAATTGCCCAAGAAAGAGGGACAAATCAGAATTTTTTTTGTCCAGGTGGGGGCAAGTCAGCAATTTTATGAGAAACTTTAATGGCTCATGGTGGTCCCCCCCTGTATGCCCATGAGTATGTTATATGTCAAGTTGCATTGTTATAAAGTCTCAATGGACACAAGACTCAACAAAGGATTTGCCTTGTTAAGGTATTAAGAGAAGTTGTAAGACCCAAAACCCACCAGTTATAATTTGAGAATTTCCTACATATATCCAACTAAATTTAAAATTATCAATAAAGACAAATTAATATAATACAAACTATCAAAAAAGCTTTATTTACTTTGTTAAATACCCCTTAATTAAATTACAAAAAAATTAAAATATAGAAAAATTTAGAAGCACACATTCTCTAAGTAAGGTTTTGAAATGCAACAAACTGTGGATCCAATGTAGACTCAGTTAAGCTGTTAGAAGCAGTGAAAATGATGTACAGTCAATTCTACCTATTATTTTACATGTAAAATGGGAGCTTGAACTCTCAACCACTTACAGTATATAACAAGTTCATTGTGCTTTCTTGGCTGTGCTTCTTATCAATCTTTTGTAAAATACCCAAGACACACTACTAGACAATATTACATATGTCGCTTGTAGATAAGATTGATGTTATTCTGCCTTGCCTTTACTGGCCAAGTAACAACAGCCTTGTTGTCTTGAATGGCCAAGCAATATTAAATTTAGAGTTGTATTGCCTTCTGTTAATTTCTTTGGACACTGGAAATCCTCAAATCACTAGTGGGTTTTGAGCCTTCAGCAGGAAATATTGGATGGTGTTCACAATTATGAATTTTTACTTTGAGATAAGAAGATTTATAGTTTTTGAGCCAATGTAGTATCTTGGCCACAGGAAATAAGACACTAAAACCACTAGTTGTATTCAAGATATTAAGACAAGTGTGCGAATTCATGTGGAAAGATGTGTTCTTTGTATGGTGTAATTCTACATATTGTTAGATTCATGATATGGTGAAATGCCTCCTACTCTAATTTGGTATCTTTTATGATTTTTATTTTAAGACAATATCTACATGTTTTAATACATAATGACCACCAAGATCTCCATATTTTTCATTTATTAAATTTTTCTGTGACATTATCAAGAGACTGTTGACCAATAATATATCTTATAGACTTTATGATATAAAATCTACCTACTCATATTTTATTCTGTTATTACCCTAATAAACTTATTATAAATTAATAGTAGCACACTAGCAAAGACCTCCATCTAAGAGACTATGCTTTTAATTTGTACATATTTGTTATAAGTTGCTGCAGGTATTGTTATCACTATTAAAAATGCTAAAAAAATATAGGAATAAATTGTTTCCTCATTCTTCCCCAATATTTTAAATTGTTAAGCTTTTCAGGTATTCCATTTCTTGAGTTAGTTCACAGTTATTAAGTCCTTTTCAGTACCTGAATTCAATTCTTCTGTCCTTTTATAATCATTATTATCTGCCTGTTCATCAAGTTAATGCTCTAGTTTATAGTCTTCCTAAATTGTTTTCATGTTCATATATGCTTTCTCCATTGTTCTAAACACCGTAACTGTGTTGAGTCCTCATCATGTGAAGTTCCTCTTCAGTTCTTGGTTCTTTGTGGTACACAGTAAAATCAAATTTCAATACTTATTATATGTGTGACACCCTCTAAAATCTGTATTAGTTGACCAATACTGATGTGACTTTTTTGAGGCACATACAGTGAAGTCATAAACTAACAGATAAATTCATCTTCTACATAATTATCAATGTAACTGAAAAATCCTGACAAGTCAATTTTTATATATGAAACTACACTTTTTGAATGAAATTATTCACCTGCCTCTTCAATATTGTAGGGTAATAACTACCCCTTAAAAATTTAAGTGAAAAGGGGTGACATATGGTACAGCATTTAACTGGGTTTTAAATTATCTATTCTGCAATATAGGACTTTTAGGTTTTTGGACATGGATACTCAAGAAAAAAAGGAATTTTATTTTATACAAATAAGTAGCCCTCAAGTCAAATACATGTCAGGATTTACTAGGCTATTAGTTTTCTTTTGTCAAAAAAGTAAAACCAGATCTTTTTGTAACATATAAGACATATTTAAAATTATCTCTATGGCATTTCAGGTGTATTTAAAATTTATTTTAGTTCGCTAGACATCGTTAATAATTTTTATTTATTAATTTTTTATTTAATAATTTCTACTTATTATTTTTTTAATGAGCCATTCTGAAACCCAAAGAATTGACATATTAATATTAATTGAAGTGGGTGATGAAACAAGAATGCAACTAAGTGGAAAAACACAAAAATCTGGAGAGAGTCTACAAGAATTTGAGGCAGAGATTAGATGTTGAGTTCATCTGTCCTACCCAGATCTATCAGAAGAAACTAAAGATCAATTGGCCACACAGAGTTTTATAAGTGATATCAGAGATGTTGAAGTTCAAAGAAATTTAAGACTTAGTGGCATTAAGAAGAGCAATGAAGCTTTACTCTGGGTTTTGGAAATAAAGACCGCCATAAACGTCCAAACCGAGGAAGATCCAGATCCATCGACAGTCGGCGAGGAGACCCAAAACCATCGACAGTTGGCGAGAAGACTACCCCTAGCTAAAAGAAGAAGAAGAAGAAGACAGTATAGTGCACGAAATGGAGAATGAAAGTGGTATTGAAACTAGTTGTGGGTAATAACGCTTTTTGGTAATACCAAACCGAAACTATGTATGACTAATTAATAAATAGTTTTGAAACTATTTATTTTTTATAACTAGTTATCGACTGAATTTTGAAGGTACTGGTATGCTTGGTGTAGTAAGTTACGGTTTCTTTTTAGTTAGAAAGATATGTAACTGTTCACAGTTGTCGAGTAGTGTGAAGTTTTTTATTGTTTAGGTGTTTAGACAAACATGAATAAAATGATACTAGGCACAGTTATGCATACGCATATCATTTTTGATTTTAATCATTCATTTCTAATATAAATATATTTTCAAGGATGTAATTATTTCACTATTTTATTATTAATTTATTGTTAATATCACAAATAATAAATACTGATTTTATATATGAACTAGTAAGTAGTTACATGTTATTAAACATTTATTTATTTATTTATTTAACAAATAGACACTATAATATTTAGGTGCATATTATTACGTAAACCCCACAAAGGTAATCGGATATACCTATTTATTATACCTAAAACTAAACATAATAAAAAATATAAACTTAACATAAAATAAATAAAAAATATATATAAAAGCAATAAAAACTAATAATAGGCGTAAAGAAAACCTAGTTTTTTTGGCTCAATATCTGCAGCAAACCAGATGCAGATTGCTCATATGTTACAAAAGGTTTTTTTAACACAGCAGAAAAATTTTTAGACTAAAAGTAGGTACTAGTTACACTATTTTTCAATTTTTAAATCTTACACGAAAAGTTTTGGAGCAATATTATCGTATCTAAATTAATTACTAACACATGTAAATTAATTTTGAACACTTTATGATTCCGTTCAATATTGAAAAGTGCCTATTCCTAAATAAAAAACACTATAAGACAAAGATGACAAAATATCTATATTATGCCTGAATCTGAAAATTATTTTGAAAAATAATTTGGTTTAAACATTATTGCGTTTTACTGTAATTAACACCTGAGTATGGCCGTCACAAATATTTTTAAATTCGCTTTTAATTATGCTAATCTAACCATATACTTTAATACTAAAGTATATGAACCTAACCTATTTGGATTGTATCCCGCATCACATCAATATAACAATTTTGTGTTATCGATGCAGCAATACCACTGAAATCTACCCTCGTTTCAGTCGTTTCTGCCGATACAAATATGTACCTGTACCTATATCGGTAAAATGTAAGGTAGTTTCTCCGTTGTCCACAGTGACTCACGGAGCAATATTGTGTTGTGTGGCAATAAAGTATTTCTATGAATAACTAGTTTCAGTCGAAACCAATACATAGTTTTAGGTTATTAGTGTAATACATAGTTTTAATAACTGTTTACGGTTTGAAATACCCACCACTAATTGAAACATCCAATAGCTCTTGGAATTCTCCAGCTGTCTTGGCTAAAAAGAAAGATGGTTCGACCCGATTTTGCGTGGACTATCGGCAACTCAACTACGTTACAAAAAAAGACAGCTACCCTCTTCCAAAAATAGATTATCTATCGCATCTAGGATATCCTCTAGATACGTTGGCTGGATCGAAGATGTTTTCTATCTTGGACTAGAAGAAAAGTCTGCTTTTATCATGTTGAGTTCTGTAATGTTCCAGCGAAAGATTGATGGAAACAATGTTAAAGGCGGTTTTATGGTGTACCTTCACGACATTATCGTGGTTGAAACATCGTTTAAAGAGTACGTGAAAAACCTGGAGGAGGTATTTCGGGGACTTCGAAGTTCCGGGCTAAAATTAAGGCCGAAGAGTGTCAACTGGTCCAAGCAGAGATACAATATCTTGGACAGCTGGTTTTGGTAGAGGCACTAGCGGTCGATAGACAGAAAATCAAAGCCGTCCAAGAATGGCCGATACCTAAAGATATCCGCCAGCTAAGAAGTTCGCCAAGCCCTCAATAGACTCACAGAGGGGAAGGTGCGGTACCAGTGGCACGAGGTCAGGACAGATCACGCAGCACTGAAGTGGCTCTTGCGATTTAAAGATCCCAAAGGCTAAGTGGCAAGGTGGATTGAAAAGTTGCAAAAATTCGACTTCGAGACGGAACATTGCGCAGGAACAAGCCATAAGAATGCTGGTACCTTATCGAGGAGACCATGCTTGATAATTGTAAATATTGTCAGTGAGCTGAAGAAAAAGGGGCTGTTCTCTGTAGAACTACCACCGGCGGGGTGTGGTATTGTGGTATATGTACTTATGTGTATGTACCTATATTATATCCTATATGGTTACAGATTTCATCAAAAATTCTTAATGTTTTTCAATAAACAATTGTTTTATAAGAAAATGTAGCAATTCATTGATTTTAATTTTTAACATAGATAAATTCAAAACATAACTTTTAGATGTAAGGAATTAAAAATATACTTTCACCAATAATTGCTTTCATATTAGACTTTTCATCACTTCTAATTTTCAGATTATATGTATTATTTCTAGTTGTGGGATATATATCTGAAATTAGACCAATCAATAGAGATTTTTTCGTGCAAAAAATACTATCAGGATACTGCCTGTGCCATCACATTAAGAATGATTTGTAGTGATATTTTGATACCTTTTCCACTTGCAACTATGGTTTTTTACTTTATTATAAACAATTGAAACAAGAAAATTGCGTTTTTTTGTTGCATGTTTATAAAATGAAAAATAATAAACTAATCTCAGTGGTGTCAACAGGTGAATTGTAAAGCATAGAAATACCAATGAAATGAGCCCAGGATCGATCCGATAAGATCTTTAGTAACAGGGAAAAAATACTGGAAAATTTAGCGGTTTTCTTTATATTATCATAACTCCGTCACTGTCGAAGTTGTAGAACTGGGCTTGTGGGAACTGATAGTAATTGATATCTACCTTATGCGTGACTAAACCAGGCGCTATCAGTTTATTAGTTTTTGAATAATTGCGATCTGAAGTTTTTAGTCAACTATTCTTGCAGTGTGTCTCCATGCGACATGGATCGTCAAATATCAATTCAGAATAGAGATGTTGAAAGTAGAGGTATCATTCTACAACGCCTCTATTTTCATTTTTCATTAAATGTCTGTGAAATATACGAAAAATGTTACCAAAAATGACCAAAATTTGGTGAGCATATGAATGTGTTCGAGTAGTGGGGGTAACACGGTTGTTGAGGGGAACTGCTAACAATAATTATTATCGATAGTAACTGTCACTCTGACAGATGGTCAAAGAATCTAATCGCTAAAAAAACTTCTATACAGAGTGATTTGTTCGATTTTATTATATCAAATGAGAACTGTTTGTTTATTAATATATTTATATGTAAATGGTTTCTCGTTTTTGCTTTAATTTGTGGATTTTGGGTTTACGGAACATCGAAAGAGAGCGGTCATTAGAAAAATTCTTACTTGTGAGGATTTTAAATATTAAAACGATCTATGTATGTGCCTCTACTATATATTACTATACGCTTCCCCTCAACAACCTTGTTTCCCCCACTCCTTGGATACATTCATACGCTCACACATTTTTTGTCATGTTTGCTAACATTTTTCAGATATTTAACAGACATTTAGTGAAAAATGAGAATAGAGGATTTGTAGAATGACACCTCTACTTTCAACAGCTTTTTTCAAAATTGAAATTTGGCGCATGGGGACATAATGCAAAAATAGTGTACAGAAAACTTATATCACAATTGTTCAAAAACTAATAAACCGGTAGCGTCTGGTTTTGGCATACATAAAATAGATGTAAACTACTATCAGTTCCTAAAAGCCCAGTTCTACAGCTTCTAAAGTGACGAAGATACGATTTAAAAAAAAATGCTACATTTTTCAGTATTTTTTGTTTTCCCTTGTTACTAACAATCCAATCGGATCGAGCCTGGGCTCATTTCATTGGTATTTTCATGCTTTACAATTGACCTGTTGACACCATTGAAATTAGTTTATTATTTTTGATTTTATAAACATGCTAAGAAAAATAAAAGTAATTTTCTTGCTTCAATTGTTTATAACAAAGTAAAAAACCATAGTTGCGAGTGGAAAATATAGGAAAATATCGCTACGCATCATAGTTAATGTCATAGCACAGTCGGTATCCTGATAGTATTTTTTACACATTATCAGTTAATTTTTGCTCTATTGATTGGTCTAAATTTATTAACAATTACTTATCGACAATCCGTGATTTAGAAATCTCACATTTTTTATTTTCATGAAATTACAAGTGAAACACTTCTTCAGATCATATGCAAACAATATATGTAACTTACTTTTCTTTGGTTATTACAAGCGCCTTTAACAGGCGGAAACCCTCGTCCTCTATCAACTTTATCTTCAATCCGGGTATTATTCGGTTTTTTTAGAATATTTATAATACAAGTATTCACGGGCAGGTACGAACAATTGGCGCACAGATGTTATACAAGAGACCCTTCTAACCCAAATTTTATTGTAATTGTTAATTTTTATTATTTTTGACCGTTCGAACTTCAAAAGATACGTCTTGGCTATTTTTTACTGGTTTTTAAATTTATTATTTGCTTTATGTTGATGTTACATTTTAGTCCTCGTCAACTTATAGTTGTTTTTTTTTTGTGAAATTCATATATAGTGAATTAACGAACTTTATTAGTGTGTGAATACCTATATAAAATTTTTCAAAATCATAATGGCAATGAGAAGAAAATTAAGCCAAATTTGTAATCATTTTTCCCAAATTGACCAGAAAAGTGCAAAATGCAATTATTGCTTTCAAATATTGTCTATATCCTCCGGAAATACTGGAAATTTAACTAGGCATTTAAAACGAAAACACCCTTTTATTCCAAGTATTCCTGTGCAACGCCAGCAAATTGAAACATCTGAGGAATTGTCCCGCCAAACTTATTCAGACGAACGGAACCAAACAACAGGAACTGTTAGAAAAGGAATTCAACATATACCATCATAATCTGCTTCATCTTCCAACAAAGGTGCTAAAAATTATATAACGGGCTATATTCAGAATACCAAACCAGTCTCTGTTCAAAGAAATGCTCGATTGGATGAGCAATTAATAAAAATGATTTTCAAGGAAAATCATCCTTTGAGGATTGTGAACGGCGAAAAATTCAAAAAAATTTATAAATATGTTGTGCCCCAGATACTCTCTTCCTACCAGAAAAACATTATCGAACACCCTGCTGCTACAGTTATATGCAAAAATAAATTGTGAAGTTAAACAGAAAATTTATGTTCAAGAAATTTGTTTAACAACAGATGCAGGATATCCATCAGGAATGAAAACTTCCTTGCTTTAACTGCACATTATATTGAAAATTCGATACTTAATACAAAGTTATTAAGTTGTATTCAATACGATAACCGCCACACTAGTGAAAATTTGATGACTTTTTTAAAAAGTGAATGTGAAAAGTGGGACATTATAAATAAAGTAGGGACGATACTAAGTGATAATGCCGCCAATATCATGGGTAGATGGCACTTTATTAAATGTTTTGCTCAAACCTTGAACTTAGTAGTGGTACATGGAACAAGTAGTACATAAAGTAAAGCAAATAGTAGAATATTTCAGGAGTTTTCAAGCGCAAGCCAAGTTACTGGAAATGCAGATCCATATAAATCTAAATTTTAAAGTTTAAGCAAGACGTCTCAACCAGATGCAACTCTACCTACGAAATGTTGCATCAATTATATATATATATATACCTATTGAAACAATATTTTGCTAAAGCTGATCAAAAGAATATGTCACCGTCAATGCGAAAGGTAATCCAAAATCTTAAAGACCAAATGCAAATTCGCTTTTACGGAAAAACTGAGAATTCTATGTTGCATACGGAACAATTTTGGATCCAAGATTTAAAAAGAAACGATTCCAAAATGTTAGAAATTATGAGAAAGCTTTGAGAAATTTGAAGAAAAAAGTAGCTCTTGGCGTTGCATCTGCAAATATTGAACAAAGTTAAACAAGTAGAACAAGACTGGAGTCACAAAAATTATCAGAATTATTGTTCATAAGTAGCAATATGAAATTAAATAATAGGAATTTTAAAGTGTTAAGTTCAATTCGAACGTTTCTGGACCATGATTAAAATTAGGACTTGGTTGGTTTTCGTACAATGAAAGTTTTATTTTCATTCTTACTGTTCAATAGTGTTAGTGAATTTAGTGAACAGATCAAAGTTTCTAAGGCAACTTCCAGCAATTCTGTAATTTTTTGAGTGAAGTGGATGGTCCGAGAGAAGGAATTTTCAAATGACTTCGAGTCGGTAAGAACAAATTGTTTGCTTATTTCATCTCCCAAACTGGTTGATCTTATGTGTAGAGATATTTCTTAATTGTTTTTTAATTCATTTATTCAGAAATTACTAGATTATCAATGTAATTTCACAATTTTAAGCAAATTCTAAAGTCTTTATTATATGTACCAATACTACCTACATATTAAGTTAATAACAAACATTTCCCAAAGTCTATTCGTAAGTGCATTATATAAAATTACATGCTGACTTATTAGTAATTAAATGTGAAATAAACATATTTCACTTATTATTTAGTTATTTTTTCATTGATAAATAAAAATGTAGGCCACTTGCGCTAGGTTTGGTTATGGTTATATCTCTCCCGGAGTTAAGTTAAGGTGACTGATTTAACTCCCCGGATATACTACAATGATATATATCCGAGAGTGGAAGGATATATCATATATCCAATCCGCTCTTTGATTTATGAAGCACAAGCCTAATACCGGAGGTTTTGCGAGAACTGCATGACGGTACAACTGGTGGAATTCTAGGAGTGTTGAAAAACCTAGAGAAGTTAAGAGAACGCTTCTATTGGGTAAACTGCCAAGCAGATGCCAATGATTGGTGCCGGAAATGTTCGATTTATGCAGCAAGTAATGCTCCTCGAAAACGAGCAAAAGTTCCCATTAAGCAATATAACGTGGGCAGTCCATTCGAAAGAGTAGCAGTTGCTGTTGCCAGTCCATTCCCTCAATCTGAGTGCGGAAATAAGTACATTGTTGTGGTGATGGACTGCTTGAGTAAATGGGCAGCTTATGCCTTGCCAAATCAAGAAGCCTTAACCATTGCTGATATCCTTGTCAAGGAATGTGTCAGCCGTTTTGGTGTTCCCTTGGACTTGCACTCATACCAAGATAGTACGTCGGCAAACTACTGAAGATCAATAAAACACGGGCTACAGCATTACACCCGCAATCCGATGGAATGGTAGAATGGATGAATAGGATCATTAGCCGCCATTTGTCAGAACTAGTCTGTGACCACCAAAGAGACTGCCCCAGTATCCTCACTTGTTTCTTATGGCATATCGTTCTTATGTGCATGAGTTTACGTGTCAGACCACGTCCAGTGTTATGGGGAGAGACTTACAACTAGCATGCGATTTGAAGTTTGGATGTTCCCAGGACTGCAGGTGAAGACTATGGCAACCAGTTACGTCAAAAGATGAACGACATCTACCAACGAGTCCGGTTAAATATCGAGAATGTCAGTGCACGAATGAAGAATCAAAGCCGAAAGCGGGGAATTCCAAGTTGATTATCTGGTTTGGTTGTATAACCCGCAACGTCGTCGTCGAGGCCGGCGTCTAGCTCTGTTGAAAGCACTCGAGTGTTCAAGAGTCCATGAAGAAAATATGTCGGCGGCTATTTATCTAGAGCCTTTTGGGAAGAAATATATAAACAAGGGAAGCCGACGAATGGAATCATTCAGTATTCGGTCAGAGTCTAGTAAACAACAGGTGATAAATTGTATATAGGTGTGTGATGTAAATTAATGGAAATAAATTATAGTAAGTTCGACTGTGTGATTAAATAAATCCTCGGATCCAGAGTGTAAAAAACATGATATTAAATATTATATATATATATATATATATATATATATATATATATATATATATATCTTTAACAAAATTACTGAGTGGCAATTATTTTTATTTGATATTGAATGAATAAGTAATTTCAGCTTTACAATATCTATATATAAATAGGCAAAGACAAAACGGTTCCGTACCATTTTCTCCTCTGTCCCTCAACCGATGTACTTTATTTTTGTTTTGTTTAGTAGCTACTGACGACCTTCAGTCCAGAATGCTAAAATTTATTTATAATATTGATTCATTCATTAAATAAAATAAAAAATCCATAATGCATTAATTTACGTCCACACTGCCAATGCCAAACAGTGCCGCCAGATTTCTTGGACAGAAAATCATAAGATGGATTGAGTCGAATGAGAAAAACAAACTAAACGAAATATTAACAAATTTTGTTGGGTTCTGAAAGTTATTCTAGACCATGCTATTGAGATTTTACCCACAAAAATTTTCTAAATATAGTTTGTCAACTAAAATTAGATATTTGTACTGATCAATATTTTTCCGATAATATTTTATTATTTTAACATTATAGTTTTAATTTATATTGTTTCTATTTTAAAGGCTAATAGTTTCATACAATTTAACTAAGATTACACGGCCCATGATTTAAATACAAATAGTGAAATTTAATATAAATACTTACATCTGACTTCATGTCAATAATTCTAATGTTCAAAGCCAACCTCATTGTAGCGGATTTAAATTCAGTTTGATATTTCATAACAATGTTAGCCGCTAGGTTAAGGTACCTTCTCAATGCAGTGTGAAAATTATCAATGTATTATTTTCAAAATTTCGATTTCAATGATTTTACAAAAATTGTCAACAATTAAAGGTATTATTTAACATAAATTAACAGCAGATGCATTGTTTGTTGTTAAATGTTTTGATATAATCCCCATGGAAACTTTCATCTAAGCAAACTAACTATTTAGAAATTATAAAGCTAATTTATACATTTGATTTCAGATCCTCACAAGTTGAGTATGTTTTTTATCTTATGCCATGTGTAACTGAAATTTGAATAAGTATTAGTAACATATTGCTGTTTTATTCGATTTAAGGTAGTCTTTTTAATTAATTTTAACATGTGTAAAACATTAGCAGTCAGTCAAGAATTGTTAAATGTTCTTTTAACGAGATGTAATATGCTGCAAATATATTTTTACTTATGTATCTAACAATATAATACATATAATGTTTGTTTATTTATATATACCTTATTATATATAATTCTCGCAAACGGCACTATGACTTTCGAAATTTCATTTCGGAGTTTTGGGGTCTACAAATCGATTGCTCGGGAAAAATCATATTACCGAGAAAGAACGAGATTGTGACAATAATTATGACAGCTGAGTTTTGAAATTACAAGAGTTTCAATACAGGATGATTTGATAACCTACTTGAGATTGAAAGTGCTCTTGAAAAAAATGTTTAATACAAATTGATGTGTGGGATCTTTTATCACTATTTGATATTTTTTAACATTATGTTTTTACAGCTGAACCCTTCAAGAATTTAAAGCAAAAATTGCTTCTTAGGCGTAGTTCGGATGGGTAAAAAGTTATGTGTTCTCATGTTCTAAATTGACTGAGATATAAGACGTTGTAGATTATAATTATACAGGGTGATTCCAGATATGTTAGAAATCAAATGTTTCTTGGGTGGCACATAAGCAGTTGCATGTATAGAGTGTTTAAAATATAAGTAGAGTACAATTATAACTATACAGGGTGGTTTGAAAAAATAATTATATAGGCTAGCCCATTAGCGGTTGAATTTACAGGGTTCTTGGAATAGAGGGCGCAGTAGAACTACAGTCATACAGCGTTGTGCAAAAAATATTATACAGAGATGAATACACCGGGTGGCGGAAATATGAGCTGGAGTAGAATTGTAGTTATACAATTTGCTCTAAAAATGTTCAACATATCGTAACCCATAAGCAGTTGCATATATAGAGAAATTATAGATATTCAGGAGTTGCATATATATCATGATTGAAATATAGATCGGAGTAGAATTATAGTTACAGAAGATAGTTAAAAATTTCATAAACAAAAAGCGTGGTTAGAAAAAATAATTATTTAGGGTAGCCCATTGAATTTACAGGGAATTATAGTTATACAGGGTGTGCACAGATATTTCTCATAATAAATTAAGAATTACGAATTTTAACAAAAAAAAGTCCTATTAATTAAATCTGAAAAAGAACACAATTGGTCGAATTTCGACCACTAAGCGACAGCTAGTTTAATTATTTAAAAAATCAAAGAAATTAATGATTGAACCAGCAGAAATTTGAACCTAATACTTTCTGTGTAGTAAACCAACCCCAGCACAAGTAGATAATTCGATTGTTTAATTTATCAATATAAGAATACACACATATTTGTTTAATAAATTGAAATAATTCAGTTGTATCGAGTAAATAACACCGTGCTAAAAGGAGAAGGCATATTGTTTGCACACTGGTTTGCACCTATCGCAATTGCTGTCTCTCGTGAGAAATTTGCAAAGCTACTCCCAGGAAAAACATTCTTCAAAGGAGTTTTTCTAAATTAAAACAATTTTGTAGTGCACAACTTTAAATTTTCCGTGAACCAATTCCTTTCATTTATGCATTGCACTTTAGAGGTTTGGCTTTAAAGATTGATCAGTTTTGATTGTTATTACTGATCGAAGCTTTATCACCATAATGTAAACTTCTTTAGCGAAGCACTTCTTTAACATCTAACATTACTATGTATGCTAATTTTTAAGAAAATACAAATGTGTGCAAATTATTTTTCAAAATGTACATATGAATGATCCAGATAAACAATTTAAGCAGTGTTAAAGGGTTAATACACTCTATCTAAATTTCCTGAGTGCTTATTCAGGAGATACATAATTTCTATATACATAGGTCAAGCTTTACTGTGAATTCTATTCTATTATTTAGTCGATAAATTCTTCATTCGATTTAATGTTCTCAAAAAGGGTTTGTCATATCAATACCAAACCCAAAATGAAAGAAAAAACGGTGAAAAAAAAGTATTAGCAGCGTCGCGAAATTGATCGAAAACTTTATTTATTATAAATTGTTAAGTGGTTGATATGGTTCTCAGTATTCAGGCTGACAGGCATCATATTAAAGAATAGGTAAACCATTATTCGAAGGAAAATGAATGCAAGTTCGTCTAAATTTGAACTGACATTAGTGATTCTGAGATTTTTTCAAGAATTTAAGATAATGTCTTTTTGCTATTTTAAACTAACAGTATAATTTATTAAGTGGTTAGTATTGTTCTCAATACTGAGGCTGACAGGCGAAGAACTATTTACTAGTCTTTTGGTCCCTTGGAATCATATTAAGGAATACAAGTAAACCATTACTCAAGACAAAATTAAAACAATTTAGTATAAAACTAACACTGAACTCATTAGGGATTTCAATTCAATTTCAATTTTAAATCCGAACACCATTCTCTATTTCACTACGGACTATAAATACCTGCAGTCACATATACTAACAGAAATTGGTTTTCTGAAATTTATTGGTGGCACGTTCTAGTTCTTTTTTTTAAGATATAACATCACACTTGAGAACAAACATTGTATTTTAGATATACATTTTTTGTTCTCAAATGTTCTCTAGACTTTTGAAGGTCTCGTATTATATTTAATATTAATGGGTTTTTTAGTTAAACTTTTTGCTCTTATTCTATTATCTTGACTATCACATCATTTCAAATTCGCTTATTATTATAATCACCTTGAAAACGAGGTCAAACCAGGGTTTGAAACGTTTGAATTTATAAATATACAGTTTTTTTGTTCTCAATTATGGTGTTTTCTAAAAAAAACATAAAATTAAAGTCGGGGTTATAGCTTGCAAATAAAAACGGTAAGATAGAACAAAAAATTCCTTTTTGGTTAAAATCTGTTGTTACGTTTTTGCAAAATATCAGTAGATGTTATTGTTTATACATGTGTATTTAATAACAAACATATTTACATAATAATAATGAATAAGGAATAACATTTTTAATTATAATACACACATCATTTCGATGTCATACTAATATCTAGTTACATAACGTCAGTTGTATTTAGAAATTTAGAAATATTTAGCAACTCTTCCGATTATAATATCTCTATTTAAAGATGCTGAAATCTCCTCAAATGAAAAATATTGTTTGTGTGATAATGAGAATGCATAACTGTTATCTAAATTACAGATGAGAAATTATCTCGCTCTATATTGGTCGATATACTTATTTACACTTACTATGAATTTCGATAGATAGAAAACAAATGGTATCCATTAAATATTCGTTAGTAAATAAAACTTAATTAACATATATAAATAGCTCTCTTGCTTATCGCTTCCTACATGCGATCAGTAATCGAGAATTTTGAGGTATACGCCTTTTTAAAACATATTAATCATTTAAACCAGTAACTACTTCTAAATTTGGAATATAATTAGAATATTTTTATTTACTTCCGTGTGTTCTTAGCAATTTATGTCGAATTGTTTAAGCACAACTTGAGGGTTGGATAACTAACATCTCAGCATCTTACAATGAACGCACAGAATCAACTTAAAGATGCTACACGAAATTTAGGTGATAAAAATGTAGACTGTTATACCTGATGATATCAATAAGACGGTAGATCTTTCTAAGGTATTGTTAGTAAATTGCAATATATGTATTATCAATGAAATTATCTGGTCGCATTTCCGTCGTAATTAAGTATATGATTCAGCCCATATCGTTTTTAGTTAAGATGGTATACATGTAATTTAACTAAAATATAGATATGGTACCGCTGAAAGACGAATGCTGCCATCAATCCTGAATTGGGCATCCACCCTACACAAATGAAGTTATTTATTTCGGTTCCAGGTTATGTAGCTCTTAAGTCTTGGAAGGTCACTAAATGATATTCAAATACAAGAACTTCACTGCTGAAAGCTAACAGGGAAAGTTCCATGTACCTAATAGTGATGCGTTAGGTGAAAATGGATAAGTTACGTAAATATGAATGAAATAAATTTTGAATGTGCCACACATAAGATATACTAAAAATCGAGTCTCTTGATGTAAATACTATTGATATCGTTTTGAGACTAAAAATTAAGGAAATAAATTATAGTTTAAAAAACTAAAAAACATGTTTTAATAGTAAACCGAATTAAAAAGTAGAAAATAATTTTTAGCTATAAAGAGTTTGTGTTACAGCAATAGAAAGTCCAACAGTCAATAATGATTAATTAATTTGAAATAAGATTAAAATAAAAATTTAATTATTAACAACATATTTCAATTCATAATACAAAAACGTGGGTGCAATTCAAAATATTTTGGTATTGAACCTATTTGTGTAAACAGCTACCAATCAAATGTAACATTTAATATCAAGCACCCCACACTTTTTTACTATGATATGAATTATTTTGTTAATAATTTAATGTTAATTTTTATCTTGTTCTAAATTAATTAATATTTGATTGTTGAACTTTCTATTGCTCTAACATAAACTCTTCATAATTTTTTTTCTACTTTTTGGTTCGGTGTACTATTAAAGCGAGTTTTTTAGCTTTTTTAAACTATATTTATTTAAATCTATAACCTAACCCTTTTTTTCTTCCGAATACTTTTAAATTTTAGCACAGTGAGTTGGTTCTATCGTAGTAAATAAGTGACCTTGTAAATAATATTTAATCAACAAGATCAGTGTATGAATTATCCTCTTATTTAAATATTTTTTATTTAAAAAGGGTAGAAAAATAAACATTTCCAACTAATTGTATTGTAGTGAGGGGATTGCCATATTTTTTATAGGAACCGCTTGCTCTTGATGAAGAGGTAAACAGACTGGCAATTTTTTGTTTCTGAATAATTTATAAATGATTCCCTAATTGATAAATAATGATGAACTAGTTCCTAATTACGGAAAGGTTTGCAATATTGTTTGAGTGAATTTGTGTTACATATAGAACATAATGAGAATAAATTATCATATTGCAGAAGAATATAATTAAAGCTTTTGATAATAGTACAGCATCTACCTTAAAGAACTGCTCTTATTTTTTTGTTTTACTTTATAAGGGAGAGGATTATACTGTACGTTACCATTATGATGCTCTGACATCTACATAAAAATTAAAAAAAATATTAACCGCTAGATGTTGTACGAAATGATAAATCATTCTTAAATTTTAATGCAAAATTTGTTAAACTAATTTACACTATAAAAATAATAATTGTATATGAAATACATTGTTAAGTATTGAATGTGATAGTTAGTTTTAAAGATCAAAATTGTTCAATTAATTATATTGTGATTATAGTTTCCATTCATAACCAAACAGTTTGGTTTACTCCTTAATGATGACAACAAAGTTCTTGAAACGGCGTTGAGTGTTAAACTAAACGTTTGGAGTTGGGGCGCAAAACTGTGGTTTTACATACCTGACACAAGTTTGATGGCTTGCATTCTAATTTAATAATACACATTTAACGTAGCGTTGGTACCCCAGCACCCGTGCTCTTTTGCTTATATTGTATAATCTTTACAGGAAAAAGAGTAAATGTTTATTCTGATAACCATAAATAGTGTAATTATAATGACTATGTGAAAATTGTTGGAACAACCTAATTACTTAAAAGGTTTTTTTTTACAATCAAGGTGAAAATAATATTTTTAACTAATATTGCGGCATTTACATTTTATTGAACTGTTTTCAGTTATTGGAAAGGTAAATTACCCCGCCAAGGCTGGATGTATCTTTCCATCAACTATTGCTGCTTCCATGCATTTATTTTGGGATTAGACACAAAAGTTTCCATAAGATGGTCTGAAATTAAAGAACTGAATAAGAAAAATAGTTTGGTGTTCCCTGATTCCATTTACCTTCGTACAAGAGAAAAAGAGTATAATTTTAGTATGTTTTTGAGTAGGAATGAAACATTTGCTCTTATGGAACAACTTGTAGATTTAGCGATGAAAAGGTAAATATTTTATGAATAATACAATTTATTAAATATCCGTTTATAATACTTCCAAGCAAAATTTAACTTTCATTTTTCCTGTACAGTACAAGCTCTATTCGCTGGGTAAATTTGTTCCGTAAATATGCCGCGAATAAGGAAACTGTGAATATGAAAAAATAGGTAACAAAATTTAAAAAAATAATTATATGAAAAAATCAATTTTATTAAAGTTTTTGACCATATTAATATTGATTAATTACATATTATCTTCAGGTTTTGGCCATGGTTTAAAGATCCTGTAATTTTTTCTTGCCTGTCTTTTTTTAAAGCTCCTTCAATTCAGACTGATATTGAGCATTGACATTAGCAATTTGCCTCTTAAAAATAAGACTTCGTTCCGTAAATGGATCAATTTTCATAAAGAAACACAAAGCTCATTTGTCATTCTTGAAGTTTGACCAAGATTTTTTAAATTAAATGTCACGTTTCCGGTGCTTGTTGAGGCTTCTTCTTCAATGGGTTCTCAATTTAGCATTTCCTCCAAGTAGGTTTCAGTCAAATCTTTATCTTGCGATTCAAGCAACTTCTGAACGTCACTTGAATCTATCTGTTCGAACCCATCTCGTCCTGTTCCACTTGAAATTTCGGCAATGTTTGTAGTTAAAGTTTGCATTTACACAGATTCTTCGTCAACAAAGGATACCGACTGCTTTTTATTTATATGTACTCGAATATGTGTACTAATGTACCGATGAGATCGGAGAAAAAAGAAATCTTTAGCCACAAATATTGGAATTGTGGCACATTTTTTTAATCCGCGAATGGTGAAAACGCGAATGAAGGGAAGCGCGAGTAAGGAGCTTTTACTGTATAAGATATTTAATTATACAGATTAAATTAGATTAAATTTCACTTCCAAATTCGGAATCACTTTTGATAATCTCTCGGTAAACCTATATAAATTTGATTAAAAAACTGAAGAAATTTTTGATAAATTTTTATTTCTATTTCATTTTTTTTTTTCTTTAGGTTGATTGATGACAAGAGAAGCTATAGCGAAGACAGGGATTTGTTAAATAAACTCAGGTAAGAATATTTAACCAATCCGTCACAATTTGGATTATTAACATACTTCTAATTATCTTATTAGTATAAAAAAATAATAATTTTAAAAACCCACAATAGAATTTGGTGTTTCTTCTAATAAGTGCCGCAAAAAGCATATAAATTCGTTTCAAACAATTTTAGGTGGGCTTGACATTAACAATATGTTTGGTGTTGTTTAATTTATGTCATATTCCGATTGGCATAATTTACGTCATATTCCGTTTGGCATAAGCCTATATAAGCCTCATTTGAGGAGGTAAATAGCTATTTTGATTGTTTATTTGGGTTTTCACTCTACACAATGGTTTCTCAAACTGCAAATATGTTAGATAATTGAAAATAAAGGTGTGGTACTTAAAGGCAATTTGTGGAAACTTCCCGGAACACTAGTTGCCGCCTTATAGAAAATCTATCGTAGGATTAACCGAGAGAAAGTAGGTCTATGAATTTGACAACTAGTTTTTCTATATATATTTGGCTGTATATTGAATAATACTTATGTGCCTTCTCAGCAGGAAATTAAAAACCAAATTTTTAGCATTTTTCAGGGCCAGTTTTCAAATTGACTATCATTACTGATTTTATTTTTACTGCCAACTCTGAAAGTAGTGCATGTTTTGCTACAAGAGACCTGAAATAGAAAAATGCTCTTTTTTCATATAAGGTCTTTAAAATAATCTCCCATTGATGTCTGTTACTTGCAAGTTACACTAAGATGTAGTCAGTAGCGTTGGGTTTTATGATTATGACTCTTTTTAGTGAGCCGGCTCATTTTGTTCAGCTCACCAAAACGAGTCAATTGAACACAGCCGTTTAGCCTTAGGCGGATTTATATAATGTCTCTACTTGTGTAGTTACTGCTCAAACTAATATTAAAGTTTTGCTGAGTCATAATTTAAAGATCATTCACGTAAATACAAAATTTTATTTTTGTATTATTTGGTAACAAAAATAAGAAAAAACATTAAAAACAAATAAAATTATTATGCTTACTTATAACCCAAATAAAAATTTATATAACAAAAACACTGCAAAAGAATAACAATCCTGTGCCTTAGTGCCTGTCATAATAAAAATTTAAAATACTCATTCAAGGATTCGTTGAAAATAAATCCTTCCGACCAAATTTTAAAATACCTTTCATCTCATGAACCAAACGGCTGACGGCTCGTTTCTCTCCACTGCTCCGAGCCGAGGTGACTGTGCCGGTCGAAAGATTGAACGATGAACGAGTCAACGTGTCTAGTTCGTTCTCGAAAGTTGAACGTTTGGTTTAGCACATCCTATGACTCTCGACTCGCTCGAGCCGAATGACTCCACTAATGGCGAACTGAACGAGCTATTTGACTTAACTGTGCCGCTCATTCGTGGCACATGTAATAGAGTCGTTCGTTTTAAACGACTCATTCACGAACGACCCAAGCCTAGTAGTCAGCTTTTATTGTACTATGTGTGACTTAGTTTAAGTGGTTTACGTATTAAATCTGCAGCTTGATTCCTCGCTTAGGCCTGTTACAAGTTGGATTGTTTTCATATTTAGTGTGGTGAAGAATAAATCTTTAGGCTACATTGAGAGCTTTACGAGTCTACATGGAGATGTGAAGCATGACTTCAAAGATTAGTGTGCCATTATCATGATGTTTTACAACTTGAATGCCACAAGGCTTTACCACGTCCAAGGGTCTACCAGGTTTCTACGGTGTCCAATGGCACTACCCCAGTAACCATAGAGCTTTCTTGTATGACGTTTTCCCATATTCGTCATCTAGGAGACGCGCGACTCTATTTCTAATGGCACAGTTGCGGTTTAGTTTTTATTGGATAACGCACCAAAATGAAAGGAACGATTGTCATGAACATGAGAAAACAATACATTTTAGTAAACAAACATCAGTAATTTAAGACAGAATTTCTTGGAATGACATTATTGGCTTTGATGTTCTCTTCAATACTTTTCAGCACCTCCTATGAGAAGATTGGATCATGTGGAGGCATATTCTTCTAGTGAAGTATTGTGGAAGTTTTCGATCAACCACTTATTGTCATTAATTTAGACCATGTGTTCACCAAGTTGGATAATTTTAATCAAAAAAATTTTTACATTAACTAGATTGAAGCAGTGCGACTGTGCAACTATAATAATAATAATAATAATAATATTCTTTATTGCCATAAATCAATAACAGACATAGCAACGTCAAATTACAGCAGATATATTATCTAAAGTTACAGTACGTACACAAAAAAGAAAGACAAATAGAGTAGAAAGAACACCATCGGAACAAAAGAACAAATCCAGTCATTATGACTTGAAGTATAAATTATATCCCTCATTCACTTTTATTTCCATTTTTACAATCAACCTTAAATTACCCATTCTTCAAAATTATAATAACTTTTCTCTTTAAGTATACAATGACAGAACTTCTGAATTTTATAATATTATGAATTTTGGATATCTGATTTGGTAGTGACCTAAACGGTTTTATCGCTCTGTAGTGAGTACTCTTTTCAAAAAATGCTGACCTATGTCCTGGAATTCTGAGTTCCCCTGCTTGTCTTGTCTGCATATGCATCTCTCCTGTGTAAACGTCGGCATTAGTAGTAAACAGAAGCGGTTGTTTTTTAACCAATAAAACCAGCTGCAGAAAATACAGTGAGGGTACTGTTAATAATCCCTGTTCTTTAAAATGTAGCCGGCATGAAGTATTATATTTCAACCCCAGCATGCACCGGATTATTTTTTTTTGCCAGGTAAATATTTTGATTGCAGTGGAACTTGAACCCCAAGCAGAAATACCATATGTAATTATACTCTGTATGTGAGCAAAATAATAAACTTTTAATGAAGTCAAAGACATTTGCTGCCTAAGGTATCTCAAAAGACCACAGATAGAAGCTAGTTTCGAGGCTAATTTATTAACATGTTCATTCCAGCACAACCTGGAATCAATTTGTAGACCGAGAAACTTTATTGACGACAATTCAGGTATTGACTTATTGTTCAGTTTTACATAAGGAGATTCAAGGTAAGTTCTATTCACAGTGAAACTAAGGAGACCCGTTTTAGAGAAGTTTAATTGTAATAAGTTTTCATCACACCACTGCTTCATTTTACCAGCTATACTAGTGGAATATTGGCCCATTTTTCTCATATCTGTATGAACCACAATGACTGATGTGTCATCAGCAAATTGAAATTCTCTACTATACTGAGTAGACAGCGATGAAGAAAGAGAATTTACATATAATAGAAAAAGCAGTGGACCCAATATTGATCCTTGTGGCACCCCTTGCTGAATCAGGATTTTCTCTGAATAGTATGATGACCCATTATTAATTAGGTTTACCACTTGATAGCGATTTGTAAGATATGACTTCAGTATTTCCAGACACACACCTCTTATTCCATAGTCTTCCAATTTTTCCAACAACAGCTTATGGTTAACCATATCAAAAGCCTTTGTCAAATCAAAATATAAACCTACAGGTATATTTTTGTTATCCAAATTCTCTGATATAAACGTCAATGCTTCGTATATAACTAAATCTGTTGATTTCCCCTTTTGAAACCCAAACTGGGTATCTGATAGAATTGTATTCGTGTTCAAATAGGAAATTATTCTGTTATAGATTGCCTTCTCAAATATCTTAGAAATACTTGGCAGAATTGAAATTGGCCTGTAGTTATTTATATTTACTTTTGTTCCTTTCTTATGTATTGGGATTACTTTTGCAATTTTTAGTTCATCTGGGAAGAAACCAGTACTCAAACATGCATTAATAATGTTAGACAAAGGTAAAGATATATACTTAGCTACTTTTTTAATAATAAATGATGGAATATTATCAACACCATAAGAAAATTTTTTGCAAGTCATTAATAATATTAAAAATTTCGTTATCTGTTGTCGGTATCCAAAAAATAGAATTCACAACTAGCTCCTGCTTTATATAGCCCTTATATTCAGAATTACTCAAGTTAAAGTGTGTCTTAAACAAATCTACTATTAAATTGGGATCCCTTACTGTCTCGTTATTGACCCTTAAGTTTATATCCTCCCTTTCCTATTCTTGTTAGTTATTTTATTAAAAATACCCCACATTGATTTCGATTTATTTTTGGAGTTTGCAATTATGTTATCATTTTGGACTTTCTTGTGATCGGATAGATATCTTTTATAAGCAGCTCTTTCTTTCCTAAATTTTTCAAGAATATTCTCACACTTGGTACTTAAATAAAGTTTATACCAATCATCAACTTGTTGTTTTAATCGTTTAATTTCAGGTGATACCCATGACTTTTGCTTATTGTTTAGAGTTTTACAATTCGATAATGGAAATGATATATCAAAGTGATAAAAAAGATTGTTATAAAAAATTTTAAATTTAGTTTCTACATCTTCTGCCAAATAAACCTTATCCCATTGTTCCAAATACAATTTTTGAGAAAATATAGATATATTTTCAGCTGTAAAAAATCGTCTTTTGTTGGTTATTGGTCGGATTTGTTTATGATTGCTAAATATTTCAACTAGCTGGCTAAAATGATCTGATATCACTGACTGGATTACTTTCATTTGTGAAATATCTTCTGAAATGTTACTGAATACATTATCAAGAAGATTTATTCTAGGGTGTAAACCATAAGACACACAGATCTATTCCAAGAGTAATTTATTCTCACTATTAACTAAAAAGTCTATATTAATGTCTCCGCAGATGATGACATATCTCCTATGCATCATAATATTTTCCAGAAGCTCTGTCATTTTAGATAGAAATACATCAACATTTCCCCTTGGTCAAAGTCTTTCTCAACTTGAACAATACAAGGATCAATTTTATCAAATTTAATGTCATTTTTTACAAAAATGGCAGTTCCCCCCCAACATTTTCCTTACGACAATAGTAATTAGCCAATATCAAACCCTGAAAATATATCTGCCTAATATCATTTTCTTTACAGAAATGCTCAGATGTGCAAAAAATATCAACATCCAGATCCCTTAATAATACATCAGTCATTAAATATTTAGCCCTAATACTGTTTAAATTTAAATGTAGTAAGCGAGTAGTATCCTTTGAAGGCATGAGTTGTTGACTATTATTATTTATCTGTTCAATAGTTTGTAGTTGCTATTGTGTTTTTGTTTTATTAGCCTCCAAATGAACCATACGCTTATAGCACGCACAACTTTGATCAGTTACCTGGTGATCTTCATTTAGGGATTTCTTAAATTTTTTGTTTGCTTCAAAACAATTGATACATTTAAAAAACTGAGATTTGCATTCACTTGTCCTATGAGAACCAGCACATTTAAAATAAGTATCACTATTTTCACATTTGGAAGCGATATGACCATATCTTCCACACTTGAAGCACCTTATTACTGAGAAAAATTCTTGAACTAAACATCTCCTCCAACCTATATTTAATCTTCCTTCATTACAAATTTTTTACAACCAGTATTATATTCCCATAATTTCTCCTTTCAGCCTGTTTATATTTTTTTACGACCACAAATTCTTCCGAATTTAATTCGTTTTGCTCTTTTAGACAATCTAAAATGAGTTGATCAGGGCAATTTACATACTCTTCTTCTACTCCTCTAATTACGATTTTAGGATTTTTTAATAATCCCTCCTCTACTTTATAATTATTTAGCTCATTTTCAACTTTTTCTTTAATTTTATCCTTCGTTTTCTTGTTACCACAGCTGATTACAACAGCACCCCCCTTGGTGTCTTTAATATTTTCTACCACAATAGCTAGTTCCTTCGGATCAATTATTTGCTTCAACTCACTTCTGGTCTTGCTGCTATCTTGACTCTCTATTGGCTTGACAACCAATACATCAGAAGTTCTATTCTTTGTCTGAACAACGTTTGAGTAAGACATTTTATTTAGTGTTATCGATTGCATCCCATTATCCAACTGCTGCACAATCTCCCTTTTACTCTGTAGTAAGTTATTTCTCATTTCCTCCTGTATATTTTGTAGACCTCTAGAATATTCAGAGCTATTATCCAACCTTAATAATTGTACCTCAGAAGTTATTTTATCCTCAATAAATTTTTTATGAACTTCAAATTTAGTGTGCAGTTCCTTTTGTATGTTCTTCATTTCAGCTGAAAAGTTTTTTAGCAATTCATTGTTAAGCTTTTCATACATTGCCTTCATGTGCTCAAGAATTATTTCATCCACATTTTTTGACATTTTTCCTTCTCTACATTGGAGACACTTGAATATAAGTGTCCTTTTCTGAATTTGCATACATCTTATTTCCGAAGCATTCAGAGTTGAACACTCTCCACAAAAATATCTTCTACAAGCGTCACACGAAATCACAGGATTTTTACTGTCCTTTAGAGTAGATTTTATTTTACACTTTATGCATTCTACTTCTGCCATTTTTATTTAACTAAAATTCTAACTATCTCCACCACTGGTGATCAACACAAAAACGTCCTGGACTATAAACACCCAAAAAACAGTCTTCTTTCCGACAGAATATAGGTTAATTTGTTTATTTATCGGTTTTTCGATATATGGAATAATTAATCAACAATCTTATTTCAGAGTTTTGTAGTAGATTCTTCAGGTCATATACTGACACTAAACTCAATAATTTTTCAATGATAGTATAGTACACTTTTTTCGGTTATTCAGCTAACATCTCGCACGCTCGACGTACTTGACGTCCCCGGGTAGGCGACTATTTTAAAATATTTCTCCATGTAGAGACTTTGAAGCCTTCTACCTTAGTTAAATTTGATTGCATTCCATATTCGTCTCCTAGGATATGTGCTGCTCTAATTCTACTGGAACAGATTGCGGTTTAGTTTTTATTGAATAACGTACCAAAATGAAAGCGACCATTGTAATGAACATAAGAAAACAATACACTTCAGTAAACAAACACCAGTAATTTAAAACAGAATTTCATGGAATCACATTATTGGCTGTGATGTTCTTTCAATACTTTTTAGCACCTCCGATGGGTACCTGTATTTCCGACTTACTGAAGCATTTGGGTTTAGCAAATTATCTGCTACTCTGGAATTTAGCAGTTGTCTTTTTTAGAGAGAAATTTGTAGTCATATATAGTACCTGCATATCAGAGTAACACAAATATGATGCCTGAAAATGTTTAATCTACAAATCGCATCATGAACATCATGATATTTTCCAACTCAACAGCTGCCAGAACTGTAATATGAGTAGTACTCCGAATATGGAAAAATACCATTTTACTTTTTTAGCAGACAATGTGCTCTTTCTAGCGGTGTCAGTAAAAATCAGATCAGAAAATATTGAAAACTGCCGCTCAAAAATGCTGAAAATGTAATTTTTATCAGTAAAATCATGATTGTTTTCGCTTTCACTTTGGCTCGTTGAAAATCTGTTAAATACGTCATGTACAATATCGTTAGTACAGATGTAATGTATAGCGCGAATGCCCTTGCCGATGTAAATTTTTTTGTTCTTATTTATTTAGATAAAAAAAGTACAGTTTATTGTGATGGTGCTTATCGATAAAACCATATCCTCTTTCATTTCGGTCCCTTAGTCTATGTTGTCATAAGGCAACTTCGGTTTCATCTGTTTGGTAGGATTAAATCAAATACAAAAAACAAATAATCCATGAACTGCTTTGTTAGAGGTTTTTTCTTCTTTTTTTTTTAATTCATTTATGATAATAGAATACCCGTAGGCTTTGCCTGTAATCGTGTTGCATTTGATAGCAGACATTGTAGAAATGTTATGTCACAATACTTTCAGTCCCTTTTGATAATTATAACCTGTTGGTAGTTTCCCACAAATTTCGGTACGAACGCTGGAATCCTGGTAAAGTAATCCTCATGTAATTTTAAAATTAGCTATTAAGTAGTATAACCCTTTCTTACAGAAACTTTGAATTATCTTCAACTACAAGGGGTTATTATATTGACTGTTAATTGAATACATTACAAAGAGTATTTACTAGCTTATAAGCTTATAGGTATATACATATAAAACATGCAATAAGAGTATGGTGTAAAATTTAGGATATATAACCTGTTTCGTTTAGAAAATGAACAATTTTATTTGACTCAGTCTTCTCACCCAAAGGCATCTTTAATTACTCACAAACCCACAGTTATATATCTAACTATCATACAGCAGGCTCCCGAAAACAAATGACCGTTTGTTAGATAGGTGTGATCTTGCAAAGTCCCGATTTGTTCATTTTTGTTTCCAAACAAATTCCCAAGAGTTTGGCGGTCTTGTAGTTTCAAAAATTAATAAACCACACTCATGGACAAAATTATCAAATATTTTTTGTAATCACTGTTACTCGAACAAGAGTCTAAATTATCGTTTTAAATTTATTTTTTTGCTAACGTTAGTCCTCTAGTAGCCCAATATATTCATTTGTTTTGAAATATTTTGACATTTAATTAATTTTATATACTTTATATATTCTATAACCCTTGTTGATATTCAAAAATTCCTTACATAAATCAAGAATTATAGTGAATTAAGTTATTTGTAATGAATTTAAATAATTGGTTGTTTTCTCTATCTAAAAGAAATATCCCACCAGTAAGTCATTGCAGGTAAGCTAAAGCAGCACAAACTGTAACTTTGTTTGCGGAAGGATATAGACAAAAAGAAATCGCTCGACATCTTAGACGAAGACAATCTAAAGTCTCGAATGTTTTAAAAAGATATCAAGAGACTGGAGATTTTGTATGAAGACGCAGCCAAGGACGCAAAAGGTGTACATCAGCAATTGATACCCGTTTTGTGGTACTTAATTCTACTCGAAATCGCACATTGACATCCACATATTTCAAAAATGAGTAACTAAATGTAAAGACAAGTTAATGTTACCTTGAGAACAGTTAGAAGATTAAAGGAAGTGGGTTTAAAGTCAAGACAATCCGCCAAAGTTCCAATCTTCTCCAAAATCACGAAACTCGATGATTGCAGTTTGTCATACTCAGTGGAATATTGAGGACTGAAAAAACTTCTGTTCACTGTTAAGAGTAGAATACAATTATGGACGTCAGATGGGCGAAATTATGTCTATAAAAGAGTTGGGGAACGATACAGCAGCTGCAACCTCACACAGACTGTTAGTGTTGGAGGTGGTGGTATAATGATTTGGGGAGGTATTTATTGGGAGGGACGCTCCTAACTCGTGGGAGTTATTGGACAAATGACTAGTGACTGGTTTATTGACAATATCCTCCAAGATCATGTTTTAGTGACTGGTTTATTGACAATATCCTCCAAGATCATGTTTTGGCCAGGTCATTACTTATGCACGATAACGCTCGACCACACGCAGCTGGCATAGTGAGTAATTATCTTGATGAAGTCCAGATCCAAAGATTAGATTGGCCACCATATAAGCGTAGACTTAAATTCCATTAAACATTTGTGGGATGAGCTAACATATCGTATACGACGAAAAAATCATGTTCCAAATGCACTAGAACACGAATTGAAAGCAACTAACTTTAATTACTAGCATGCCGAGAAGGATGCAAGGAGTAATTAGAGCTCAAGGTTGGAATAGTCCTTATTAACTATGCCCTTGTAGTCCACTCAAAAGGTTTTACTTACCTCTGTAGCATTTATGTTGAAACTAATTATCCTTCATTTTCATAACATTTAGCATTAACTTTTTTTACGATTTTCTGTCAATAATAATTTAATTTTTTAATTTAGAATGTGTAAATTAAACTGTTCTTTCTTGTTTGTTGCATATTAATCGTTAAAATTTATACACATGAATAAAATTTTGAAAAATAAAATATTCCATAATTTTGTCTATGAGTGTATATTAACTACTCAGAACAACATTACTGTGATTTTCTTCACAACAGTCAGTTGGAATACGTTGCTTGAAGTCTTTTACATTTTATTATTTGATTCTTGATCAAAGGCTTGAATGCATTTTAAACCTTTGTCTCAAATCATTTTGATTTTGATAGCAATGTGAGGACGTTACGACAGATTATGGTGGTTGCAATCTTAAATCGATTTACCAGGAGAACTCAATACAGGAATATGTTGTGATCAGTAATATTCCCAAAGAATCCTAAATATTCGTATAACCAGTTGTGTTGGTTTAGATTACCATAAAACGAAAAAAAAACAGTTTCATCACCCAGCCACATTTCTTAAACGAGATATTTGTTTTTTTCAAATTTCTTCAATTTAGGAATAAAAGATGTACATATTTAATGTAATATATGCATTTTAATATATATATATATATATATATATATATATATATATATATAAATATATATATATATATGTATATAAGTTATTCCATCGACTTATATGAAACAACCTAGCAACAGTTCTCAAGCTGAGTCAGCATAACACGTGTCGTCTCCAGTTACCCGCAGACGAACATCCGTGAGAACTGCAAGCGCTGCGAACCTTAGTCAGCGTTCTTAGTTTATAAAATTATACTTTTTCATTGTAACAGCATTCATTATTACTTACAGATTAGTCTAGTTTAGTTTAACACTCATTTTGTCTTTTTATTGTTATAAAGTATTATATTGTTATTTTCAAGTTTTACATTAAAAGTTAATAATTGTGCAACTATAAATAAAATCTTTTTTTAAAAAAGAGAAATTTGGAAAGTGTGATATAACAAATTGGCGCAGTCAGTAGGATCCGTCTAACGTTACTAGAACACGAGTACTCTAACTGGTAGCGGCGGATTCCTATCCCTCAACGGAACAACGAACCTGGAAGAAGTCCTCACTGCAATCAAACGTAGAACACGGCGCTTTCAATGTTCCTGTTGATGTAAGTAATGGTGAATCGTCATTCGTTTTAAGTAAATATTAATGATTCATTTAATTGAACATTGATTTTTAATATTTGATATAATTTATTTGATTTGATCAATGATTTATTTTATTATTTGATTTACATATTTATCAATTTGAATTTATTTTGATATATTTGATTCAAATGAAATATTGATTATTTCATTAATGATTTATTTATTCTATTGATATTTATTTGATTTCTTTTTATTGATATGGTATATTTGATTTACTTATTTCATTGAATTTTTTGAATAACTGATTTATTTGTGTTTACTTTAATTGGCTTACAATACTGTTCTATCGTCAAACAATCGTTATCCCAATTAACGTATTCTACAGTATATAATTTTCTATACCATTTAATACTCTATTTATACACTTTATTCTCTTGTTCCAATTCTTTTATATCGATACATATAAAAATGGCACAAGCATCACCATCTCCGGTTAACACCGAAACCGAGAGATATCGGTTAACGGAAATATTTTCCGTTATACCCGAATTTGAAGGCGACCAAATTTCCTTGGGAACCTTCATAGATGCGTGTAATTGCGCATATAATATGTCTACCGCGGATCAAAAGTATTTATAGTGATCCATATAAAAAACAAAACTCAAAGGGAAAGCGGCGCAGTTAGTTAATTCAAGGAATCCCGGATCGTACCTTGAAATCAAACAACTACTGACATTGCATTTCGGAGATTCTCGTGATCTCTCTTCCCTTATTCACGACTTACAACGTCTAAAACAACTGTCGAACGAGTCCCCATTAACGTTCTACAATCGTCTACAAGTTTTGAGTGCGAAAATGCACTCCTGCATTCACAAAACGGCTGGGCTAAGTCCAGAACAAAAAGACGCCCAGACCACTCTAGTGGATACTATGGTCATGAATACCCTTCTTACGGGATTAGAACCCCGGTTAGGACAAGTAATTCGTGCAAGTAATCCAAAAGACCTTCTAGAGGCACACTCCCGGATTAGGAGAGAGCTTCAACTTTCTTATTTCGAGGATCAGAAAACGAACAAATCTGTTCCTCTCAAACCCAACTTTCAAACTCGAAAGCCGACACAACCACTTAAGTGTCTTCATTGTGGTCGATTAGGCCACATAGCCGTAAATTGCCGATTGAAAAATCAAAACAATTCTCAACAATTCAATCAAAACCATAGGCCAAATCCTGTTGGGCCTAACCAACAAACACGGCCAAATTTCCCCTCAAATAACCCCCTGTTCAACAAGGACAACAGTTTCGTCCACAAAACTTTCAGAGACCCCTTTTAGGTCTCAAATGAACCCTAATATTATCGCCCATCGGTAATACAAAACAATCCGAATAACACATACGATTATTGAGGATGATCTTCAAAATTATCCATCGTTGAACAAACGTTCGAAGATACTCCTATCGAGCCCTTTAATAGTCATCGAATACCAGGATTTTCTAGCGCTTCCGAGCCTAGACCAACCTCCCGATTCGACAACAACTTTGTGCGAAGTCGAAACGCAGATTCAAAGCTTGAATCTCGACGATCTGAACCCCGACTTGAACTTCCCGGAGCAACTATTTCTTTAAGCCCACTTCTTACAGTTAACTCCTAAAAATCTTTACTACATTCTTGACGCTTCTTCTAAATTCAAACTACTTATTGATACCGGAGCTGGTATCTCTATCTTCAAAGAAAATACCGTAAAGAATTTCACCCAAAGATCTCCTGAAAGGGTAACTATTCAAGGTATTACCCACGAAAAAATTCCCATCTCACAATCAACTTTAATCCCATTCGCTCCACGTAACCCACATAAAGTTTTTATATACGATTTGGACATTGAGTTTGACGGCATACTAGGATTAGATTTTCTCGAACACTATGAATGCATAGTTGACTTAAAATCTAAACAGCTGATAACAAATTTAAAACCATCCCTTTACACAAAGTTCCCGATAACGATCAACCCTTGACTGATGTACCCGACACACCCAATGTTAAGCCAAATATTACTTCACAAACACCCACACAAAACAAAATAACTATTGAGGCACGCACAGAAAAGATCTTTAAACTTAAATGCGATCTTTCTAACATCGACGCCATCTTACCAACTCAAGAAATTGACAGAGTACGACTTCCAAACGCACTCGTACACATTAACTCAAAAGGTGAATTTCTAACTTCCATTATCAACGCTAACGCGATGCCCAAACAGTAACTTTTTCTGATTTAAAACTGGAACCACTTGACAAAACTCACCCTCTTCTGAATTTCAATACAGACGATTATCATGAATCCCAATACATAGACAGAAACTCGACTATTAGAAACAAATTAGAACTGAACATCTAAATGACGAAGAACGCGAACAAATCACTGATCTTTGTTTGGAATTTCAAGACATTTTCTATCTTGAAGGTGACGTCTTGACTTTCACTAACGAGGTTAAACATTCGATTGATACGAATAACGCAAAGCCCGTTTTCACTAAATCTATAGATATCCTCAAGTCCATAAAGAGGAAGTGAAAACCCAAATTGGAAAATGCTTGAACAAGGTATCATTAGGCACTCCTCATCTCCTTGGTCCTCCCCTGTATGGGTCGTCCCAAGAAGCTCGATGCTTCTGGTAAACAAAAGTGGCGAGTTGTTATCGATTACAGGAAATTAAATGAATTGACTGTAGACGATAAATATCCTCTGCCAAATATCTCTGATCTTCTCGACCAACTTGGAAAGTGTCAATATTTTTCGACACTGGATCTCGCTTCGGGTTCCACCAGTTGGAAATCCAAGAGGAAGATATTCCTAAGACTGGCTTTTCTGTCGAAAATGGTCATTACGAATTCGTTCGTATGCCATTTGGTTAAAAAATGCCCCTTCTACTTTTCAGAGGGTCATGGACAAATTTCTCTGGGTATACAGAATGAACGTTGTCTCGTCTACATGGATGATATCATCGTCTACTCTCCGACCATCCATGAACATATTTCCCGGTTGACAGAAGTTTTTAAACGACTTCGGAAGTCTAACCTAAAAATTCAACCTGATAAGTGCGAATTTCTTCGTAAAGAAGTGGCTTATCTTGGCCATCTTATCACACAAGAAGGGTAAAACCAAACCCTTCAAAGGTTGAATGTATTCAGAACTTTCCTCAACCCCAAACTCCGAAAGACATCAAATCTTTTCTTGGTCTCGCTGGGTATTACAGACGCTTCATACCAAATTTTGCGAAGATCTCTAAACCTCTGACAAAACTACTCCAAAAAGACGTCAAGTTCATCTTTGACGCAGATTGCAAGTCTTCCTTCAATGAACTGAAGCAAGCCCTTGTATCTGACCCAATCCTGATATATCCAAACTTTGAAGAACCCTTCCTGCTCAACTGATGCTAGTGCTTTTGCTATTGGAGCGGTTCTTTCTCAAGGCCCGTGGGAAAAGATCTCCCTGTTGCATACGCTTCTCGCACCCTCTGTGCTGCAGAGACACGATATTCCACCATCGAACGAGAATTGTTGGCCATAGTTTGGGCTGTTAAGCACTACAGACGTATCTTTTTGGGAGAAGGTTTACACTCCTGTGTGACCACCGTCCGCTTACTTGGCTCTTTTCCATCAAAGATCCTGGCAGTCGTCTAGCCAGATGCGCCTTAAGCTAGAGGAATACAATTATAAAATTGAGTACAAGCCCGGCAAGGTAAACCAAAACGCAGATGCTCTTTCTCGCATCAAAATCAACCATTTCAAGCAATGTGCTGATTTCCTTTCCAAAATCAAAATTTTCGCTAACAACGAAACTGACTCCGAACAACCTGAAAACTCTGACAATGACGACGAACATGACGAAAGAATTATCGCTGAGTTTAATCGATTTGTTCAACTCTACAAAACTGAGTCAATAATCGATTACTCTAAAATTGAAATATCCAATTCTCAACTTCTAGACAAGTCCCACAAACGCATAGTTACATTCTTTTGGCAAAACAAAACTAACGACTTACACGACAAAATTATTGATGACTTTTTCGAAGAAGAACCTAATTTCAGTAATGACACTCTTAACATCATGGCCAGTAAATCTGTCAGGCATAGAAAATACTTAGTTGTACCTTTGCCCTATGACCCTGAAACTGTCGTCTCACATCTTTTCAAAATTATTTATACCAACCAAGACAATTCAACGACTCCGAAATACTGCATAGAAAATAACATAGAACTTCCCATTCTTGAAATTTTATCTTTCATTCTCTCCGACAAAGAAATCAAACTGAAAATCTGCCAAAACATTGTTACAACTCCTACCGAAGACGAAATTCCTATAATAATACAACAATACCACTCTGGTAAAACAACCTCCATCGTGGCATTAACGAAACTATCAGACGTATTAGGGAAAAATACAATTGGACCGGCTTAATTAAAACTGTAGAACAATTCATCAAATCCTGCGAAACTTGCCAAAAAGTAAAGTTCTGTAGGAAAAACTTAAGTGCACCTTTTGTTATTACGGAAACACCCAAGACTCCTTTCGAACGTATTAACATTGACATCTTGAATATCCATCTAGAAATCATGCACTCACTATTAGGGACGAACTCACGAAATTTACGCAAGCCTACCCCATTAACGACAAAACAGCTTCAACTGTCGTAAACACCCTTTGATTTTCTTCAACATTAAGGAACTCCACTTCGCATCCATTGTGACTATGGACGTGAATTTGACAACACTTTAATGCGGGATTTATGCCAACTATACGACATAAAACTGACATTCTCCAGCGTTCAACATCCCGAGTCAAACGGTTCTATTGAAAGATTTCACGCGACCTTAGCAGAAATGATAAGGGCAAATACAGCGGAACATCCAACGAACATCCATTTAACGTCCTCCCTTATGCCATCATCTGTTATAATAACACAAAAATAAAACCACCGGTTTCACGCCCTATGAACTCATATTTGGGCACACTTCTAGTAGGCCTCCAGAAACCTTTACAACCAGGAAAAACTTATTTCGAAATACGTAAGAGACCTAAATAACAGAATGGACTATTATTACAGACTCGCCCGTGCTAAAACCGAAAGACAGAAAGAAAAATCTAAAGCGATTTGACCAACACGTTTCTACTAAACAACCCGATTACAAAGTAGGCGACAAAGTCTACGTAAAAGAGTCCCAAATAAAAACAAAGCCGAAAACAAATTCAACGGCCCCTTCGAAATTACCGCAATACGAAAAAACTCTGCCACCGTCATAAATTTACAAACAAACCAAATAACTAAAGTTAACTTTGACAGACTAAAACCTATTTGAATAAATCCCTTTTTCAGATTCTGTGGACTGTTTTCAGTCGTGAACCTTCAACAGTACTCCATTACGCCTGTTAACAATACTATAGGAGTTTTCTTCCATGAAGAAGGAACCTTAAAATTTCTAATGACAAATGGACACTCCTTGTTTACAAAGATCTAAACCCCTTTCGAGACGCTATTTCTAACAACGACAATATACTGAACAGACTTTTAGAAACTATTAACGACAACAAAACCAACATTAAAATCTTCAAATCAAAGTACAGACTCACGTAAGCCTCCTGAAACAAATATCTAAATCAATTAACATCAAATATACAGAAATTTTCGCTGACACTGAGACTTACAGTACCAACAGAAAGAAACGCGGACTCATTAACGGACTGGGATCAATTTGGAAATCTATTTCCGGTAACTTAGATGCAACAGACGGAGAATACTTTAGTGACTCTATAAATAAAATTACTAAAGACCAACATCAAATTGAAAACTTAATGAAACGACAATTATCAGTAACAACTTGGTCATTAAGAACCTTAACACCACAATACAAAAATTTCAGTCCGAAGAGAAAATATTTTCGGAAAATTGAAGCAATTAGGAAGTCAATTGTGTTCATTACAGACGATCTTGCTTTTTTATGAACTTCAAGCCAATGTCTTGGATTTGTGTGAAAGCTTAATGGAAAGTTACGTATACATTGAAGATACCCTCAACGATGTATTAACTGCAGTCTCTTTCGCCCGTCTAAAAATTTACATAGCTCAATTATAAACCCAGTAGATTTGGTCGACTCCCTTCAGAAAATATCACAGTCACTTCATGAAAATAACTTACCACTTCCAACCTATAGTTCAAATGTTGCTAGATACATCGATCTAATAGAATTGGAAGCTTTTCAAATCAATACTAAAATTGTTTTTGTACTAAAATCCCCTTAGTCAATCCTGAAACTTATACACTATACCGCTTGTATCCTATCCCAGTTTTGGATTATCGAACAGGATTTCACCATATTCTTCCAACAAAATTAAAATATATCGCGAGAGATGACGATTCGCTATTGTACGCATCTTTCGAAGACTTGAGTGACTGTAAGCCATTATCTAAAGAACATAAGATCTGTTCCAAAGTTATTCCACACACCATAGACAAAGAAGCCCTCTGCGAAGCACAGCTTCTTAGACAGCCAGCAGCCTTCCTCCAACTTGCAAGCCTTAATATTATATGCCGAAGAGTATAATATTCAAGAGATGACCTGAACCTTGGTTAATCTCGATTTCCGGACAGTTGCCCATCAACATCAAGTGCAAGGGAGAAGATGTCGTTACCCAATCCATATCGACAAATTCTCTACTGACCATCCAACCCAGTTGCAATGCCTTCATCGGAAACACCAGGGTCCATGCCAGAAGGACCACCAGCAACGTTGACAACATCACACTTAAGAGTCACCCAGTCAACATCCCTACAACTGTTGCGACAACCTGCCAACCATCAGTCAGCTTCCAAAGTTGAAACCCATGAGACTACAAGAATTGGATGCCAGAGACCTGAATATCGCTAACCATAAGCTTAGACAATACTCCAGGGAATTGGAAAAGCTCCTAGACCAACCATCTTGGAGAAACACACCTCCTGGTTTACGATCATCACAATGGCAACAACCGCAATTGTGGTTGCCCTCCTTTCCATGAACATCATCAGGAAGAAATTCCAGAAGCCCCCAACGATCAGCCTCCTGCCGATCCAGCACCACACCAGGTCCATCAACCATCAAGCCCAGGGTAAAACTCCATAGCCTCCTTAGTCCGTCGAGGATATTGAATTGCAGAACCCCCTTAAAAGTCGATGCTGTAGCATCAACTTTTTATATGGATGGGAGTTGTTATATAAGTTATCCCATCGACTTATATGAAAACAACCTAGCAACAGTTCTCAAGCTGAGTCAGCATAAAACGTGTCGTCTCCAGTTACCCGCAGACGAACATCCGTGAGAACTGCAAGCGCTGCGACACCTTAGTCAGCGTTCTTAGTTTATAAATTATACTTTTTTATTTAAACAGCATTCATTATTAACTTACAGTTAGTCTAGTTTAGTTTAACACTCATTTTGTCTTTTTATTGTTATAAAGTATTATATTGTATTTTCAAGTTTTACATTAAAAGTTAATAATTGTGCAACTATAAATAAAATCTTTTTTGAAAAAAGAGAAATTTGGAAAGTGTGATATAACATATATATATAGATATATATATATATATAATAATATATATATATATTAATGTCTCTACAGACATTAAATATTAATGCAGAAACTTTTATTATTTATCTACTTTTTTAAATAATATAACATATTTTTATTATTAAAGCATGTTAAAATTATAAAAACACATATAGAAATTTTTAAGTTAGAAAGGGTTTCGAGAGTTTGGTTATTATATACTTAATTAAGTATATTTAACTATATTTATATTTTAAAATACTTATCAAGTCGAATTTAAAAGTTTCTCTAAATATTGATAATAGTTAATTTAAGCAAATGAAAGTCTTAAGCAATGAATAAATGATTTCAAAAATCTTATGTAAAATGCTTTTTACATACCTACCTACCCCCATACAAGATTTTGTAAGCTATTAGTAAACAACCACCCACCATAAAACATCTTATGTAACTTAAGGATGCTCCTTTAGACTGTTCAAAGATATCCAATTATTGTAGTAAATATTTTTGTTTCAGCAAAAACGTCCCAAAAAAAGCATCGTTTCTGAAGAGAGACTTAGATGCAAGAGCTCATTCAGAAGCATATCGTTTAATGTTCCGGTTACCAGCAAACGAAAAATTAGATGGCTCAATAGACTGCACATTACTTACTCCCTACAACAAGAAGCATGTTAATGGAAGGCTGTTTTTATCACAAAATTATATTTGTTTTGAAAGTAGGGTGAGCAATGTTTTCCTTCAGTATTATTAATTTTATTAAATAATTCCGTTTAAACCGAATACACGCCCGAACTTTCAATTTCCCAATTAAGGGACTGCCTATATTTTTTACTGTAACATAAAATTATAGTTTAAAGTTTGGAAGTGAATTCTTTAACAAAGATGTTATTTTTTATTTTATAAATATCACGATGTTTGCTACAATTTAATTTTTATACTATTAATTGAAGCATACAGGTATATTTGATCTATTTCTCTATTATTAAATAAAATAGATAATCCTAACATTTCAGTATCATTTAAACTTTCAGTGTAATACGAAAAATCGCTTTTTCTAATGTCCAATTTCGGTGTGCAGTTAGATATTCCAGAAACATGCTTCCTCGGTATTTTTTTCCCATTATTTCTTGGTTTTTCATATTAAAGAATTTAAATGTCGGTAGTGCTGTCTTTGCATATGTTGTCTGAGATTATATAACGATTATAGAATTTACTCTTGCTGATTATTTGTCGAATTTTCTTCTTTATTCTGTTGTCATATTATAAAAAATCATATCTGGCATTTTCTCGCAATATACTATATGCCAATATTTAAATGTTATACATTCTTCTTTACTTATTTACGATAGAACGATTATTGCGTCTCTTTCTGGTAAGAGGCTCCTTTTGCTTCCTTTTCTGATCGCTACATTATCATTTCTATGTATTGACTATTAAAAACCACGCCTTCCAATAAGGTTAATGAGTTTTGCTGCTAATATAGAAAAGGCTCTTTCCCGGTATTGAGATGTGCGAAAGAGTAAGGCACACTTCAACAGGATCATTTCCTTGATGTTGGCATATCCTCTCCAGAACTATAGAGAAATGTGTCTACGAGCTACCCTCTTTATATAACTCTAAATTTATATATAGTACACCCTTCTAGAGCAATACTACTTCTAAATTACACAATTGCTGTCTACACATAACTGAATAATTCTTTATTTAAAGCGATTTACAGTAGTACACAGTAGAACCGAAACTGATTCGCCAGAAAGCAATTTGATTCAATCGAAAACGTCAAAATCATATATTCAATTGTGTCGTTTTTGTTTATCTCAGGTGTTATTTGTATTATTAAATTTCTTGCTATGGTGGCTCTATAGTGATCCCTAAGTGATATTTGTTATTAAATGTGTCATCATATAAAATAGTAAATGCATAACTAAAAATGACATTTAAGAATTATTAATTATTACCCTTTAAAGTAACTTCAACAATGACGTAGTAAATGACCGTATTTTATACCGGTTTCATGATGTCATGAGTATTAAACAAGACCGCTGCAATGTGTTTGGTTCAAACCATTTATGACCAATTAGAACTCGTAGATCGCTGCAAATGGATTTATAATAATGGTTTGTAATTAGCTACTTCATTTATAGAATGCTAAATTAAGACTAAATATTGATAAATATAATGAAGTTCATACTTTTTGTTCACAATCCAAGTATTATAATAAATATTCGTTTATGTTTGCTAACAAAAAAGCTCGCAATTATGTGAAAAATATCCACTAAAAATAATTTTCCTGAGACCATTTTTTGCTGTAAATGAGTAAATTAATTCAATGTGATATTTATATTCTAAATGTTTGAACTTTCAGGTTAAAGCTCAAGTTAGTTTAGTTATTCCATTGCGTGATATAAATATAGCCGAAAAAATTGAAAGCAATTCTACAAATCATTCATTGGATAAAGCAATAATAGTAACAACTGGAAATTCTTTAAATAAAACCAACTTTATATTTGCTCAAATACTGGATAGAGAGTTTGTAGTAGATAAGATATCGGAATTGCTTTCTAAAACACAGGAATCTAAATGGTAAGTATTTACTAAAAATGTACTAGAACATAAATTTTGATGATATATGTCATAAATAATGTCAGATATTATTTTACACATTTTTTACAAATCAGAAGTTTTTTGGGAACTAATACAATAAACAGATTGTGGTTATTGTTTGCCACGTCACACGTTGATGCTAAAATGCCACACCAAAATGTTACGTGACACCGAATTTCTACCCTACCTACTTATGCTAAGGGCAGAAGAAGGTATGTCCGGTAGTCTCAGTGAAGACGGGTGGGTTCGTTTTATTTGAACGTATATGCCAGATTTTGCTTGGCGATATAAATAAAGAGAGAAAATAAGGGCGCCAGATAGATTCCCCTATACCTTCTAAATACGCATAATCAGGACACCTACCCGTCCTAAAATATCTGCTGTAGTAATTTTTGCTAATAACCCGGATACAAATATTTAAACATTCCTCTAATACAATAAATCTAATCAATAGAATATTTAAATAAATTGTCAATATCAAACACTACATTAATAGGAACCGATCATAATTGCCTGATATTTATCATTCAATAAAATTCAGAATTCCGACGTTCGTGTCATCTATACTACACTCGAGCTCGAGGGTAAGTGCAAACGATCAGAATAATAATAATAAACCCGATAGTAGGCTAATGGTCTTTACTTTCGGTTAACAAATTCCATCTTACTAATTTCAAATCAAATACTAAAGTTTATATGATTATTGTAAAAATAACCGATAATGAAACAGTAACCAGATACACAAATTGTCACTTATCAGCTGAAACTGAAGTTAGAGTCCCTTGCGCTCACTCCACCACTGGAACTCTGATGATAAAAATACCAGAAATACAGTGTTCGTGTATGCACCATCAACTAGTTCATCTGCATGCTAAGTCCATGATCGGCATGATACCATAATGCCAAACCAGGTCTGTGTTCTAGTGGCGTAATAAAACAGCAAAATATAACCCCAATCTCACTGGATGGAGAACAAAACAGGAACGCCGCACGTAGAAACAAAAAAACAAAAGGAAGAAATACGACAACAGTAGAAGGAAGAAGAAAGAAGACAAGAAGAAGGAAGAAAAGAAGAACCCTAAAAAAAAGAAGAAAATATCTATCAATAGTCTGACAATACGAGAAATCGACTAGTGAACAAACAAAAATCACTTACCCTATCATCCAAAGGGGTTCTTATACCAAAGGTTCCATTGTGAGGGTGGCCCCAAATACCATGACCACTCTGAAGAATTACGCAACAACAGAAGTTTTCAAATCCTCAATGAGAGAAGTATCCCAGCAACTAATCAACAGTACTACAATATGCTGGAACACAATGTAGGGATTTCCATATAACTCCCGAACTCGGATGGCTTATCAAAAGCCAGTATACTAGTGGAAAATCCCTTAAAAACAACTGCACGACTTCTCCAGTTAACCTCACACAACTTTCTACACGCACATCCTTCCCGCCTTGTGGACGACAATGACAACTATCAAGCAACACACAAAAATATTCGATAAATCAATTCGTCTCAACAGGTCAAATTCAAACATCCTTCAAAAATAAATCAGAACGAAACACAATAATACCGCAGAATCAGCGCGCAATCGGTAGGTTATCGATCGCTAACGGAACAGACGAATAAAAGCAATATTTTGACCGGTTTTAAACGCGTTTATCTCTACTGAGTAACTACGGCAAAAATATAACGTAACATGTTTTCAAAAAATGCACTAGAATGGTAAATAGTTTAATAGCGAAAGATTATGATGCGGTACCTAATTGAAATTAGTGATTTGAGAGTCTATAAAAGTTGCTTCTACATTTAATACATACAGCAGCGCCACTACTGACTGTATTACAAGCCTGGGTTTGTTTATACAACAAAACTACTGTATCTTTTTCCTAGCTGAAAATGAGAGAAAATATGCACTATTTAACTAAAAGTCATGTGACTTTTTGTGGCGAATAAATGCAGATAAATATTATGATACCTACTGAAATACTACTTTCTAACATTATTTCTTAAACGCAGGAGTAATTTTGTACTGGAATCTATTTTTTAGTTGCTAGAAAACTCACACAATTGTGTAGAAGGTGCACTTTAGGATGTTTTCACGTGATTTTAAAACTTACAACCTTCTCTTATGTAATAAAAGTCATTAATTAGGACATCTTCCTTTAGGTATGTTTTCCTTGAATCTACACTCTAAAGCTAATTTACATTTTATAACATTCATTCAGCATTTATTACATACATACTAAACAGAAAAATTACGTGGTATTTTTGCGCCACCATTTATCATCCACTAATTATTCTTTAGCAGCGGTTATAAATCTTAAATTATATATTTAAAGAAATCAAAATATTTATTAATTCCCTTGTTTTTACTAGCCCCACCAAGATGATTTATTCAACTAAGGATAGTTACCAAAATAATGACTGGAAATGTCAAAAAGCTTTAATGTACCTCTTTCCTTTGAGTCCAATTCCAGAAGTTAATAAAAGGCAAGAGATGAAAGCTAAAGATTGGGAAGAGCACTTCAATGTGTATGGCAGGGGAGTTTCAATGTATAGAACACATGAAGTGGCAAATTTAGTATTAACTGGTGTACCTGATCACCTAAGAATGGAAATTTGGATGTCTTTTTCAGGTAAAATTGGTCGTTATAAAATAAAATATAATATGGAAGAGCTAATCTGAAATGCCCATATTGAACCAGATTGGTTATTTCATTTGTTTCAAATTTAAATATTAGCATAATTTGATCAGATTAACGCTAGGTCGTGTCGACCAACTCAAACTATGCTTGCATAGAGTATCGAAAGTTCATCAAGAAATTATTCTTATTATTTATTTATGAAGCATTTTTGTCACAACGTGTTAATTTTATGTAAGTAATTAATAATAACTGTCATAAAGTAAAATAATAATGTGTATAAACTAAATAACTGTATAATAAACTAAAAACTCGCAACACCAATATTGAGCAATAAAATCAAGGAAAACCTTTATAAAAAACAATTGAATTCATATAGGTAAAAATATATGTACTCTTGAAAAACTATAAGATACTCAATTAAGGAAACCCACCTGGAGTGGAAGAGAATTGGAGTGCTTGTGAAGATTGGTCATTATTAACGGTTCAGGATCGCCATGTGATATTATAATGTTGCAGGGGCCTCAACCAATAATACTAGTTGTAAAGACTATCTGTTTATGTCTACTGATTATTTGGTTACACTATGCTAACTACATCTAATCATTACTATGCTACATTTTGAACTGTCGACTGATGGTTCGCGATTGACACCAATTATCGAAGTGTGCCATCAGTCGATTGTTTTGCTATTTTAACTATTTGGTGTACGTAATAATTTTTGTAGACATGCTGAATTTAATGGGGTTACCTAAAATGGTTTATGATGATGTTATGCTAATAATTGTTTAATTAATTTCCTAAAAGTGTCATGAGGAATTTCCGTTACATGCTTATTAGAACGAAAAGCAAAATTTGTGCAGGTATTTTATATTATTTGGATATTATATTGGTTTATTTCCTATTTATTATTGATTTTCTATAAAAGAAGAGACTCTTAATATATAAACTGGTCCCTGTTTCCTACACAGAGAACTGAATTCCTTTTTCAAGATCGAGGCAGTGTTTAGTGTACATCGGTCTGTTCGAAATAAATGAAATTTAAAATTATGTATTTCATTCCCTTGCTCATCTATTTTTATATGTGTAAGTGTGGGACTGCGTTAAGAAGCTTTCGCTTCAAAAAACCTAACCTTACGTTCTGCTTTTCTGCTGCTATAGTAACCAGAAATTCCAACTCTTTATATATCAATTTATGTTTAACCGTATGCTTTAAATATGACACATGAAGTGAAATATCTTGGTCTAATAATTGGTTCACACCTATGCTAAAATGTATACATAACTAACATGACTACTGCACTTCGGCTACTGTTATATAAGTTTTGTATTCTCAGATAAATATTGGATAAGACCCATTTAAAAATACCATGTCTTTTTTCCTCATGGGAGTATTATATAAAAATTATAATTAATAAAAGTAGGTTGAATTTATCTGATCTGCTTAATTAATCTTAAGTCAAATTGACCGATTTAGTTAGTGTTTGCGATCATGTTTCCAATGAAATGATGTGACAGTTTTGTTTATGGGTGTTTTTTACTATTTGTCATTTTTAGATCAAGTTACATTTTTGTTAAAGAACTGGATTTCGTGTTTTTTAGAGTTTATTGGTAGGATATTTTAATTTTAAAATTATTTACTTGCGGTAGAGTTAGAAAGGAATCCTTGAAAAATGTTCAATTATTATTCAATTCCATTTCTTGTTGTATTCGTAACTTCAATATATCTTTACCATTTTTCTGTGTTACTAATAGTTTACAACAGTTTTATGATTTTTTTTCCAGAAAATATAAAACTGCTTTTTTCTAAATAAAATAATTCCATTGAAGGTATTTACCTTACGTATATTTCAAATTTGCTGTCAAACAAATAATTAAATTTATTTGAATTATGAGGAAACCGCCTATATTATCTGAAGATAGCGCACTATACTCCGATCGCGTTACCTAATTTTTTTGAGCGGGTTACATCTTGTCTCTCGCGCTGTTAACGTGAGATATAATGTTCGAATTTTCATTATTCATCATATGTCGTAATAATTTAATTTAACTTCAGAATGCATTGTAAGACTATATACATAGAGGTAATACATAAATAAAGATTTAAGTAATACCTCTATGGGCATTTCAAACTCAAAATAGTGTCAGAACGAAGTGTCGCAATTTTTGCATTTCACTACATTTCATCCATTTTGGTATCTAACCTCTTTCCCGCCCCTTTATCTACACTATTTATCCTAAAATTTTGTACCTAACAAAGAAGAAATATGGGGCCTTCCTTAGAGTTCATAGGAAAAATAAAGCAGAAATTTTAATTCGATAGGGGTAGGCCGTTACTTTATGAAAGTCAATCATGATGATCAATCACAAAAAACCTTTTTTTCTATCACTCACTTGATTAGATACGTATAAACGTGACTATAGTTTCGACATAGACTTTGTGTCATTATCAAACGGCGAAACATAAGGTAATAAAAATGAAAGTCGGTCTTTCATTAACTTATCTTTCGTCGTTTGATAATAACACAGTCTGTGTCGAAACTATAGTCACGTTTATACGTATCTATTCAAGTGAGTGATAGCAAATAAAGTAAGTTTTTTGTTTCATCAGAAATGTTAATGTTTGATGTTTGGGAGACAAATTAGAAAATGATTACAAGTAAACCTAACCTAAACGAATTTTGGGGGTAAACTGAGAATTTTAAATATATAAGTATACTCTTATTTACCAACATTATAAGAAATCGCAAAGATGGTTCTGAACCCTTATTAGGCCAGCGGCGGATCCATAGTCGAGCTTCAGGGGAGGGATCAGTTAAGTCAGTTTGGGGGATTTCGTACGAAATTTGCTTAAACTTCTGTTAGGATTCGAGAGCATTGTATTTCCTGGGTTGTTGTATTAAAAGTGGTGAATTTTCAATTTAAATTTTCAAAAATGGGTTTATTTTAATCTGTGTATGAAATATTTTTGAATACATGGAAACCTACATAGAATTCTCGATAGAATAAGAATGTTTTTGTTACAAACGGGATTATAATTTGTATATCTTTTCGTTCAGTTTGTTTTTAGTTCAGTTGTGTTGTAATTGAAATTTAATATTTTCAAACTAACACAGCCAAATATTCTTTCACACTACGAAAACCATTCAGAGAAAATCAAAGTGTACCGAGTCAGTAAAATTAATAAATAATTGTTTATGATTAGTTTTAAAATTAAAATTTGTTTCGTAGGTGCTGCACATGAAAAAGCTTCACAAACTGGTTACTACCAATCCTTAGTTAACAGAGCTCTGAAACAGCAAAGCACAGCCAATGAGGAAATCGAAAGGGATCTACATCGTTCATTACCTGAACATCCTGCTTTTCAAAACAAAATAGGAATAGACGCATTAAGGAGAGTGTTATGTGCTTATGCATTACATAACCCCACAATCGGATACTGCCAAGCCATGAATATCGTTGGTAAGTTACTTCTAAGTGATTTTCGAATAAATCCTAAATAAAAACTATATAAACACTGTACTTTACTCTTTTATTGATTTAAAATCAGTCGAGTAATATATTTGGATTAGGTTAGATCGCAAGTAATGACATACTGTATTAACGTAAGTAAATTTAACCATAAAAATGCTAAATTAGCAGCACTGGTACACAAATTGGGACGTCATATTTGGAGTGTGTCAATAGTATGTTAAACATAATTATTGGAAATGCAGTACCATTGTTCAAACATTTACGTCATTTTCTTCCTACATCCATTTTGTGAAATACCATAATTTTCTTATATTTTGAAGAATAACTGTTCAGGTGAAAATAAAGCAAAAAGTATTACAAAAAAAAATGTTATGAATTTAAACTAAAACATAATTTTGCTTTCAAAATGCTGGTTAAGCTTCAAATTGTTATAACATTTCATTTTACGCTGCCAATAATTAGGAAACCTTGGAGAAATTAATCAGCCTAAATAAAAACTAAACTTGTGAAGAAACAATAAAAACCAGTCAAATATACAATGCTGAGAAGAAAAAGTTTCCTGACAATATGATTGATAAAAAACGGCTTTCGAGTTCATTCCGGAATTGGAAACCAACCACGTTGGCGTACCAAAAGGACAACGAAGCATCTCGAGCTAGTGAGGATGTATAAACGCGATTGTCTGATGAGAGAAGTGTAGTGAACGGCAACGCAGTGAACATCTGTTCTGTATTAGTCATCGTTGTTGTTTTAAATAAGTGAATTATTTTGATCAAATGAAGACGTTTATAGTGATTATAAAATTTTATAACCCCCGGACTTGTAACAAAGTGGTGTCGAGAAATGAGATTAAAATCTAAATTTATTAGGCCGAAACCACTGAGGAAATGCTCAAAATGTATAGCGAAAAATTAAATGAGGAATTAAATAAACTTGATACGTGATAAAAAGTTGCAGATTCTAGATTAAAAATATTTTGGTCAAGTGCGACTTGGACTCGCATACTTAGGGTTCCGTACCACCTTCAAGATTCTTATCTGCTTCAGGATTCGCTTAATTTTTATCAGAATACATATGTATTTAATTTTCTAATTTGGCCCCCAAAAATTAACATTAGAGTTTTATTTTACTAATAAACTTTCAGAGAAGTCTTTTATAAATATGATATATTTGTAATTCACATAATGAGCCTTTTATCTGATATATTACATGATGCGTTTGAAAATTGAATCTTTATTTTCTATTTAATTGTATAATCTGTCCCTAAAATTGCTATGGGGGTTTTCTAATAATTTATTTTCCGTTTAATTCTATTATTTGGGGGCCAACTAACAGAATTAGGGATATTTTTCATATTTTTCCTATAAACAAAAAAATTGAGGTCTTATAGTTTGGGGAATAACGGAGTAATTTTTTTAAATATTTTTTTAATATATTTTAAAATATTCATTTTAAAAAAATTAAAAAAATATATTTGTATTCGTCATAATGAGCCCTGTGATTTGATATATTACATGACCCGTTAGGAACAATTATAGTTTTTTATTTTCCACTTAATTCTATAATTTGCCCCCCAAAATGAATATTAGGGGTTTCTCCTTATTTTTCCAGTAAAGTTCAAGTGAGGGGCTATACTTCCATTTTTTTCAAAATTTTTCAGCTTATGTTTCGGAGTCAAGGGGGGGAATGGGTAAATTTTTTAAAATTTTTGTTAATATCTTTTAATTAATTTATTTTAAAAATATGAAAAAAATATATTTGTTTTCTTCATCATGAGCCCTTTCATTTGATATATAACATGATGGGTTAGAAACAATTTTAATTTTATATTTTCCATTTAATTCTATAATTTGCCCCCCAAAATGAATATTATGGGTTTTTCCTTATTTTTTCAGTAAAGGTCAGGTGAGGGGCTATACCTCCATTGTTTTTTCAAAATTTTCCAGCTTATGGTTTCGGAGATAGAAGGGGATGGGTAAAATTTTTTATATTTTTGTTAATATCTTTTAATTAATTTAATTTAAAAATATATTTGTTTTCGTCATAATGAGCCCTTTTATTTGATATATAACATGATGGGATAGAAACAATTTTAATTTTATATTTTTCATTTAATTCTATAATTTGCCCCCCAAAATAAATATTAGGGGTTTCTCCTTATTTTTCCAGTAAAGTTCAGGTGAGGGGCCATACCCCCATTTTTTTCAAAATTTTCCAGCTTGTGGTTTCGGAGATAAGGGGGGGAATGAATACATTTTTTATATTTTTGTTAATATATTTTAATTTATTTATTTTAAAAATATGAAAAAAATATATTTGTTTTCGTCGTAATGAGCCCTTTCATTTGATATATAACATGATGGGTTAGAAACAATTTTAATTTTATATTTTCCATTTAATTCTGTAATTTGCCCCCCAAAATTAAAAGCAGAGGTTTCTCCTTATTTTTCCAGTAAACTTCAGGTCACAGCCTATACCTCTAATTTTTTTCAAAACTTTACGTTTTATAGTTTCGGAGATAAGGGGGGGGGGTAAATTTTGGTATATTTTCGTTAATATCTTTTTAAATATATTTTTTTAAAATATAAAAAATATATATTTGTTTCCTCAGCATGAGACCTTTCATTTGATATATTACATGATGCGTTTGAATTTTTTTTTATTTTTAAATTTTTATTTAATTCTATAATTTGCCCCCCAAAATTAATATTAATGGTTTCTCCTTAATTTCCTGTAAAGTTCGGGCAACGTTCTATATTTCCTATCTTTTTCAAAATTTTCGGAGATCAGGGAGGGGGAACGGTCGATTTTTTTAGTTCCCCCCCCCCAGAAGTACCTTTAAAATGAAAATTTTTTCTTTTACGATATGTTCTCCTGATCGGGTCACCAAACTATACATTGATACCAAATTTCAACCTCTTCCATCCAGTAGTTTAGGAGAAAATTGCTGTGATGTGACAGAGGCAGAAATCCGGAGTGATATTATAAGGGTATTCGTATATTGTATATACGGAACCCTAACAAGTTTATAATCACCATGAAAGATGAACAGCGGGCTTATGCCAGTATAATTAAAAGTGTACAACAAAATTTAATTTATCTTTGAAATTACATGGAGCACAAAATATCAGAGTTAAAATTGCAAAATTAACTTAAAATATTAGAAGAAAAACGGCATACTGATGAATTAAAAAGGCAAGATGTTTAAAAACTACAACAGGAGCAATTAGTAATTCGAGGTAGCAAAGCGGTTAATCAGAAAATACAGATCGAATCAGACATAAAGGCAATAAATGATGGAATTGACATTCTAAAAATTTCAATAAATAGTCTCAAAAATAGGATTAAATCTGACGTCAAATTAAGCCAAAACACCAAAAAAGTGATATTCGAAAGATACAAATGGAAATTAAGAAATTTGGTCACCAATAAACTAGAAATCGTTGTTCTTGCATTGGGATTATTTTGACGTGTTCTTAACACAAAGTAAAGAAAATTATTGCATTTTAATTCAACAAACATATTCAAGATTTTCTATATGCGCTGCCGATTGGTCTTAAAAATTTTCTGAGATGTTTTTTACCCCCGGCAAGTAATTGATAAATGCAAGCCCTGATGAAGCTTTCAATCAATAAAGGCGAAACGTCGGCAAGCATTTAATAGCCGACCATTCTCATATGATATTTATGTTGAGGACAGTAAGGACTGGAATTAAATAATAATTAGAATTAATTAATGAGTTGCGGAATATATAATTTAATATAGGTGCTTAACAGATTCTTTGAAAATTTTGTAATTTCCAAATCATATGTAAAAAGCTTTTTATTTCTTCTGACCTTTAACTTAATGCACAAAAGAATTTTGCGCATTTAAAATGTTACTTCCAACCATTAGTTAATTTTTAAGAACGAAAATGATTTTAATTCATAAATGTTTTACATACCCAAACCAAGCAATAAGTCGACTAAACATTAATTACAGTTATGCAATACAAAACACAGTTGATCATTTTTTGGTGAAAGGCATGTCTTTATTATTAAGGCTGAGGGTGAATCGTATTAGAACGCAATGTTGCCACATTTATGATAATTTACTTAACATGTATTTTGTGACAACTTGGTTATTAAAACCCATAGGAGTTTGTCATTTGATTTAGTGTGTATCTCCACCTAAAATATATGTAATCATACTGTTTATTAGTGCTTACACTCAGTATGTAATTCGAAAGTTTTTGACATTGCCCGATGCCTAATTGTATTGTTTTCTATTGTTGTAGGTCTTATCCTCGTTCAGGTCTTGAATACTCACGGATCTCCTGTTCCTTGTATCTTTGTTCTATAACTGCTAGAAGACAATTCATTTGTTGTTGTATTGATTCAAGCCCAACCCAGTTTAACTTTTATGTTCAGTTTACTCAGAGCGTCCATTTCAATCACTTCCTTTTTTCTTTAGTTGTTCTTTCATTCTCCAGGTTTCAGAAACATATACCAACATATTTATCATCATTGCGTTGTAGATTCTCATTTTTCGTTGGTTTTCCAGTTCGATCCTCCATAATGAACAAATCATTATGTTACCTATTTACAGTTCTTACTTTATTTATTCCAGATTTTATTTTTGTATCCTATGGGCCTTCGTTATTAAAATTTGCCACTAGATATGTATAGTTCACACCTCTTTTTATGGTTCCGTTGGTTCTCGGGTGTATGTCGATTACGTTTTCTCCTATTCACATCTACTGTATCATTTCTAAGTTCACTACATTTCTTTTTTAAATTTCATAAAGCTATATAGTATATATCTCAACTCATCATGGAGCTATTTTTTATAGTTTTAATATATATATATTCATTTATCCTTAATTTTAACTTAATTCACAATTTAGCTAAAAATTAAGAACAGAAAATTGACATCTTTACAAATAATGAGATTCTGAACTATTTTTCAGCATCGGTCTTACTAATCTATTGTAATGAAGAGGAAGCATTCTGGTTACTCGCTACTCTTTGCGAGAATCTTCTTCCAGATTATTACAACACCAGAGTTGTTGGTGCTGTTGTCGATCAAGGAATTTTAGATGAATTAACTTTGGAGTATTTACCCAATTTGCGTGATAAACTTAGCCAATTAGGTAGGTAAATATAGCACATATATCAATTATTACTAATGATCCTAATGTTTTATTTTATATTCAGGTATGACAAATATGATTTCCTTATCATGGTTTCTAACCATTTTCCTATGTGTAATGCCTTATGAAAGCGCTGTTAATGTTATGGATTGTTTTTTCTATGATGGTGCAAAAGTTATTTTTCAAGTAGCCCTTATGTTACTTGATTGGAATCAGGAAAAACTATTGGCTTGCAGAGATGAAGGTAATAATTCTATTAAAATTAGTTATAACATTGAAGCTGTTCTATAATATTTTCGTAACTCTGCAATTATTATGATAAACGTTAGTTGCCTGAGACAATCAATTTATCGATCTATAAAATCTATTTAATCCATTTTTGGGAAGAAACTCTGAAACCTGTGTGTGATTTGAAACATATTTCTAGATTTAAAATTGATAATTGATAATTTAAAGAAAATTATTATTTATGAATAAATATTGTCCTACTATGGTTACATATGGATTATCTGAGAAAGAACACAATTTTTAGGTGAAGCTATGCAACTTTTAGCAGACTACCTTATGGGTATTTTTAATGATGAGGGTAGAGGTGCTATTAGAAACAAAAGTTATGATGATCAAAAAAGGGTAAGTATTTTTCTATATAGAGTTCTGATTGTGATGTGCTTACGCATTTAGAGCCCTGTCTAATAAACGTCCTGTAGATATAATACTTCAGTCATTAATTTGTAATCAATAATATAGAAAATAAAATTCCCAATATAAATCAGTTAAAAACATATGAGTTAAATTTGTATGTATGTATATTCTTCCCATTTTTTTCTTGAGTTTTTTCTATCCAGATCTGGATTATTTATTATGTTTGTGCAACCTGAATGTTTAAATAAATGCCGCAGCGATTTTAAAAGTCTGCGGTTTACATGCAATTTGGAAGAATGGATGTATGTCGGCGTTTTCTTTGTACGTTCGCAGTAATATAGACCGTTTAATTCTTATAACATTTGTTCTACTTGGGTAGAATACTGGTAATAAACATCAAAGTTCGCACAGACTTTTGTGGACCTTTCATGAAGTCTGCTCAGATGTCTACACAAACAAAGTCTGTCCTATGTAAACACACTCTTACATTACTGAAACTTTTAAGGCTTTTGAGTTTCATTGATATGTTTATAGTATAGTGAGTGACTGTTCAAATGATGTGGTTAATTTATAATTATATGATGTGCAACTTTAAAGTAAGTCAGGAATATATGTATGATTAAAGCACCTCTTTTACATCTTATTTATTTATTTAAGAAATTAACATGGCAAACCCCAAAGGCAGTTTACAATATTTACAATTTGCATAAAACATCAAGTCTATTGATATAGAGAATAACCATTTATAACAATTCCATAAAAATATATGAAAAAGGAACCTAAAATTACCAAATAATACCATATAATTATCATTGAATAATTTTTATCATACACGGAGGCTTTTCTGTTAAAGCTAGAATGATAGTATAAGACAACGCATGATAGTATAAGGAAAATGGATTTTAATCCACAAATCCTCGATATTGGGGATAAACAGCAATTATATAAATTTATTACAGCAACTAATACACCCTCTCCAGTTTTTTTTACCTGTACTAATCAAATAACGGTCCCGATGAAATACCATATAATTATCATTGAATAATTCTTTATCATACACAGAGGGGTTGAGCTAGATTTCTATTAAAGCTACAATGATATAAGGAGAACAGTTTAGCCACAATTTAAAGTCATGTAATTTACTTGTCAGTAGACCCATTGAAAGGTAAATCCGCAATTTGAAATTAATCAATAGGGTAATTCCCGCAAAATAATTCTCCTGTATAATTCATGCATTATACGTCAAACTGAGAATTAAACGCATTATTTGGAGAATATATTGAAGGATTTAGAAATGTAGATATTCTGAGGTGTTGAAATTTTGCAATAAAAAACATAAAAAAACAATTCATGTGCAAAGTGTTCACCCCGTTTTAAATATTGATCCTAAAAAGTAAATTTGTACAATTTATTTATTGTTTATGACAAATATAGTGTATGCAATAGGTCAGTGGTTTATATAAGTGTTCATAATGCAATATTTTTCATGTGGTCTGACAATACGTAATTTTCTTATTAGATATCCCAATCATTATCTTACATTTAGATTGTTAAATCGGTAATAGTTGATCAAACATCTTTGTCAAAGATATTTGATAGTGTAATAATACCTAATCTTTCACAAAATATTTAATTGAAATATATCTTTGATCACATTTACACGCTTCGTCCTATATTTGATCAAAGATTTTTGACGTTAATTGTCAGTGAAAATGAAAATTTACGCCTCCGAAGTTTGAAGAATTGTACAGCAAAAATTCTATTATTTGAGTATGAAGACCGTTGATTTTGTATAATGTTATATATAAAATAAAAACAATAACAATGAAAATTATTAGTACCATTGTATGGAGGTACAAAGACTGTTGAATAAAACTCGACGGATTGAAAAGTTAATAAATATACCCAAAAAATTAAAGTAATTGTGTGTGTTGTTAAATAGTGAGCTATAAATCATATCACTGATCTATATAGATAATGAAGCATAGTGTTATATTCGACAAAAATGATGTAGGTGGATCCTCTATACAAATTTCTTCATTTGCGTATTTCTTTAGCAATAGACAGTTATACTATCAACATCTATAATGTGGCCTCATCCATTCTAAATTAATTATTTTGGCATTCTTGCTATCTTTCTCAGCTCTTTTAATAAGTTCAGGTGTAGGGTAGTTGCTTGATGCGACGGTTTGCTGACCGTTGTTTGTTATCGATCCCTTTTCTATTCCTCTACGACGGATCACCTAGGCCCTTTTGGAAAAATTCCAAGAGTTCATTCAATAACAATCGTAGAATTAATATTTTGCTTAAACTGCTAATAAGAAGTTTTGCTTATCAGGTCCACTATAATAAACTATTCCTTTCTATGCGCGTTTTTTACGTTTTTTTAATTCTGAAACTGTAGCCATAAAAACACACCACAGTAGCACAAACAATAAAAAATTACCTACATTCCCCATTTTGAATAGAAAATATTTGATCAAATATATTATGTAATGTAATATGTCATTTAATGAAATTTTTCTGACATTCATATCAAATAGTTGATCAAATATTTTATAAAAGATTTGATCAAAGATCTTGACAATGTAATACCGGCTTTAGTGATTGCATTAGAAAGACTTTTGCATGCATCGACCACCGGATAAAATAGAGACGACGTAATAGTTCATAATAATAATATTTTTTCTTGGCTAAACTAATTCCCGATTATAGGATTTCATCCAGTATATATTATTTTAACAAAGGTAAAATGTAATGAATCAAAAACATACTATTAAGATTAATAACAATAATAGAAACAACATAAGAAATTAGTCATGTTAGGTCATAATTAGACATGAACTAGTATACTGATAGTAGAATGCTGAGCATTAGTTAGTCGCATATCAGGTTTTAAAATATGAAAATTAATTTAACATAATAAAAAGCCACCATCAATTTTACTGTTAGAAGACAACTCAGAAATATTGTAAAGACAGCTTTCTTGTGAGCTATATACTGGCGATTTACATTTTCCAGTGCTTGGGTATAAAACTCGTACAGCAAAGATCATACTAGCAAACGGTATACTAATTTATATCTTACATATGCAGTCTTTCAGACAGTAATATTAGTCAAAAACTTGTAGTTTCATATGATGAAATAGTTTTTAAGCTGGAGCTCTTATTGAAATGATTGGTAAAGGCTAGCCTTGTGTCATGCAAGACGCCGAAATGTTTCCTGAGTTCTAATATATGACCTTAAAATAGTCATGCTCAAATTTTTTTTTTTTTTTTTGTTGTAAATGTCATTACTTGAATTTTTGTACAGTTAAGAGTAGGTTGTTATATTCACACTATTGAGCAAAACTATTAAATCCAGTTGAAGATATAAGCAATGTCAGTCACAATGTTAATTTACTTAGACAATTTAGTACATATATAACAAGCTTAGATCGTTAATATGTTAAAGAACAAAAACGGACCCAGAATGGATTCTTGTGGTACACCTGATGTCATATGGATATTAAATGGGCTGTGGTCATTGAAGAATACATATTGTTTTCTTTGTATTAAATATGACTCCAAAAGCAAATTAAACTTTATGAGAAACAGTACAATAATATATATTGATTAAGAACTTATTATCAATACGATCAAAAGGCACCGCAAAGTCGGTGTACATAACATCTACTTTTCCTTGATAGTCAAGGATTTTTTTGAATTTCACTTGACTCACTACTCCTGTTTATTCTTTTCCGTTTCTACTACTATATACTTGATAAGTATAAAAAATATATTCATTAGCTGAGCTTAATTTAAGAAATCATTTAAAACAGTCTGTCACCGAACATTTATATCATTTTTCATCTATATTTGAATTTATCATTTGCCTTCTGTAATATTTTTTTCTCACAGTTATTAATAATTTTCTTTTTACTTATATTACCTCTTTATTTTAGAGTATTTCCATTCAAGTACTTATTTATGAGGCTTACCGGAAATACGGTGTAATCACGACGGGTCAGATAGAAAGATTACGACTTAAGCATCGCTTAAAAGTTGTACAAGAATTAGAAGACAGTTGTGAAAGAAACGTCTTGAGATGTGTTATTAGCGATGGCTATTTTACCCAGCCAGAATTACAAGTAAATTACAATAAATATCAGACAAATAACTGATGGCCGATAAAATATCATTTTTAGGAATTATTAGGTATAGTAAGGGAAGAAATTATCCGCCAAAAGAAGACCATTCCAGATAAACACGATCCTACTTTACAACCATATGAAGCTTATAGAGTAGATTTTGATTACTTCAAAATCTTATTTGCTGCGTTGTCGCCATGGGGAAAGGGCGAAACTGCAGAGTCATTGGCAGCGAGAATATTTATGGTCAGTATAATTTTCGTATTATTTAATTGATTTTGAAATATATAGTGAAGTTCTAGATTAGCAGATACATTCATTTTCTATGTAATTATGCGTGTAAATGAAAAATCCGGGAACATGTCAATTTTCATATGAAACTACTTTTTAATTGAAATTATTCACGAAGAGCTTATGATATCACGTTTAAAAGTTTTTTCCAATATTATTCAGCAATATAGGACTTTTTGTTTTTTTTTAGTCGTTGGTAATAAGAAAAATAAATTTCGATTGTTTAATTTCTAAAATAATTAATGATGCCATAGAAAGAAATGCAGTTTGAAGTAATTAACAATATCTACAATAATTAAAATCTAAGTCATATACTCAAACTCCGCGACTTTCATTTCTTGACAAAAAATAGACGGTGTTGAAATTCTTTGACAACGGTTTGCCACATCTCTGCGCTGATTAAATTAATTTCTTGACGCATTCGGCATTTTAAATTATCAATATTCATCCACTGAGAATGTCTTAATTTGTGACGCGATTGGAATACGATCTCTCAATATTATAATTGTGACTTTCTGTATTGATGCTTGCACTACATACAATAGAAGGTACCAGTTGTTGTACTTTATCATCATAAATCTTAAAAGGACATTCATGTCTGCTAAAAATTCCCGCTGTTTTAAGAAAGTTATTGTGGCTTGGTCGATCGCACACTTTAATCCCTGATCGGTATCTCATGATATGTTGATCATGTCCCCAAGTATTTAAAACGTTTAATCTGGTGGATGTTCTTTCCACTCAGTTATTTCTGCTGTAAAGGTGGGGGGTCATTTAGATGTTAAAATATTGCAGTACTTGGATGATCACTGTGTCTTGACCATTGTAATAAAGGCATAGTGGTGCTTTAATTATTAGCAGGAATACGTATGGATTATTCAAACCCTTCTGGAATTAGCTTTATTCCAGTGAGACATAATATTTTTGAGGTATTCTTAGAATTGTTTCATGTTCTTTTGCTCAGTGAAAACTATCAAAAATGAGTATGATTTGTATTCGCCACAAATACAATCGCAATGACTACGATTTTGATTTGCATAAATCTTTATACTTCAATGAACCAGTAGTTTCACCACCACACAATGAAAGGATGATTGTGTGTCAGAAATTTGATTAATTTCGAGAAGTTGCTTAAGACAGGAAAGTTTGCAACTGATTTTAGTAAAATGACAGTTGATTGTTTAGATATTAGACAATGTGGTGGCCAATCATAAAGGTCTAATATGACTGGCACCTGCGAAGGAGTAGAAGCCAAGATTGCCAAGAGGAATGAGCTGGTCGAATTTGTACCGTGAGTTAAGTTACTTTATTTCCAAAAAACAACAAACAAAATTACGTGAACCTCGAACAATGGTTAAACTTCGAATGATCTAAAATACAATCTTTCACATACAGAATACAAATGGCGTCAGCGTTTATTTCAACGTGACGGAAACATTAATAGCAATAAACAATAATTCATATAACGTGCTTAGCTCACTCCTTAAATTCTGTCTTTTCATGCCAGGAAGCTATAAACCTATTTGAACTAATTCAGAAAGTATATTGCTTTTTGTCTACTTCTCTACCACATTTTGATAAGATATATGATGACACAAACACTTCACCTGTTCAATTCTTTTCTAAAAAAATAATAATGGTATTTGATTGAATCATATCAAAATTAAAAAGGGGGTTGATTATGCTATCATGCTGGTACTGCATTGGTGCTGAAAACTTGAATATGTCAACTGAAGAACTGCAAAAGCATGGAACAGAAAATACGAGCTGGATTTAAACACTGTTGAACTCTGCCAGGAACCCTACGTTTTGAACGAGTAAGCTCCACCTTTATTTGGTGATATGAAAAAGGCTAACGATTTCTATCGCTTGCAACAGATCTATGCATGATCTGCTTGGTACCTTTCCAAACATTTGTATTGCTCAGCGTACCTTTCTATCGCTTGCAACAGATCTATGGCATGATCTGCTTGGTACCTTTCCTAACATTGTATTGCTCAGCGAATTTACTCTATGCTTCCTACTACATCTGCAAGCAGTGAGGGAAGTTCTAGCAAACTAACACTTATTAAAAACTATTTGCGATCATTTATGAGTCAGGATAGAAATCGAATTGCCCGTGAGATTAATTATGACAGACCTGTGTTATTCATAAGCGTAAATAATTCCGCCAAGTACAATTCAAAAATTGGAAATCTATAGTATTTATTATTTCAGCTGATGGACCAAAATATGGACAACTATCTAAATTTTCGGGAGCTTGTAGCTGCTTTAGGACTAACTTGCTCGGCAGATCCAACACAGCGCCTAAATTGCTATATGCTATTCATTTACCACCCATACTAATTATGCAGGACATTGAATCTCCCGTAAAACGAGACGGTGCAGAAGTAGCAGCAGAAGCGGAAGAATTTTTTACAAGCGTAGAGAAAAGTTTAGACTTGGAAGCTTTAAGTATAAATGGTGAGCCGTCATCACCAGGTACTGGACTAGGTGGAATGATGTATCAGTCTCAGTAAGTATTTAAACAAATATATTCAAAATACACTCTGCTGGACCTTCTGCTGCTAATACTACAAGAATTTAATTTTGATTAAACTTAAATACTTAAATGTATATTAAATTGATACTTTACTTATTAGAAGATAGAAGAAAAACGTACCACATTGTGCATATTTTAATAAATCATCATATTTAAATAATTGTTTAACAACGTAATTATAGAATAAAAATTGATCTACAACAAAAAGTCTGGTTTCTATATTATATTGCAATATACTTCGTGGGTTCAATTTAAAAATTATAAAACTAATATTCACTGTCACTTTTCTAGAACTTTATTTACATTCAAACAGCTGATTCAAAAATACAATAATAATCCCATATAAGCTAGTCGTCGCGGTATCACTGAACTGCGATCGTGGCGTGCTTCTTTTATAATCCCGTGGAATTCTCCAGTAGAAAATAATCATCGCTCCTTCCGCTGCCGAGTCTTTTCGAGATCGATTTTTATCGTAAGCGTTTGTTTTTCGTGCTGAAATGACACAGGGTCGGCTTTGGGAAAATTTCGTAACAATGTGTTAGTAGACCCCCGACAACTTATAGATACTTACTCATATAAGTAGTACTCATACATATTTCGATATTATTCATTAGAACGTGAAAGTATCTTAAAGTACCAATTATCCTAAATAAGGGGTGGACCTGTCTGGTTACATTAAACAAGGTTAAAAGATGATGGCGAAAAAATAATAAACAATTTACCGATGCAAAACTGCTTTCAATTTAAAAAATAAGCGTATTCTAGGCATTGTACATTGTTGTTTTGCTGAACTAGAATGTTCACGTGACGAGTTAGCATCAGTGCAATACATGATGTTCTGTGTGTTTCTGTTTTTACTTTGACGTGAATGTCGATTTTCATATTATTTAAAGTGTTTAAAACTGTTTGAGGTTGCAACTTGCCTGAATCAGTGATATCTTGTGTAAGTGTGAAAAACAAAATAAAATGTGTTTTCAGTATTTTGTTATTATCTATATAGGGACATTGCGATACCACTAAAGTACTCAAGGGTATGGAAACAAAGTATCAATACTTGTATCGGTAGTAGTTATCAAACAAAAGTAGCGATATGGTGTCGAAAGAAAGTTGTTGATAACAATTTAACGGGGGAAAACTCTAAAATCCAGAAAAAATAGCATTTATCGGGGGATGAATACATCAGAGTATGATATACAAAACGGGTATTAATACTTGGTTAGATCCAGTATAGCGAGGGGAAACCTATACTTCCAGAAAAATATAATCGGGGTGAATCCATTCAGAGT